>CM038675.1:282895916-283495916 GCA_021605145.1 Aegilops bicornis | reverse complement strand
AGAGAGTTATGTTGTGATGCCATGTTGTATCTACGCATATTGAGCATAATGTGTATGTATGTTTGAAATGCTTGGTATGTGTGGGATCCGACAAACTAGTTGTTTATCCTTCGCAGCCTCTCATATGGGGAAATGTAGTCTCGTGATTACGAGCGATAGTAGTCCGCTACATGCCCGGTTCACCGAGTCTCGCTAGCCCAAAGACTACCGCTTGGACACTTGATCGCCGGCATGTGTTTCACCGTTCCTATGTCCGTTCCTTCGGGAAATGTCACGCGGTGTTATTCGAGTCCTCGCTTAGCTCGCCATGTACTCGGATACCGGAGTCCTCATAGCCCAAAGGTTACCGAATACATACGTTGATGACCGACATGCTCGATGTGATTCATGTATGCTGTCCCCATAGGTTAGCGCCGCTTTGGGTTCACGACTAGCCATGTCGGCCCGGTTCTTTGTCATATGGATGCTAGCGACATTTTCATATACGTGGAGCCAAAAGACGCAAACGGTCCGGGCCATGGTAAGGCGACACCTGTGGGAATACCGTGCGTGAGGCCGCAAAGTGATATGAGGTGTTACATGCTAGATCGGTGTGACTTAGGATCGGGGTCCTCGACAGCGTTGGTATCGAGCTGATCGTCAGAGGATTACCAAGCCAAACCGGTCAAGTTGTGTCTAGAAATGCTTTAGTTATATAAGGGAATTGATTGTGGAAGGGAACGTAAGGCTCTTTTTACTCCTTATACCTCATGGCCTTCCGATCTGAGTCATCCTCTTTTCTTCTACGGGTTTAAGAACTAGGCTTCTCATCTATCCATTAGGATGACGTGTTACTAATCCATAGACCTATAAGATTGTTGGTTTTAATCCCCAGTTCAGTTCCTACTATTCCTGTATGATAACTGTTGATCTCAGAATCTTGTTATGATGTTGTTGAGTGGTTATGCCACCATTTTTGCAGGATGTCTCAAATCATTTTGAGCATTTACAGCCGTTATGCTGTCCGAGTCATCCTGTGTCTCTAAATAGTCCGATGCGCTTGCAAATCCCTCCCTCCATTTCTAATGTTCATCCGGGCAGATTAATCACACAAATTGGTGTGTTGAGGTACTTCGCTGCCTCAACATATATGTTGGAATTATTATTATGACCCTAGTTGTTTAGGAAGTCATCTAGCAATTTAGCAATGCTTTTGTATCCCTAGTGTGATGATTCTCGCCATCCCTTTCGAAAGCATCCCGTGATGCCATTTAGTAGTAGGTATTCTACTCCTGAGTTTCTGAACCCGAGATTCATCCTACTTCATGTTGTTAGTATTGCTAGTGCCTTTAGGATATTAGTAACCTTGCGATAGTCCTCGAAGTCCGTGGTATTCTCTTTCTTCCAAATACCATGAACCACTTATGGCAGAAGTTTGTTGAACCAAAAGATCACAACTAGAGTGCTCTTGAGGAGTTCTCCATTCATAATTGTGAATCTGCCAATTCTACTTTTCTGCATGGGTTATCCGGAAGAAATGTTGAGCTTCGATCGACATACTAATCTGTGCTTCCACAACTCGAAAAATTATATGTTCCTTTGAGTTGCTCTCTTTAGTTGTATTCACCATCCTCTATCAATTGATAGTCGGGAGTAGGCGTGCACTCGTCATCAATGCATTTTATCCTTGTGGTCCGTCAAGCCATTCTCGTTCTAGAATGACTAGGAGAAACAAACTCCAAAGACTTCATCCATTTCCGTGATTGGGTCAGCAGTTGTATTCTGCAGATCAAAATGTCAATCCAGCTTTGATTCTGCTCTACCTTGGAGTGTTACCATCTTTATGTCGGGAACATCATGAGAATTGCACCTTCTCCTATGAATTCTTGATGCGTTGATACTTCTCGCCATCATTATTCATTCCTCGGTTCCGAAGTTGTTGAAACCGGAATGCCGACGAAAGTGAATTGAGATGTGTGACATCAATACTCCTAGTAACTCGCTGTTCGGTAGTTAATGGACAATATCCTCATTTTTAGCGTGTTGATTATTAAATCATCATCCTAAGATTGATCGTGCTACCTAGTCCTTATTTCGGTGCACCTTCGATTGACGAGTTGGGATCTTGTCAAGTCCTCACTCAATTGATAATATCATCTTGTCTTGAAAAGCAAGATTGTTCTCGAGCTTAGTAACATACGGTGGTTCGTGACTTTCCAAATATCTTCTTGGAAGTGTTACCGGTTGTCCCCTCGATCGCTATGTTGAGCTCGTGATCAAGTTGGTTACTTGTGAACCACCCTTCTCCAAGAATCTGTGTTGGATATCCCCAACTAGTTGGTGGAGCTAGACAACAACTTGGAGAGTTGGAAGATAAAGTTTGCCTAACTTAGCGCATTCCAAAGGGATATTCTTGTGTAGTGTGTGTTGAAGAAAGATGATATCTTCATCGATTGGTCTCTCGTGATCGATTGCTTTGGACCTATTGTCTTACCAATCCTTTGATTTGAGTATGGGCTATCGTCAAATCAAATCAAGACTAACGGTGCTCGTAATGTTGCCTTTACTCGTGGTTGATCCCTCGAGCATACACCATTATATTTTTGGTCCGACCAATGCTAACACTGTGTGTTCACATGATGGTGGAAGTCCAAAGGATATGGAAATTTCGATAAGTTGCTTTGTTGAGCCCATCGCCAGTATTTTGTCTCCCCATGAGTCATGTTGAGCAACAACCTAGTATTGGAAACTTGTGTAAGCATTTCTTCGTGTTTCGTTCATGAAGCATATGTTTGGATGAAAGTAGTGACTTCCTCTAATTCATGTGCATCTGGTGTAAGTTGCCGCCATGAATTTGAGCAAGGTTTGTTTTGCTCCTTTGGAATCATCCCAAGTCGGTCATGCATCGCGAAGTATTCTATGGTCTGATAGACTGATCATCTTCATTCCATATGGATTCCATAGCACACCCAGCCACTGATTGACTTGAACAAGGAAAAGAAGTCTATGCTTGGGATCTAATCCATGGACTTGTGTAAAGACTTCGATACCCTCGATGATGGCTCCCACCCGAACTTCGGTAGTGTTTTATTATAAGACTACCATGTGGTCATGTTTGTCTAGGACAATGTGTTCACAGTGTTTGTAGCGTAACCAGCTCATGTTTTGGAGCTTGCTATCGTAGTTCATATCCCGAGAATCTCGCAACGCCATCGCGTCAAATTGTGTTGCAACCTTTCCTTTTCGGACATGCCGAGTCTGAAATATCCTAACACCAACCAGATCTGAATCTCGCAGATATGATGGTTGGAACAATCGAACAGCTTGCATTTCGTTCCCAGCTTGCACCGTCCTTATGCCATTTCACTATGGGCTGCCTTCGTAGTAATTTCTGTTCAAGATCATCCTCAAAAGTGGACTTACTATGAGTCCCCTCCACCTCCGATGATAAGCAAAAAATCATCCATTGCGTTGTCTTCAACAAGGTAGTCTACATCATCCATCCTAGTCCGGATGTACCATTCCTTTAAACTCCACCAAACGATCCTTGTGAATTGCCTTAGGTCGGTGTAAAGAGTCTCAATGATCTCTAATTCAAAAGTAATTCTTTTTGCCACTTAAGGAATAGTTCTTTGCGTCACCTTTTTTGAGGTGCCCCGTTACGGGATCATGGTAAATATTTCCTCACCACCATGACACCATCCACCATCTCTCTAAGTGTGGGATTGTTGCCACTAATCAAACCCCGTTGTTGTTCTTCCACCCCTCTCGATGTATTTTGTGCCTCAACTCGAGATGTGTCACCACTTCAGTTCGTGAGTCGATCATGTTTACTTGATCTTCGTGAAGATCGAATCATGTAGGGTTTCCCCCTTCTTTTTGTTGTCGTGTCAGGTAAAGATCTCGAAGGCAAAGACCTCAAGACCAAGATGATGGAGTAAATCAACATCTTCGAGAAGGGCAAACAGATCATGAAGAATGTGATAGTTTGCGACTCCCTTTTCCTCTTGCCTCACGCCTTGAATCTCAAGTAGATTCTTGTTTAGTGGGGTGAGTTGTCACACCCCTGCATCAACCCTAGAGCTTGCTTGTAACTAGTAGCATTGCATCCATGCATCATGTTTAATTTCCATGAAAATTGAAATGGGGAAGGCAGGAAACCCTGAACACCCCCTTAAAACAACTAGGGTTTACTAAAATTTATTTCAATGAACCTGAAATGCCCTTCAAAATGTTCATCCTCTTTACTTTGGTTCAGAACCCATGTCAAAGGAGATGTACCATTTTCTAGGTCATCTAAGGGTTCTAGAATTAATCCACAAGTTTTTGAAATGAGCATTTTAAATTATATAAAATATTTTAAATGTTCAAAAATTACCAAACCAAAATGTTTCATGTTAGGAATATTCTAACAAGTGACCAGGAGCATTTTGGTGATTTTTAAAATAGTTTTGGTATTTTTAAAAAAACCCCACAAAGTTGCAGGAAAATTAGAAAAGACTAAAAGGAGGAAAAACTTACCTGGCGCCCAACCGGCCCAGCCTCTCTTTCTCCCCCTCCCCACGCTGGCCCACTCCAGCGGCCCAGCCCACCACCGCCTCCTTCCTGTCGCCTTCCTCCTCTGCCAGGAGGGGCAGGCGTGTGTGCCCGACAGCCCACCTTGGCGCCCGGCCACCTCCACCTGCTCGCTTCACCCCGACGCCTGAAGCCTTCCCGAGCGCCCACGCCACCCCCGGCTCCCTCTCACTCTCTCCGACCCTCCCCTTCCTCTCGCTCTCTCTCCCCACGATCGAGAGCCGCTGCCGCCACCGCTGCCAGTAGCCACGGCCACAGCCCTCCTCGCCGCCGACGTGCCCATGGCCTCCGCTTAGCCCCTCTCCTCCCTCCTCACCAAGTCCCCTGACGCCGAGCACCCCGAGGCGCCAGACCCACTGCTTTTCCCCTCTTCGGACTCACGGACGCTGCCGCCAAATTCGCTGCTCCGGTGCCCACCCGAGCTCTCCGATGCCCTCATCGCAACCACGGTGAGCCCTCGAGTCCTTTCCTCTTCCCCGACTCGCCTCCCCCTAACCACCGTCTCCACTACGGCCGACCGCTCCTCATCACTGGCCATGGCGCCACACAGCCCTCGCCGCTCGCGGAGCGGTGTCAACGCGCCAGAGACCCTCAGAGCACGAGCACCTTCGCTTCTTCTCTCGTGGCACTGCAGCATCAGAGCCACCGAACCCGAGCTCCCGGCCAAGAAACTCGCCGCCCGGCCGATCCCGCCGCCTGACCCCGCTTATTCCCACCAAGAACCTCACTCGTCCTCAGCCCTCAGAGGTACCTCTCCTGCCCTTTTGGTGGCCGGAATGGCGGTCAGACTTGCGCTTGCTGGCTTTCGGCCGCGTTAAACGCCGGGCGCCACGATCACGACCGGGCGTGGGTTGACCATCGCCGGTTTGACCCCCTTCTCCTCATCGACACGCGGGCCCCGCCCGGCTAACTAAGTTAGGTTAGTGTTAATTAGATTAGGTTAGTTAGTTAGACGCTGACCAGTGGGTCCCAGCGTCAGATTTGACTGGACAGCGACCCAGTTGACCGCTGACGTCACACTGACGTCAGGCTGACGCAGTAATCCCCTTTTATGGATTTAATTTAATTCAGTAAATTTCAGAAAATTCTCTAAACTTCTAAAAATCATATAAATTCAACCGTAACTCGGATGGAAATAATTTATATATGAAAAATGATCAGAAAAACATGAAGAATCTGTTTATGCCATGATCATGCATGTTTAAACAAGTTAACATCACTGAATAGGATGAATCATGATTAGGTAATTTAGGAAATAGCATTTTGAGTTGGAATTCAACCTTGTTTGAATTCCACTCCAACTAACTTGGATTATTATTGCATTAGGTGAATTCAGTACCTTAACATGATCATGCATCATATATGTGCATTGCATTGATTGTGTTCTCTCTTGTTTGCCGGTAATTGTCCCCTCCTGAGATTTATGTACCGACGATTTATTATTCGATGACACCGATGAAGAACTATTATCTTCGAAGTGCTGTGCAAGCAAAACCCCTTGTTCATTCCGATACAATCCCACTCTCTCGCCTCCTGCTCTATTTTACTGCATTAGGACAACAACGACTCATGTATTACTTGCTGCGGTAGCTGAACCCCTTGATCCTTTGCATGACCTGTCATTCCACAAGAATTAGATGAAACCCACTAGCATGAGTAGGAGTTGTTTGAGCCATGTTGTGCCTACTCATTTATGCTTGTTGTCATGCTCGCCATCGCTTAGAGTTGAGTCAGTCCGATTCATCGGGAATGAATTGGAATGGGTGTGTGAACATGTCCCATCTGCGTGTGTGAGCTAAGTGTGTGAACACGATTTGGTAAAGGTAGCGGTGAGAGGCCATGTAGGAGTACATGGTGGGTTGTCTCATTGCAGCCGTCCTCAGAACCGAGATCTGTGTTTGTGATCCATGAAACAGTTATTACCACGCATTGGGCCCGAAACCAATGGACCTCGGCTTCTTGACCACCCTTGTCCTCGGTCAAGGGAGTTGCAAGTAGTTTCGGTGTTTGTAGCATGTCAGGGGCCGCACGCAACGCTGACCTTAGGGGTGGGTTGTGTTGCGGTAGGCACCGTGGGTCCGTGTACCGAAAGTGCCCGCTTGGTATCTCGGAACCTCAGACACATCGCTCGGGGTCAGTATGGGAAACCTCGGCCGACTCTCATGGATGGAACCCGAATAGGCGATAAACCCGGACTAGGGACTTGAGTGTTTAGGTAGGCCGTGGCCGACACCCACGTTGGGCTTCCGCTTGAAGGTTGCCGAGTACATGTCGTGTAAACGGCGGTAAGTGGTGAGAGCGCAGGTGAAGAAGTACACCCCTGCAGGGTTTAATATGATCTATTCGAATAGCCGTGTCCACGGAGAAGGACTTCTGGGTTGCCTATATCAGTTCATAGACAAGTGAAAGTGGATACTCTAAAATGCGCAAGATAAGCGTGAGTGCTATGGATGGCATGCTCGTAGGGAGACGGGAGCGGGTCCATAGTGGTGTATTGATATGGTGAATATGTGGACTCGTGTGCGCCACCTCAAAAGAGTTACTTGCAAATGTAGTTCAGATAGCCACCGAGTCAAAGCTGGCTTGCTGCAACCAAACTCCACCACCCCCTTTTGATAATGATGCATATGTAGTTAGTTACGATGTAAGTCTTGCTGAGTACAATTGTACTCACGTTTGCTTATTTATGTTTTGCAGAGAGACATCGGCCTCGCTAGTAGTTTCGCTTGGACTTCGACGCTTAGCTTGTTACCTCATTTACGATCTTAGCCTTCGGCAGATCTCGGTAGATAGTCGCTTCTCACCTTTTTCATTTATAGTTGTCTGTACTCTGCACATGATTAGCTTCCGCTTGTGCTATGACTTGTATGTTTCGAGTGTTGGGTCATGAGACCCATGTTTGTAATATCTCGCTCTTGAGCCTAATGAATAATATTTGAGTCGTAGAGTTATGTTGTGATGCCATGTTGTATCTACGCATATTGAGCATAATGTGTGTATGTTTGAAATGCTTGGTATGTGTGGGATCCGACAAACTAGTTGTTTATCCTTCGCAGCCTCTCATATGGGGAAATGTAGTCTCGTGATTCTGAGCGATAGTAGTCCGCTACAGCCCGGTTCACCGGAGTCTCGCTAGCCCAAAGACTACTGCTTGGACACTTGATCGGCCGGCATGTGTTTCACTGCCTTATGTCTCTCCTTCGGGAAATGTCACGCGGTGTTATTCGAGTCCCGCTTAGCTCGCCACAGCTCGGGATACCGGAGTCCTGTTAGCCCAAAGGTTACAGCCCGAATACATACGTTGATGACCGACATGCTCGATGTGATTCATGTATGCCTGTCCCCCATAGGTTAGCGCCGCTTTGGGTTCACGACTAGCCATGTCGGCCCGGTTCTTTGTCATATGGATGCTAGCGACATTTTCATATACGTGAGCCAAAAGACGCAAACGGTCCCGGGCCATGGTAAGGCGACACCCGTGGGAATACCGTGCGTGAGGCCGCAAAGTGATATGAGGTGTTACATGCTAGATCGGTGTGACTTAGGATCGGGGTCCTGACAGCATCGTACCCACCCTCACCGCAGCAGACGGGTGGTGGGGCAGACGCTGGCGGAGGAACTGGCGCCGATGAAGGTTCTCGCGACGTTGCCAAGTCCAAGGACAAGGCCCCGCAAACCTCGGCGATCACAAGCATCCCCGCGCTTCATCTCAGAGACGGGACCAACAACGTTATGGCGCTCACAATGCCATACGCTCGCTGGATCGAGACCCTCAAGACCAGCATGCGTGCCAACATGCCGGCATCGAGTGAGATACGGTCGCTCGACGGGTGCTGCTCCTTCTAACGTAGTAAGAAGTCCGAGCGTATCCCGCCCTCGCACCGTTCTCCAATGCCACCCACTACTCCAGCAGTACCGCGAGAGCTCACCTGTTTCCTCGACTACCTCCAACGGCCGACAAGGTCGACGAGTGGAGGGCCACTATCCAGAGCCTCATCGGCTTTGCCAACGGCGACGCCCGTGGCAACTAACGCCATCATTGTCGCGGGCGAGACGACAAGGCACGAGCCGGTGGCGACGAACTGTCGGAGGTGCAACCACCGTGCACTCTCCGCCACGAAGGCCAAGATCGCCGACTCACCGGATCCACCTCGACGCCGACTCCACTGCGTCGCCGGATCCGCGAGCTCACCGTGATCAGCGCCAAGTTCTTCATGAGCGACAACAAGAGGACGCCGAACTCGTGATCGAAGGCCAAGAGAAGCGCGACGTCACCGACAAGCGCCATTGGCCTTCTGTTGACTTGCGCTACACGGAGGAACCAGCGACTTGCCATACGCGGTAGGTTGCCCTGCGTTCACTCGTGAGCTGCGGCAAGTCCAAAGGGCCCAGCCGTAAAAAACTTCAAACCAGACGTCCGAGAAGTATGATGGCAGGACGCATCCGTCGGAGTTCCTCAAAGATCTACACCATCGCGGTGCAGGCTGCGGGGACGAGACGACAAGATCCTCGCCAACTAATTCCCGCCGTGCTCAAGCCCAACGCCGATCTTGGCTCATGCACTTGCCGGATAGCTCCATATCCTCTTGGCAGATTTGTGCCATCGCTTTGTTGGCGCCTTCAGTGTGGCCACAAACCTCATGGCCAAGAGAATGACCTTCATTTGCTCGCCCGAAGGAAGGAGAGTCCCCGCGCAAGTTCATTCAGAGATTCAGCCGTGTGCACTACAACATCCCAGACGTCCACCCCGCGGTGATCGCAAGATTCCATCGTAATGTGCGGAACCGCTGGATGAGGGAGGAGATGGCGATGTGCAAAGTCAAGGACGCCAAGGAGCTGCACGCCTTGGCCGACAAGTGTGCACGCTACCGAGGAAGGGAGGAGACTCCTGTGAGAGAATGCGTAAGTGGATCTCGACAAGGATGACACCGCCCCAAGAAAGAAGGGCCAAGCGAGGCAACAGGAAGAAGAAAGGCGAGAAGTGCTAGCAGTTGAGCAGTCCGGCAACGGAGGTGGCGACAAGAACGCCAAGGCTGGTGGCTCCGGCAAGGAGGTTATCACGACGCCAACCACTGGGCCGGTGGCGGCCGACAAGGTGACAGCTCCGCAAGCAAGATCGCAAGATCCACCGCACCAAGGGCCACGACCTCCAGAGCTGCAAGAAAGTCGAACAGCTTTTGTCGAACAAACAGAGAGAGCTGAGTACGAGCGGCGCCGACAAGGAGAAGGCCCAGGAAGGTGCTGGGGAGCAAGCAAGAAACGACCCGGCCGGGAGGACGCCATGTAACAAGGCCAAGCAGCGGCAAGGAGATCGACCTCCCGCGCCGCGAGAAAGATGAAGATGATGACGACGACGAAGATATGGAAGACGCACGACGCCGATGAGCAGGAGTTTCGTAAATCCACAGAGGTTCTTCTGCGTTGACGGAGGTGCTTCTCGCATACCTCCCACCGCCAACTCAAGCAATGGATGCGGAGGTCAATGCAATGGAACCATCCGTGAGAGTCACGCGAAGCCTCTCGAAGTGGTCCAAAGACGCCTATCATTTTTATATTGAGGACCACCGATCGCATAATCATGTCGGTGCTTGCCGATGTTGGTCTCACCAACCATCCGCAACCTCAAGGTCACCAAAATGCTAGTTGACGGCGGGCCAACTTGAATCTGATCTCCTCCGCGGTGCTCTAAGCTTCAAATCCTCGACAATGAAGCTCAAGAGGCCGGCACCTTTCAAGGAATCCATCCGGGAAGGAGCAAGCCGAAGGGGAAGATTACGTTGCCGGTAACATTTGGCAGCAAACTGAACTTTAGGACTGAGAGGGTCACATTCGACGTTGTCGATTTCCCGTTGCCATATACAATGGGATACTTGGCCGTCCAGCACTCGCCAAGTTCATGGCAGCCTCTCACTACGCCTACAACCTGCTCAAGATGCCAGGCCCGATAAGCGTCATCTCTGTCCATGGCGACAAGAAGGATGCCCTTATCTGTGCCGACAAGATCTACCGGGATGCAAAGAACTGCGACAGATCGCTTCCAACACTTGCCGCTGAAGCTCCCGGGAAACAAGACGAAGTCCAAGTCCGCAAGAGCTCGATGCTTACTCCGGCAAGCGCACCTCTTCGAGTGCTGCGCCATCTGCCGAGGACGCACCATCGAGCTCCACCGGCAAGTGCAAGAAGATGGTGGCTCCGCCAAAGACCAAGAGGGTGCCCGCCAAGGAGGACGGCACTGGTGGTACCTTTACCATCGTGCCTCTCTCGACCCTAAATAGGAAGGCGCCGTTGCTTTCCTCATGGGCGAATGTCGACGTATTTGCATGGCAACCATTCGACATCCCCGTGTTCCTGTGGAAGTGATTGAGCACCGCTTTGGCCGCTTGTCCTCATGCGTGGCCCGTCAAACAAAAAGTCGGGAAGCAAGCAAAGGAGCGCCAAGTATTCATAGTCAGAGAGATCAAGAAACCGGAAGCAAGGCCTTGTCGAGGAGTGCTCCATCCCACGTGGTTGGCCAACTCAGTAGTCGCAAGAAAGCAAATGGAAAATGGAGACTTTGTATTGACTTCACGGATGTTAATAAAGCTTGTCCCAAAGACCCATTTCCCTTGCCGCGCATTGACCAGATTGTCGACTCCACGGCCGGGTGTGATTTGCTTTCATTTCTTGATGCATACTCAGGATATCATCAGATCTTCATGGCTGAAGAGGATGAGGAGAAAACCGCATTCATCACTCCATGTGGCACATATCGTTTCATACGGATGCCTTTCGGTTTGAAGAATGCTGGTTCAACATTTGCAAGGGTAGTCCATGACGCTTTTGAGCCGCAAATGCACGTAAATGTAGAAGCCTACATGGACGACATAGTGGTCAAAAGCAAGGACAAAGCAACTCTGGTTCAAGATTTGGACGAGACCTTTGCAAATCTGCGCAAGATCAACCTCAAGCTCAACCCCGAGAAGTGTGTGTTTGGAGTCCCTTCCGGCAAGCTTCTCGGGTTCTTCGTGTCTCAGCGAGGGATTGAAGCTAATCCCGACAAGATCAAGGCCATAGAGCGGATTGAAGCACCAAAGCGCGTCAAGGATGTACGAAGACTTGCCGGCTATGCGTGGCTGCTCTCAAAGAAGTTTATTTCTAGGTCTGCTGAGCGCCTGCCATTTTTCAAGATATTGAAAAAGGCAGGTCCAATGAAATGGACTCGAAGCGGAGGCTGCGCCTGCAGACTTGAAGAGATACCTGTCCTCCACTCCAACACTTGTCGCACCTAAGCCGTAAGAGAAGTTGCTATATATAGCAGCAACCAATCAAGTGGTTAGTGTTGCGTTAGTAGCGGAGAGAGGGAGGCGGATGACGAGCCAAAGAACCGCTGCAAGCACATCCAATGACAAGTTGGGGCTCCGCCGACAAGCTCTGGTCCCGACAAGGACGAATCCGTGCAGACGCATGACCAGATGCAGAAAAGGATGGTGGAGCGCCCAGTCTACTTTGTCAGTTCCCTCCTGCAGGGAGCTAGGTCAAGGTACTCCGTGTGCGTAAATTGCTTTTCGCCTCCTCATGGCCTCGAGAAAGCTGCGCCATTACTTCCAAGCACATGAGATCACAGCTTGTCACTCGCTTCCGCTGAAGAGGATACTGCAGAATCCGTAAGCAACAGCAGTGATTGTCGAGTGGGCATTGGAACTCAAGCTTTGGTCTCAAGTTTGAAAGCACATCAACTATCCAAAGCAGAGCCTTGGCAGAATTCATAGCGTAATGGACGCCAACGCCAGATGAAGAGATTCCAGAGACAAGCATGCCCACAAAGAAGCAAGCAAAGAGTGGTCGATGTACTTTGATGGTGCCTTCTCGCTGCAAAGGCGCCGGTGCCGGCGTCGCTTATCGAACCCACAGGAGAGCACCTCAAGTACGTAGTCCAGATGCACTTTCCCAAGGAGCAAGCGACAAACAATACTGCAGAGTTTGAAGGTTTGCTTGCCGGTCTCAGGATCGCAGTGGACCTTGGGATCAAAAAGCTTATTGTCAGGGGTGACTCGCAGCTTGTCGTCCGCCAAGTGAATAAAGATTACCAGAGTCCGTTGATGGAAGCCTACGTCGATGAAGTGAGGAAGCTAGAAGAACACTTTGACGGCCTGCAAATGGAACATGTTCCAAGAGCTCAGAATGATATTGCTGACGGCTCACAAAGTGTGCCGCGACTTAAGTTGCTCGTGGAACTGTGGATTTTCGTGCTCAAGCCGACTCAGCCAACCGTGAAGTAATCATTAACTGGACAAGGCAAGAAGAGGAAGTTGGCCTCTGGTGACTACTTTCCGACAGAGCTTCCTGCCGTCGTTGCTGTAAAGGTCCCCAAGATCAACACCATCAAGGCCGAGGAGCAGTTTGTCTGACAGCCCTGTGGTTTGTTTCGTTGAAGCGACGCTCCCGACAAGTGTTGCTCCCAAGAAGCCTCGTCGGGAGCATCAAGCTCCGCAGGGCCGCAGGTCCTTGCCGTGGAAGCCGATGTTCCCGCAGCAGCAGATGTGCCTTTGGTCCTTGTTGTCGAGCCGCTAAGCTCCAAAGATGGGCGCAGCAGATTGTCCATTTCCTTCAGACAGAGAACTTCCCAAGAGCAAGAAGAAGCGGAAAGAGTAGCCCGGCAGTCAAGTATGTACCAGTTTGTCGACAAAGATACCTGCATGTAAGAAGACTCAACGGTGTGAAATTGAAGTGTATTCCTGTGGAAGATGGATGTAATTGCTGGCAGAGATACACGGAGGCATATGTGGACACCACATTGGCAAGAAGAGCACTTGCCGGCAAAGCTTTCCGGCAAGGTTTCTTCGGCCGACAGCCCTCCAGATGCAATCGCACAAGTAACCAAGTGTGAAGCGTGCAAGGCCCATTCCACACAGATACACCACCAGCTCAAGCTCTCCAGACGATCCCTTTATCCCGGCCATTTTCGGTCTGGGGTTTCGACATCCTCGGCCCTTTCCCCGAAAGCTGTCGGGGCTTTGAATACTTGTACGCCGCCATCGACAAGTTCACAAAGTGGCCGGAAGTGGAAGCAGTGAGGAAGGTGACAAAGACAACAAGAAATCAAGTTCTTCAGTCGATTGTTTGCCGCTTCGAATCCCTAACAGGATCATCACCGACAACGGCACACACTTATTTAGTCGCACCTTCGCGGCAAGACGTCCCAAGACCTTGGCGCCAAGGTCTGCTGAGCTTCGCTTGCTCACCCGAGAAGCAACGGTCAAGAGAGGGCAAATGCTGAAGTGCTGCGCGGGCTCAAGACCAGAACTTTCGACAGGCTGCACAAGTGCGGAAGAAACTGGATCGAGGAGCTGCCGGTGGTTCTTTGGTCGATCAGGACGACGCCAAATCGAGCCACCGGCTAGACACCCTTTGCTCTAGTCTATGGAGCAGAGGCAGTTCTCCCCACGGAACTCGTATACGGATCGCCTCGAGTGCTCGCTTATGATGAGCTTGAGCAAGAGCAGTTGCACAAGATGACGCGCTGCTCCTTGAGGAGGATCGTCTTCAGTCATTGGCGAAGCTGCTCGCTACAAGCAGCTCAAGGCCGCTACCATAGCCGCAGGGTTAATGCCGAAGTCTCGAGGAAGGCGACCTTGTTCTTCGGCTGCTCAGTCCGCCAAGAATTCAAACAAGTTGACACCGAAATGGGAAGGCCCTTATCGGGTGAAACGAGTCACTAGGCTCGGCGCTGTCCGCTTTGAGACCGAAGATGGCATTCCGTGAGCAACTCTGGAACATTGAGCATCTTCAGAAGTTTTATCCATAGGGCGCGGTTGTCGTAACCTGCTCAAGCAACCACGCTTTTGTACAAGTCTTGCCGCAGCTTGCATGTAATCCTTTGTACAAAGCCGGGCGCAGACTTCGTGCATCAAGAAAGCTCATGTGTTGCGCACAACTTGTCAAATTCATGCTTTCATCATTTTATTGCATGTTTTGGCTAACGCTTTGTGCAAAGAACAACACCCGGTAAGCAAAATCGAGCCGCTTAGGCTCCATAACTTTATTTCCTCTTCTTTCTCTTTCTCAAAGAAAGGAAGGCTCCTCACAAGACAAGTAAACCAGGGGGAGGAGGAGATAATACTACTATGGACCAGGCACCGCCGAGGAAGTTTCACCTCATCGGGAAGCAAGAGATGTAAAAGCTTGTTGCCAAAGTTTGAGCAATCAATTTTAAATTTTCAAGTTATCTTCCTCGAACAATAGTACTTTGTATGGAAAACCTGCGCAGAGGAACCAACTCACGGCTAGTCGCGCCTTACTTTGTTTCGAGTCCGCTCAACAACTTAAGTGAGCTGCGGCTAGTCGCGACAAGGTTGCTTGTCGGAGGTGACCGCCAAAGAAGTCGCCGACGTTCAAGACTCAGCGCTTAGCGGCAAAGTGCCCGCTACCGACAAGTCCCCAAAATGCGTAAGGCGTAAACGCATAAAGGAAGGAATCAAGTAGAGGAAATAACGTTGCATTGATCGCCTAAGATAGAGTATATTACAAAATAACTTGTCGCTGATCTAACAAAGTGTTCTAAACATGATCAGCAGCGACAAGGGAAAGATAAAGTTGGCGGCCTAGTCTACACGGTCGCCATCGATCCGCTTGATCTTGTTCACCTTGTCCACAATGGGTGCGACAAGGGCTTTGAGCTCCTCCACGTTGGCATCTGGCGGCGAGGATCTGAGGACGACGATAAGGTTGAGGCCCGGATTGCGGAAGGCCACCTTGATCAACACCTTCTCGAGGGCTCCTCGCATGACTGGGCGTGATTCCTCGGCCACCGCTTCGGGACCTCTTCTCGGAGTCACTTGAGACCCGGCCACCACGCCTTTGAAGAATAAGCTGAGTTTGGCGCTGGGTTGGAGGTGCTCACGAGGAGTACGCAAGGTCCGCCATCCCAGCTCCATCACTCGTTGTGGATGTCGGCGGGCGGTGTCCACAAGACCTTCGGTCCAGTGTTCCACGCCTCCCTCAAGGTGCTCGGATGGAGGCAGCATTCGCCAAGAGCTCCTCCTTGGCCTTGATCGCCTCCAACAAGCCCACCTCCCGCCTCCGGGCGCCATCCAACGTCTGCGCCAGAGTGGTCGCCTTCAGCTCAAGATCCGCTTTGAATCCTTGGCGGCGCCGAGCTCCTTGCCTCTATCAGTGAGACGACTCTGCAGCTCGCCCAGCGTGTAGGCGTCCTTCTCGCGCTCACGCTTGAGCACGGCAAGCTCTTCGCCGCTCTTCTTGAGGGTGGCCTCCAGCTGTGCCACCCTCGCCTTCAACTCCTCCTTGGCGGCCTCGGCAGTTGCGGCAGTGTCCTTTGCTTCCTGAAGCGCCCCGCCAAGTGACTCCTCGCGCACGGCAAGGTGTTCTTCGTGGCTGTCCAGGTTGACCTTCCGCTGCGCCAGCTCACTTTCCTGCGCGGAGAGCTTCTCGGCAGCCAGCCGCTGCTCCTCACCGCGGGCCTTCTCAAGGATGAAGGCCGTGCGCTCTTCTGCGAGTTGCCCCAGCGCTCGCTTTCGTCATGAAGGGTTTCTTGGTTGGCGCCCGGAGCTCTTCGGGCGCTTCACGCATGTCCGCCTCCTCGCGACAAGTGCCTCCCGGTCTCCAACTTGGCTGCCGGCGCGGTAGAGCGACAAGAGCTTCTTCAAGAATGCTCCTCCTCGACTTCGCCATCGCTGCCGCGGCTGGCCCACCAGCGTCTGCCGGAGGCGAGTAGCTCATTGTCAAGGTCTCCCCTTCGACCGGCGCCTGGAGCTCGGTTCCTGTGGGAGCTTGATGAAGACGCCGCCGGCCTTCGGTAGGCACTGGCCGGGCTCCTCGAGTTCGACGCCGCGGCAACGGCGGGAGTCGGGTTGTCGGTGTAGCGCTTGCCGCTTCCTGCGCCTCGTGGTCACAAGACGATCGCCGACCCTTGCGGCCCCTCGCCGGCAGCTCGGTGGCCTCCTCGCCAACAGGCCTGCCGGGCGATGGCCTCTTCTTCCACGACAACGACCTCTTCTTCCTCGACGGCGGCCTCGCTGGTGTCGCCACCTCCTCTCGCCGGGCGGCCTCGACCTCCATCGGCTCAGCATCGACGAAGAAAGAGCAACAAGCAAATGTTCAAAAAGAGAAACAAAAGAAAGCAAGCCCAAGGGAAATTTTCGTAAGGGAATTACCTGCAACGGATCCGCGCCATGGCCTCGACCACCGGAGGGTCACTGGCGCTGCCCCTGCCGGGTAGCCTCCCTTGCCGGAGTGGCCTCCCTTGCCGGAGTGGCCTCCCTTGTCGGAGGGCGCTCCCTTGCCGGGGAATTCTCCCTTGGCGGCGTAGTGGCAGCAGGCAGGATCTCGGAGGCGGCTTCCGAGCCCTCCTTATGAGGCTGCTCTGCTCCTACACAAGCAAACAATCAGATATCAACGCAAAAGGGGCACCCCTACACACCCAATAGTAAGAAGAAAACTGCACACTTACTCTGGGGGTCAGGCTGGGCTGCTTCAGAGGAAGGGTTGCCGGTCCGGCAAGGGAGTCTCGGACGCGCCCCCCTGCCGCCACGGGAGAATCATCCTCAACGACGACCGTCGGGATCTTGGCCCTCTTCGACGCCCTCTGGGCCAACGTCCTGAAAAGGAAAGAGTCCAGAAGGAAGCAAATCAGATTCAAGATGAAGCAATAAAATTGAAGAAATACAAGCACAAATCTCAAGGGCTTACTCTTCGCCTTCCTCCTCGGAGCTGAGCGGAGAAGTCAAACTCCGCCGCCTCCGGTGCGACGAGGCGGGGAGTGGGCTCTCTTGGCCGCTTGGCGGAGGCGCCGGCGGTAGCTCGAGAAGATCCCGCCAGCTTGTCGCGGCAGGGGGCGCCTCGCTGCAACCTCGCTTGCCGCGGTGGAGTTGCGGCTGCTGGCGCTGGCTGTGGCCGGTCTGTCGCCTGCTCGTCTCCAACCTTGCGGAGACGCCTTTCTTGCGGAGCCGGGGCTCACGCGGCAAGTCGCTTGGCGGTGGGGAGAAGCGCCATCGGCGGTCCACTCGACCCGGCCTCGGCTCGACAAGCTCGCCCTCGCCCGGCGACCTCCTCGCCGGCAAGGCTTGCCGCCTTCACCGCTCGCTTACTCCACGGTGAACCCGAAGGCTCCAGCGGCAGCTGCTGCCGCCGCCTCCACTGGTGGCAATCCGCGCCATCTCTCGGTCGGTGGTGTCGCTGGTGAGCCTTTTTCGCTTTCGTCGGAGCGGATCGGCACTTCTTGAAAATCGTCAAGAATTGCTGCACGACCTCGCCGGGGCTCTCGCCAGTTGGGACGATCCTGGGAGTCGTGACAAGGGCATCATGGCGCTGGATGCGGTCGAGCGCCGAAGTTGTTGCACAATGGGACGAATTTCGCGGCAACCTAAAACCACTCAGTGGTGGTCGGGTCGCTCTTGAACAGCTCGAGCAAAGATCGCTGGCCCAGCTCCAAGACGGTGAAGTTCGATTCAGACTCAGCGCAACCTCATGATGTCTGCCGCATTTTGAACTCCTGTGCAGGCCTCCTCCTTTCTCGCAAGGGAGCGAGCGCGGCGACGAAGGAAATCCGCGCCAATCGCGCTTTACGGTCAACCCGGCAAGCCCGAGGCGCAAAATTCGGGTCATGACTATCTTGACTCGCATCCTCCGCGCCAAGTTGCTCCAATCTCTGCCGTGCACTATTGAGTTTGGCGACGGCAGTGAAGGGCTGCGGTTCTCCTCACGACCCAAAGACCAGTTGGCTCTCCACTCCTCCCACTTGTTGCGGAATTCTCCCTCTAGGTAGGCCTCTTTCTTGCCGATCCTAGAGACCTGTGCTATCCCTCCGCAAGTGGCTCTCCTCTCTCGACGCTGGAAACAAAGAAATGGCGGAAGAGTGCCACGCTCGGTGGATTCCGACAAAGTTTTCGTGACAAATGCGCCGAAAAACCGCCATGGTCAAGACGGCGTTGGGGGTGAAATCAAGGAGGCGGAGGCTAAAGGTGTTCATGATGTCGCAAAAGAACTCGGAAAAGTGCGGGCAAATCACGCAATAGAAGAAAAGGGCTAAAAAGGGTTACCATGTTGTCGACAAATCAGCGGCGGAGGCTGGGAGTACCCTCGTGGCGCGGATGCGCACGCTGCCTCCGTCGACCGTAAGAGGTAGAAGACGCCCCTGCAGCTCCCTTGCGCCGAGCTGGGGGAAGATGGCCCGCCTTGCAGAAGCGCCATGAAGCCGCTGCGCCACCGACTTGACGCTTCTTCTCCTTGTTGCCTTTGAGCCATGGCGAGGACGGCGGAGGAGGCCGACGGCGGTGAGCGTGCTTGTGGCGAAAGGGGGCGCCGCTTTCTTCGCACCGGAGAAGAAGAGGGAGCGGCGGTGGTTTTCTTGACAAGACAAAGCAATGGCGTGAGTGGGCGGCCTGCCTGCTTCCTCCGCTTATAAAGAGGGGAGGGGCGGACGCCCGCTTATACTAATAAAGAAACCCCCACGACCGCGCCCACGATCTTCGCACGACGCCACGTCCGGTGCGTGCCGTTAGTGGGGATCGTGGTGGGTCCGGGCGAGTTGCGACGTGGTCGAGGCTGCGTGTGTCCGTACGCTTTTGGGCCTGGCCCGACAAGCGCTTCGGCACTGCACGGCCCAGGCCCGGGGCTCCTGTCGGTGTACTAGAGTAGGGTACCCTAGTATCCTGCACTGCACCGACAGCTTGCGACCTCGCTGCGGTGGTTTGCCTCACACCGCCAAGATCCTCCGTGGCTCCTTTGGAGCCATTCATGAACAAAGTATTTGATTAAGAAGACAAGGCCCCGGCAAGAGGAGCTTGTCCGGAAGGCCACTCGAGGCATGCAAAAGACAAGGCCCCGGCAAGAGGAGCTTGCCGGGAAGGCTCGGAGCGCGACAAGCCTCCGAGCGCGACAAGGATTCGGCCGCAAAGAAGGCGCTTTCATGCATGCAACTTCTCTCCATCTCCGCTCCAGCTCATCCAATGACGTGTCGCCATGGGACCGCTCCATGGGCGGCGTGTCGAGAGGTGTGCAGCCAGCGGAGAGCAGCGATAAGCGGCGCCGATAAAGCTTGCCGTCGTGGCGAAGCGGAGGCGCACTGACGGTCTTCAAGGTAATCGCTGGGCGATAATCGACGGGCATTTATTGCTTTTGTCCCTTGCCGCCGAGTTAGGTATTTTGCATCATAATCGCTCGAGTAGGTGTACCAACTCTTGTTTTTACATTTGTACCCTGCCTATGTTGCCACCTGTCGGAGACCCCTTGAGCATATAAAAGGAGGCCCATGCGCAACGTAGAAAGGGTTCGGCTCGTTCGGTTCATTCGACTCACTCGAGACCAGAGACACTCACGCTAGGTTTTGTAGCCTGCATTGCTCCCTAGCAAGAACACAATACATCAAACAAGCAGCAGTAGGAGTTTTATCTCTCCGGAGAGCTCCAAAGCTGGGTAACCGCTCAGGTGCCTCGCCTCGATCCGCTCTTCGTGCAATCTCCGCCCCCCTCCGAACCACAAGGGGCCTGGTCCGCCGGCCCCATAGGTGTCCGTGGGTACGATCAGCCTCCCCGACAAGTGTCGAACCCAACGAGGAGCAGAAGGAAATTATAAGCGGTTTTTAGCTAGGTATTCTCTGCAAGCACTGAAATTATAGGTAACAGATAGTTTTCTGATAAGATAATTGGTAACGAGCAACAAATAACAAAAGTAAATAAAGTGCAGCAAGGTGGCCCAATCCTTTTTGCAGCAAAGGACAAGCCTGGACAAACTCTTATATAGAGAAAAGCGCTCCCGAGGACACATGGGAATTATCGTCAAGCTAGTTTTCATCACGTTCATATGATTCGCGTTCGTACTTTGATAATTTGATATGTGGGTGGACGGTGCTTGGGTGCTGTCCTTACTTAAACAAGCATCCCACTTATGATTAACCCCTATTGCAAGCATCCGCAACTACAAAAGAAGTATTAAGGTAAACCTAACCATAGCATGAAACATATGGATCCAAATCAGCCCCTTATGAAGCAATGCATAAACTAGGGTTTAAGCTTCTGTCAATCTAGCAACCCATCATCTCCTTATTACTTCCCAATGCCTTTCTCTAGGCCCAAATAATGGTGAAGTGTCATGTAGTCGACGCTCACATAACACCACCAGAGGAGAGACAACATACATCTCATCAAAATATCGAATCTAATACCAAATTCACATGACTACTAGTAGCAAGAGTTCTCCCATGTCCTCGTGAACAAACGTAACTACTCACAAAGCATATTCATGTTCATAATCAGAGGAGTATTAATATGCATATAGGATCTGAACATATGATCTTCCACCAAATAAACCAACTAGCATCAACTACAAGGAGTAATCAACACTACTAGCAACCTACAGGTACCAATCCCAGACTTAGAGACAAGAATTGGATACGAGAGATGAACTAGGGTTTGAGAGGAGATGGTGCTGGTGAAGATGTTGATGGAGATTGCCCTCTCCCGATGAGAGGAGCGTTGGTGATGACGATGGCGATGATTTCCCTCCCGAGGGAAGTGTCCCAGAACAGCTCCGCTTGAGCCCTAGATTGGTTCCGCCAAGGTTCCGCCTCGTGGCGGCGGAGTCTCGTCCCGAAAGCTTGCTTATGATTTTTCTTCAAACGAAAGACTTCATATAGCAGAAGATGGGCACCGGAGGGCCAACAGGGGGCCCACGAGGCAGGGGCAGGCCCCCCACCCTCGTGGCCAGGGTGTGGGCCCCCTCTAGTATTTCTTTCGCTCAGTATTTTTTATTATTTCCAAAATGACTTTCGTGGAGTTTCAGGACTTTTGGAGTTGTGCAGAATAGGTCTCTAATATTTGCTCCTTTTCCACCAATTTCAAATTGTTGGCATTCTCCCTCCTTATGTAAACCTTGTAAAATAAGAGAGTATAGGCATAAGTATTGTAACATAATGTGTAATAACAGCCCATAATGCAATAAATATTGATATAAAAGCATGATGCAAAATGGACGTATCAACTCCCCCAAGCTTAGACCTTGCTTTTCCTCAAGCGGAAGCCGATAACGATAAATATGTCCACATGTTTAGAGGTAGAGATGTCGATAAAATGAAATACGGACATGAGGGCATCATGATTACTCTCATAA
Source organism: Aegilops bicornis (assembly GCA_021605145.1). NCBI lineage: Eukaryota > Viridiplantae > Streptophyta > Magnoliopsida > Poales > Poaceae > Aegilops > Aegilops bicornis. Next base: position 283,474,262 of record CM038675.1, on the reverse strand, counting down.
CAGCAACATATATGGATAATGTCATATGATTTCTTATGCTTAAGTAATAGTCTATTCACAATGCAAAGTATGAATCAGAAACATTATTGAGAACTAACAAACTATAATCTCACTCATTGAAGCAATTGCAATTTATCATAACATCAGAAAGAGTCTATGTCAGAGATTTTTAGCAAGTCCACATACTCAACTATCATTTAGTCTTTCACAATTGCTAACACTCACGCAATACTTGTGGTTACGAAGTTTTAATCGGTCACAGAGAAAGATAGGGGCTTATAGTTTCGCCTCCCAACCTTTTACCTCAAGGGTAATGTCAACAATAATAGTTCATGCTAACTTACATCCAATTAGATATATATATATATATATATATATATATATATATATATATATATATATATATATATATCAGGATCTTTCCAACATCTTGTGCTTGCCAAAGGATAAAATGTAAAAAGGAAAGGTGAAGATCACCATGACTCTTGCATAAGGTAGAAGGTAATAATAAAAGATAGGCCCTTCGCAGAGGGAAGCAGAGGTTGTCATGCGCTTTTAGGGTTGGATGCACAAAATCTTAATGCAAAAGAACATCACTTTATATTGCCACTTGTGATATAGACCTTTATTATGCAGTCAGTCGCTTTTATTTCTTCCACATCACAAGATCATATCAAGCTTATTTCCTCCACACCAATCAATCATACATATTTAGGGAGCAATTTTTATTGCTTGCACCGATGACAACTTACTTGAAGGATCTTACTCAATCCATAGGTAGATATGGTGGACTCTCATGGAAAAACTGGGTTTAAGGGTTTTTTGGAAGCACAAGTAGTATCTCTACTTGGTGCAAAGAGTTTGGCTAGCATGAGGGGAAAGGCAAGCTCAACATGTTGGATGATCCATGACAATATATTTTATCTTAGATATAAGAAAACATAACCCATTGCGTTGTCTTCCTTGTCCAACATCAACTCTTTAGCATGTCATATTTTAATGAGTGCTCACAATCATAAAAGATGTCCAAGATAGTATATTTATATGTGAAACCTCTCTTTCTTTATTACTTCCTATTAATTGCAACGATGACCAAAGCTATGTCTGTCAACTCTCAACAACTTTTAATCATCATACTCTTTCTATGTGAAGTCATCACTCTCCATAAAATCAATATGATCTCTTTGTTTCTTTTTATTCTTTTCTCTTTTTTTTATTCCCTCAAGATCATGGCAAAATAATCAAGCCCTTGACTCAACACTAATCTTTATTATATATAGCTCACGGACTCGATTACATAGAAAGATCATAAAGGAAAACTCACAACTAAATCATACTAAAACTTTATTCGACTAGATCAAGATACTACTAAAAGGATCAAACTAAGAAAAACGGTAAAGATAGGAGATGTGGTGGCGATATGATACCGGGGCATCTCCCCCAAGCTTGGCAGTTGCCAAGGGGAGTGCCCATACCCATGTAATTATATCTCCTTCTTCGGAGGTGTTGGTGTGATATTCTTGGCAATGATACACCTCAGGATACGATTCTCTTCTTCGAGCTTATTGAGTTGCTGCTTGAGATCCATTATCTCCTTACGAAGCTTTCCTGTAACGGCCAAAGCTTCTTGCACCCAAGGGTGTTGCATAGCTGCGGGAGAACAAGTGACACTCTTCTTCATATTTTCATAAGAAAGAAATATAACATTGGAAGGGATAACCGAGTTTGGAATAGCTGAGCTCTGTAGTTCTCCAATTGTGAATCCAGCTCGGAATCGAGAAGTGACTTCTTGATCCTCCTCCATGGCATCTATCCTTTTCAAATCAGCCTCCATCTCTTCCTCCGTTGCTGCCCCGAAGTGATCAGCATCGCTATTTGTGCTAGATCTCGATGCAGGATGGGACACCCGGCTCTCCCCGACTGACTATTGAGAAGACATCTTGCCCTAATATGCAGAAGCAACAACTCGAAACGAAAACAAAGGATATCTGCGTGATACAGGAGTCAAAACCTTTGGGAGATTATATAATGATTTTTTACTGACCAAAGTACGTATCGTGCAAGAAAACGGAGTCCGGAGAGCGCACGAGGTGCCCACGAGGCAGGGGGGCGCGCCCAGGGGGGTAGGGCGTGCCCTCCACCCTCGTGGAGCCCTCGTGTCCTTCCCGGACTGCTTCTTTTTTTCTACTTTTCTAAATATTCCAAAACGGAGAAAAATTGCCATTAGAGCTGTTTTGGAGCCGGTTTACTTACCGTACCACATACCTATTCCTTTTTGGAGTCTGAAACTTTCCGGAAAGTGTCCCTTATGTATTCCTCCGGGGTTACGGTTTCAATAACATTGGTTTCAACATTTATGGGATTACCTGAGATATAATGTTTAATTCTTTGACTGCTCACCACCTTCGGATCTGTGCCTTCGAAGTTGTTGATTTTTATGGCACCGGAATGATAGACCTCCTCGATAACGTAAGGGCCTTCCCATTTAGAGAGAAGTTTTCCTGCAAAATATCTTAAACGAGAGTTGTATAGCAATACATAATCACCTATATTAAACTCACGCTTTTGTATCCTTTTGTCATGCCATCTTTTAACTTTTTCTTTAAACAATTTGGCATTCTCATAAGCTTGGGTTCTCCATTCATCAAGTGAGCTAATGTCAAATAACCTCTTCTCACCGGCAAGTTTGAAATCATAGTTGAGCTCTTTAATGGCCCAATATGCCTTATGTTCTAGTTCGAGAGGTAAATGACATGCTTTTCCATAAACCATTTTATACGAGACATACCCATAGGATTTTTATATGCGATTCTATAGGCCCATAATGCATCATCAAGTTTCTTGGACCAATTCTTTCTAGATCTATTAACAGGTCTTTTGCAAAATCAATTTGAGTTCTCTATTACTCAATTCTACTTGACCACTAGATCAAGGGTGATAAGGAGATGCAATTCTATGATTAACATCATACTTAGCAAGCATTTTATTAAAAGCACCATGAATAAAATGTGAACCACCATCAGTCATTAAATATCTAGGGACTCCAAACCTCGGAAAAATAACTTCTTTAAGCATCTTCATAGAAGTGTTATGATCAACACTACTAGTTGGAATAGCTTCTACCCACTTAGTAACGTAATCAACAAAGAACTAAAATATGTGTGTATCCATTAGAGGCAGGAAAAGGTCCCATATAATCAAAGCCCCAAACATCAAATGGTTCGATAACAAGTGAATAATTCATAGGCATTTCTTGACGTCTACTAATATTACCAATTCTTTGACATTCATCACAAGATAAAACAAACTTACGGGCATCTTTGAAGAGAGTAGGCCAATAAAAACCGGATTGCGATACCTTATATGCAGTTCTATCTCCAGCGTGGTGTCCTCCATAAGCCTCGGAGTGACACTTGCGTAGGATCTGTTCCTGTTCATGCTCAGGTACACAACATCTAATAACACCATCTACTCCTTCTTTATAAAGATGTGGGTCATCCCAGAAGTAATGTCTTAAATCATAGAAAAACTTTTTTCTTTTGTTGGTATGTGAAATAGGTGGTATGAATTTAGCAACAATGTAATTAGCATAATCAGCATACCATGGAGTAGTGCGAGAAGCATTTATGACATTTAATTGTTCATCAGGAAAGCTATCATCAATAGGTAATGGGTCATCAAGAACATTTTCTAACCTAGACAAGTTGTCTGCAACGGGGTTCTCAACTCCCTTTCTATCAATAATATGCAAATCAAATTCTTGTAACAAGAGAACCCATCTGATAAGTCTAGGTTTAGCATCTTTCTTTTCCACAAGATATTTAATAGCAGCATGATCAGTGTGAATAGTTACTTTAGAATCAACAATGTCTGAACTTATCACAAGAAAATACAACTGCTAAGAATTCCTTTTCAGTAGTAGCATAATTTCTCTGAGCATTGTCTAGAGTTTTACTAGCATATTGAATAACATTTAATTTCTTATCAACTCTTTGCCCTAGAACAGCACCTACAACATAATCACTAGCATCACACATGATTTCAAAGGGTAAATTCCAAATGTGGTTGAACAATGGGTGCAGAGATCAATGTTTTCTTAAGTATTTCAAATGCTTCTACACAATCATCATCAAAGACAAATGGTGTATCTTTTTGCAATAAATTAGTCAGAGGCTGAGAGATTTTTGAGAAGTCTTTAATGAACCTCCTATAAAAACCGACGTGACCAAGGAAACTTCTTTTACCTTTGATGTCCTTGGGACATGGCATATTTTCAATAGCATCAACCTTGGCTTTATCAACCTCAATACCTCTTTCAGAAACTTTATGCCCCAAGACAATGCCTTCATTAACCATAAAGTGGCACTTCTCCCAATTCAAGACAAGATTAGTTTCTTCACATCTCTGCCAAACTCGATCAAGGTTGCTCAAGCAATCATCAAAAGAGGATCTATAAACGGAGAAACCATCCATGAAAACCTCACATATCTTTTCACAAAAGTCAGAGAATATAGCCATCATGCATCTTTGGAAGGTAGTAGGTGCATTACATAAACCAAAAAGTATACGTCTATAAGCAAAAGTACCGAAAGGGCAAGTAAAAGTGGTCTTTGATTGATCATCAGCTGACACAAGTATTTGAGAGAAACCAGAGTAACCATCTAGAAAGCAAAAATGTGTATGTTTGGATAATCTTTCTAGCATTTGATCAATAAAAGGTAAGGGGTAGTGATCTTTTTTAGTAGCTTTATTTAATTTGCGTAAATCAATTACCATCCTATAACCTGTAATAATTCTTTGCGGAATCAATTCATCTTTATCATTAGGAACGACGGTAATACCTCCCTTCTTAGGGACACAATGGACAAGACTTACCCAATCGACTATCAAAGAACGGGATAAATTATACCGCCTCAAGGAGCTTTAGTATTTCCTTTCTTACCACTTCTTTCATCTTAGGATTCGATTAAATGCGTTGGTGATCACGAACTGGTTTGGCATCTTTCTCCAAATTTATTTTGTGTTGACATAGAGTGGGACTAATGCCCTTAAGATCATCAAGAGTATATCCAATAGCAAAGACGGTGCTTCTTCGTAGTTTTCAATAATCTCTCTTCTTCATGCTCTGAAAGGTTAGCACTAATAATAACAGGATATATCTTCTTTTCATCAAGATAAGCATATTTAAGAGTATCAGGCAATGGTTTAAGCTCAAACACGGGATCACCCTTGGGTCGAGGAGGATCCCCTATGATTTCAACAGGCAAATTGTGTTTCAGGATGGGTTCCTGTTTAAATAATACTTCACCTATTTCCCTTCTTTCATTCATAAACATACCATTTTCATGGTCTAGCAAATATTGTTCTAAAGGGTCACTAGGAGGTACGGCAATAGAAGCAAGACCAATAATTTCATCTTTACTAGGCAATTCCTCTTCATGGTGTTGTCTATGAAATTTAGAAAAGTTAAACTTATGAGACATATCACCTAAACCAATAGTAACAACATCCTTTTTGCAGTCTATCTTAGCATTAACAGTGTTCAAGAAGGGTCTACCAAATATAATGGGGCAAAAGCTATCTTGTGGGGAACCAAGAACAAGAAAATCAACAGGATATTTAGTTTTACCACACAAGACTTCAACGTCTCTAACAATTGCCATTGGTGAAATAGTATCTCTATTGGCAAGTTTAATCGTGACATCAATATCTTCTAACTCGTCCGGTGCAATATCATGCATAATTTCTTTGTATAAGTCAATAGGTATTGCACTAGCACTAGCACCCATATCACACAAGCCATGATAACAATGATCTCCTATTTTAATGTAAATAACAGGCATGCCTACCACAGGTCTATGTTTATCTTTAGCACAAGGTTTAGCAATTCTAGCAGCTTCATCATAGAAATAAATAACATGCCCATCAATATTATCAGCCAAGAGATCTTTAACAATAGCAATACTAGGTTCAACTTTAACTTGCTCAGGAGGTGTATAAGTTCTAGTATTGCTTTTACGAACCACAGTTGAAGCTTTAGCATGATCTTTTATCGTAACAGGAAAAAGTGGTTTCTCAACATAAGCGGTAGGAACAATAGGATCATTATAAGTGATAGTCTTTTCTTCAACTTTAATAGGTGCAGCTACTTTTACTTCTATGGGAGGATGATATTTAAACCACTTCTCCTTAGGGAGATCAACATGAGCAGCAAAAGATTCACGAGAAAGAAGCTACTATCTCGTAGTCAAGTCCATATTTAGTGCTAAATTTACGGAAAACATCGGTATCCATAAAAGATTTAACACAATCAAACTTAGGTGTCATACCTTACTCCTTACCTTCGTCGAGATCCCAATCTTCAGAGTTGCGTTTAATTCTTTCCAATAATTTCCATTTGAATTCAATAGTCTTCATCATAAAAGAGCCAGCACAAGACGTATCGAGCATGGTGCGATTGTTATCAGAAAGTCGAGCATAAAAGTTTTGAATAATTATTTCTCTTGGAAGCTCATGATTGGGGCATGAATATAACATTGATTTAAGCCTCCCATGCTTTCTCCTTCACGAGGCCAAAATTATATATATATATATATATATATATATATATATATATATATATATATATATATTCTAACCTATAAGGATTTTGGGCGACCCGCACTCCCGAGCGTCCCTCAATTTCGCTCTGATTTTTGCCGTTCGATCTGGCCTGGTCGGGTCAACGAGTCTGCACTGCCGTTTGATCTTTACAGTCTATTTTGACCCAGTGTTATTTCGTGGCTTACCATGACTGGTGGGCTCAGTGAGATCCTCCATTGGTTGGGTTAGATTTCCTCGGGTGAGCCGCTCCTGGCGCGTCTCTCGTCGCGCTGACCGCGTCGCGTTGTGCATCGTGGGGAGCCGCAGAGTGGTTGGCAGGCACATGCGCAACCGGCTCGTGCGCCCGCGCTTGTGCTCTCGCGATAAAGAGTGGGCCGACGCTGATCCTGGTCCCGCACGTCGGCTGCTGTGGCTACGCACACCTCACGGGATTGGACCATCGCGTGTGGTCTATGTCGAGGGGTTTGTTGAGTGGGCTATGCAGGGTGGCCCGGCGCATGTGTGCCCGGCTGGTGCATACGATTTGGGTGGTGCAATGACATGTGGCCCTGTGCTCCTCCTGGCCCCCCTCGTCGGTTGCAGTGGCTGTGCTGCCTGGGCGTCTCATGGGATATCTCCTTGGGTCAACCACTTCTGTCAAGTCCCTCCTCGCACGCTACCCGTGTCGTGCGTCGTGCGTCGTGGGGAGACGTGCGAGCGCCACGCCATGGGCCCCTCCTCTGCGAGCCGTGCGCCGAGCCTGCGCGTCCTTGGTGGGTGTCTGGCTCCTTCCTGAATCACCATAGTCCAAAGCCGCCGCACCCCTCCCTCCTTCCTCCTCGTTGCCACTCACCGTAGCTGCCGCACCTGTTTTTCTCTTCCTCTTCCCTCCATCGTCACCACAGCCACCGGTCCGCTCCCTCCTCCTTCATCCCCCTTCTCTCGTCAGCAACCACTGCATGAACCTCCTGAGTCGGGGCGGGTGCAGAAGGCCGTTGCGAGTATGTATGGGGCCGCATCCATCCTCCCTCCCTCGTCGGCCACCACTAAGGCTTATTCCTCTCCTGTCCTGGCCTCATCTCCTGCGACTGGTGGTGGAGAGCCATGGGTGATGGAGAGGAGGAAGGGAGGTAAGGGAATAATAGGGGAGGGGATTTACAGGAGCTTCACTCCCAGATTTTGTGCCCCGAGCCATGGATGGATGAGAGAAGGAAGTGGCCTACGCTCTCTTCTCAAGCCTGTGGCAATGGTGCTTCTCCGCTGGATGGGTACAGCTGGTTGATGTTCGCCCCAACCCCTTTTGCCATTGCTCTCTACAGTTTCGTTTCTTACGTCCGTCTAATATCGAGTTCTTGGCTTTGTTTCCTTCGTGTGCGGGTTAATTTTGTTGCCATTCTTTCCTTCATACATCGTCGCAACATTCTCCCTTTTGCATTAGAGGTTAGATCTCACTCCTTGTACTTGCCTATAAGATGTTCGATGAAATGCCTTTGTGTAGACCGTGTTGGTTTTTTGGTTTCAGTCTGTTTTTCCTGATGTCCACCTTGGTCTCCTCGTTTATCTTGCCTTCCTTGCTCGTGTGCTTCTCCTTATCAGCTCAGGTAAATGAATTTTTCTTTCCCTTCTCTTTGCGCCATTCCATTAAATGCTTGTGCTCTAATGAGTTCATTTCCCTTTGTTTTGCAGGTTCTACGATATAATGTGTTGCTGCATCTTTGTTCTGCTTGCGGAAGTTCGCTCACTTTTCTAGCTAGATGCTGCATTTTAGTTTCTCTATGTATCGGCATGTTGTTTGGTCCGTTGATGGTATTGATAATCTGAGTTTGGGTGGGCGTCGTGTTATGTTTGGCCTCATGTTTGTCGCCTAGATTTATGTTTACCATGGTTACCCTTTGTTCCATGGGGTCTAGGATCGTCGTGTTTTTTTATAGGTGTAGCTAAATCTGAAGTTGTTTCCGTATTCGGAATAATAGAAATAATTTTTGTAGAGAAACACAAGTGTGCAGGCTGCCAATTTAGTGCTCGTGTACAACCACTCTTGATTTTTAGTTAATTGGTTAACTCAGAATCTATAAAATAATTCCTCTTTGCTTATGGGTTCCCACTTTTTCCAAGGGAGTTATTTTCTACTAAATATAGATGGGAACACCACACTAATGCCAGCTTGCTTTAATTGACGGTCTAACACCAGTAGTAAATTTCCTGATACTTGAACTAAAAACATAACAGTTCAGCATAATGTGAAAAAGCAGTTAGCTAGGGATCTTTTGGTTTGAAAGAGCGTACATCTATTCATTCAGTAGATATACTGTCAAGATTTTGATGATGTTCTGTATTGCTGTCATGAGTATAATAGCAACAAAAAGAGCAATGTGGTGGTATCTTGCAGTGGGATATATACCTTTTCTGAACAAATACCAAACATGACTGCACTTAATTTCTCCTTCAGGAAAGACGTTGTGGATGATGAGATTATGAATGCAATTTCTGTCAACATTGAAGAGGTGGCAGGTAGGCAAGTCTAGAGATGCACCTCGGAAAGATCAGGGCGTATTCCTAGATTGGCAATTATGCTAGGATGGTACGTGAGATAGTGGGATGCATCAGCTTTATAACATTCCAGTAATTACTATGTATTTCCACCCTTTTTGTTTCTAGCTGATACATAACTTTTGGTACATGAATTAATCCGGCTTCTTTGTCTGATGCTCTAAAAATCTGTCTGCACTGCTGCTCACTCAGTTATTTTTGATACTTTCTTGTTTGTACCAATATCATGTTAACTGAAAACTCGCAGTATATACTGCGTTGATTTTTGGTGGATTTCCACCAAGGTTTATTATCTCCAGATCAGATGTAATTTAGTTATTTTGGAAATAGCTATATACATTGAAAGGCTTTAAATAAGTTGATGTTGTGGGCAACCTGTATTTTATTGGCCAGTTCTATCTAAGAATATGCCCATCTAATAACAGCTCGAAGGGGAACGGAAAAAATCTAGCATGGTTTGCCTTGGGTGGCCCCCATCTTGCTTTACAACTCCATATGGCTACCTATGTATTTCACTAGCAGTCCAGCAGGGGAGGACGTTGATGAATCCTGCATGCATGCATGGTTTATTTTTATGCTTTAGTTGTTGATGTTCATAAAGTGATGACAGATGGCTTTATTTACGTTTGTTTATACACAGCAAAGACCACCAAGATCCGAAATCTGTGCATTCAGGCTACGAGTGAAAAATACATCACATATTGGTTGAGTGTCATCGGAACAATCAAGAAGATTGCATGCTTGCTTGAGTTCATGTGTTTTTTGGTGGACTATATATCCAAGTATTTCTTACAAAGAATTAAAAATTAAGGCCAAAAGTTGTTATCATTCAGAACCAAACTTAGAATGGCACTAAGCTGTTATCATCAGAATTCGACAGTGCAGTGCCAAAAAAACTCCGAGTAAACAAAGAACATACCCAATTCTGTCTTCCAAAGAAAGATCATTAGTTTACAGCCCCCTGCTTGCTTAGAAACTTTACTTTGTAATTTCCCTTGGTATGAGACAGTTTTCACATCGGTCGGAAAATCAAGAGTATGAGCAACCTGTGTGTACCAAGCTCTAGGAACTTCAGAAATAAAGAAGCAGAAGCTTTTACACACAAGACACTTCTTTTTCACATTTCTTTAGCATAATTGGTACATGATTCGTGGCCATGTTTCGCATCCTGCTACAAGATTGAGTTTGTGGTGGCTTCCATTTATATTTGAGCCAGGTCTATAATTTCTCATCGGGCTTTACCTCCGTGACCATTTATAGCCACCTGGGTTTTATATATTTAATTTCTGTTTCTTAGCATTCAAATGGTATATACTAATCAACTTATATCTTTCTGTTCACTACTAACAGATGTCACTAGAAGCATCAATTTTCACTGGTGCTGACATTTTCTGTTATACTAGAATTGATGTTTGTTGCTTAGTTTGTGATGCTTCAGGTCAATAATAATAACCTTTAAGTTCAGTTCCATCAGTTGCGTCTCTTTAGTAGCATTCAGAACAAATTTAGAAGCTTTCAAATATGTAAATATACTCACTAGAGCTAATATGTTAACTGACTGAATTTGAGCAGGTTGGTATGATGCTGCGAGGCATGGGGTTTGACGATACAACCTTCCTCTATGTTGCCTCCGGTAAAATATACAATGCTGCAAAATACATGGGTCCCCTTCGCCAGATGTTCCCTCTTTTACAAACCAAGGACACTCTTGCATTGTCTTTTGACGACCCAAATATCAGGTCAGTTTGAGCTGCCATTATATCGTCAACAAAGTATTAAAAATCACACTGAATCAGTTTCAGTTTTGAGTATATGCTGGAATCTTTCACCAAATCAAACTGTTGAAGCAGTTCGCTGCCCTTGTTATTCCTTCACCATCCAAGACTGTAGCTATTGCCTACTTTTCGGAACGCATTAGCCATGTTAAGAAATTGAAATACATCTCCGAGTTGACCTTCACATACATGCTCTAAATGTTTGCCCATCTTTGCTTAACGTGTAAATGGATATAGTGGTATATGAAACTCAAATTGTTTCTTTGAACTGCAGATGGAGTCGATTCAAGCACCACATGCTGGAAATACTGCACCATAGTGATATAAGGGGCATCACATTCAGGAAACCTAATGATTTCGTATACACCTTCCCAATGCCTGATTGCATGTGCCAACAAGATGGAATATGATCTAGGCGTTAGCATACATAACTGAGGGATGCATATCCTCTGCCTTTGTGCAACAAAGGCACCAAAGGCATGGCATTGTTGACTGCATGATCAGGATTTGATGGTCATGATGAAAACTGGAGAGAAATAAAGCATTTGGTGCTTCTCAGGAGATTCTGAAACCCTCTGGCATACCACAAACCGTTCGATTCTGGATATAATGGTCAAAAGGTGCCTAATGACAATGAATTCCATAGGATCAGAAACTGAGAGGATGCGAGGGATTTTGTAAAGTTAGTAATCTGTAGGTAGTCCACCATATAGCAATCTCCATTTGTTCAATCTGTCTGTAGGTTGTAAAGAGAAAATAGCTACGAGATTGGGTTGTAGATATGAGTACAACCTGAGTGCCTCCGATGTATATTCGAAAACAAGGGCTAACAACAACAAAGAAAGGAAATTTTTAGTATATCGTTACTCATCAATGCTCGTTCTCGCATTTCATCTTGCCCTTGACAATTCATATTTATGAGCATGTTCTTACAGTTCAGACCTAATGTTCTTTTTTCTTTCCTTGGGCACTTCCTCACGAATCTTGTTGAGGTGTTTGTTTCGCCTCTTTGTGCCATGAATGATTGTGATGGCTGCAGGGTCTTCGCAAGGAGTTGAAGGCATATAAAAACCATGGATCCTTTGCTCCCCAGGCCGTAAAATGATCATAGTGATGTCTACGACCTCCTCCTAGATGTATTAATCTCAATTTTATGTTTGGTTTTCTTCCCTTTTCTCTTCTAATGATGTAATTTCTTTTACTAAGATAACACCATGTATCCCTTTTCTACTTTGAATGAATTTACTATATTTCTTATTTAGTTTAGTTCATCATTCAAACATGGTGGAATATTTTTGTCCTTCACGCATTGCGTAGTCCTTCACAGGTTAAATGAGCATTGCGTAAAAGTATGTCTAAGTTCTCTTTCTTCAAGTGCTTCAAGTAAGTGAAATTGTCTATTTCGAATTTAATACCTTTTAATAATAATCATAATGAGAGAGGGGTATGCTTCTCTCTCTCTCTCTCTCTGGAAATGTGTTTGAATCGCACAAAAAGAGTCCGTAGTTCTTATTCATACTTGAAACACGTGAGGCTCTGCAAATTAAACCATGTTTTTTTCAAGGCGCATATGGATTTAGCAGAACACAACTAAACCGACTATATATACATGACCTGTCCTTAGTAAAGGAAACTATTTTCATCGCGAACATGGCTTTAGTTGAAGGTTCTTGCAGCATGAAACTATTTTCATCGACAACATGTCTTCAGCAGGTCTCTGCGTCATTTGGCGCAACGGGTCAACTAGTATATATATATAATTGCGATCACGATGAACAAGATGCATAGGATAAAACTTCTGATGAAATTCCAATTTCAATCGTTTGTAGTTCCATGATCCCATATCATCACATAGCCTATACCATGTCAATGCATCTCCTTTCAAAGATAAAGGGAAGACCTTCTTCTTAATAACATCATCGGGCACACCTGCAAGCTTAAATAATCCACAAACTTCATCCACATAGATTAGGTGCTCATCAGGATGCATTGTTCCGTCTCCTGCAAAAGGATTAGCTAGCAGTTTTTCTATCATACCCGAAGGAATCTCAAAGTAGACATTTTCATCTTGATGGGTTCGATGGGTTGAGGAGCAACTCTTTGCTCTACTGGTCGGGGTGAAGATACCCCGAACAAGCCCCTCAGAGGATTACTTTCCATAGTGACAAGTGACAGTAAATTTCAGCATGCTATATAAATTTTTCCTTACCAAATTCCACCTACCAAAGGCGCTTCACTCCCTGGCAACGGCACCAGAAGAGAGTCTTGATGACCCACAAGTATAGGGGATCTATCGTAGTCCTTTCGATAAGTAAGAGTGTCGAACCCAACGAGGAGCAGAAGGAAATGATAAGCGGTTTTCAGCAAGGTATTCTCTGCAAGCACTAAATTTATAGGTAACAGATAGTTTTGTGATAAGATAATTGGTAACGAGCAACAAATAACAAAAGTAAATAAAGTGCAGCAAGGTGGCCCAATCCTTTTTGTAGCAAAGGACAAGCCTGGACAAACTCTTATATAGAGAAAAGCGCTCCGAGGACACATGGGAATTATCGTCAATCTAGATTTCATCACGTTCATATGATTCGCGTTCGGTACTTTGATAATTTGATATGTCGGTGGACCGGTGCTTGCGTGTTGTCCTTACTTGGACAAGCATCCCACTTATGATTAACCCCTATTGCAAACATCCGCAACTACAAAAGAAGTATTAAGGTAAACCTAACCATAGCATGAAACATATGGATCCAAATCAGCCCCTTACGAAGCAACACATAAACTAGGGTTTAAGCTTCTGTTACTCTAGCAACCCATCATCTACTTATTACTTCCCAATGCCTTCCTCTAGGCCCAAATAATGGTGAAGTATCATGTAGTTGACGTTCACATAACACCACCAGAGGAGAGACAACATACATCTCATCAAAATATCGAACGAATACCAAATTCACATGACTACTAATAGCAAGACTTCTCCCATGTCCTCAGGAACAAACGTAACTACTCACAAAGCATATTCATCTTTATAATCAGAGGAGTATTAATATGCATATAGGATCTGAACATATGATCTTCCACCAAATAAACCAACTAGCATCAACTACAAGGAGTAATCAACACTACTAGCAACCTACAGGTACCAATCCCAGACTTAGAGACAAGAATTGGATACCAGAGATGAACTAGAGTTTGAGAGGAGATGGAGCTGGTGAAGATGTTGATGGAGATTGCCCTCTCTCGATGAGAGGAGCGTTGGTGATGACGATGGCGATGATTTCCCCTCCCGGAGGGAAGTGTCCCCGACAGAACAGCTCTGTCGGAGCCCTAGATTGGTTCCGCCAAGGTTCCGCCTCGTGGCAAGTGAGTCTCGTCCCAAAAGCTTGCTTATGATTTTTCTTGGTGAAAGACTTCATATAGCGTAAGATGGGCACCGGAGGGCCAACAGGGGCCCTGAGGCAGGCGCGCCAGGGGGGCGCGCCCCCACCCTCGTGGCCAGGGTGTGGGCCCCCTCTAGTATTTCTTCCGCTCAGTATTTTTTATTATTTCCAAAAATGACTTTCATGGAGTTTCAGGACTTTTGGAGTTGTGCAGAATAGGTCTCTAATATTTGCTCCTTTTCCATCCCAGAATTCCAGCTATCGGCATTCTCCCTCCTTATGTAAACCTTGTAAAATAAGATAGAATAGGCATAAGTATTGTAACATAATGTGTAATAACAACCCATAATGCAATAAATATTGATATAAAAGCATGATGCAAAATGGACGTATCATTGTCTCTGTCACAGAGCCCACCAAAGTAGATGATGCATTTCTGGAGCCTGAGTGGATTCAAGCGATGCAAGAGGAATTACATTAGTTCGAGCTCAACAATGTCTGGGAACTTGTCAAGCGACCAGAACCTCACAAGCACAATATCATCGGCACCAAATGGATCTACCGCAACAAGCAAGATGAAAATGGCCTTGTGGTGAGGAATAAGGCACGGCTTGTAGCTCAAGGCTACACACAAGTTGAAGGAATTGATTTCGATGAAACTTTTGCACCTGTTGCTAGACTTGATGCTATTCGCATATTGCTTGCTTATGCTAACCATCATAATATCATCTTATATCAAATGGATGTGAAAAGTGCATTCCTCAATGGTAAGCTTGAGGAAGAAGTATATGTTGCTCAACCCCGAGGTTTTGAAGATCCTAAGCATCCTGACAAAGTCTACAGACTCAATAAGGCCCTCTATGGCCTCAAGCATGCCCGTCGGGTGTGGTATGATACTTTGAAGGAATTCCTCATGAAGAAAGGATTCAAACCCGGTTCACTTGACCCAACTCTTTTCACCAAAACCTATGACGATGAATTATTCGTGTGCCAAATATATGTTGATGATATTATCTTTGGTTGTACTAACCAACGCATAAAGGATTTAATTTGCCTATATGATGAGTGAGGAATATCAAATGCCTATGGTGGGAGAATTGAAATTCTTCTTAGGTCTTCAAATTCGTCAACAGCGCAGCGGCATCTTCATATCTCAAGAGAAATACCTCAAGGATGTGTTGAGGAAATTCTACATGCAAGATTGCAAAGGCGTCAAAATCCCTGTGCCCACAAATGGACATCTATGCATTGATGAAAATGGTATAGACTTCTATCAAAAGGTATACCACTCCATGATTGGCTCTTTATTGTATCTATGTGCATCTAGGCTAGATATTATGCTTAGTGTTTGCATGTGTGCTCGTTTTCAAGCTACACCGAAGGAATCACGCCACAGGGCTGTGAAGCATATTGTTCGATATCTAGCTCACACTCCAACACTTGGATTATGGTATCCCAAGGGCTCGACTTTTGATCTCATTGGATATTCTGACTCTGACTATGCTGGTGATCGTGTGGACCGCAAGTCAACCTCAGGCGTGCCATTTCCTCGGACGATCCTTAGTATGTTGGTCCTCGAAGAAGCAGAACTGCGTATCACTCTCTACTGCTGAAGCTGAGTACATTGCTGCTGGTTCATGCTGTGCTCAATTGCTATGGATGAAGCAAACCCTCAAGGACTATGGCATCAATGTGAAGAATGTTCCACTCTTCTGTGACAATGAGAGTGCCATCAAGATTGCTCATAACCCAGTTCAACACTCGAAGACAAAGCACATACAGATTCATCACCATTTTCTTCGAGATCATGTGTTGAAGGGCGACATCTCTATCGAGCACGTGAAGACTGAAGAACAGCTAGCCAATATCCTCACAAAGCTCTAGGATGAGAAGAGATTTAGCAAGTTGTGATGTGAGCTAAATATCTTAGAATCTTCGAATGTCCTTTGAAAAGTACACACATCCTAACACTCATGCAAAATTGATGACTTAGATGTGCAACACACGAAGTAACGTTTTTCTTTAATCAATGAAGACTAACCCTCTAAGTGTGAAGAAATTAAGGAAGAATTTGATTCTCAGAGCCCTACGACAATTGTACGCGGTGTCTGAAATCATCATTCTTATACGATGGGTCACGCCACCAACAAAAGTTGAAAATCTTCAATTTGAGTTTTTTTCTTCAGTTTTTTGAAATTCCTCAGTTGTTCAAATTCTTAAACTTTGTAGAGTCTTCACTCTTCCCGGCTGTGTTCTTCTTTGACTATATATATATTTGAGTTTTCATGTCCTCTACAGCATTCACTTATTGCTAATTCTTCAAGTTGACTTTTCTTCTAAGTGAATGTGATGGGACCCGTCCCCCTCTATGCTAAACTCAACCCAGTCTGTTCACAAATTCTTCATGTGCATTCTATTTGAATCCCGTTCAAAATCTTCATTGTGTCCTTGTCAGCTGAAGAATTTGCGAACGAAACTTTAAATATTCTTATCTGAATTTTCGGCTTTTGCCGCTCAAACCGTTCCACATCCCACGATGAGATTATTCTATTCACACATGATCTAACATGATCTCCACTTCGCAGTACGTGGGTGACACATGTTGCTAGGATGAGAAGGGTCATGGGCACGTTCGTCCATTTTCCTCAGACGTGCGGTTTTTCACCTCGGCTATAAGTACCCCTCGCCCTCATGAGTCCCCATTTACCCAGCTCGACCTCACTCCCCTCGCTCGAGCTCTCTGACCTAGCGCCGCCGCTACTTCCATCGTCGCCGGTGAGGAAGAGCTTCACTGCCTCGACCTCGTCGCCATCGTACTCGCCCCGGCTGCAGAAATGTTCACTCCGCCACCGCCGTAGCTGTCTTCCGCCGCCAAGTTAGGGCGTGGAAGATCAGAACGGACGAACTTCTCAACTTCTACTCCCAGTTCATCATGTTTTTCATCAAGGGTAAATAAAATCTAATTTTACTGCCCTTGTTGATTCTGATGATTTCCACAAAATCTTCAAAAGGTGTTTATTCTTCAACTTCCACACTCTTAAACAGCACACTTGCATATGTTCTTGATTTGTTTCTCTAAACAACGTTTTTCTTCAAGATTCCTCAATTGTGTGGATTTTCAATCTATACAACTCTGGAACCTAAGTCAAAGACCGCTTAGTGAAAGTCCTCAAGACGCTCCTGGTCAAATTCCTCAAACTTGATTCTTTTGAAAAAAAATGAGAATGCATATGACCTCTCCAAATTCTTCGCACCTATACTCTATTCATAGGTACACATGTCCGCTGCTGAATCTCTAGGTTCTCATCAACTTAACTCATTTGCAGCGTTCCTCGAAGACAAATTGCATACCTCGTCAGAGGATTCAATTGTTCAAAATCCTCAATTGAAGAAAATGGCAGATGGTAAAAGACCTCAGAAGGGAGGAAAGAGACCAGAAGCAAACACTGCTTTTGAGATTCCTGATGACATTTATGAGGAATATTGCACTCCTGATGAAGCCAAACATGGCAAGGAAAACAAAAATCAGCCCAAGGCATGCATTCAGAGGATAGAGAGGAGATGGGCCAGAGAATGGAGGGAGTACAGATATGTGACTCCCGAGTACATGAAGAAATTTTCCGTACACCCTCCATGCCCAAGACCTCCATTGGCACCAGGCAAAGTTCCCTCTAGCATCAGAAGAGGTGAGGAATTTCCCAAGGAGTGGGTAAAGCGGCAAGCCAAGTTGGCCAAAATGGAAAAAGAAGAAGTGAAGAAATTCAATGAAGATTCTGCTGCTGCCGCTGCTGAGGCCTCTACTAGCAAGCCCAAGAAGGCTATGCCCAAGAAGCCTGCTCAAAATCCCAGTTCCTCAGCAATGCCCTCATGGCCAAGTTCCTCAAAGCCCTCACGGCCAGTGCCTCACACCACTTCCTCCAAAGCAGCTCCAGTCTGAACTGCAAAATCCTCAGCTGCTGCTAATAAGTCCTCGGCACATGTGCATCTCACCTCCTGTCAAAGGACCACTAGTATATCAATTGCTTCAGGAGTTTCTGCAAGTTCTTCAGCTCCTCCTCAATCTTTGACAACTCCAACCTTGCTGAAAACAAAGACTGCTACTGGACGAGGCACAAGGCCAAGTCCACACAAGAAGCAGGTCACCTTTCAAGAACCGTCTAATGAAGACGAAGCTGGTGATGAAGAACTAGTTGAAATCATTAGAGACAGATGGCAAAATGTCGCTAGAGCCAAAAGAAGTGCAGTGCCACTTCTTCTGGATCCGAAGAAGATCCTTGATTTCATTGATCTATGGCACAAGGACCCCAACACTCCTTTGCCTGAATTAAACCTCACGCCTGGTCAAAGTCACATGTTGACGGCCTTCATAAATGAAGAAAAATGGAAATTTGAGAAGGCCGGGGAAGTGAAGAAAGCTCAGTACAAGAAGGAGCGTTTTCTGAAGAAAAATGTTGTGAAGATGACTCCTAATGAACTTGTGACTATGCAGACTAAGATCAAAGCACTCAGTGATGAATTTGACGCATACCGTGTAGATTGGCTGGGAGCCAAAGTCAGATTCGTCAGAATGGCAAAGGGATTCACTCCAAATGTTGCAGCTTCATCGCAACATGATATTCCTCAGGCTGAGACATCTGCTCAGCCTACTGAAGAACATGCAAGCACAACCGATGAAAATCAGGCTGTTGAAGAAAATGAAAGCACTAGGGTTGATGAAGAAATTCCGGCCACTGAAGAAACTGCCAAGGCAACCTCTAGTGTTGTGCCTGTAGAACAAGCCAAGCCAGTTGAAGCTTCTTCTCATCGTGCTCGAGGAAATCTGAACATGCTGTGGCAATCGTGATTGGCCATACCTCAAGAAATTGCACCAATTTCCTCTTCTCCTCCTGCACAGACGACAAGTACCAACCTTCCTTCTGCATCAGAAGCAAAGAAGACAAAGGCTGCAGAGAGGGCATTTGTGAAGAAAAGGAAAGCATCTGCATCCTCAGAGTCTTCAGCTCCGAAGAAAGTGAAGTCTTTGACGAGCTCATTTGCACACCCAATAGATGTTGTTCCAATATCGAGCACGCCATCAAAGAAGATTGTTCCCTTTGGTGAGGAATATATGATTCCTAGTGAATCTGATGAAGAAGATCCTTCTGCTGCTATGTTAGAGCAGTTGGATGAAGAAAATGAAGTGGATGATATCCCTTCAACTCCACTGGTATCGTCGCCCATGCCTCAGTTCACAGCTAAAGAGGCAGGCATTGAATAAATTGATGAACAAGACGAGGATGTGGATATTGGGTCTGCAACTCCTATTCAGAATGATGACTAATGGGAAAGTCATCACCCCAATTCACCCCTGACCACTCCTCTGCATCAAATTCCTCAATCCCGGGTCCAAACAAAAGAAATTCATAGGAGCTCTGATGAACAACAAGCTTCACTTCTTTCCATCCCTGAAGAAGCTCCAGCTGTTAATGCTGAAGAAATGGAGGCCAAGGCTGCTGATGAAATTGCTCCTGAAATTCCTTAGCCTACGGCTCCAGAGGCTATGCTTCAAGAGGCTATGAAGACTTCCACTGCAAATCTTCAACCCAAGCCACAGAATCCTCACACCAAGAAGCAGAAGTTCAAGGCTGGTGGCTTCTTTGCTGAGCATAATTTCTTCTCTGATTACAATCCATATGGCTCTGCACCACTTCGCCGCAAGCGTTTTTGGACTGCCAGCCAGATGAACTTTTATTCCTCACTGCTGTTCGATGAGGACAAGATCTTTGACCATGAGCAAATTCCTCATGTGGATATGGAGTCTCTACCATGCTTCACCCCAGTCCTCAGTGTTCTTCATGACGCTGGGCTACTCAACTTCTGCACTGACATCAGCGATTGGAATGAAGAACTCATTCTTTAGTTCTATGCCACGCTGCACATCACTGGCAATGTTGAAGATGTAAATTCATGGGTGCTTGACTAGATGACCGAAAACACTAGCTACAAAGCTCTAGCCTCTGAATTGCTTCATGCCGTCCCAGTCAGCCCTCCTACTGAAGGTGCAACGCTCCTTTATGTAGAACCAGAACTTTCAAATCATCTGATGCAAGTGCTGATGAAGGCTTTGAAGCCTGGCCAAGCTCCAAGAACCACATTCCTAGTGAGGGAATTGCTTTATGTGCCAAGGACGATCTACAGTATATTGACCAAAACCCTCAGTCCGATCAAGGGCCACAACTCTGATGAAGAAGAGGTTGTTGGCATAATGAAGAATCTGCTATTCAATATCATCCATGATATTCCTATCAACTATCATGATTTCTTCATGAGGACTTTGACCAATGCTGCTTTGTCACCTTTTGAGTTAAAGCCTTATGCTCCCTCGATCATGAGATTCATCAGATCAAGGTCTTCAATCAACTACAAGGCTGACTTTCAAAATCATCTCAGTTATTTGCCCCCTATTGAAGTCCTCAAAAGGAGATATTCCTTAGCTGATGATAAGGGCAAGGCTGCTGTTATTGATGAAGGCACTCGTCCATTGGTTGGACAGTTTTGAAAAGCTACTTCATATTCCACCAATGATTACTTTGCCACACATGATACTGCCGCAAATGCTTCAAAGCAAATCCCTCAAGCCACTGCTCCACGTGTGATGACTGATCGTGAGCTTCTCTTAAGCCTTCATCAGAAGGTTGATCGCAATCACAAGTGGTCAAGCGACAGTTTGGTGCTATTCTTCAGAACATGACCATCACGCAAAACACTATGAAGAAGAACCATTACTACCTACATGAAGTTTTTGATCGCGCCTGGGCTGTACTCTCTCACCTCTACAATGATGAAGATCTCAAGCAGATGGGCTTCAAACATGACTTTGACTGGTCTCAGCCTCCTTCAAAGAAATTCAAGAAGGTCAAAGTTCCTCACCTGGTCGCCAGTTCATATTCTTCATCGCGCGAGACGGAGGAAGCTGAAGACTTGGACGACACTACAGCAGGCCCTACTTCAACGGACGACCCCATCAACGCTGGCGCTCCTCCATCGACATCTTGATGATATTCTTCAGGGGCGTTAGTCCTCATTTTTTGTCCCTTTTGGTCATTCGATGACAACGGGGGAGAAATTTGAGTTAGTCTTCAAGCGGGTCTCTATATATGGGTGTTTTTTGTTAAGTTGCAACTTTCGCTCTTCTGAAGTGTTTGTTGATCGAGTTGTAAACTTAAGTCCTATGGTGGTCTGATACTTTTGCTCTGTTTTATGCATGCTATTTCCTCAAGTTCATTAATGCACGCATGCTAAATTTCATCAGACACCATATTTCATCATGCATTTCAAATTCTTCATATCATATGTTAAATGCATGTATGACTTACAAGATATAGGGGGAGATCTCCATGATTCTACTCTACATTGTGCATTTGCTATTCAAGCAAATTCTTCAAATATGCACATCTTCAGGGGGAGTTCTTCTATATCTTGCAATCAAATTCCTCAATATCATTATTTACACTTCATATGTCTATCCCCGTTGAAAACCTAACCTATATTGTCATCAATCACCAAAAAGGGGGAGATTGTAAGTGCATCTAGTGCCCCTTGGTGATTTTGGTGTATTGAAGACTTATAGATTAAGGGACTAATGAGTTTGTGAGTGTATACAGGTCTATAAGTCTATGAGGAGTTTGATATTTACGATGAAAGTCGACCCCTAAAAATGAATGTCTTCAGCTGAAGACTTTGAAAGTGAAGAAATTGGTGTGACCGTGAAGACTTGATATTGATGCGAGGAATATGAAGCGTGAAGACTTTTGTTTTTGTAGTTTCATTTTCTCTTTCTTGAGTCAAAGGAAACACGTACTATTAAAGGGGGTCGAGGTAAAACTAAGGAAAAGTTTCCAATTGATGCTCATCTCAAAATCCTACACCTACCAATCCTTTCGAGTGAAGCCATTGGAAATCTCATACAGTTTAGTCAATTTCTTCATTGACAGAGATGAAGATCTTCTGTTCTAACTGAGGAGTTAGGAATTCGCAGTGCGGATTGCCTACAAGTGAGGAACATGATAGCCCTGAGGAATTTGATACTCAAATATCCGACCGTTGTTGTGCTACGCGCCAGATGTCCCAAAATATCTACCCACCTAACGGTCATATCATTGAAGGGCATTTATGTCTTATCATGTCGGGCTGCTCCCTAGGCTATAAATAGCCGCCCCCCTACAACCACTAGTTGGTTGGCTGCTCTGAGATAATCTGACACTTGTCATTGAGAGCATCCCATCCTCCGAGGACTTTGAGCAAAAATCATCAAGTGAGGAAAACCCAAACCAAAACACATACAAACCCAAAGTGATAGAGCATCACTTAAGAGATTGTTCCTGTGTGGAACCGACGCTTGTTACCTTTGAGGACTGTGTATCCTTCAGACGGTTAGGCGTCATGGTCTAGAGCATCCAAGAGGAATTGTGGATCGCCGAGTGACCAAGTCTGTGAAGGTTTGAAGTTCGGATTTCGGGTTCTGGCAGACCCTTGAGGTTCGAACACTGGGGTGCGCACGGAGATCTTTCCCCTACCAGCTCATGCATGAACGGTTAGCGAGGGATCTAAACTACGAACGATGAACAACACAGAGACACGAGGTTTATACTGGTTCGGGCCACCATTGTGGTGTAATACCCTACTCCAGTGTGTGGTGTGGTGGATTACCTCAGGGGCTGATGATGAACAGTACAAAGGAAGAACAGCCTCGCGAGGGGTGTTCTTGGGCTGGTGCGATGAACTGCTTGGTGAGTTCGATCGCCTCTCTCTCTCTCTCTACTAGGGCTCTCTCTGATGGGTCTCTTCCAGATGCCCCTACTCTGTGGTGGCTAGCTCTATTTATAGAGGGAGGCCCTGGGCCTCTTCCCAAATAATGAGTGGGAAGGGCGCCAACAATTGGCCATTTTGAAGGGGAACATCTAGTACACTTATCCTGACTAAAGTTGGTCTTCGGCTACCAAAGGCTCGGCGGTGACGCCGTCACAGGCTCCATGATGACCTCCTTCCTGCCGCTCTGCTGGTCTTGGTCTTGTTGCACCGAAGTGGTAACCTTTGCCTGATGCCTTGGCATGTGCTTGCCTCCTTTGCACCAAAGGGGAAATGAGGACACTGCGCGGGCTGGCGCCCGCCTGGCTTCGATCGTCATGGCTTGTGTCACAGGGCACCCTCGTGAGGTACCCTGCCTTGATCTCTCCGCCTCCTCGTGAGCCTGCCTGACGAGGTTGTTCCTGAGGATGGTTCTTGTCGTCCGCCCCGCAAGGCTTGGCCCCTCGCGAGGGTCTTGAGCTTGGTGATGAAGCTGGGCATGGCTGGGCCCCACTTGAGCCACGCCGCAGCCGCAGGCGAAAGTCAGGGGACCCCGTTCCCAGAACGCCGACGGTAGCCCCCGGGCCCAAGGTGCGCCCGGACTTGGCTTAGCAGAGAAGCGAAGGGGCAAGTGCGAAGCGCCGCGGGCCCCAACAGCCTGCGGCCTTGGGCGCCGCGTGGCGACGGGTTGGTCATGTGCGTCTCCGCTCCCCACGATGCCTCGGCAACCGCATGACTTGACAAGTCCCTGTATGCAGAAATGAGTACCCGTGATCGTGGAGGCCGACGGTTGGCCTCCTCCAGCTATAAGTACAGAACGGCGCAAGCCCTTCCAGTCCATCTCTTCTTGCTACTCCTTCTTCTCCATGGCTCCGTCGAAGAGGTTCTCGTCCGCGGAGAAGGGGAAGGCTCGCCAGGTTGGGCCTGACTCTCCCCCGGCCAAGTGCGGTCGAGGCCGTCCTTGCAAACATCCTGTGGCTCCCGTAGCGGCTTCCCGTGGTCGTGGGGGCGATCCCCTGCACGGCGATGGGCGCCAAATTGTCGATGGGGGGCATGCGTGACTGCGCGGCCCCCCCAGGCCGCGCTTCCACTCGGCGGAGGTGTTGTCGGAGTTTGTCGTGTGGTCGGTGGAGCCGACCAGCACCTAGCCCCAGCTTCCCCGCTTCCTTCTGGGTGAACTTCCGGCCAGCGCTCCGGGCGGCCTCTGGCTTCAGGCGGACGGTTGTTGCAGCCGGGCCTCATGGGCTTCGCTGGAGGTCTCCGCCGCCGGGAGTGTGGCCACGACCCGCGGTAGCAAGCGTTTGCCAGCGGCAGCGTGGCCTAAGCCGGCGGTGCACCCTGCACTTCAAGTTCGACGGCGATGCCACCCTCTACGTGAGGGTGTTCGGAGAAGACGGTCGCCGCACGGGGTGCTGCCCCGAAGACGATGACCGCGGCCATGGACCCAACCCCGGCGATGATCGGGATGAAGATGACAGCGGACGCGTGGTCGGTGGCGCTCGGGGCTCGTCGAGCTTCGGCGGCTCTCCTTCGGACAGCAGCTCCTCCAGCGGTGGCCAGGACCAGCCCCCGTGCCGTCGCACCCGCCTGGAGGGAGGTAGCGGGTCAGCCCGTCATCGCGCCCCGGTGAAGCGCGAGGAGGAGTCCAACTGAGCTCCGGAGGCAGTACGAGCCTTTGCCGCGAGTTGGTGCCGAGCAAGCCGTGTCCATTTTGTTTTCCTCCCTTTCCTGCGCAAAGAAAAAGTAGTGTAGGGGCCCGTGGGGCGTCTTTGGACTATTCTTTATTAATTACCATGTTGTTTCCGCTATTTCTGTGCTGTGCTTTTGTGTCGCATGCCCGCGTGCAGGAATTACTTAGCTTGGGGGGGGGACCTGTCGTGGTCTTCGCTTCCCGAGGCCGAGGCCTCGTCGAACGCTTCATGTCCTGCAAGGATTAGTCAGGAGGGGTAGCTTTCGGCCTCGGTTGAGGAGGCGACCGACCCAGGTCCGGTGTTCGCGTCGTGATGCCCGTGGGGCATGGACTGGGAGGGATGCCCCCGTAGTGGACCTAGATAGGAAAGCTTCAACGACAAGGGCAGAAAAACACTCGCGAGGGTGCCCGCGTTGCTCCCTCGCGAGGCTTGTGCGAGAGAAAACAAGGCAAGTGAGTGAAAAAGACAAAGAATCGCAAGCCAAGGGCGACAACAACTTCAATAAAACTTCAAATTGGAACGAACAAGCCAACTGCAGAAAGAAAATGAAAAAGCCGCGTTCGGCACCTAATCTAGTCTTCGACGTCTTCTCACCAGCGCGGAGCTAAGTGCTGCCACTAGGCGTGGGAGTGAGCCCCAGGGCCTGAGGCCGGCGCTCCTGAGAGTCCGGGGCGTGTACAACCCCAACTCATTATTACGTGAGAGTGTCACGGGCGGCGAGCTTCACAGGCATTGGCCTTCTTCATAGGCTCCGGGCCTTTCTCGGGGAAATGAAATTCTGATGTCTACTACGCAACCTTCTTCTTGTAGACGTTGTTGGGCCTCCAAGTGCAGAGGTTTGTAGGACAGTAGCAAATTTCCCTCAAGTGGATGACCTAAGGTTTATCAATCCGTGGGAGGCGTGGGATGAAGATGGTCTCTCTCAAACAACCTCGCAACCAAATAACAAAGAGTCTCTTGTGTCCCCAACACACCCAATACAATGGTAAATTGTATAGGTGCACTAGTTCGGCGAAGAAATGGTGATACAAGTGCAATATGGATGGTAGATATAGGTATTTGTAATCTGAAAATATAAAAACAGCAAGGTAACTAATGATAAAAGTGAGCGTAAACGGTATTGCAATGCTAGGAAACAAGGCCTAGGGTTCATACTTTCACTAGTGCAAGTTCTCTCAACAATAATAACATAACTGGATCATATAACTATCCCTCAACATACAACAAAGAGTCACTCCAAAGTCACTAATAGTGGAGAACAAACGAAGAGATTATGGTAGGGTACGAAACCACCTCAAAGTTATTCTCTCCAATCAATCCGTTGGGCTATTCCTATAAGTGTCACAAACAGCCCTAGAGTTCATACTAGAATAACACCTTAAGATACAAATCAACCAAAACCCTAATGTCACCTAGATACTCCATTGTCACCTCAAGTATCCGTGGGTGTGATTATACGATATGCATCACACAATCTCAGATTCATCTATTCAACCAACACATAGAACCTCAAAGAGTGCCCCAAAGTTTCTACCGGAGAATCACGACGAAAACGCAGCCAACCCCTATGCATAGGTTCATGGGCGGAACCATAAGCTGATCACCAAAACATACATCAAGTGAATCACGTGATATCCCATTGTCACCACAGATACGCACGGCAAGACATACATCAAGTGTTCTCAAATCTTTAAGACTCAATCCAATAAAATTACTTCAAGGGGAAAACTCAATTTATTACAAGAGAGTAGAGGGGGAGAAGAAACATAAGATCCAACTATAATAGCAAAGCTTGTGATACATCAAGATCGTGCCAAATCAAGAGCACGAGAGAGAGAGAGAGAGAGAGAGAGAGAGAGAGAGAGAGAGAGATCAAACACATAGCTATTGGTACATACCCTCAGCCCCGAGGGTGAACTACCCCCTTCTCGTCATGGAGAGTGCCGGGATGATGAAGATGGCCACCGGTGATGGGTTCCCCCTCCGGCAGGGTGCCGGAACGGGCTCCCGAGAGGTTTTTGGTGGCTACGGAGGCTTTCGGCGGTGGAACTCCCGATCTATCTTCTGTTCTGGAAGTTTTACGATAAGTAGGTATATATGGGTGCAAGGGGTACGTCGGTGGAGCTACGGGGGCCCCATGAGGCAGGGGGCGCGCCCTAGGGTGGTGGGCGTGCCCCCCACCCTCGTGAGCACCTCCCGTATCTTCTGACGTGGGGTCCAAGTCCATCAGGTGGGTTTCCTTCGAAAAATAACTTCTCCAGTTGATTTCGTTCCGTTTCGGCTCCGTCTGATATTCCTTTTCCTCGAAACACTGAAATAGACATAAAACAACAAATCTGGGCTGGGTCTCCGGTTAATAGGTTAGTCCCAAAAATAATAAAAAAGTGTATAATAAATCCCAAAACAATAGATAATATAGCATGGAGCAATAAAAAATTATAGATACGTTGGAGACGTATCAACTTCACAGGCGTTGGCCTTCTTCACAGGCTCCGGGCCTTTCTCAGGAAAAGGAGCTTCACAGGCGTTTGCCTTCTTCACAGGCTCCGGGCCTTCCCCAGGAAAACAAGCTTCACAGGCGTTTGCCTTCTTCACAGGCTCCGGGCCTTTCCCAGGAAAACGAGCTTCACAGGCGTTTGCCTTCTTCACAAGTTCCGGGCCTTTCCCAGGAAAACGAGCTTCACAGGCGTTTGCCTTCTTCACAGGCTCCGGGCCTTTCTTCAAGGGTAGAACTTCCAAAGATGCTGGATGTTCCACGCGTTTGGGATGGGCACCCCCTTCTGAGTCTCCAAGCGTGCGGAGCCGGGCCTGGAAACATGAACAACCTTGAACGGGCCCTCCCACATGGGAGAAAGCTTATGCAACCCTTCCTGGAGTGGACCCGTCTGAGCACGAGGTACCCTACCTCAAGAGTCCTGGGGCGGATGTTGCGGCGGTGATACCGCCCTTGAGCCTGTTGATACCTTGCAGCTCGCCGCAGCGCCTCTCGACGATGTTCCTCCCCCAGCACGAGATCTGTCCCCCGCATGGCGTCCTGCTGCGCCTCGTCGAACGCCAGGACCCGTGCGGAGCGACGCCTGACCTCGTGAGGGAGTACAAATTCTGCTCCGTAGACGAGGAAGAACGGGGTCTCGCCAATCGGCTTGGCTGATGCGTCGCGGATGGACCACAGCCTGATGGAGCTCGTCGTGCCAGCCCACCGCCGCAGCCTCGACTTCTTCTTGAAGGTCCTGGTTTTGAGGCCCTTCAGGACCTCCGCGTTGGCTCGCTCGACTTGGCCGTTGCTCCGGGGGTGCGCCGCCAAAGCGTAGCATATCTGCGTTCCAAGGTTTGCACAGTACGTTTTGAAGAGATTGCTGGTGAACTGCGAACCATTGTCGGTGATGATGCGGTTTGGCACCCCAAACCGGCTCACGAGGCCCCTGATGAACTTGACCGCAGAGCCCGCTGGGATGGTGCGGACAACTTCCACCTCAGCCCACTTGGTGAACTTGTCCACGACGACGTAGAGCTATCGATAGCCCCCTGGCGCCCGAGGGAACGGGCCCAGAATGTCCAGCCCCCAAACTACGAATGGCCATGAGAGGGGTATAGTTTGCACACCTCCCGCCGGTTGATGGATCTGCTTGGCATGAAATTGGCAGGCCTCGCAAGCCTTTACCAGCTCAACTGCGTCGCTGAGCGCTATGGGCCAGTAGAACCCGCTGCGGAACGCCTTGCCAACGAGGGTTCGCGACGATGAGTGGTGCCCACAGTCTCCGCCGTGTATGTCTTCCATCAATTCCTTCCCTTGCTCTCTGGGAATGCAGCGTAGGGACACGTCATTCGGCCACCTCCGGTAAAGCTCTCTATCCCTGATGCAGTAGGCCGTGGCTTGCCGCGCCACACGCTCCGCCTCCTCCTCCTTCTCCGGCAGGGTCCCCTGTATTAAGTAGCTCTTGAGCTCTGTGATCCAGCACCCCTCCTGAGGTTCCAACGCCAGGAGCAGGCGTGCTCCTGAGGCCGGGCCACGTGCCGGGCTCCCGAGGCAGGCGGCTGGGGGAGCTCCTCCTGAGGTTGCGCCGTGCTTGATAGTGATGGTGCCGCTGAGGGCCTGAAGAGTCGTTCTTCAAAGACGCCAGGCTCCTGAGGCAGCCGCCTGGACGCCATCTTGGCGATGTCATCTGCCTCTTGATTTGTGCCGCGTGGCACATGCTGTAGCTCCAGTCCCCATAACTGTTTCTCCATCCTGCGAACCTCCGCGAGGTAGGCTTCCATGTGTTCGTCGTTCGGCTCATATATCTTGTTGGAGAAGTTGACGAGGAGTTGTGAATCATCCTTGATGATGAGGCGCTTTACCCCCAAAGCGATTGCGGCTCTCAGGCCGGCTATCAGGCCTTCATATTCTGCTATGTTGTTGGAGACCTTTTCCCCATGCTGGAAACAGCGCTGCATGGCATAATAGAGCTTGTCCTGAGTAGGGGATACGAGCGCTGCGCCGGCCCCCGCGCCATGTCGGGAGAATGCCCCATCGAAGTACATGACCCAGCCGTCTGGTGCCTCGCTCCCCGGAGAAAGCGATCGGTCTTCGCCTGCTTCGAGGCCGGGTGCCTCCGTCCATTCTGCCATGAAATCTGCCAATGCAGCCCCCTTGATGACCCTGGTTGTGCTGAATTCTAGCTGAAACGCTTGCAGTTTGATGTTCCACTCGGCGACTCTTCCAACTGAGTTGGGGCTCCTGAGCACCCTCTCCAGAGGGTATGCAGAGACGACCTTGATGGGATGACCTTGGAAGTAGTGCCGCAGCTTGCGTGAGGCCACCAGCAGCGCGAGGAGGAGTTTTTGGGGCATGGGGTACCGCACCCTCGCATCCCGTAGCACCGTGCTGACGAAGTACACTGGGTGTTCGACGAGGGTAGGGGTGCTGACGAGGCCCGTGCCCTCCGGAGGGTCTGACACCTCCTGAGTCGACGGAGCCCCCAGAGCCTGGCTGCCTGACGCGGCCTCTTCGGCCCTAGGGGCACCTTCCTGCTGAGGCTGGTTCCCATCTGCCGAGGTCGCGACCTTCGCGAGGCCTTCTTGGTCATGTGCTGCCACGGCCGGGGCCGTGGCCGGGCGTGACGCAGCCTTGATCTGGCGCTCTTCCCGATCCGCCACTAGAGCTGCGCTGGCGGAGTAGGGTGTGGCGGCGAGGTAGAGCACCAGGGTCTCGAGCGGGCGTGGCGCGACCATCACAGGAGGGCTGGTGAGGTACCTCTTGAGTTCTTGGAATGCCTTATCGGTCTCTTCAGTCCATTCAAAGGGGCCCTTCTTCTTCATCAGCTTGAAGAATGGCAGTGCTCGTTCCCCAACTTGGAGATGAAACGTCCTAAGCGGTCCGCACGCCCGGTGAGTTTCTGCATTTCTCTGAGGGTCTTTGGCGGGCTCATGTCTTCGACTGCTTTGACCTTTTCCGGGTTGGCCTCGATGCCCCTATGGGACACGAGGAAACCCAGGAGCTTGCCCGAGGGGACTCCAAATACGCACTTCTCTGGGTTGAGCCGTAGGTCCACTTTATCGAGGCTCGCGAAGGATTCTTCCAAGTCCCGTATCAGGGTTTTTGCCTCCCGAGACTTCACCACAATGTCATCTACGTATGCCTCAGCATTCCTCCCGAGCTGTTGGCCCAGGGCAATGTGCATCAGCCGCTGAAAGGTCGCGCCTGCGTTGCGCAACCCAAACGGCATGCAGGTATAACAGTACACTTCGCACGGGTTCATGAAAGCCGTTTTTTCCACGTCTTCCCCCGCTATCTTGATTTGGTGATAGCCTGAGAAGGCATCCAGGAAGCACAGCAGGTCACACTCAGCGGTGGAGTCGACGATCTGGTCGATGCGAGGAAGCGGAAACGGATCCTGTGTGCAGGCCTTGTAGAGGTTGGTGAAGTCGACACACATACGTTCCTTTCCCCCTTTCTTTGGCACGACAACTGGGTTGGCCAACCAATCCGGGTAGCGGACCTCGCGAATAACCCCTGCTGCTTCTAGCTTGCGGGTCTCTTGGACGATGAAAGCTTGTTTCTCTGTGGACTGTCGCCTGTATACGCTTCACGGGCGCACATTGGGGCACACGTTGAGGTGATGCTCAATCACGCCCCTCGGGACCCCTGCCAACTGATCAGGTCCCCATGCGAACACCTTCTTGTTTGCGCGCAAGAACTTCACCAAGGCGGCCTCCTGCTCGGGTTCGAGGTTCGCACCTATGGTGAAGGTGGCGTCAGTGGACCCGTCCTCGCTGACTGGTACCTGCTTGGTTTCCGCCTTGTTTTGAGTGAATAGCTGCTCCTTCTTGGACGGCGCAGCCCCCTTGGGCTCGGGGGCGTCAGCGCTGGCGGGCCGTGCCGCCGCAGCCGCCTTGAAAATAAGCTCGAGCGCCTGCAGTGCATCTCCGGTGTTTCGACACGGTAGAGCGCCGCTGCTCCCGGGCATCTTCATGAGGTTGTACGCCGGGTGAGTTGCTGCCATGAACCGGGCCAAGGCCGGGTAGCCGAGGATGGCGTTGTAGGGGAGGCCGATGGGGGCGATGTCGAAGTCGATCAGCTCCGTGCGGTAGTTGTCGCGGGTGCCGAAGGTCACCGGGAGGCGGATTTGTCCCAGGGAGGCGGTGGAACCGGCTCCGACTCCCAAAAAGGCCTGCTGGGCTGGAGCTGCTCTGGCGGCACATGGAGGAGGCTGAAGGCCTCCACAGAGAGAGCTGCGTTGAGGCCCGGCTCCGCCGTCGATGAGGTCGTGGTGACTGCCGCCAGCAGATGGTGGGGGTGCCTGACATTGGAAGCGCACCCGACCCGGCGGGGTTGGAGGGGTGATCGTCCGAGTTGAAGAGCAGGTCGGCCTTGGGCGCCACCCAGCCCGGCGGGGCTCCCTAGTGCTTGGAGGCAGCAGCGGTCTAGTGGGTGAACGGTTTGACGTGGTGGCTCGAAGGTGGCGCCAGTGAGCCGCCCAGAGGAGCTGCGACGACCGGGGGCGCCGGCCCGACACGATGGGTGAGGTAGAGGTCGTGCAGCTCCCCCCAACAGGCCTGCTGCTTGTTCCCCGCCGGTCCGGTGGTGGCGTTGGCGGCAGGCGACGGGGAACGATGGGGGTGTCCGCCGACGGGAGCCGTCTGGGCGACTCGAGCGGCGCGAGCAGCCCGGCGCTGGCAGCGGCTTCGGCGGCGTCATCCATGGACACGACGGAAGATCACACACAACCAGTGGAAGAAAGATTCTGGC
The DNA here is from genome assembly GCA_021605145.1 of Aegilops bicornis. Classification (NCBI taxonomy): domain Eukaryota; kingdom Viridiplantae; phylum Streptophyta; class Magnoliopsida; order Poales; family Poaceae; genus Aegilops; species Aegilops bicornis. The sequence continues at coordinate 283,442,233 of CM038675.1, read as the reverse complement.
GCACCCCTACCTGGCGCGCCAAATGTCGGATTTTGGGTTCCAGCAGACCCTTGAGGTTCGAACACTGGGGTGCGCGCGGAGATCTTTCCCCTACCAGCTCATGCATGAACGGTTAGCGAGGGATCTAAACTACGAACGATGAACAACACAGAGACACGAGGTTTATACTGGTTCGGGCCACCATTGTGGTGTAATACCCTACTCCAGTGTGTGGTGTGGTGGATTGCCTTAGGGGCTGATGATGAACAGTACAAAGGAAGAACAGCCTCGCGAGGGGTGTTCTTGGGCTGGTGCAATGAACTGCTTGGATGAGTTCGATCACCTCTCTCTCTCTCTCTCTCTCTCTCTCTCTGCTAGGGCTCTCTCTGATGGGTCTCTTCCAGATGCCCCTACTCTGTGGTGGCTAGCTCTATTTATAGAGGGAGGCCCTGGGCCTCTTCCTAAATAATGAGCGGGAAGGGCGCCAACAATTGGCCATTTTGAAGGGGAACATCTAGTACACTTATCCTGACTAAAGTTGGTCTTGGCTGCCAAAGGCTCGACGGTGACGCCTTGATCACAGGCTCCACGATGACCTCCTTCCTGCCGCTCTGCTGGTCTTGGTCTTGTTGCACCGGCGGTAACCTTTGCACGATGCCTTGGCTCGTGCTTGCCTCCTTTGCACCAAAGGGAAATGAGGACACTTCTGGCCGGTGGCGCCACCGGCTTCGATCGTCATGGCTTGCGTCACGGGGCACCCTCGTGAGATACCGCCTTGATCTCTCCGCCTCCTCATGAGCACACTTTGGCGTGGCTGTTCCTGAGGATGGTTCCTGTCGTCCACCCCGCGAGGCTTGGCCCCTCGCGAGGGTCTTGAGCTTGAGCTGATGAAGCTGGGCCGGGCTGGGCCCCCACTTGAGCCACGCTGTAGGCCGCAGGCAGGCAAGTCCGGGGACCCCCGTTCCCAGAACGCCGACACCCGAAGACTTACCACGAGTGATTGGGCGAGGTCTGTAAGACCTAAGCTCAAGGAGAATACGGTGAGGACTGTGTGTCCTCAAGTTTAAATACCTAGCCACTCCACCCAGACGTCGGCCCACAGTGAGCTTGGGCTGGTCTACCAAATCATCGTCTTCACCAAGCTACTGGTTCTATTTCCTCAACCCTTTCATTTCCTCATTCATGTGTTGATGAACTTGATCGTTACTGTTTGAAGACTTTCTCAATTTCCTCAATCCTATTTCTTCAGTCAGTTTGTCTTCAGCCTGCTTATCTCATGTTCACGCTACTTGTACTCTGTGCTTGTTTTCATTTCATCATGATGACTGTGCTACTGCTCTGTTATGCTTGCATCTGAGTACTTATTCCGCTACTAAGTAGTTCATTGCTTAGGAATTTCCAAACTCTGAAATTCCTCAGTGACGGATTTGTAAAAATCACCTATTCACCCCCTCTAGTCGATATAACGCACTTTCGAGGGCCTTTCTATTTTACTTTATGCAATTTTTATTTTTATTTGAGTCTGCATCTTCTCTTATAAAGCACCAACTAAGGGGCACTATGATCGTACTCGAGCATAGGGTGTAGCTAATATGTGAGTGTGTTTCATGATGGATCAATGATTGAGCATAATGGGCTAGGGATGGCTTGCTCTAGTGTTGATATTTTGAAAGACATGGTTGCTTGTTGATATGCTTGAGTATTGAAATCTTCATGTCGAAACTAGACTATTGCTTTGAATCATATAAAGATCCAAATGTCCATGCTACAAAGAATATGTGACGAACATGTTAGGCAGCATTCCACATCAAAATTTCTGTTTTTATCATTTACCTACTCGAGGACGAGCAGGAATTAAGCTTGGGGATGCTGATACGTCTCCAACGTATCTATAATTTTTGCTTGTTCCATGTTGTTATATTATCATTCTTGGATGTTTTACAATCATTTTATAGCAACTTTATATCATTTTTCGGACTAACCTATTGACATAGTGCCCAGTGCCAGTTGCTGTTTTTTGCTTGTTTTTCCCTTTGTAGAAAATCAATACCAACCGGAGTCCAAACGCAGCAAAATATTTTGGAGAATTTTTTTGGGCCAAAAGACACAGGATGGGCCAAAGAAGTACCAGAGGAGTGCCCCGAGGGGAGCACAACCCACCTGGGCGCGCCTGGGGGCCCAGGCGTGCCCTGGTGGATTGTGCCCACCTCGGTGGCCTCCCGCACCGCCTCTTTGCTCTATAAATACCCCAATATTCCAAAAAACCTAGGGGAGACAACGAAACACAATTCCAGCCCCCGCAAATTCCTGACACCACAGATCCAATCTAGACACCATCATGGAGGGGTTCATCATCCTCATTGGTGCCTCTCCGATGATGCGTGAGTAGTTCATTGTCGACCTACTTATCCGTAGTTAGTAGCTAGATGTCTTCCTCTCTCTCTTTTGATTCTCAATACAATGGTCTCTTGGAGATCTATTTGATGTAACTCTTTTTGCGGTGTGTCTGTTGGGATCAGATGAACTTTTACTTTATGATCAAATCTATGTTTTTATCCATCAAAGTTATTTGAGTTTCTTTGGTCTCTTATATGCACGTTGCTTATAGCCTCGTATTTCTTCTTTGAAACTTTGGTTTAGTTAGGCCGACTAGATCAATTTTTCTTGCCATGGGAAGAGGTGGTTTGTGATGGGTTCGATCTTACGGTGCTCAATCCCAGTGATAGAAGGGGAAATGACACGTATGTATCGTTGCTATTAAGGATAACAAGATGAGGTCTATTCCTACATGAATAGATCTTGTCTACATCATGTCATCGTTCTTATTGCATTACTCTGTTTCTCCATGAACTTAATACACTAGATGCATGCTGGATAGCGGTCGATGTGTGGAGTAATAAGAGTAGATGCAGGCAGGAGTCGGTCTAGTAATCTTGGACGTGATGCCTATATAATGACCATTGCCTGGATATCGTCATGACTATTTGAAGTTCTATCAATTGTCCAACAGAAATTTATTTACCCGCCGTATGCTATTTTTCTCGAGAGAAGCCATGAGTGAAATCTACGACCCCCGGGTCTCTTCTTTATTATATTTGCTTCGAGATCTATTTCTATTTGCTTTTATTTTCAGATATATTAATCCAAAAACCCAACGATACCTTGCTGCAATTTATTGTCATTTATTTTATCTCGCATTCGCGCGAGATCTATTTATCCAATCTACTACAATTTTATCTATCTTTTTACCCGAGAGGGATTGACAACCCAGTTGGGAAACGTAGCATGCAATTTCAAAAAAATCCCTACGCTCATGCAAGATCTATCTAGGAGATGCATAGCAACGAGAGGGTAAGAGTGTGTCTACGTACCCTCCTAGACCGAAAGCCGAGGCATTTAACAAAGCGGTTGATGTAGTCGAACTTCTTCTAGCTCTGATCGATCAAGCACCGAACGTATGGCACCTCCGAGTTCTGCACACGTTCAGCGCGATGGTGTCCCTCGCCTTCTTGATCCAACAAGGTGTCGAGGAAGTAGAAGAGTTCCGTCAACACGGTGGCATTGTGACGGTGATGGTGAAGTGATCCATGCAGGGCTTCGCTTAAACACCGCGAGAATATGACCGGGGTTGTAAACTGTGGAGGGGGGCGCCGCACATGGCTAACAATTGATGTTCTATTCTGCTAGGTGCCCCCCTCCTCAGATATATAGGTGGGAGGGAGAGGGGAGAGGCCAAGGGGCGCCCCAAGTGGGGGCCGAATCCCACTTGGGCTCCTGCCCTGGTTCGCCCCCTTCCTTGTATAGGCGCCAAAGGAAGGAAGGGGGTGCCCCCCCTTTCCTTTCTCCCTTGAGGAGGGGAAGGAAGGAGGGACTTTCCCTTCCCCCTTTCCTTTTCCTAGGGCTGGCCCACCTGGTGGAGGGGCGCATCAGCCCCTTTTGGGCTGGTATGTCCCTCCCTTGGCCCATTAAGCCCATATCTTTGCTGGGGTTGCCCGGAACCCCTTCCCGTGACCCTATATGTACCCGGTACCCTCCGGAACACTTTTGGTGTCCAAATACCATTGTACTATATATAAATCTTTACCTCTTGACCATTTCGAGACTCCTCGTCATGTCCGTGATCTCATCCAGGACTCTGAACAACATTCGGTCACCAAATCACATAACTTATATAATACAATATCGTCATCAAACGTTAAGCGTGCAGACCCTACCGGTTCGAGAACTATGTAGACATGACCAAGACATCTCCCCGGTCAATAACCAATAGTGGAACCAAGATGCTCATATTGGCTCCTACATATTCTACGAAGATCTTTATCGGTCGAACCGTTATGACAACATACACAATTCCCTTTGTCCGTCGGTATGTTACTTGCTCGAGATTCAATCGCCGGTATCTCTATACCTAGTTCAACCTCGTTACCGGCAAGTCTGTAACATCCCAAATTTTCAATTTGGAATGTTATACATAGAGCATCATTGCATATCATATTTTTTCGTTGCATTTTTGCTCGATCCTAGGAATTCTACACAACTCAAGGACCCACAGAGAGAGTTGGGGATTTTCGTTATTTTCATATTTGAGTTTTCTCAAATTTTGAAAATAGGATCATTTGATTTTAATTATTTTATCTTCAATTATTTCTACTACCAAAATATGAGAGAGGGAATAAAATGACTTTCCCAAAATAAAGAAATAATTAAGATTTAATAATAAAATCAAATAAAAGATTTTATTTTGGAGTTTTTCGCCTTTTTATTGGAATTTAGGAAAAATACGCATTTTTCAAAATTGCATTTAGGCCCCAAATAAATGTTCATTAAATCCGGCTTGATTTTAGAAGCCGAAAAATTTATTTCGGGATTTTTGGAGTCCGTTTAGTATTTCTTTTTATTTTTTTTCTGCGCGTAATTATTAAAAAAAGAGCAAACCGCCTTTGGGCGTGCGGCGGGACTCCGCTCGAGGCGCACTTTATAAGCGCACCACGGCGCCCGGCCCCTGACCCCACCCGCCTTGGCCGTCGCCGCCCAGCCGCCGCCCGCCCGAACCGCCGCCCGCCGCCCGAGGTTCGCCGCCGCCTCGTTTTCGCGCTTTGTTTTTTATAAAAACCAAGCGGTTTTTCTTTGGTTTTATTTCGGTTTTTTCGGGTTTTTTTTATTTTAGTTTCGGTTTTTTTTCCGGTTTAGGCTAATTAACGAACGTTCGTTCGTTAGTTCGTTTAAACGAACGCGTTTGTCAGATTAGTTTAGTTAACGAACGTCCGTTCGTTAACCCGTTCGTCGTTTTTCTTTTTCTCGGATTTAATCCGCGATTTTTCTGATCACGATTCCAGATCCGATTTTCGTTTTAGTATAACTTTTCGCTCGTTTATCGAAATCAGGCGATTCAAGCGCCTAGAGTTTCGTATCGAAACCCTCTTTCCGAATAATCTACTTAAACAAGTTTTTGCTTCTGTAAAATTTGACCTAGATCCAGATTAGTAACACGAAGCTGTTTTCTTCCGCCGTTTGACTTTCGTTGCTTCGTTTGATTTGATTCTTTTTGCAAACCGGAGTTCTTAAGTTGAACTATCTGGTTAGATCTATTTGAGTTTTACCTGTGCATTAGATGAGTACTTATTGTATGCTTGTTTGTTTGTCTGCGATAGAATACACGGAGTGCGCCGCCTGTTACTTCGAGTCTCTGGATTTCGTGGATCATCAGCAAGGCAAGTAACACTTTGATCATACTTCTTATCATACCCAGTTTTTATGTATTAGATCTATCCTCAAACACTTGCATGATTAGGATCTAATTAAATTGTGGGTTTTGGGAAGTAGATTGAGGTAGTACCTATTACCTGTTTTATTATCAAACCCTTGAGAGTTACTTCTACGTTTGCTTATTATGCCATGCTATGCTAGTAGACGTGGATTGGGTGAGTGAATCCATGACAAATGTGAGATTGTTATTTAATGGTTTATTTTAAGGTGGCAACTTAAACACACATCTGGGTGGATTGAGGCACCTGGTTTCTATCAGGACTTGCATGTATTTCTTCGGACCACCACCTAGGCTCAAAGGGATCATGAGATTATTCAAACTAGAAACTTCCGTGTGCAGCCACAAGCCATTATGGGCTCTGGCATAGTTGATTAAGTTGTGCGAACTCTTACGGGTAGGCTAGCTGATGTAGGGGATGTAGGTTGGTACGGTCTACCTGTTGGGGAACGTAGTAATTTCAAAAAATTTCCTACGATCACGCAAGACCATGGTGATGGCATAGCAACGAGAGGGGAGAGTGTCCGTCCACGTACCCTCGTAGACCGTGGCGAGCGTTAAAACAACGCGGTTGATGTAGTCAGACGTCTTCACGATCCGACCGATCCAAGTACCGAACGTCACGGCACCTCCGGAAGTTACGCACACGTTCAGCTCGATGGCGCATCCCGGACTCCGATCCGGCAAAGTGTCGGGGATGAGTTCCGTCGGACGACGGCGTGGTGGACGATGATGATGCTCCACCGACGCAGGGCTTCGCCTAAGCTCCGCGACGATATGACTTCTCCGCGCGAGGCTTCGCTAAGCTCATGACGATATGACCGAGGTGGAATATGGTGGAAGGGGCACCGCACACGGCTAAGGAAAGATCCGTAGATCAACTTGTGTGTAATGGGGTGCCCCCTGCCCCTGTATATAAAGGAGGGAAGGGGTGGGGCTGGCCGGCCAAGGAGGGGTGCGCCAGGGGTGTCCTACTCCTCTTGGGAGTAGGATTCCCCTCAATCCTAGTCCAACTAGGTTTCCCCAAGTGGGAAGGAGAGAGAGGCGCCCCTTCTCCTAGTCCTAATAGGACTAGGGAAGGGGAAGGTGCGGCCAGCACTTTGGCCCCCTTTCTCCTTTCCACTAAGGCCCATGTTGGCCCATTAGCATTCCGGGGTTCCAGGTAACCTCCGGTACTTGGTAAAATTCCCAATTTCACCCGGAACAATTCCGATGTCCAAACATAGACTTCCAATATATGAATCTTTATGTCTCGACCATTTAGAGACTCCTCGTCATGTCCGTTATCTCATCCGGGACTCGAACAACCTTCGTACAGAAACATCATAACAACTCATAGTAGCATCGCATCGAAGCGTTAAGCGTGCGGACCCTACGGGTTCGAGAACTATGTAGACATGACCGAGACACCTCTCCGGTCAATAACCAATAGCGGGACCTGGATGCCCATATTGGCTCCTACATATTCTACGAAGATCTTTATCGGTCGAGACCGCATAACAACATACGTTGTTCCCTTTGTCATCGGTATGTTACTTGCCCGAGATTCGATCGTCGGTATCCAATACCTAGTTCAATCTCGTTACCGGCAAGTCTCTTTACTCGTTTCGTAATACATCATCTCACAACTAACACATTAGTTGTAATGCTTGCAAGGCTTATGTGATGTGCATTACCGAGAGGGCCCAGAGATACCTCTCCGACAATCGGAGTGACAAATCCTAATCTCGAAATATGCCAACCCAACATGTACCTTTGGAGACACCTGTAATGTACCTTTATAATCACCCGATTCGTTGCCAGGACGTTTGGTAGCACCCAAAGTGTTCTTCAGGCAAACGGGAGTTGCATAATCTCATAGTCATAGGAACATGTATAAGTCATGAAGAAAAGCACTAGCAACAAACTATACGATCGGTGCTATGCTAATGGAATGGGTCATGTCAATCGATCATTCAACCAATGATGTGATCCCGTTAATCAAATAACAACTCCTTGTTCATGGTTAGGAAACACAACCATCTTTGATTAACGAGCTAGTCAAGTAGAGGCATACTAGTGACACTCTGTAGGTTTATGTATTCACACATGTATTATGTTTCCGTTAATACAATTCTAGCATGAATAATAAACATTTATCATGATATGAGGAAATAAATAATAACTTTATTATTGCCTCTAGGGCATATTTCCTTGAGTCTCCCACTTGCACTAGAGTCAATAATCTAGATTACACAAGAATGATTCTAACACCCATGGAGTCTTGGTGCTGATCATGTTTTGCTCGTGGAAGAGGCTTAGTCAATCGGTCTGCAACATTCAGATCCGTATGTATCTTGCATATCTCTATGTCTCCCACCGACCAAATCCGGATGGAGTTGAAGCGTCTTTTGATGTGCTTGGTTCTCTTGTGAAATCTGGATTCCTTTGCTAAGGCAATTGCACCAGTATTGTCACAAAAGATTTTCATTGGACCCGATACACTAGGTACAACACCTAGATCGGTTATGAACTCCTTCATCCAGACTCCTTCATTAGCTGCTTCGAAGCAGCTATGTACTCAACTTCACATGTAGATCCCGCCACGACGCCTCGCTTTGGAACCGCACTAACCGACAGCTCCTCCGTTTAATGTAAATACGTATCCGGTTTGCGATTTAGAATCGTCCGGATCAGTGTCAAAGCTTGCGTCGACGTAACGTTTACGACGAGTTCTTTGTCACCGCCATAAATGAGAAACATATCCTTAGTCCTTCTCAAGTACTTAAGGATGTTCTTGACCGCTGTCGATGATCCACTCTGGATTACTTTGGTACCTGCACCGCCAAACTTATAGCAAGGCACACATCAGGTCTGGTACACAGCATTGCATACATGATAGAGCGTATGGCTGAAGCATAGGGAACATCTTTCATTTTCTCTCTATCTTCTGCAGTGGTCGGGCATTGGGTCTTACTCAACTTCACACCTTGTAGCACCGGCAAGAACCCTTTCTTTGCCTGATCCATTTTGAACTTTTTCAAAATTTTATCAAGGTATGTGCTTTGTGAAAGTCCTATTAGGCGTCTTGATCTATCTCTATAGATCTTAATGCCCAATATGTAAGCAGCTTCACCGAGGTCTTTCATCGAAAACTCTTATTCAAGTATCCCTTTATGCTATCCAGAAATTCTATATCATTTCCGATCAGTAATATGTCATCCACATATAATATCAGAAATGCTACTGAGCTCCCACTCACTTTCTTGTAAATACAGGCTTCTCCAAAAGTCTCAGTATAAAACCAAATGCTTTGATCACACTATCAAAACGTTTATTCCAACTCCGAGAGGCTTGCACCAGTCCATAAATGGATCATTGGAGCTTGCACACTTTGTTAGCTCCCTTTGGATCGACAAAACCTTCTCGTTGCATCATATACAACTCTTCTTCCGTAAATCCATTCAGGAATGCAGTTTTAACATCCATTTGCCAAATTTCATAATCATAAATGCGGCAATTGCTAACATGATTCGGACGGACTTAAGCATCGCTACGGGTGAGAAGGTCTCATCGTAGTCAATCCCTTGAACTTGTCGAAAACCTTTTGCAACAAGTCGAGCTTTATAGACGATAACATTACCATCGGCGTCAGTCTTCTTCTTGAAGATCCATTTATTCTCAATTGCTTGCCGATCATCGGGCAAGTCAACCAAAGTCCACACTTTGTTCTCATACATGGATCCCATCTCAGATTTCATGGCCTCAAGCCATTTTGTGGAATCTGGGCTCACCATCGCTTCTTCATAGTTCGTAGGTTCATCATGTTCCAAAGAATATGACTTCGAGAATAGGATTACCGTACCACACCGGGTGCGGATCTTGCTCTGGTTGATCTCTGAAGTTCTGTAGAAACTTGATGCGAAGTTTCATGATCATCATCATTAGCTTCTTCCCTATTTGGTGTAGGTGTCACGGAAACTGATTTCTGTGATGTACTACTTCTCAATAAGGGAGTAGATACTGATTATCTCATCAAGTTCTACTTTCCTCCCACTCACTTCTTTCGAGAGAAACTCCTTCTCCAAAAAGTTTCCGAATTTAGCAACAAAAATCTTGCCTTCGGATCTGTGATAGAAGGTGTACCCAACAGTCTCCTTTGGGTATCCTATGAAGACACATTTCTCCGATTTGGGTTCGAGCTTATCAGGTTGAAGCTTTTTCACATAAGCATCGCAGCCCCGGACTTTCGTAAACGACAACTTTGGTTTCTTGCCAAACCTCAGTTCATAAGGCGTCGTCTCAACGGATTTAGATGGTGCCCTATTTAAAGTGAATGTAGCAGTCTCTAAAGCATAACCCCAAAATGATAGCGGTAAATCAAGAAGAGACATCATAGATCGCACCATATCTAATAAAGTACGATTCTGACGTTCGGACACACCATTACGTTGTGGTGTTCGGTGGCGTAAGTTGCGAAACTATTCCACATTGTTTCAAATGTAGGCCAAACTCGTAACTCAAATATTCTCCTCCACGATCGATCGTAGAAACTTTATTTTCTTGTTACGATGATTTTCCACTTCACTCTGAAATTCTTTGAACTTTTCAAATGTTTCAGACTTGTGTTTCATTAAGTAGATATACCCATATCTGCTCAAATCATCTGTGAAGGTGAGAAAATAACGATATCCGCCATTTAGCCTCAACATTCATTGGACCACATACATCAGTATGTATGATTTCCAATAAATCTGTTGCTCTCTCCATAGTTCCGGAGAACGGTGTTTTAGTCATCTTGCCCATAAGGCACGGTTCGCAAGTGCCAAGTGATTCATAATCAAGTGGCTCCAAAAGTCCATCAGTATGGAGTTTCTTCATGCGCTTTACACCGATATGACCTAAACGGCAGTGCCACAAATAAGTTGCACTATCATTATCAACTCTACATCTTTTGGCTTCAACATTATGAATATGTGTATCACTACTATCGAGATTAAGTAAAAACAAACCATTCTTCAATGGTGCATGACCATAAAAGATATTATTCATATAAATAGAACAACCATTATTCTCTCGATTTAAATGAATAACCGTCTCGCATCAAACAAGATCCAGATATAATGTTCATGCTCAACGCTGGTACTAAATAACAATTATTTAGGTCTAATACTAATCCCGAAGGTAGATGTAGAGGTAGCGTGCCCATTGCGATCACATCGACTTTGGAACCATTTCCCACGCCAAGCATCGTCACCTCGTCCTTAGCCAATCTTCGCAATCCGTAGCCCCTGCTTCGAGTTGCAAATATTAGCAATGTAACCCAGTATCAAATACCAGGTGCTACTGCGAGTATTAGTAAGGTACACATCAATAACATGTATATCACATATACCTTTGTTAACCTTGCCATCCTTCTTATCCGCCAAATACTTGGGGCAGTTCCGCTTCCAAAGGACGATACCGCTTGCAATAGAAGCACTCGGTTTCAGTGCTTAGGACCAGACTTGGGTTTCTTCTCTTGATTAGCAACTTGCTTGCCGTTCTTTTGAAGTTTCCTTTTTCTTTCCTTTGCCCTTTTCTTGAAACTAGTGGTTTTGTTAACCATCAACACTTGATGCTCCTTTTTGATTTCTACCTCATGCTTTCAAAGATCGCGAAGAGCTCGGGCAATGTTTTGGTCATCCCTTGCATATTATAGTTCATCACGAGGCTCTTGTAGCTTGGTGGCGATGATTGGAGAATTACATCAATGACGCAATCATCCGGAAGATTAACTCCCAGTTGAATCAAGTGATTGTTATATCCGGACATTACGAGTATATGCTCACTGACAGAACCGTTCTCCTCCATCTTACAGCTATAGAACTTATTGGAGACTTCATATCTCTCAATCCGGGCATTCGCTTGAAATATTAACTTCAACTCCTGGAACATCTCATATGCTCCATGGTGTTCAAAACTACGTTGAAGTCCGGTTCTAAGCCGTAAAGCATGGCACACTGAACTATAGAGTAGTCATCGACTTTGTTTTGCCAGACGTTCACAACTTCTCGGGCGCAGCCCTTGCACCAGGCACGGCACCTAACGGTGCTTCCAGGACGTAATTCTTCTGTGCAGCAATAAGGATAATCCTCAAGTTACGGACCCAGTCCGTGTAATTGCTGCCATCATCTTTCAATTTTGCTTTCTCAAGGAACGCATTAAAATTCAACGGAACAACAGCACGAGCCATCTATCTACACATCATAGTCAAGCAAGATACTATCAGGTACTAAGTTCATGATAAATTTAAGTTCAATTAATCATTTTACTTAAGAACTCCCACTTAGAAAAATATCCCTCCAATTCTCTAAGTGATTGCGTGATCCATATCAACTACACCATGACCGATCATCACGTGTGATGGAGTAGTTTCAATGGTGAACATCAATATGTTGATCATATCTACTATATGATTCACGCTCGACCTTTCGGTCTCGTGTTCCGAGGTCATATCTTATATGCATAGCTCATCAAGTATAACCTTGAGTATTCTGCGTGTGCAACTGTTTTGCACCCGTTGTATTTGAACGTAGAGCCTATCACACCCGATCATCACGTGGTGTCTCAAAGACGAAGAACTTTATAGCGGTGCATACTCAGGGAGAACACTTCTTGATAATTTAGTAAGGGATCATCTTATAATGCTACCGTCAATCAAAGCAAGATAAGATGCATAAAGGATTAACATCACATGCAATCAATATAATGTGATATGATATGGCCATCATCATCTTGTGCTTGTGATCTCCATCTCCGAAGCACCGTCATGATCACCATCGTCACCGGCGCGACACCTTGATCTCCATCGTAGCATCGTTGTCGTCTCGCCAATCTTATGCTTCCACGACTATCACTACCGCTTAGTAATAAAGTAAAGCATTACATCGCGATTGCATTGCATACAATAAAGCGACAACCATATGGCTCCTGCCGATTGCCGATAACTCGGTTACAAAACATGATCATCTCATACAATAAAATATAGCATCACGTCTTGACCATATCACATCACAACATGCCCTGCAAAAACAAGTTAGACGTCCTCTACTTTGTTGTTGCAAGTTTTACGTGGCTGCTACGGGCTGAGCAAGAACCGTTCTTACCTACGCATCAAAACCACAGCGATACTTCGTCAAATAGACTCCGTTTAACCTTCTCAAGGACCGGCGTAGCCACTCGGTTCAACTAAAGTTGGAGAGACAGTCTTCCACAAGCCATCTATGTGCAAAGCACGCCGAGGGAACGGTCTCGGCGTAAGAGTACGCGTAAGGTTGGTCTGGATCGTTCGTCCAACAATACCGCTGAACCAAAGTATGACATCTGGTAGGCGGTATGACTTGTATCGTCCACAACTCACTTGTGTTCTACTCGTGCATATGACATCTACGCATAAAACCAGGCTCGGATGCCCTTTGTTGGGAACGTAGTAATTTCAAAAATTTTCCTACGATCACGCAAGACCATGGTGATGGCATAGCAACGAGAGGGGAGAGTGTCCGTCCACGTACCCTCGTAGACCGTAAGCGGAAGCGTTAAAACAACGCGGTTGATGTAGTCGTACGTCTTCACGATCCGACCGATCCAAGTACCGAACGTACGGCACCTCCGAGTTCTGCACACGTTCAGCTCGATGACGATCCCTGGACTCCGATCCAGCAAAGTGTCGGGGATGAGTTCCCAGACGACGGCGTGGTGGCGATGATGATGCTCCACCGACGCAGGGCTTCGCTAAGCTCATGACGATATGACTTCTCCGCGCAGGCTTCGCTAAGCTCATGACGATATGACCGAGGTGGAATATGGTGGAAGGGGCACCGCACGGCTAAGGAAAGATCCGTAGATCAACTTGTGTGTCATGGGGTGCCCTCGCCTTGTATATAAAGGAGGGAAGGGAGGGCTGGCTGGCCAAGGAGGGGTGCGCCAGGTGTCCTACTCCTCTTGGGAGTAGGATTCCCTCAATCCTAGTCCAACTAGGTTTCCCAAGTGGGAAGGAGAGAGAGGCGCCCCTTCTCCTAGTCCTAATAGGACTAGGGAAGGGGGAAGGTGCGGCCAGCACTTTGGCCCCTTTCTCCTTTCCACTAAGGCCCATGTTGGCCCATTAGCATTAGGGGTTCCGGTAACCTCCCTACTTGGTAAAATTCCCAATTTCACCCGGAACACTTCCGATGTCCAAACATAGACTTCCAATATATGAATCTTTATGTCTCGACCATTTCGAGACTCCTCGTCACGTCCGTGATCTCATCCGGGACTCCGAACAACCTTCGGTACAGAAACATCACAACTCATAGTAACTGTCATCGAAACGTTAAGCGTGCGGACCCTACGGGTTCGAGAACTATGTAGACATGACCGAGACACCTCTCCGGTCAATAACCAATAGCGGGACCTGGATGCCCATATTGGCTCCTACATATTCTCTGAAGATCTTTATCGGTCGGACCGCATAACAACATACGTTGTTCCCTTTGTCATCGGTATGTTACTTGCCCGAGATTCGATCGTCGGTATCCAATACCTAGTTCAATCTCGTTACTGGCAAGTCTCTTTACTCGTTTCGTAATACATCATCTCACAACTAACACATTAGTTGTAATGCTTGCAAGGCTTATGTGATGTGCATTACCGAGAGGGCCCAGAGATACCTCTCCGACAATCGGAGTGACAAATCCTAATCTCGAAATATGCCAACCCAACATGTACCTTTGGAGACACCTGTAATGTACCTTTATAATCACCCAGTTACGTTGTGACGTTTGGTAGCACCCAAAGTGTTCTTCGTGCAAGCAGGGAGTTGCATAATCTCATAGTCATAGGAACATGTATAAGTCATGAAGAAAAGCACTAGCAACAAACTATACGATCAGGTGCTATGCTAATGGAATGGGTCATGTCAATCAGATCATTCAACCAATGATGTGATCCCGTTAATCAAATAACAACTCCTTGTTCATGGTTAGGAAACACAACCATCTTTGATTAACGAGCTAGTCAAGTAGAGGCATACTAGTGACACTCTGTAGGTTTATGTATTCACACATGTATTATGTTTCCTGTTAATACAATTCTAGCATGAATAATAAACATTTATCATGATATGAGGAAATAAATAATAACTTTATTATTGCCTCTAGGGCATATTTCCTTCACTACCCACATGTAAGGTGCTAGCGCTTCTGAAAGACTGTGTCTCCGTCATCCGTCTCTCAAGCACCATGTAGTGCGAGAAACCAAACGGAGGCGATCTAGTCTTGTCGAGAAAAGTGCGCAAACCTCTGCAGAGTGTATAAACTAATCATGGTTAGCCGTGTCCCCGGTTATGGACATCTTGAGTATCTAGTACTTGGATATCATGTGAATCTCATCATGTTACTTCTAAATTAATATTGTTGGGTTTGTTAATGAGTACTTTTAATTGGGATTGAGGATGCTATCAACCATTCTCAATGTTTCACAACCACCATGATAGTTAAATAAATTTATTCCTTTGCGATGAGGGAAAAATTGGCTTTATGCAAAAGCGTAACCATAGAGCTTTCCACCGGCCATATATGCATGTAGTATAGGATTATCATTCCATTATTATCTATGTGTTACATTGCGGCATATTCCATGTCTTGACCCATTTTCGGCTGCAACGCGTTTCATGTTGCAGACTTTTTAGAACGACAGTAAGGTGCTTAAGTCGTGGTTCTATACTCAGTGATGCCGTTGGAGTTGATGGACTCGCTTATTCTTCCAAGCCTTCCGTTGTTATCGTATTAGATGGCCTTAAGCCATATTTATTTTTATTAAGTTCTCTCTTGAGACATTCGATTGTAATAAGTGTGTGATTGCTACTCTGTTATGAGTCCTTCGAGTACTGTGTGGTGTCAGCATTCTTGATCGAGGGGATGACACCGAGCATAGAGATCGAATTTGTTTGAGGTCCTGGTCGCTACAAAGATGGTATCGAGCACACTGTTGTAGGACACGACCACTAAGCTAAAGCCCTAGATCACTACTCTCTTCTCATTTCTAACTCCTCATCTTTTCTACTCTTTTAGGATGACGGAAGCGAGGATCAAGTTCACCTAGCCGGATGAAGATACGCCCTTTGGACGACACCTGAAGGAAGACACTAAGTACCTTAACATCGGATTACCAAGCTTCATCGGGACCTACAATTCCACTTTACCCGAAGAAGAGCGCTGGAAGATTCAAGGTCAAGTTCCCGGAAGGACGTTTGCGCCAATCACGGAGCCCATAGAGTGCGTTTTCAATGCACCAACCTGGAGTTTGGGAAAGAGCATGGCAGCTCACATAACCATGGGGCGCATTGGAGAAGTTTACAAAGAAGACCTCAAGGATACTATCTATCAGATTTGTGGGCGCCGAGATGAACAATGGGAGATAGTTAGCACTAAGAAGGATCGATCCATTGCAGCTTTCATCCAAGAGTTAAACCAGCACATTCGACGCCAGGAAAACCAGATGTGCGCAGACATGATGGAGTTGAAGACAGCAAAAGCCAAGATTATCGAACTAGAAGGAGGCTGAAAGCCACTCGCAAGGACTACATGGAGGAGATTGTAGCTCTAGTGGGACAAAACGGCGATCTTAAGGAGAAGATTGAAGAACTCATGGGAAATTCAGCACCGGAGGAGAAGATGAAGATAGCACCTGTCCAGAGAACTACATCATCATCCATTTACACCGATTCCGATCCTAGTGATGATGATTACGAAGATGAAGCTGGAGCAGATATTATGGAGTCTTCATCGGAGCGGTTTTTCTAGTTGACCACCATAACGGTAGTAGATTACCCCATGTTATATTAGTTTTAGTTTCAAGCACTTTGTAACGATAGATAGACCGTTGTATGCCCTTGTTTGAATTGATTGGAGTGATATTGTGTGATTTGTCTCATGTGCATATGGGTAGTGTTTCTCTCTAGACCTCATTCTATTCTAAATTCTCGTCTTTTCTTAAACCCTCAGATGCCTCCGAGAAGCGACCCCGGATTTGTTTTCCCGCCAGAGATCACTCAGTTGATTCAGCAGCAGAATGCCTTAATTCAAACATTGGTACAGAACCAAGGCAACAACAACAACAACAACAACCCACCGCCACCACCACCGCTGACCATTTGACCCGCTTTCTTAAGGCTGAATCCGCCCGATGATTTCGATGCACCGGGTCGATTGTTGCGAGATGATTGGCTACGTAAGATAGGGTGGGAGTTGACCACTACAGGATGTCTGAGATGGAGAAAGGGTGAAATTTGCCGCACATCAGCTTGAAGGACCCGCTGAAAGCATGGTGGGAGAATTTTACAACCACTTACCCTCAGAGACACCGTCACATGGGATCGATTTCAACAAGCTTTCCGTCTTGCCCATGTTTCAAAGGGAGCTATGGCCATGAAGAAGCGTGAGTTTTGCAACTTGCGCCAAGGAGGACAGACAGTTGGCCAAGATGTGGATGATTTTAGCAAGTTAGCACGTTATGCCCGGATAGCGTTGCTCTGGATGCTGACTAAGCAAGAGAAGTTTCTAGAAGGACTGAATGATGAGCTGAGCATGCAGTTGATGGTAGCCACTTTTAATAACTACCAGGAGTTAGTAAATCGTGCTCTCATGATTGAAGGGAAGCAGCAGCAGATTGACAATCGCAAGAGGAAGTATGGACAGGTGAAGAATAAATCTGGAGCTCTGCAGAAACTTCGCTTTACACCAAAGACAGGAGGACAATTTCAGCATACCCATGGAGGAGGTAGCTCGCACAACCATAATGGCACCAATAATGGGAACAGGAATGGAGGAAGGAATGAACAAAACCGCACCAACCCGTCAACACCATCCAAGGTAGACCTGAGCCACATCACTTGCTTTAAGTGCCGCAAGACTGGGCATTATGCAAATGATTGTCCGGAAGGCCAAAATGGAAATGGCAATGGAAGCTCAGGAAAGAAGCCGAACCCTTTCAACAAAGGACAAGTGAACCACGTTACCGTGGAGGAGGTTGAAGCTCAGCTGCATACGATAATAGGTAAGTTTTTGGTTAAGTCATGTCTGCAGCTTGTTCTTTTTGATCTTGGTTCATCACATTCATACATATCAAGGGATTTGTGGATAAGTATAAATTACCAACCCAAGCCCTTAGGTCACCCATGCTAGTAACCTCACGGGAGGCGAATACATGGCTAGTATATGGTGTGATCGACTGCCATTAAGGATTGGACACTATGTATTTCCCTCGGACCTAATAGTTCTGGAATCCCAAGGATTGGATGTAATATTAGGCATGGATTGGTTATCGAAGTATGGAGGGAACATAGATTGCACCAGTAAGTCAATTTTTCTTACCACCCCAGAAGGGAGAAGAATCAGGTTTGTATCACGGCATGAGCCGAGGAGAGCACATGTAAATTCCTTAACAGGAGTTGTGCAGGAGGAAGTACCAGTGGTAAAGGGATTTCCGGACGTGTTTAGGAAGAGTTGCTGTGCATGCCACGGACAGAGACATTGAATTTCTGATTGAACTACTGCCAGACACAGGGCCGATATCTAAGAGACCGTATAGGATGCCAGCCCAGAATTTGGAGGAAATTAAGAAGCAGATTAAGGAGTTACTGGATAAAGGTTTTATTCGCCCAAGTTCTTCGCCTTGGGGATCACCAGTACTTCTAGTGGAGAAGAAGGATGGATCATTAAGAATGGTTGTTGATTATCGAGGATTGAATGAAGTGATCATTAAGAACAAGTACCTGTTGCCGATGATCAATGATTTGTTTGACCAGTTGCAAGGAGCTAAGGTATTTTCCAAGATCGATTTGCAATCAGGGTACCATCTGTTGAAGATTCGAGAGCAGGATATACCTAAGACGGCTTTTACCACCAGGTACGAGCTGTATGAGTACACTGTTATGTCATTTGGTCTGACTAACGCACCTGCCTATTTTATGAACATGATGAACAAAGTGTTTATGGAGTTTTTGGATAAGTTCGTCGTGGTGTTCATTGATGATATTTTGGTTTACTCAAAGAATGAAGAGGAACATAAGGAGCATTTGCGCTTGGTACTCGAGAAGCTCAGAGAACACCATTTGTATGCCAAGTTCAGCAAGTGTGAGTTTTGGTTGAAGGAAGTTGGATTTATTGGACATGTTATATCCGGAGAAGGTATAGCAGTAGACCCCACTAAAGTTGTCACTGTAACAAACTGGGAAGCGCCAACAACAGTTGGAGATATTCGGAGTTTCCTTGGACTCGCGGGATACTACCGGAGATTCATTGAGAATTTCTCAAGGATTGCGAAGCCTATGAAAAAATTGTTGAATAAGGATACCAAGTTCATTTGGATCGAGGAGTGTGAAGCTAGTTTCCAAGAGTTGAAGAAACGTTTGGTTACCTCACGAGTGTTAATCCTACCAGATCAGACCAAGGATTATGAGGTGTATTGTGACGCTTCACGTCGAGGACTTGGAGCAGTGCTTATGCAGGAGGGAAGAGTTGGTTCGTATGCTTCACGACAGCTTAAGCCTCACGAGCTATGTTATGCTACGCATGATTTGGAGTTAGCAGCCGTAGTGCATGCGTTGAAAACTTGGAGACATTTCCTCATTGGAAACCATTGTGAGGTGTATACGGATCACAAGAGTTTAAAATACATCTTCACGCAGAAGGAGTTAAATCTCGTGCGAGGAGGAGATGGTTGGAGCTCATCAAGGATTACGATATGAGATTACACTATCACCCGGAAAGGCTAACGTTGTAGCAGACGCGTTGAGCCGTAAGAGTCACGTCAACACACTAATGACGGGAGAAATACCAAAGGAGTTAGCCGAGGATCTTCGAGAGCTATGTTTGGAAATAGTTCCGAGGCTATGTAGCAGGATTGGAGATTCAGTCAACTTTGATGGATAAAATCAGGGAAGCTCAGAAGACTGACAAAGAGATTGCCTCTATAAAGGAGAGAATGAACGAAGGAAAAGCAAAGGGATTTCGTGAGGATGAGCACAATACCCTATGGTTTGAGGACCGTGTTTATGTGCCCAATGACCCGGAGATCAGGAAGTTGATTCTACAAGAGGCACATGATTCACCGTATTCGCTTCACCAAGGAAATACCAAAATGTATTTGGATTTGAAGAATACTTTCTGGTGGACCGGAATGAAGAAGGATATTGCAGAGTACGTCGCAGTTTGTGATGTATGTCAGAGGGTGAAGGCAGAACATCAGAAGCCAACGGGATTGTTACAGCCATTGCCTATACCCGAATGGAAGTGGGATAAACTAGGTACGGATTTCATCACGGGATTGCCCAGGACTCGTACCGGCTATGACTCGATTTGGGTTGTAGTCGACCGTTTGACGAAGGTAGCTCAATTCATTCCAGTAAAGACTACCTACAGCAGTGCCAAATTGGCTAAGATATACATGACCAGGATTGTATGCTTGCATGGAGTTCCGAGGAGTATCGTATCAGATAAAGGAACCCAGTTTACCTCAAAGTTCTGGAAGCAGTTGCACGAAACTTTGGGAACCAGGCTGGAGTTTAGCACAGCTTTCCATCCACAGATAGATGGACAAACCGAGAGAGTCAACCATATTTTGGAGGATATGCTTAGAGCTTGTGCTTTGAATTATGGATCAAGTTGGGATGACAACTTGCCATATGCGGAGTTTTCTTACAACAACAATTACCAAACCAGTCTGAAGATGGCCCCTTCAAGCCTTATGCGGAAGGAGGTGCGGGACCCCGTTGTTGTGGGATGAAGTTGGAGACCGACAATTGTTTGGACTAGATTTGATTAAGGAGTCTGAACAGAAAGTAAAGTTGATTCGCGATAGGCTCAAGGTAGCCCAGTCAAGACAGAAGAGTTATGCGGACTCAAAACGCAAGGAGACAGAATACGAAGTCGGAGACAGAGTTTATCTTCGAGTATCGCAACTCCGAGGAGTTAAGCGTTTTGGTGTTAAGGGAAAACTAGCACCCCGATTTGTAGGACCTTATCGTGTTTTGGAACGCATGGGAGAAGTTGCGTACAAGTTGGAACTACCGAAGGATTGTCAGGAGTTCATGACGTGTTCCATGTTTCTCAGCTGAAGAAGTGTCACGCAGAGATGGCCGATATACCACCGAGAGATATGATTACCGGAAGCGATTAAGTTGAATGATGATTTGACCTACGAGGAGAAACCGGTTAAGATTTTGGAGTATGCGGTGAGTCACCCGCATGACAAGCTCATTAAGTTTAGCAAAGTTCAGGTGGAGCCACCACACCGAGGATGAAGCCACACGGGAGGCGAGAGGAAGATTTCTTTGAAGGACCACCCTCACCTATTTTCTAGCCAACCCGAATCTCGAGGTCGAGATTCATCTTAAGGGGGTAGGTTTGTAACATCCCAAATTTTCAATTTGGAATGTTATACATAGAGCATCATTGCATATCATATTTTTTTGTTGCATTTTTGCTCGATCCTAGGAATTCTACACAACTCAAGGACCCATGGAGAGAGTTGGGGATTTTCGTTATTTTCATATTTGAGTTTTCTCCAATTTTGAAAATAGGATCATTTGATTTTAATTATTTTATCTTCAATTATTTCTACTACCAAAATATGACAGAGGGAATGAAATGACTTTCCCAAAATAAATAAATAATTAAGATTTAATAATAAAATCAAATAATATATTATTTTGGAGTTTTTCGCCTTTTTATTGGAATTTAGGAAAAATACGCGTTCTTGAAAATTGCATTTAGACCCCAAATAAATGTTCATAAAATCCGGCTTGATTTTAGAAGCCGGGGAAAATTTATTTCGGGATTTTTGGAGTCCGTTTAGTATTTCTTTTTATTTTTTTCTGCGCGTAATTATTAAAAAAAAAGAGAGCGAACCGCCTTTGGGCCGTGCCCGAGCGGGACTCCGCTCGGGGGCGCACTTTATAAGTGCAGCCACCCGGCGCCTCAGCCCACCTCATGACCCGGACCACGCCGCGCCGCCACGCCGCCGCCGCCGGAGCCGCCGCCCGCCGCCGCCTCGTTTTCCGCGCCGTTTTTTTTATAAAAACCAAGCGGTTTTTCTTCGGTTTTATTTCGGTTTTTTTTGTTTTTTTATTTTCGGTTTTTTATTTTAGTTTCGGTTTTTTTTCGGTTTAGGCTAATTAACGAACGTTCGTTCGTTACTTCGTTTAAACGAACGCATTCATCTGATTAGTTTGGTTAACGAACGTCCGTTTGTTAACCCGTTCGTCGTTTTTCTTTTTCTCGGATTTAATCCGGGATTTTTATGATCGCGATTCCAGATCCGATTTTCGTTTTAGTATAACTTTTTGCTCGTTTATCGGAATCAGGCGATTCAAGCGCCTAGAGTTTCGCCTCGAAACCCTCTTTCCGAATAATCTACTTAAACAAGTTTTTGCTTCTGTAAAATTTGACCTAGATCCAGATTAGTAAGACGAAGCTGTTTTCTTCCGCCGTTTGACTTTGGTTGCTTCGTTTGATTTGATTCTTTTTGCAAACCGGAGTTCTTAAGTTGAACTATCTGGTTAGATCTATTTGAGTTTTACCTGTGCATTAGATGAGTACTTATTATATGTTTGTTTGTTTGTCTGCGATAGAATACCCGGAGTGCGCCGCCTGTTACTTCGAGTCTCTAGGTTTCACGGATCATCAGCAAGGCAAGTAACACTTTGATCATACTTCTTCTCATACCCAGTTTTTATGCATTAGATCTATCCTCAAACACTTGCATGATTAGGATCTAATTAAATTGTGGGTTTTGGGAAGTAGATTGAGGTAGTACCTATTACATTTTATTATCAAACCCTTGGGAGTTACTTCTACGTTTGCTTATTATGCCATGCTATGCTAGTAGACGTGGATTGGGTGAGTGAATACATGACAGATGTGAGATTGTTATTTAATGGTTTATTTTAAGGTGACAAGTTAAACACACATCTGGGTGGATTGAGGCACCTGGTTTCTATCAGGACTTGCCTGTATTTCTTCGGACCGCCACCCAAGCTCAAAGGGATCATGAGATTATTCAAACTAGAAACTTCCGTGTGCAGCCACAAGCCATTATGGGCTCTCGCATAGTTGATTAAGTTGTGCGAACTCTTACGGGTAGGCTAGCTGATGTAGGGGATGTAGGTTGGTACGGTCTACCCACATGTAAGGTGCTAGCGCTTCTGAAAGACTGTGTCTCGGTCATCCGTCTCTCAAACACCATGTAGTGCGAGAAACCAAACGGAGGCGATCGAGTCTTGTGGGAAAAGTGCATAAACCTCTGCAGAGTGTATAAACTAATCATGGTTAGCCGTGTCCCGGTTATGGACATCTTGAGTATCTAGTACTTGGATATCATGTGAATCTCATCATGTTACTTCTAAATTAATATTGTTGGGTTTGTTAATGAGTACTTTTAATTGGGATTGAGGATGTTGTCAACCATTCTCAATGTTTCACAACCACCATGATAGTTAAATAAATTTATTCCTTTGCAGTAGGGAAAAATTGGCTTTATGCAAAACTGTAACCATAGAGCTTTCCACCAGCCATATATGCATGTAGTATAGGATTATCATTCCATTATTCTCTATGTGTTACATTGCCAGCATATTCCATGTGCTGACCCGTTTTCGGGCTGCAACGTTTCATGTTGCAGACTTTTCAGACGACGAGTAAGGTGCTTAAGTCGTGGTTCTATACTCAGTGATGCCGTTGGAGTTGATGGACTCGCTTATTCTTCCAAGCCTTCCGCTGTTATCGTATTAGATGGCCTTAAGCCATATTTATTTTTATTAAGTTCACTCTTGATACATTTGATTGTAATAAGTGTGTGATTGCTACTCTGTTATGAATCCTTCGAGTACTGTGTGGTGTCAGCATTACTGATCCAGGGATGACACTGAGCATAGAGATCAGACTGTTTGAGGTCTGGTCGCTACAAAGATGGTATCAGAGCACACGCTGACTGTAGGACACGAACACTAAGCTAAAGCCCTAGATCACTACTCTCTTCTCATTTCTAACTACTCATCTTTTCTACTCTTTTAGGATGACGGAAGCGAGGATCAAGTTCACCCAGCCGGATGAAGATACGCCCTTTGGACGACACCTGAAGGAAGTCACTAAGTACCTTAACATAGGATTACCAAGCTTCAACGGGACCTACAATTCCACTTTACCCGAAGAAGTGCGCTGGAAGATTCAAGCTCAAGTTCCCGGAAGGACGTTTGCGCCAATCACGGAGCCCATAGAGTGCATTTTCAATGCACCAACCTGGAGTTTGGGAAAGAGCATGGCAGCTCACATAACCATGGGGCGCATTGGAGAAGTTTACAAAGAAGACCTCAAGGATACTATCTATCAGATTTGTGGGCGCCGAGATGAACAATGGGAGATAGTTAGCACTAAGAAGGATCGATCCATTGCAGCTTTCATCCAAGAGTTAAACCAGCACATTCGACGCCAGGAAACCGGATGTCTTGTGCAGACATGATGGAGTTGAAGACAGCAAAAGCCAAGATTATCGAACTAGAAGGAGAACCGAAAGCCACTCGCAAGGACTACATGGAGGAGATTGTAGCTCTAGTGGGACAAAGCAGCGATCTTAAGGAGAAGATTGAAGAACTCATGGGAAATTCAAGACCCGGAGGAGAAGATGAAGATAGCACTGTCTAGAGAACTACATCATCATCGACGACACCGATTCCGATCCTAGTGATGATGATTACGAAGATGAAGCTGGAGCGAGATATCATGGAGTCTTCATCGGAGCAGTATTTCTAGTTGACCACCATAACAGAAGTAGATTACCCCCATGTTATATTAGTTTTAGTTTCAGCACTTTGTAACGATAGATAGACCGTTGTATGCCCTTGTTTGAATTGATTGGAGTGATATTGTGTGATTTGTCTCATGTGCATATGGGTAGTGTTTCTCTGTAGACCTCATTCTATTCTAAATTCTCGTCTTTTCTTAAACCCTCATATGCCTCCGAGACGTGACCCCGGATTTGTTTTCTCGCCAGAGATCACTTTCGATTGATTCAGCAAAGTAATGCCTTGATTCAAACATTGGTACAGAACCAAGGCAACAACAACAACAACAACCCACCGCCACCACCACCTGTTGACCATTTGACCCGTTTCTTAAGGCTGAATCCGTCGGTGTTTTCCAGTAGCACCGAGCCGATTGTTGCAGATGATTGGCTACGTAAGATAGGGAGGGAGTTGACAACTGCAGGATGTACAGATGGAGAAAGGGTGAAATTTGCCGCACATCAGCTTGAAGGACCCGCAGCAGCATGGTGGGAGAATTTTACAGCCACTTACCCTGTAGACACTGTCACATGGGATCAGTTTCAACAAAATTTCCGTACTACCCATGTTTCAGCAGGAGCTATGGCCATGAAGAAGCGTGAGTTTATAACTTGCGCCTAGGAGGGAGACAGTTGGCGATATGTGGATGATTTTAGCAAGTTAGCACGTTATGCCCCGGATAGCGTTACACTGATGCGACTAAGCAAGAGAAGTTTCTAGAAGGACTGAATGATGAGCTGAGCATGCAGTTGATGGTAGCCACTTTTAATAACTACTAGGAGTTAGTAGATCATGCTCTCATGATTGAAGGGAAGCAGCAGCAGATTGACAATCGCAAGAGGAAGTATGGACTGGGGAAGAACAACTCTGGAGCTCTGCAGAAACTTCGCTTTACACCAAAGATAGGAGGACAATTTCAGCATACCCATGGAGGAGGTAGCTCGCACAACCATAATGGCACCAAGAATGGGAACGGGAATGGAGGAAGCAATGGACAAAACCGCACCAACCCGTCAACACCATCCAAGGTAGACCTGAGCCACATCACTTGCTTTAAGTGCCGCAAGACCGGGCATTATGCAAATGATTGTCCGGAAGGCCAAAATGGAAATGGCAATGGAAGCTCAGGAAAGAAGCCGAACCCTTTCAACAAAGGACAAGTGAACCACGTTACCGTGGAGGAGGTTGAAGCTCAGCCAGACGCAGTAATAGGTAAGTTTTTGGTTAAGTCATTTCTGCGGTTGTTCTTTTGATCTTGGTGCATCGCATTCATACATATCAAGGGGATTTGTGGATAAGTATAAATTACCAACCCAAGCCCTTAGGTCACCCATGCTAGTAACCTCACCCGAAGCAGAATACATGGCTAGTATATGGTGTGATCGACTGCCATTAAGGATTGGAAACTATGTATTTCCCTCGGCCCTAATAGTTCTGGAATCCCAAGGATTGGATGTGATATTAGGCATGGATTGGTTATCGAAGTATGGAGGGAACATAGATTGCGCCAGTAAGTCAATTTTGCTTACCACCCGAAGGGAGAAGAATCAGGTTTGTATCACGGCATGAGCCGAGGAGAGCACATGTAAATTCCTTAACAGGAGTTGTGCGGGAGGAAGTACCGGTGGTAAGGGATTTCCGGACGTGTTTCGGAAGAGTTGCCGAGCATGCCGGGACGGAGACATTGAATTTCTGATTGAACTACTTGCGAACCTTTGGGCCGATATCTAAGAGACCGTATAGGATGCCAGCCCAGGATTTGGAGGAAATTAAGAAGCAGATTAAGGAGTTACTGGATAAAGGTTTTATTCGCCCAAGTTCTTTGCCTTGGGGATCACCAGTACTTCTAGTGGAGAAGAAGGATGGATCATTAAGAATGGTTGTTGATTATCGAGGATTGAATGAAGTGATCATTAAGAACAAGTACCCGTTGCCGATGATCAATGATTTGTTTGACCAGTTGCAAGGAGCTAAGGTATTTTCCAAGATCGATTTGCGATCAGGGTACCATCAGTTGAAGATTCGAGAGCAGGATATACCTAAGACAGCTTTTACCACCAGGTACGGGTTGTATGAGTACACCGTTATGTCAATTGGTCTGACAAACACACCTGCCTATTTTGTGAACATGATGACCAAAGTGTTTATGGAGTTTTTGGATAAGTTCGTCGTGGTGTTCATTAATGATATTTTGGTTTACTCGAATAATGAAGAGGAACATAAGGATCATTTGCGTTTGGTACTCGAGAAGCTCAGAGAACACCAGTTGTATGCCAAGTTCAGCAAGTGTGAGTTTTGGTTGAAGGAAGTTGGATTTCTTGGACATGTTATATCCGGAGAAGGTATAGCAGTAGACCCCACTAAAGTTGTCACTGTAACAAACTGGGAAGCGCCAACAACAGTTGGAGAGATCCGGAGTTTCCTTGGACTCGCGGGATACTACCGGAGATGAGAATTTCTCAAGGATTGCGAAGCCTATGAAAAAATTGTTGAAGAAGGATACCAAGTTCATTTGGACCGAGGAGTGTGAAGCTAGTTTCCAAGAGTTGAAGAAACGTTTGGTTACCTCACGAGTGTTAATCCTACCAGATCAGACCAAGGATTATGAGGTGTATTGTGATGCTTCACGTCGAGGACTTGGAGCAGTGCTTATGCAGGAGGGAAGAGTTGTTTCGTATGCTTCACGACAGCTTAAGCCTCATGAGCTAAATTATGCTACGCATGATTTGGAGTTAGCAGCCGTAGTGCATGCGTTGAAAACTTGGAGACATTTCCTCATTGGAAACCATTGTGAGGTGTATACGGATCACAAGAGTTTAAAATACATCTTCACGCAGAAGGAGTTAAATCTCAGGCAGAGGAGATGGTTGGAGCTCATCAAGGATTACGATATGAGATTACACTATCACCCCGGAAAGGCTAACGTTGTAGCAGACGCGTTGAGCCGTAAGAGTCATGTCAACACACTAATGACGGGAGAAATACCAAAGGAGTTAGCCGAGGATCTTCGAGAGCTATGTTTGGAAATAGTTTCGAGAGGCTATGTAGCAGCATTGGAGATTCAGTCAACTTTGATGGATAGAATCAGGGAAGCTCAGAAGACTGACAAAGAGATTGCCTCTATAAAGGAGAGAATGAGCGAAGGAAAAGCAAAGGGATTTCGTAAGGATGAGCACGATACCCTATGGTTTGAGGACCGTGTTTATGTGTCCAATGACCCGGAGATCAGGAAGTTGTTCTACAAGAGGCACATGATTCACCGTATTCGATTCACCCAGGAAATACCAAAATGTATTTGGATTTGAAGAATACTTTCTGGTGGACCGGAATGAAGAAGGATATTGCGAGTAAGTCGCGGTTTGTGATGTATGTCGAGGGTGAAGGCGAGAACATCGAAGCCAGAGGATTGTTACGACCATTGCCTATACCCGAATGGAAGTGGGATAAACTAGGTATGGATTTCATCACGGGATTGCCCAGGACTCGTCTGAGGCTATGACTCGATTTGGGTTGTAGTCGACCGTGTGTGAAGGTAGCTCATTTCATTCGATAAAGACTACCTACAACAAAGGCCAAATTGGCTAAGATATACATGACCAGGATTGTATGCTTGCATGGAGTTCCGAGGAGTATCGTATCGAGATAGAGGAACCGGTTTACCTCAAAGTTCGGAAGCGATTGCACGAAACTTTGGGAACCGGGCTGGAGTTTAGCATGACTTTCCATCCATGCATGATGGACAAACCGAGAGAGTCAACCAGATTTTGGAGGATATGCTTAGAGCTTGTGCTTTGGAGTATGGATCAAGTTGGGATGACAACTTGCCATATGCGGAGTTTTCTTACAACAACAGTTACCAAACCAGTCTGAAGATGGCCCCTTTCGAAGCCTTGTACGGAAGGAGGTGCAGGACCCCGTTGTTGTGGGATGAAGTTGGAGACCGCCAGTTGTTTGGACCAGATTTGATTAAGGAGTCTGAACAGAAAGTAAAGTTGATTCGCGATAGGCTCAAGGTATCCCAGTCATGACAGAAGAGTTATGCAGACTCAAAATGCAAGGAGACAGAATACGAAGTCGGAGACAGAGTTTATCTTCGAGTATCGCCGCTTCGAGGAGTTAAGCGTTTTGGAGTTAAGGGAAAACTAGCACCCCGATTTGTAGGACCTTATCGTGTTTTGGAACGCATGGGAGAAGTTGCGTACAAGTTGGAACTACCGAAGGATTGTCGAGGAGTTCATGGCGTGTTCAATGTTTCTCGGTGAAGAAGTGTCACGCAGAGATGGCCGATATACCGCGAGAGATCTGATTGCACCGGAAGCGATTCAGTTGAATGATGATTTGACCTACGAGGAGAAACCGGTTAAGATTCTGGAGTATGCCAGCCGACTCACCAGCAGCAAGGTCATTAAGTTTTGAAAGTTCAGTGGAGCCACCACACTGAGGATGAAGCCACCTGGGAGCGAGAGGAAGATTTGCTGAAGGACCACCCTCACCTATTTTCTAGCCAACCCGAATCTCGAGGGCGAGATTCATCTTAAGGGGGTAGATTTGTAACATCCCAAATTTTCAATTTGGAATATTATACATAGAGCATCATTGCATATCATATTTTTTCATTGCATTTTTGCTCGATCCTAGGAATTCTACACAACTCAAGGACCCACGGAGAGAGTTGGGGATTTTCGTTATTTTCATATTTGAGTTTTCTCAAATTTTGAAAATAGGATCATTTGATTTTAATTATTTTATCTTCAATTATTTCTACTACCAAAATATGAGAGAGGGAACAAAATGACTTTCCCAAAATAAAGAAATAATTAAGATTTAATAATAAAATCAAATAAGATTTTATTTTGGAGTTTTTCGCCTTTTTATTGGAATTTAGGAAAAATACGCGTTTTTCAAAATTGCATTTAGGCCCCAAATAAATGTACATTAAATCCGGCTTGATTTTAGAAGCCGGGAAAAATTTATTTCGGGATTTTCGGACTCCGTTTAGTATTTCTTTTTATTTTTTTCTGCGCGTAATTATTTAAAAAAAAGAGCGAACCGCCTTTGGGCCGTGCCCGAGCGGGACTCCGCTCGGGGGCGCACTTTATAAGCGCAGCCACCCGGCGCCCCAGCCCACCCCGCGCCCCGGCCCGCCCCCGCCGCCCCGCGCCGCCGCCCGAGGTTCGCCGCCTCCTCGTTTTCCGCGCCAGTTTTTTTTTATAAAAACCAAGCGGTTTTTCTTCGGTTTTATTTCGTTTTTTTTGTTTTTTTATTTTAGGTTCGGTTTTTTCGGTTTAGGCTAATTAACGAACGTTCGTTCGTTAGTTCGTTTAAACGAACGCGTTCGTCAGATTAGTTTAGTTAACGAACGTCCGTTCGTTAACCCGTTCATCGTTTTTCTTTTTCTCGGATTTAATCCGTGATTTTTCTGATCGCGATTCTAGATCCGATTTTCGTTTTAGTATAACTTTTCGCTCGTTCATCGGAATCAGACGATTCAAGCGCCTAGAGTTTTGTCTCGAAACCCTCTTTCCGAATAATCTACTTAAACAAGTTTTATCTTCTGTAAAATTTGACCTAGATCCAGATTAGTAAGACGAAGTTGTTTTCTTCCGCCGTTTGACTTTCGTTGCTTCGTTTGATTTGATTCTTTTTGCAAACCGGAGTTCTTAAGTTGAACTATCTGGTTAGATCTATTTGAGTTTTACCTGTGCATTAGATGAGTACTTATTGTATGCTTGTTTGTTTGTCTGCGATAGAATACCCGTGAGTGCGCCACTTTGTTACTTGAGTCTCTAGGTTTCATGGATCATCAGACAAGGCAAGTAACACTTTGATCATACTTCTTCTCATACCCAGTTTTTATGCATTAGATCTATCCTCAAACACTTGCATGATTAGGATCTAATTAAATTGTGGGTTTTGGGAAGTAGATTGAGGTAGTACCTATTACCTGTTTTATTATCAAACCCTTGGGAGTTACTTCTACGTTTGCTTATTATGCCATGCTATGCTAGTAGACGTGGATTGGGTGAGTGAATCCATGACAGATGTGAGATTGTTATTTAATGGTTTATTTTAAGGTGGCAACTTAAACACACATCTGGGTGGATTGACGCCTGGTTTCTATCGAGACTTACTGTATTTCTTCGGACCGCCACCCAGGCTCATAGGGATCATGAGATTATTCAAACTAGAAACTTCTGTGTGCAGCCACAAGCCATTATGGGCTCTGGCATAGTTGATTAAGTTGTGGGAACTCTTACGGGTAGGCTAGCTGATGTAGGGGATGTAGGTTGGTACGGTCTACCCACATGTAAGGTGCTAAGCGCTTCGAAGAGCGTGTCTCGGTCATCCGTCTCTCAAACACCATGTAGTGCGAGAAACCAAGCGGAGGCGATCGAGTCTTGTGGGGAAAAGTGCATAAACCTCTGCAGAGTGTATAAACTAATCATGGTTAGCCGTGTCCCCGGTTATGGACATCTTGAGTATCTAGTACTTGGATATCATGTGAATCTCATCATGTTACTTCTAAATTAATATTGTTGGGTTTGTTAATGAGTACTTTTAATTGGGATTGAGGATGTCAACCATTCTCAATGTTTCACAACCACCATGATAGTTAAATAAATTTATTCCTTTGCGGTGAGGGAAAAATTGGCTTTATGAAAAACTGTAACCATAGAGCTTTTCCACCAGCCATATATGCATGTAGTATAGGATTATCATTCCATTATTCTCTATGTGTTACATTGCCAGCATATTCCATGTGCTGACCCGTTTTTGGGCTGCAACGTTTCATGTTGCAGAATTTTCAGACGACAAGTAAGGTGCTTAATTCGTGGTTCTATACTCAGTGATGTCGTTGGAGTTGATGGACTCGCTTATTCTTCCAAGCCTTCCACTGTTATCGTATTAGATGGCCTTAAGCCATATTTATTTTTATTAAGTTCTCTCTTGAGACATTCGATTGTAATAAGTGTGTGATTGCTACTCTGTTATGAGTCCTTCGAGTACTGTGTGGTGTCAGCATTACTGATCCAGGGATGACACTGAGCACAGAGATCAGACTGTTTGAGGTCTGGTTGCTACAAAGTCTCTTTATTCATTCTGTAATACATCATCCTGCAACTAACTCATTAGGCACTTTGCTTGCAAGGCTTCTTATGGTGTGTATTACCGAGAGGGCCTAGAGATACCTCTCCTATACTCGGAGTGACAAATCCTAATCTCGATCTATGCCAACCCAACAAACACCTTCGGAGATACCTATAGAGCATCTTTATAATCACCCAGTTACGTTATGACGTTTGATAGCACACAAGGTATTTCTCCGGTATCTGGGAGTCGCATAATCTCATAGTCGAAGGAATATGTATTTGACAGGAAGAAATCAATAGCAATAAAACTGAACGATCAATATGCTAAGCTAACGGGTGGGTCTTGTCCATCACATCATTCTCCTAATGATGTGTTCCCGTTATCAAATGACAACTCATGTCCATGGTCAGGAAACCTTAACCATCTTTGATCAACGACCTAGTCAAGTAGAGGCTCACTAGGGACACAGTGTTTGTCTATGTATTCACACATGTATTTAGGTTTCCTATCAATACAATTCTAGCAAGAATAATAAACATTTATGATGAATAAGGAAATACAAAACAACAACTTTATTATTGCCTCTAGGGCATATTTCCTTCAAACCCCTCTTTACATCGGGTTGCAAGTATTTGTTCTTTGTGTGCAGGTACCGTTTACGTAGTGTTGCGTGGTTCTCCTACTGGTTCGATAACCCTGGTCTCATTAGTGAGGGAAATACCTACCGCAGTTGTGCCCAAGGGGGGCCTAGAACCTCTGGTGCCTCAAGCCAGCCATGCCACCGCTTCCATGCCCACAACGTTGGTCGACGCGCCAGTGCCGCCTCCTCGCCAGGCCCACGCGCCCGCAAACTGCGGCCCCCTGATCAGGCCCGGGCCCTTGGATGAAGCCTATACCGCGCTCGGCCGGATCCGGTCAAACCTCCAAGACGTCGATAGTTGGCTCGCAAGGGAGTGCGTGGGGCTCTTGCCAGGGTGGCTCCAAGCCGACACAACCACCAGTATGGCCTAGGGAAGGGCCGAAGCCACCGGTGTGGAGAGTAGAAAGGAGGCCGACAAAGCCAAGGCGGCTCGTGACGCGGCGCTAGCCAGCACAGCATCTGCTGAGAAGCTTCATGACGAGGTGGAGGACAGCCTGAAGGCCCTTCAGGAAGAGCAGGTTACGCTTGCTCAGCAGCTCCAGCAGAAGGAAGATGACCTCAGGGCCCGTGAGGCAGGGCTCGCAGATCGCGACTCCACGCTATCCAAGGTGGCCGCTGATCAAGCCGCAGAGCGCGACCGCCTGACCAAGTTGAAGGAGGAAGTAGATGAAGCCCAGACGTCCCACACCCAGTGCGTCTTCGAGGCGACAGCCGAGCTAGACACCAGGGAGAAGATCCTTGTTGCCCCTGAGAAGATGGCGACTGCGGAGCACGACGCCTTCCCCTCCCTTGAGCTCAGTTACCATCAGGCGTTACATTCCATCTGCAGGGGAGGATTCAAGGAGCCGCTGGCGGCCCCTGAGAGCAGCTTTGCAGGGCTCTCCTCCAAGCTTGCCGAAGCGCTTCAGGGTGCTGCTGCTGAGGTGGACTCCATCTTGGAGGAGGAGTGTCGCTCGCAATTCACTGCAGCTGCGACGCGCGTCTTCGGCCAGCTCTATCTTCAGGACCTGATAACCCACAAGTATGGGGGATCGCAACAGTTTTTGAGGGTAGAGTATTCAATCCAAATTTATAGATTCGACACAAGGTGATCCAAAGAATATTCTCAAGTATTAGTAGCTGAGTTGGCAATTCAACTACACCTAAAAGATGTAATATCTGCAGCAAAGTATTTAGTGTCAAGGTAATATGGAAGTAACGGTAATGGTGGCAAAAGTAACAGTAGCAGTTTTGTAGCGATTGTAACAACAATAGCAAAGAAAGTAACTTAGCAAAGATCAATATGTGAAAAGCTCATAGGCTATGGATCAGCAATGATAATTGTGTTGGATGATATTCATCATGTAGCATTCATAACATAGGGTGACACAGAACTAGCTCCAATTGATCAATATAATGTAGGCATGTATTCCAAATATAGTCATACATGCTTATGGAAAAGAACTTGCATGACATCTTTTGTCCTACCCTCCCGTGGCAGCGGGGCCCTAATGGAAACTAAGGGATATTAAGGCCTCCTTTTAATAGAGAATCGGACCAAAGCATTAGCACTTAGTGAATATATGAACTCCTCAAACTACGGTAATCACCGGAAAGAATCCCGACTATTGTCACCTTGGTGTACGCGGATCATAACTTATAATAGGTGTCTACAACTTGCAATATAGGATCAATAAAAAAAATATTCATGAAAACACAATAGGTTCAGATCTAAAATCATGGCACTCGGGCCCTAGTGACAAGCATTAAGCATAGCAAAGTCGTAGCAACATCAATCTCAGAACATAGTGGATACTAGGGATCAAACCCTAACAAAACTAACTCGATTACATGATAAATCTCATCCAACCCATGACCGTCCAGGAAGCCTACGATGGAATTACTCACGCACGACAGTGAGCATCATGAAATTGGTGATGGAGGAAGTTTGGTGATGATGATGGCGACGGATTCCCCTCTCCGGAGCCTCGAACGGACTCTAGATCAGCCCTCCCGATGAAGAACAGGAGGCGGCGGCGGCTCCATATCATCAAATGCGATGAATCCTTCTCTCTGATTTCCCCCCTCCCTGAATAGGGTTATATAGAGTTGGAGTTGAGGTCGGAGGAGGTCCAAGGGGCCCACAAGCCCTCTAGGCGCTCCCCAGGGGGGCGCCCCCCAGGCTTGTGGCCTCTGGGTGGACCCCCTCTGGATAATTCTTGTGCTAATATTTTTATATATTCCAAAAATATTCTACGTAAATTTTCAGGTCAATCCGAGAACTTTTATTTCTACACAAAAATAACACCATGGCAATTCTGCTGAAAATAACGTCAGTCCGGGTTAGTTCCATTCGAATCATGCAAGTTAGAGTCCAAAACAAGGGCAAAAGAGTTTGGAAAAGTGGATACGATGGAGACGTATCAACTCCCCCAAGCTTAACCCATTGCTTGTCCTTAAGCAATTCAATTGAATAACTGAAAATGACAAAGAAAAACTTTTACAAACTCTGTTTGATCTTGTTGTTGCAAATATCTATGGCATAATCAATGGCATACTCAACTAGTGAGCAATAATAAGAAATCTCATATGACAACACTTTTTCAAAACAATCATGATATAATATAACAATATGGTATCTCGCTAGCCCTTTCCGAGACCGCAAAACATAAATGCAGAGCACCCCTGAAGATCAAGGACTGACTAGACATTATAATTCATGGCAAAAGAGATCCAGTCACACTAATACTCAATATCAGTTAATAACTAAGCATACAAATGACAGTGGTGCTCTCTAACTGGTGCTTTTTATAAGAAGATGATGACTCAGGTATACAAGTAAATAGATAGGCCCTCCGCAGAGGGAAGCAGGGATTTGTACAGGTGCCAGAGCTCGAGCTTTTATAACAGAGATGAATATATTTTTGAGCGGTATGGTTTCATTGTCAATATAACAACCAAGAGATCTCACTATCTTCCAGGTTAGATACATTATAGGTGGTTCCCAAATAGAATGGTAAAGTTTTTACTCCTCCTCCACCAACAATCACACTCCACGGCTAACTGAATCCACAGGTACCGTCCATACCAACAACAGTCCTGGGGGAGTTTTGTTTTATGATTATATTTTGATTTGATTTCGAGTATGGAACTGGGCATCCCGAATACCAGCCACTTTCTCGTGAATGAAAAGTGAATAAACACTGATTGTGAGAATAGCCCACCTGGCATGGAAGATACTGACAGCACCCAGTCGCTTCATGAGCGATTCGGGCATACAAAACAGATTCTTATTTGTAGTTTAGAGTTTGGCACATGCAAATTTACTTGGAACGGCAGGTAAATACCGCATATAGGTAGGTATGGTGGACTCATATGGAATAACTTTGGGTTTTAAGGAAGTGGATGCACAAGCAGTAATCCTGCTTAGTATGGGTGAAGGCTAGGAAAAGATTGAGGAGCGACCAACGGTCATAAACATGCATTGAGATTAATCAACACTGAGTGCAAGCATGAGTAGGATATAAATCACCATGAACATAAATATCAGGCAGGCTATGTTGTTTTTGTTTCAACTACATGCGTGAACATGTGCCAAGTCAAGCCACTGGAATCATTCAAAGGAGGATACCATCCTATCATACTACATCACAACCATTTTAAAAGCATGTTGGCACGCAAGGTAAACCATTATCAACTCCTAGCTAATTAAGCATGGCATGAGTAACTATAATCTCTAATTGTCATTGCAAACATGTTTCATTCATAATGGGCTGAATCAAGAACGATGACCTAATCATATTTACAAAAACAAAATAGGTCGAGTTCATACCAGCTTTTCTCCATCTTAACCATTTCATCAAATATCGTCATTATTGCCTTTCACTTGCGGCGAGCAGTGTGGCTAATAATAATAGTGCACGTGCATTGGATCAAGCTGGAATCTGCAAACATTTATTCAAAGGAGAATACAAGGTAATATGGGCTCTCTGTTAGATCAACAATAATGCATTTGAGAGCCATTCAATATTTTCATCGTGGTCTTCTCCTTTCGACCCAAAAAAATGAAAAATAATTTCAAAGAAACACACTGTAATATTTTTAGAGTTTTTGTTTTTCTGAAGAAAGTATAACAAGAACTAGAAAAATTATTTACAGGGGAAAGCTCCCAACAAGAAAAAGAAGAACGAGAAATCTTTTTGGGTTTTCTTTTAACACTACTACTAAATAAACTAAGAGAGAGAACTAAAAAGAAGCGAGGACTAATTTTTTTGGATTTTCTAAAAGTTTTCAAACACACAAGAAGAAAGTGAGAAAAATAAACTAGCATGGATAATACAATGAAAAAGTATGAACACCGACAACTGTAATGGGTGTGTGAACATAAATGTAATGTCTGTGAGAAATACGTACTCCCCCAAGCTTAGGATTTTGGCCTAAGTTGGTCTAGGGCCAAGGCTGGCCTGGATAGTATCCAAATCGTAGTTGGGATTGTACTGGGCTGCGGCTGCCACTGCCTGAAGGGCTGCAGCATGGAGGCGAGCAGCCTCCCCCTCTCTCTCATACTTGTCTGCCTCATCTTTGGTTATGAAGAAGTATCTCCATTTTACCTGAAAGTCAAAGAAGGCAGGAGCGGGAAGCATAATATAGAAGACGTGCTCCCTGTCAAAGATTAGTCGGTACAAGAGGGCATGTTCGCTCCTCTAAAAAATTTGGTAACGAATCATAGCATCATTATCAAGGTAAGCGGGTGGTAACTCAACATCATTTTCTCTTATGGGTACCCCGAGATAGTTAGCTAACCGGGTGGCATAAATCCCACCGAAGAAATCTCCATCTTTAGCATTATTATGTAACAGCCTTGCAACGATGGCCCCCAAGTTATATCGTTTATCACCTATTACTGCACTCTTGAGTACACTAAGATCTGATGCACAAAGGTGAATATGGCCATGTTTACCATTAGTGCATCTACCTATGAAGATAGCAAAATAATGTATAGCAGGAAAGTGAATGCTCCCTATAGTAGCTTGTGTTACACTTGTAGTTTCTCCACTTGTGTTGCTAGCAAGGAACTCAGAACAATCAATTTTACGAGGCTCCCTAAGAATGCCCATTGTGGGATTTTGCATGCATCATTAAAATCTTCAAGGTCCATGGTAAATGATTTATCATATAGATCAAATAAATTTGAATGAGTATTGCGCTGGGATGTAAACTTAAATCTTCGCACAAATGAATCAGTGAGGTGATACTACTGCCAACACTTATCTGACACGAAGTCTTCAAGCCCAGCATTTTGCGCGTATGCGTTAATTTATTCCTTAAAACTAGCATGAACCATGAAATGATCCGACGGCCATTTACAAAGCTGCACTAGAGTTTCCCTCGGTGGTTCAAGGTCTGGCTCATGTATTGCGAGTCTTGGGGCCTTCTTTGTCGACGAACCCCCTTGGTATATCTCCCTAAACATTTTTCTTCCTCTGAAAAATTTCCGAAATTTTTAGTGACTCAAAATAAAAGTGAACAAAACTTAATAAAATTGATAGCAACTACTCCCACAAGTGCCTAGAGGCTATATCATGCATCAAAACTACTTTGGACCATATAAATTTGACATGCAAGCTCAGGAACAAGGTCACCACATCAACAAATATTTGCAATATATAAAGCACTAGAACAAAAACTAATTGGACCATTGGAGGAGTCACATATCGAAGAACAATCCCCCAAAATAGTTTTGCGAATGGAGCTTTGAACATGGAGATCGAAAATGGTTCTGGAGGAAGATGAAGTGGATGGGTGCTGGAATAAGTGAGGGGCCCCCACTTGGGACCCACAAGGCACCTAGGCGCGCCCAGGGGGGTGGGCAAGCCCTGTGGGCTTGTGGCCCACTGGTGCTGCCCCTGGCGTGTTTTTAGTGCCAAAATTTCTTATAAATTCCACAAAAAATCATACTTCATTTTCAGGGCATTTGGAGAACTTTTATTTTTGAGTCATTTTCTATTGCACAGATAATTCGGAAAGCAGACAAATAAAAGTATTTTTTGCTTTATTTATTCTGAATAACAGAAAGTAAAAAGTGGGTACAGAAAGTTGTGTTTACTAAATCCATCCATTTCATGCTCATCAAAAGGAATCCATTAACAAGGTTGATCAAGTCTTATTAGCAAACTTCTTCTGAATGACATGAAACCGGAGAATCTTCGTATAACACTAGGTTACCTCAACGGGGATATGCATGTCCCCAATAATAAGAATACCATATTTCTTTTTGACAGTAGGAATAAGGAATTCAAAACCTCCAATAGCAATAGTTGATTTTTTTTCCAAAAGAATTGATGCTATTCACTGAGGTTGTTTCTTCGGAAAGTGTACCGTATGCTCATTACCATTAACATGAAAAGTGACATTGCCCTTGTTGCAATCAATAACAGCCCCTGCAGTATTGAAGAAGGGTCTACCAAGGATGATCGACATATTGTCGTCCTCGGGTATATCAAGAATAACAAAGTCTGCTAAAATAGTAACATTTGAACTACAACAGGCACATCCTCACAAATACCGATGGGTATAGCAGTTGATTTATCAGCCATTTGCAAAGAGATTTCAGTTGGTGTCAACTTATTCAAATCAAGTCTATGATATAAAGAGAAAGGCATAACACTAACACCGGCTCCCAAATGACATAAAGCAGTTTTAACATAGTTTCTTCTAATGGAGCATGGTATAGTTGGTATTCCTGGGTCTCCTAGTTTCTTTGGTATTCCACCCTTAAAAGTGTAATTAGCAAGCATGGTGGAAATTTCAGCTTCCGGTATCTTCCTTTTATTTGTAACAATTTCTTTCATATACTTAGCATAAGGTGACATTTTCAAAATATCAGTCAAATGCATACACAAAAAGACAGGTCTAAGCATTTCAACAAAGCGCTCAAAATCCTCATCATCCTTTTTCTTGGATGGTTTAGGAGGAAAGGGCATGGGTTTCTGAACCCAAGGTTCTCTTTCTTTACCATGTTTCCTAGCAATGAAGTATCTCTTATCATATCTTTTATTCTTAGGTTGTGGGTTATCAAGATCAACAACAAGTTCTATCTCCACATCATTATCATTACTAGGTTGAGCATCAACATGAACACCATCATTAACATTAGCACTAGGTTCATGTTCGTCACCAGATTGTGTCGGCGTTCTGGGAACGAGGGTACCCAGACTTGCCTGCTTGCAGCCCACGGCGTGGCTCCATCAACAGCCTGGTACAACCCACCTTCAGGACCAACAACACAAGACCCTCGCGAGGCAGATGATGCCAAGACCTCCAGAAGGAGCAACCTCCTCAGACTGGCTCCTGAGGAGCGGCGATTTCTATGCGAGTCCTCACCTCATGAGGTTTGGATGACGCGAGCAATGACGACCAAGGCCAGGTGGGTGCCAGCGGTGCAGTACAACAAGTTTCCTATTTGGTGCTAAAGAGGCAATGCAGGCGCGGAGTCCCAAGGAATCAACCAAAGATTTCCATTTCCATGCAACAAGACCAAGACCGACATGACGGCAGGACGGAGGTCATCGCCGAGCCCACCACGGCGTCATGACCTGAAGCTTTGTAGGCACAGACCACCTTTCGTCAGGATAATATGTACTAGTTGTCCCCCTTCGAATTTGGCTGTTGTGGGATCCCTTCCCGCCTTCATTTTGGGAGAAGAGGACCAAGGCCACTATAATATAGCCTAGCCACCACCATAGAAGGGGATGGATCGATCAGCTGGACAAATCATTCAGATCATCCTCTCCCTCACCAGCACAAGAACACACCTCCTGAGGTTGTTCTCCCACTGTACTAGCTAGTTCATCCTCAGCCCACCTCGAGGCCAATCCACCACAAAGCAGGAGTAGGGTTTTACACCGCAAGGTGGCCCGAACCTTGGTAAATTGCCTTGTTCTGTTTCCTTCTAGTTCATCGAGCTAGGCCGTGAGATCGACGAGAAGGCAGACTAGGGAGGTTGAGTTCTTCGCACGCACCCTAGAGTTTGAATCTATCCAGGGTCTGCGGAGCCCAGAATCTGACATTTGGCGCGCCAGGTAGGGGTGCGTCGGAGCCTCTCCTCCTCTAGTGAATTCGCCACCGTTTTGCTATCCCCATGGCTGATGCTCCTCGAGTTTGTGCTGAGCGCTGGGCCACCCTCGCTGCCCGCGTCGCCCAGATGGTGCCTGCAGGAGACGGCGCTCCCCGTCGTTCCCCATAGCCTGCGGCCAATGCTGCCACCGTCCCCGCAGCCCATGAGCAGCAGGCTTCATCGTTGCAGCCTTCTGTGCAGCGTGATGGGCGCACCGCCACTCCATCGCTGACTCCGACGGCTACTTCATCTTCTCATGCTCGTCACGGGCCGGCGAACGCACAGGCTGCGTTGCTCATGGCACACGAGCTCCTGCGATATCGCCCGATCGACGACCTCTACGAGGACTGGCTGGACCGCATCGCCGAGCTCGTCAGCGCCGCCGGAGATGCCCATCACCATCCTTTTCGCTGCCTCCCCCGCCGCCTCTCATGGGCGACGTGGCCCACGGTGCACCTCCTCCACCTCCCAGGCAAGACGTCTTCCCTGAGCCAAGGCGTGGGGCTCCACGGTGCGACCCGCCGCGCAGGGTGCCGGCGCGCAACATGGAAAGCTGCCAAGTGGTGCAGCCGCCGCAAGGAGATGCGAGTGCGCTCCCAGCACCGCCACGTCAAGACCGCGTGCCATCGGAGGTGGTGGTGCGCGAGCGCCAAGATCAGGCTCCACCTCCACGGCGGGCTCCCGTGACCACGGCGGGATGCCGCGGGTTCACCCCGGAGCTACGCCGCATCATCTGGCCAGGGAAGTTCAAGCCCGACCTGCCTCTGCGCTACAACGGCACCCCCGACCCTGCCGAGTTCCTGCAGCTCTATGAAATGAGCATCAAGGCGGCCAAGGGTGATGAGAAGGTCATGGCAAACTGGTTTCCCATGGCCCTCAAGGATGGCGCGCGCTCATGGCTCCTGAACCTCCCCGCAGGATCGATCTCCTCCTGGGATGAGATGCGAGAGCGCTTCGTTGCTAACTTCCAGGGCACTCGCGACCGCCCGCCCGCTGCGGGTGACCTGTGGTGCATCAAGCAGCAGCCATGAGAGACCTTGCACAAATACATCCAACACTTCAACAATGTTTGCCTCAAGATTCCCAAGGTATCGGACGAGGACATCATTTTGGTGTTCACTGATGGTGTCCGGGATGTCAAGATGAAGGAAGATCTTGCCATACACGAGGACCTATGCACGGCTCTGGAGATGTTCAACATGGC
Source organism: Aegilops bicornis (assembly GCA_021605145.1). NCBI lineage: Eukaryota > Viridiplantae > Streptophyta > Magnoliopsida > Poales > Poaceae > Aegilops > Aegilops bicornis. The sequence goes on along the minus strand of CM038675.1, from coordinate 283,400,621 downwards.
AAACAAATGTGCGAGAGCTGAGGAAGGTCGCCTCTCCCTCCTGGAGCTTCCAGAGGCTGACTTAGAAGACAAGAAAGCCAAGGCCAAGGATGTGAAGCACAAGGGGCCAGCTGTGCTCGCGGCCGAACCAGAGATGAAGTGTGTCTGCGACCACCCGGAGTCATCCAAGGGCAGCCGCCCGTTCTGCGTCTTCCACAACGTGCACAACCACAACACCAGTGACTGCCAGGAGCTTGATGAACCACAAGTATAGGGGACCAGTTGTATCTCTTTTCGATAAGTAAGAGTGTCAAACCCAACGAGGAGCGGAAGGAAATGACAAGTAGTTTTCAGTAAGGTAATGTCTGCAAGTGCTGAAATTGTAAGTAGCAGGTAGTTTGATAGAAAGATAATTTGTAACGACCAAGTAACGATAATAGTAACAAGTATGCAGCAAGGTAGCCCAATCCTTTTGAGGCAAAGGACATGCCAAAACGGTCTCTTATGATAAGCAAAGTGTTCTTGAGGGTACACGGGAATTTCATCTAGTCACTTTCATCATGTTGGTTTGATTTGTGTTCACTACTTTGATAATTTGATATGTGGGTGGACCGGTGCTTAGGTGATGTTCTTACTTGAACAAACCTCCTACTTATGATTAACCCTCTCGCAAGCATCCGCAACTACGAGAAAAGTATTAAGAATAAATTCTAACCATAGCATTAAACTTTTGGATCCAATCGGTCCCTTACGGAATAGTGCATAAACTGTGGTTTAAGCTTCTGTCACTCTTGCAACCCATCATCTAATTGCTACTCCACAATGCATCCCTTAGGCCCAAATATGGTGAAGCGTCATGTAGTCGACGTTCACATGACACCACTAAGGGAATCACAACATACATACTATCAAAATATCAAACACACATCAAATTCACATGATTACTTGCAACATGATTTCTCCCGTGACCTCAAGAACAAAAGTAACTACTCACAAATGATAAATATGTTCATGATCAGGGGAGTATTAAATAGCATAATGGATCTGAACATATAATCTTCCACCAAATAAACCATATAGTAATAAACTACAAGATGTAATCAACACTACTAGTCACCCACAAGCACCAATCTATAGTTCCGGTAACAAGATTGAACATAAGAGATGAACTAGGGTTTGAGATGAGATGGTGCTGTAGATGTTGATGGAGATTGCCCTCCCCAAGATGGGAAGTTGTTAGTGATGATGATGACGATGATTTCCCCCTCCAGGAGGTTAGTTCCCCTGGCGGAATTGCTCCGCCGGAGGGCAAAAGTGCTCCTGCCCAAGTTTCGCCTCGAGACGGCGGTGCTCCATCCTGAAAGTCCTCTCCTTCTTTTTTCTAGGTCAAAATGACTTATATACCAGAAGATGGGCACCGGAGGTGGGCCGAGGAGGGCACAACCCACCAGGGCACGCCTGGGCTCCCTAGTGCGCCCAGGTGCGTTGTGCCCACATGGTGGGCCCCCTCTGGTGGTTATTTGCTCCAATAATTCTTAAATATTCCATAAAAAATCTCCGTGAAGTTTCAGCTTGTTTGGAGTTGTACAGAATAAGTGGCCTGACGTAGCTTTTCCAGGTCCAGATTTCCAGCTGCCGGAATTCTCCCTCTTGGTGTGTACCTTGCAAATTATGAGAGAAAAGGAATTAGAATTACTCCAAAAAGCATTATTATGGATCAAAACGTTATAAATAATAGTAATAAAACATGATGAAAAATGGACGTATCAACTCCCCCAAGCTTAGACCTCGCTTGTCCTCAAGCGAAAACCGAAATCGAAAAACATGTCCATATGCTTTGAGAGAGAGGTGTCGATAAAAACAAAATACAGACAGAGAAGCATCATGTTGATTATTATAACATCAACAAAATTAAACATAAAACTTTTATCATAGAACTTTCATCATATACTTCTCATTAATAAGTAACAATTCATCACACAATCGAAGTATAAAGCAAAAACTCTATTAGAAACCAATAAACTATGTTCTCAATCAACTTTGCAACTACAATTCATCATCTTTTCAAGAAGGGTCACGTGTAGGAGCCTTTAGGCAAGTTCACATACTCAACCATCATATAGTCTTCTATGATTGCTAACACCCACCTCGTACCCATGAGCAAAACGTTTCAACCGGACACATAGAAAGATAGGGGCTTATAGTTTCGCCTCCCAACATACTCACCTCAAGAGTGGTGTCAACAATAATAACTCATGCTATCTATATTCAACTGGACATATGTGCCTAGATCTTTCCTCACCACATGATGCTTGCCAAAGGAGAAAAAATAAAAAGGAATAGAAGAAAACTTTTGAAAGTGCGTTATATCGACTAGAGGGCGGGTGAATAGGCGATTTTTATGAATTCTTCACTGAGGAATTTGCCGGTGAGGAAATTCCTTAGCAAAGAACTACTCGCAGCGGAATAAGTACTCAGAAGTAAGCATAACAGAATACACGCATGGTCATCATGATGAAATGAAGACAAGCATGAGTCTGAAAAGCGTAATCACAGGATAACACAAGATGAAGACAAACAGACTGAAGAAATTGAACTGAGGAAATTGAGAAAGGGTTGAGTAAATAGAACCAGTTAGGTTGGTGAAGACAATGATTTGGTAGACCAGTTCCAACTGCTGTCTCAGTTGTACGTCTGGTTGGAGCGGCTGAGTATTTAAACTCGAGGACACATAGTCCCGGGCACCCAAATACCGAGCACGCAGCTCGGGACACCAAGTCCTCACCGTATTCTCCTTGAACTAAGGTCACACAAACCTCGTCCAATCACTCGTGGTAAGTCTTGAGCGACTTCCAAACCTTCACAGACTTGGTCACTCGGCGATCCACAATTCCTCTTGGATGCTCTAGACCATGACGCCTAACCGTCTGGAAGAAGCACAGTCTTCAAAGGTAACAAGCGTCGGATCCACGCAGGATCAATTTCTTGATGATGCTCAATCACTTTGGGTTTGAAGGGGTTTGGTTTTTGGGGTTTTTCCTCACTTGATGATTTTCGCTCAAAGTCCTCGGAGGATGGGTTGCTCTCAAATGACAAGTGTCGAAGTTCTCTCGAGCAGCCAACCAGCTAGTGGTTGTAGTGGGCGGCTATTTATAGCCTAGGGAGCAGCCCGACATGATAAGACATAAATGCCCTTCAATGATATGACCGTTAGGTGGATAAGATATTTTGGGACAGCCGCAAGAAGATAGCAACGGTCGGAAATTTGAATATCAAATTCCTCGGGGCTATCATGTTCCTCCTTGTGTAGGCAATCCGCCTTTGGCGAATTCCTAACTCCTCGGTCGAGAACAAATTCTCGGCGACCGGAAGAACTTCGTCTACATCCTTTGAAGAAATTGACTGAACTGTATGAGATCTCCAATGGCTTCACTCGAAGGAATTGGTAGGTGTAGGATTTTGAGTTGAGCATCACATGGAAATGTTTCCTTAGTATTTCCTCGACCCCCTTTAACAGTACGGTGTTTCCAATGACTCAAGAAAGAGAAAGCGAAACTATGAAAGCGAAAGTCTTCACGCTTCATGTTCCTCAAATGAATACCAAGTCTTCAAGGTCACACCAATTTCTTCACTTTCAAAGTCTTGAAAGTCTTCAAAATATCAAAGTCTTGATCGAAGAACTTCATTTTTAGGGTCGACTTTCTCTTGTAAATATCAAACTCCTCATAGACTTATAGATGCATGTACACTCACAAGCGCATTAGTTCCTTAACCTATAAGTCTTCAATCCACCAAAATCACTAAGGGGCACTAGATGCACTTACAATCTCCCCTTTTGGTGATTGATGACAATATAGGTTAAGTTTTCAACGAGGATAAACATATGAAGTGTAAATACTGATTATGAGGAATTTGATTGCAAGATATAGAAGAACTCCCCCTGAAGATGTGCATAGTGAGGAATTTGCTTTTGAGGCAATGCACATTTTGAAGAGTTGAATCATGGAGATCTCCCCCTATATCTTGTAATTCATACACGCATTGGACATATAGTATGAAGAATTTGAAATGCATGATGAAATATGGTGCTTGATGTAATTCAGCATGCGTGCGATAACATTAATGAGGAACAAGCATGCAAAATAACGCATCAAGAGTATCAGAGCTCAAATAGATTTGTTATGAAGATCTTCAAGGAGCTCAAGAGAATCGAGCATAGTGCAAGAGCATAATGCATCAAAAGTATCAAAGCACCATCGGGTTTAAGATTACAACTTCGATCCAATAAAAGTTTCAGAAGAACGAGAGTTGTAACTTAATAAATTTAAATTATTGTCTATAGGCAATAAACTAGACCCGCTTGAAGACTAACTCAAATTTCTCCCCCTTTGTCATCGAATGACCAAAAGGATCGAAACTGAGGACTAACGCTCCTGAAGAATTTCAAGTTGAAGACGGAGCGCCAGCGTTGTTGGGGTCGGTTGTTGAAGTAGGACCAGCCGCGGTGTCGTCCAAGTCTTCATTTTCATCAGTGTCGCGAGATGAAGAATAGGAGCTGGCCACCAAGGAAGGAACTTTGACCTTCTTGTATTTCTTCGGAGGAGGTGCAGACTAGTCAAATTCTTCCTTGAGTCCCATTGCCGTCAGTTCTTCTTCACTGTAGACATGTGAAAGAACATCCCAGGTGCGTTTGAAGGTTTCATGGAGGTAGTAGTGGTTTTTCTTCACTGCATTGTGTGTTGAGGTCATGTTGTGAAGAAATGAACCAAACTGACGCTTGACCCATTTATGATTACGATCAACCTTCTGATGAAGACCGAGGAGTAACTCACGATTAGTCATCACCACAGGTGCGATGAGCTTGAGGACTTTGCTTGACCGAGGTATTTCTTGGCGAGAGTCATGTGTGGCAGAGTCATCATTGGTGGAGTAGGATGCTGCTTGGCGAAACTGTCCATCCAATGGACGAATGCCTTCATCGATCACAGCAGTAGCCTTGCCCTTGTCATCAGCTGAGGTAAATGTCCGTTTGAGGACTTCAATCGGGGGCAAGTAGCTGCAGTTGTTCAAAGTATCAGCCTTGTAATTGAGTGAAGACCTTGTCCTGATGAATCTCATTATCCAAGGTGCATAAGGCTTCAGCTCAAATGGTGACATAGCGATGTTTGCCAGAGTCCTCATGAAGAAATCATGGAAGTTGACGGAACGCCATGGATGATGTAGAAAAGCATGTTCTTCATGATGCCAACGACTTCTTCATCATTCGAGTCGTGGCCTTTGATAGGACTCATTGTCTTCGTCAGAATCCGATAGACGGTCCGAGGCACATACAATAATTCCTTGACGAGGAATTTGGTTCTTGGGGCCTGCCTTGGCTTCAAAGGCTTCATCAAGACTTGCATATAGTGATTTGAAAGTTACGGTTCGTTGTAGATACAATGTGCACCGTCAAGTGGAGGATCGAGTGGTAGAGCACGAAGCAATTCAGTCTTGGTGCCTTGTAGTGAGTATTTTCGGACATCGATCTAATACCCATGAGTTCACGTCTTGGCGTCTCCGGTGATGTGCGGTGTTGCATAAAATTGAAGAATTAGTTCTTCATTCTAGTCACATATATCGGTCTGCAGAAATTCAGAAGTCCCGCATCGTGAAGAACACCGAGGACTGGCTCAAAGCTGGCAGAGACTCCATGTCCACATGAGGAATTTGATCATTATCGAAGATTTTTTACTTGTTGAAGAGAACTGAGGATTAGATGTTGGCTTGGCTGGCAGTCAAGAAACGCCTCTTCCTTATGCGAGCAGAGTCATATGGGTTGTAATCTGTGAAGAAAACGTGTTTCGCTAAAGAAATCTTCAGCCTTGAACTTTTGCTTCGTTGAGAAAGGATTCTTTTGCTTGGGCAGAGGGGTGTCGGTGAGTTGCATCACCACCTCAGGAATCGCAAGTTCAGGTTCTTCAGACTGAGGAATTTCTTGTTCCTCAACAGTACCGAGTATCGTGAAGAGTTCATCGACACTAGTGGCTGGAATTTCTTCATGCACAGAGCAAGTGGGTTGAGTTTCTTGAGTCCATTTGGAATTTGTTTGTGCGAGGGACTGAGGAATCTGTTGAAGCGGGGTGAAGAGAGGAGTATTGGGATGCAGACTTTCCCAAAATTCATCATTCATCACCGGTGTGGTGCATCCAATATCCACATCTTCATCTTCAATTTCCTCAACACCAGCCTCTTCACCGTGAACCGAGGCATAGGTGAGGAAATGACTGGGGTTGAAGGGATTGCGTCCACTTCAATTTCTTCATCAATCTGCTCGACGAAGCGTGAATGACGTTCTTCATCAGATCCGATTGGGATCTCATAGTCTTCTCCAAAAGGAACAAGGTCCTTTGATGGCTTGGAGGAAATCGGAACAACATCAATTGGGTTTTCAAATGAGCTGGTCATAGGTTTCATTTTCTTTGCAGCCGAAGAATCGACGTGGTGATGCTTTCCTTTTCTTCACAAAGATCTCGTTACGCAGCCTTGGTTTTCTTCACATCGAGGCGGATGGAAGAATTGGAGTTGGAGTTGGCGCAGGAGGAGCCGACGAATTTGGTTGATTTTCTTGAGCACAACCGATGCGGTTGCTCGACTTCTTGATTTCTTCAGCGCACCACTAGCGGATGCCCCGCAATTTCTTCTGGCCGGAATTGAGTCATCAGCCCTGGAACTTGTATTTTCTTCAGCAGGCTGAAAATCATCAGTCGTGCTGGCATGTTCTTCAGCAGGCTGAGCAGAGGCTGCAGCTTGAGGAATTTCCTGTTGCGTTGGGGTTGCAACATTTAGAGATTCTTCGTCAGTTGATTTAATCTGACCTTGGCTCCTTGCCAATCAGCATAGTAAGAATTGAAGTTTTTGCTGAGGTCTTGAATTTCAGTCTGGACCTTGAGAAGTTCCTCAGGTGTCATTTTGACAACATTTTTCTTCAGAAACTTCTCCTTTCTGTATTGAGCCTTCTTGATTTCTCTTGCCTTTTCAAACTTCCATTTCTCTTCAGCGATGAAATGGGTCAGCATATGATTTTGTCCAGGGGTCAGATGAAAGTCAGGCATAGGGGTATTGGGATCCTTGTGCCAGAGATCAATATAGTTGAGGATTTTCTACGGATCCAACAGCAGTGGCACAAAAGTGCCTTTGGCTCTAGCGGCTCTTTCTTGGCGATTTCTGATGATTTCCGCAAGTTCTTCATCAGAAGCTTCATCATCAGAAGGCACATGGAATGCAACTTGTTTCTTCTTTGGACTTGGCCGAGGACCACGTCCATTGTTGTTTTGATCTTCAAAGTCGGGCGGATGATGAAATTGGTGCGGTGAGGAACCGCGTAAACACCAGAGGCAATCGAGAAACCAGCAGTCCTTTGACATGTAGCCAGATGCACAGGGCTGAGGACTTTGACGGAGCTGTTGAGGACTTTGTGGAGCGATGGCAGTGTGAGGAATTTGCCGTGAGGGTGTCTTTGAGGAACTTGGCTTATGAGCGGAACTTCTTTGGCATGGATTTCCTCGGTTTGTTGAAGCCTCGATGGCGATGAGCAGTGGAAGAATCCTCATTGAATTTCTTCTTTGCATCCTTGGTTTGTCTTGCCAATTTAGCTTGGCGCTTAGCCCATTCTTCGGAAAGTCCTCACCACGTTTGATGCTTGTGGGATCTGCTACTTGGCCAGGTGCCAATGGAGCTCTTGGGCATGGAGGATTGAGAGCGAATTTCTTCATGTATTTTGGAGTCACATATCTGTACTCCCTCCATTCCCTTGCCCATCTCCGTTCAATCTTTTGAATGCGCACCTTGCGCTGATTTTTGCTTTCGTCATCAGGTGTGCAATAGTCAGCATAGATTTCCTCAGGGATTTCAAACGCAGTCATAACCTCAGGTTTCTTTCCTCCTTTCTGTTGCTTCTTTCCGTCGCCATTTTCTTCAGCTTGAGGAAATTGAACAATTGAGTTGTACGAAGAAGTATGCAGTTTTTCTTCGAGGAACGCAAAATGAGTTAAGTTGATGAGAACCTAGTGATTCAAGAGCGGACATGTGTACCTGTGAATGAGTATAGTTGCGAGGAATTTGGAGAGGTCATATGCGTTCTCGGAAGGTTTTTCAAAAGAACAAGTTTTGAGGATTTTGACCAGATGAGCCTTGAAGAATTTCACTAAGCGTTCTTTGTCTTAGGTTCGAGTTGTACAGATCAAGGATCCACACAATTGAGGAATCTTGAAGAAAATCATTGCTTAGAGAAGCGAATCAAGAGTATATTTTGTTTGAGGTGTTCATACGTGTGAAGATTTGAAGAATAAACACCTTTGAAGATTTTCAGGAAGGTTTGAGAATCAAAGCGAGTAATAAAAGTAACTTTTAATTACCCGAAGTGAAGAACACGACAAACTAAGAAGAACAGTTGGGAAGTCCGTCAGTTTAGATCTTCCACGCCTAACTTGGCGGAGGAAGACAGCTACGAGACGGGCGGAGTGAGGAATTCATGGTTGGCGTGAGTACGATGGCGAAGAGGTCGAGGCGGTGAAGCTCTTCCTCACCGGCGATTTATGGAGAAGCGGGCGCTTAGGGTTTGAGGAGCTCGAGCGGAGAGAGAGAGATCGGCGGGTAAAAAGAAGTGAGGAAGTGGAGAGGGGTATTTATAGAGGCAGTGAAAACCGTTCGCCTGAAGATTTAGGACGAACGTGCCCCTGACCATTCTCCTTCTCACGACATGTGTCACCCACGTACTGTGTAGATGAGATCGTGTACGATCGTGGGTGAGTAAGATAATGCATCGTGGGATGCGGAACGGTTTGAGCGGCAAAACCGAAAATTTGGATAAGATCAGTTTTAAAGTTTAGTTCGCAATTTCTTGGTGACAAGGAAACAGTGAAGATTTTGAACGAGTTTCAAATAGAACGCACATGAAGAATTTGTGAATAGAGTGGGTTGAGTATAGCATAGAGGGGGAAGGGTCCGATCACATTCACTTAGCAGAAAAAGCGACTTGAAGAAATAGCCATAAGTGAATGCTGTAGAGGGCATAAACCCATATATATATATATAGCCAATGAAGAAAGACGACGGAAACAGTGAAGATTTTGCAAAGTTGAAGAATTTGAAAAACTGAAGAATTTCAAAAACTGAGGAAAAACTTAAATTTAAGATTTTCAACTTTGGTGGTGGCGTGACCCAATCAGATAAGAATGATGATTTCAGACACCGCTGCATACAATTGTCGAGGGTTACGAGAATCAAATTCTTCATTAATTTCTTCATACTTAGAGTGTTATTCTTCATTGATTGAAGAAAACGCGTTTCTTCATGTGTTGCACATCTAAGTCATCAATTTTGCATAAGTGTTAGGATGTGTGTCTTATTCAAAGAACATTCGAAGATTCTAAGATATTTAGCTCACACGGCAACTTGCTAAATCTCTTCTCATCCAAGGGCTTAGTGAAGATATCGGCTAGCTGTTCTTCAGTCTTCACGTGCTTTCGATAGAGATGTCGCCCTTCAACACATGATCACGAAGAAAATGATGACGAATTTGAATGTGCTTTGTCTTCGAGTGCTGAAGCTGGGTTGTGAGCGATCTTGATGGCACTCTCATTGTCACGATGAGAGGCACATTCTTCACATTGATGCCGTAGTCCTTGAGAGTTTGCTTCATCCACGACAATTGAGCACAACATGAGCCGAAGCAATGTATTCAGCTTCCGCAGATGAAGCGATGATGTGCAGCCTGCTTTCTTCGAGGACCAACGGACCAAAGATCGTCCGAGGAAATGACAAGTGCTGAAGTTGACTTGCGATCCACAAGATCACCAAAGCATAGTCGAGTCGAATATCCAATGAGATCAAAAGCGAGCCCTTGGGGTACCATAATCCTAGTGTTGGTGTGTGAGCTAGATATCGAAGAATATGCTTCACATGACCTTATGGTGTGATTCCTTCGGTGTAGCTTGAAATCGGGCACACATGCAAACACTAAGCATTATATCTGGCCTAGATGCACATAAGTACAATAACGAACCAATCATGGAGCGGTATACCTTGTGATCGAAGTCAATACCATTTTCATCAGTGCATAGATGGCCATTTGTGGGCATAGGAATTTTGACGCCTTTGCAATCTTGCATGCCGAATTTCTTGAGGACATCTTTGAGGTATTTCTCTGAGATATGAACATGCCATTGTGTTGTTGACGAATTTGAAGACCTAAGAAGAATTTCAACTCTCCCATCATAGACATTTGATATTCTTCACTCATCATATAGGCAAATTCATCACTATAACGTTGGTCAAGACAGCCAAAGATAATATCATCAACATATATTTGGCATACAAACAGTTCACCATCATAAGATTTAGTAAAGAGAGTAGGGTCGAGTGAACCGGTGTGAAGCCATTCTTCACGAAGAATTCCTTCAAAGTATCATACCACGCCTGGTGGGGCTTGTTTGAGACCATAGAGGGCCTTATTAAGTCCGAAGACTTTGTCGAGATTCTTTGGATCTTCAAAACACTGGGGTTGAGCAACGTATACTTCTTCCTCAAGCTTACCATTGAGGAATGCACTTTTCACATCCATTTGATATAAAGTGATATTGTGATGGTTAGCATAGGCGAGTAATATGCGAATAGACTCAAGTCTAGCAACAGGTGCAAAAGTTTCATCGAAATCAATTCCTTCAACTTTGTGTGTAGCCTTGAGCTACTAGTCGTGCCTTATTCCTCACCACAAGGCCATTTTCATCTTGTTTGTTGCAGTAGATCCACTTTGTGCCAATGATATTATGCTTGCGAGGATCTGGACGTTTGACTAGTTTCCAGACATTGTTGAGCTCGAACTGATGTAATTCTTCTTGCATAGCCTGAATCCACTCCGCTCCGTAAATGCTTCATCTACCTTAGTGGGCTCTGTGATAGAGACGAAAGCATAGTGCCCACAAATGTTAGATAAATGTGAAGCTTTTGAGCGAGTGAGAGGACCTAGCGCTTTAATGTCATCGATGATCTTCTCCACTTGTACTTCTTTTGCAACGCGAGGATGAGCTAGTTGTCGTCGAGGAATTTGATCATTTTCCTCAGCACCATTGTCTTCAGTATTATCTTCAGATTCATCGATTCGGCGTTCTTCACGGACAGGAATAAATTCTTCAGTTTCTTCAGTAGGAATGACATCCTCAGTTGCCTTGAACTTGATAGATTCCTCGGTGCTGGTTCATCTAACACAGAAGGTAGGTGCTCTCTTTGCGAGCCATTAGTTTCATCGAACCGCACATCTACGATGTCAACAATCTTGTGAAGAGCGATGTTGAAGACCCTGTAGGTGTGCGAGTCCTTTCCGTAACCAAGCATAAAACCTTCATGTGCTTTCGGTACAAATTTAGAATTGTGATGAGGATCTCTAATCCAACATTTAGCACCGAAGACTTTGAAATAACTTACATTGGGTTTCTTGTCAGTGAGGAGTTCATAGGCAATCTTCTTGAAGAATTTGTGAAGATATACTATGTTGATGATGTGGCATGGAGTATCAATTGCATCAATCCAAAACCGACTAGGCGTTTTGTATTCATCAAGCATAGTGTGAGCCATCTCAACAAGAGTTCTGTTCTTGTGCTCCACGACGCCATTTTGCTGAGGAGTATAAGGAGCAGATAACTCATGAGTAATACCAAGTTCATCAAGATAGGCATCAAGACCGAATTCTTGAACTCAGTTCCATTGTCACTCCTGATGTGCTTGATTTTCACACCAAAGTTGGTTGAAGCCCTCGAGGAAAATCGTTTGAAGACTTCCTGCACTTGATTTTTGTAAGTAACAATGTGTACCCATGTGTAATGAGAGTAATCATCAACAATAACAAAGCCATATAGAGATGCATCATTAACGACAATTTGAGTAATGATTGGGACCAAAGAGGTCCATGTGAAGCAATTCGAAGGGACGAGTAGTGGTCATGATAGTCTTCGCTGGATGCTTGGCCTTGGTCATTTTTCCAGCTTCACAGGCTCCGCACAAGTGATTCTTGAGGAATTTGACATTCTCAATGCCAATGACATGCTTCTTCTTTGCAAGCGTATGCAAATTCCTCATGCCTGCGTGACCAAGTCGTCGATGCCATAGCCAGCCTTCTGAAGCTTTTGCAAGTAGACATACGGCTGGTTGTGGTCCTGTAGAGAAGTCAACAATATACAAGTCTCCTCTCCTAAAGCCTTCGAAGACTTTGGAATTGTCAGCATCCATAATCACAACACAACGATACTTGCCAAAGATAACTACCATATCAAGATCACAAAGCATTGAGACTGACATGAGGTTGTATCCTAAGGACTCAACAAGCATGACTTTGTCCATGTGTATGTCCTTAGAGATCGCAACTGTCGGGGCAGGCTGATCTGGCCCACGAACACCTATGGGACCGGCGGACCGAGCCCCTTTTGGTTCGGCGGGGAGCGGAGGTCACGCAAAGAGCAGATCGAGGCGAAGCACGCGAGAGGTTTACCCAGCTTCGGAGCTCTCCGGAGAGATAATACTCCTACTGCTGCATGTCTAGGTGTATTGCATTCTTGCCCAGGAGCGCTGAGTGCTACAGTACACACGAGCTGCTAACGAGACTGAGCATGGAGGGAACTGATCGACCAACCCTCTCTATGTTGCGCATGGGCCTCCTTTTATATGCTCAAGGGGCTCCGACAGGTGGCAACGTAGACGGGGGTACAAATGGAAAAATAGTGGTTGGTACACCTACTTGTACAGTGTACAGTGTACTATACCTAACCCTGACGGCAGGGGACAAAGGAATTAAATGCCCATCTAGTCGCCCTAACAGTGCAAACAAGGACCGCTGGGGCGCCACTGCTTGCCACGATGGCAAACTTGCCGCTTGCCACCAAGATCGCTGGCTGCACTGACCTCTCGCCACGCTTGGCGCTACCGAAAGGTCCTGAGGCGACACACGTTAGTGGATGTGCTGGAGCGAGGAAGTCTGAGAGGTGGTCTGCCGCGGACAAGCGCCTTTACATGATTGTTGTCTTGTCGCGCCCGGAAGCTTGTCGCTCGCCGGGCCTTCCCGGCAAGCTCCTCTTGCCGGAGCCTTGTCTTGTATGTGCCTTGGGTGGCCTTCCCGGCAAGCTCCTCTTGCCGGGGCCTTGTATCCTTGGCTTAAATACTTTGTTCTTGAATGGCTCCAAAGGAACCATGGAGGATCTTAGCGGTCACCGGTTAGCCTGCCGCGGAGGGCTGCAACTGCCTGCACAAGTTCGGGATACTAGGGTACCCTACTCTAGTACACCGGCAGAGCCCCGGGCCTGGGCCACACACAGTGCCGAAGCGGCTGTTGGGCCAGGGCCCAAAACAGCCACGGGCACACGCGGCCCGGGTCACACCATAACTCACCCCGGACCCACCACGCCCCCCACGAACGGCACGCATCGAACGTGGCGTCGTGTGAGAGATCATGGGCGAGATCGTGGGGGTTTCTTTATTCGGAAAATCGGAACGTCCGCCCCCTCCCTCTTTATAAGCAGGGGAAACAGGGGCACGCCGCTCACCTTGCCGATTCTTGTCCCATTGAAAACCACCGCTCCCCCCTTCTTCTCAAGGAATTTGAAGAGAGCGCGCCCGCCCCCATCGCCATACCCGGCACCCTCAACGCCGCCGATCTCCTCCACCGCCTCCGCCATGGGCCCGAAGCCGACAAGGGAAGGCCGTGAAGTCGGCCGGCGCAGCGGCTTGCGGTCTGCGGAAGGCGGGCCATCTTCCCCCTCATTTCGTGAGGAGCCGAGGGAGAACTACTACCTCTTCGGTCGACGGAGGCAGGCGCATCCGCGCCGAAGGTACTCCCGCCGCTTGAACTGGCCTGACAGGGTATCCCTTCTTCGCTCTTCTTCTCTGCGGGCTCTGCCCGCCTTTCTCTAAATTCTTTTGTGACATAATGAACACCCACGGGTTACGCCTCCTTGATTTCACCCCAACGCCGTTCGACCATGGCAGTTTTCGCACATCTCTGCGAAAACTTTGTCGGGTCCACCCAAATGTAGCTCTTTTCCGTCACTTCTTTTTACCCGTGTTGAGAGAGGAGAGCCCTTGCCGGAGGAATCGCTTGGATCTCCGTGGTCGGCAAAAGGAAGCTTATCCGGAGGGAGAGCTTCGTAGCAAATGGGAGGAGTGGAGGGCGGATTGGTGCTTTGGATTGTTGAGGAGAACCCGCAGCCGTTCACCGCCCAAAGTGCCAAACCCCAGAGGCGGCGGCAATGATTGGAGCAATCTGGCCTCGGAAGACGCTTAGGCTGAAGATCGCGGTCACCGAATCCTCCGCCTCGAGACTTGCGGACTCACCGTAGGCACTTTGTTGGCGCGGACTTTCTTCGCCGCCAGACGCTTCTTGCAGGAGGAGAGAAGGAGACCTGCCTGGGAATTTCAGAATGCAGCAGATATCATGAGGTTGCGCTCGGGCCTCAACTTCAACTTCACTGTCTTGGAGCTTGACGCGATGCTCTTAGAGCTGTTCAAGCCCGATCCTGATCATCCGGAGATGTTTAGGTTGCCGAGGGGTGTCGTTCCGCTGTGCAAAAATTCCGCGCTTGACCGCATCCGTGCAATGATGCCGTCGTGCGACTCACATGGAATTGTCCCAAATTGGCAAGAGCCGGCAGATGACGTGGTGGAAATGCCGGTCCGCCCCGACGAGCATAGGGGCCTCACCCGCGACACTACTGACGATGAGATGCAGCGCATCGCCACCAGGCTGGAAGAGGCGGCAGCAGCCGCCATGGGCGAAGTTTGGCTTCACTGTGGAGGAGGCAGAGGCAGCCGAGGTGGCAAGCCTTGTCGGCGAAAGGAGTTTGCCAACGAGGAGGAGCTTGCCGAGCTGAAGCCGAGTCGGCGAACCCGCCGAGGGCGCATCCTCCCGCCTCCAAGCAGCTTGCCGCGAGCGGAGCCACCAGCTCCACCAAGAAGGCGTCTTCGCAAGGCCGGAGGCAGCGGGCGGCAGCAGGCAGACCCAACAGCCGCGCCGGCGTGGCCCAGCTCCACCGCGGCAAGCACTTGTTGTGAGGAGCACCTCACGCCGCTGCGGCAAGCTGGAGCGGGGCCCTCGCAGCCACCGGTCCCGCTCCGTAAGCGCCCAAGGGAACCCACTCCTCCGCCTCGTCGTCTGGAGGCGGGCGAGTCGACCTCTCCGCGCTCGGCTCCGACGAGGAAGAGGAAGAGTAAGATTCCTTCTTTGTACTTGTAATTCTTCGATTTGTTGCTTTGTCTTGTATCTGATTTGCTTTACTCAATCCATTCCTTTTCGTGACGCCGGCCCAGAGGATGTCGAAGAGAGCCAAGACCCGGTGGTCGTCATCGAGGTCGAACCTACTGCTTCAGCAGGAGGCGCGTCCGAGACCACAGGGCCGGATGAGGCAACCCTTCTTCAAAGCAGACCCCAGCGCATACCCGGCGTAAGCATATGGTCTACTTCTTGCTCGGCGTGCATGGGTGCTTTTTCCTTGCCGATATCATTTGTTGATTTGTGTAGGAGCGAGCAGCCTCATACGCTTCGACTACGCCGCCAAGGGTGGATTCCCGGCAAGGAGCGTTCTCCGCAAGGGGACTTCTCGGCAAGGGCAGCTCTCCGGCAAGGGGACGGCACCAATGACCCCTTGGCGGGCGGAAACCATGACCGCAGCCCCCGGCGCAGGTAACCTTCTCGCCTGAGTACTTCCCTTGTGTTTTTCTTCTGATTTTGTCTTTGAATATTTGCTTGACTTTCTTCATCCATCCGCCACAGAGCCAATGGAGACCGAGGTCGCCGGCGAGGAGGATGTGCGCGGCAACACTGATGAAGCCGCTGCCATGGAAGAAGAAGCCGGCGCTGACGAAGCCAAAGCTGCCGCTGCAGAAGCTGGCGAGGGGTCTGGCGATCGCACTGACGACCCTGAGGCCGCAGGAGCGCCGGGCGCTACGCCGATCGCCGATCCCTCCGCCGCTGCTGCAGCTGTCGAGCTCAAGAGCCCTGCCAGCGCCTACTTGAAGGCAGCGATGGCGTCTTCATCAAGCTCCCATGGAGTCGAGCTCTGTGGCGCCGTCAAGGGGAAACCTTCGATGAAGAGCTGCTCGCCTCCGCCGGACTGACGCTGGTCAACACGCCAAGCAGCAGCAGTGGCGAGCCTGAGGAGGAGCAGCTGCTGCGGAAGTTGCTGTCGCTCTACCGCGCTCGACAAGCCAAGCTGGAATCCCGGGAGGCTTGTCGCAAAGGCGGGAGCAGACATCGAGAAGCGCGCGGAGGAGCTCCGGGGCCACAACCAGGAAGCTCTCCGGTCCTTGGCGGAGGAGCGGGAGCAACTCGCCGAGGAGCGCAAGGCCTTCATCCTCGAGAAGGCTGAAGCTTAGGAGGAACAGCGGCTTGCCGCTAAGAAGCTGTCTGCGCAGGAAGGTGAGTTGGCGCAGCGGAAGGTTAACCTTGACAGCCACGAGGAGGATCTTGCCATGCGCGAGGAAACATTTGGCGGGGCTCTCAAGGAAGCAAAGGATGTTGCCGCAGCCGAGGCCGCCAAGAAGGAGCTGGAGACGAAGGTGGCGCAGTTGGAGGCCAGCCTCAAGAAGAGCGGCGAGGAGCTTGCTGCACTCAAGCCTGGCGCGAGAAGGACGCCTACACTCTTGGCGAGCTGCGGGGCCGTCTCGCCGAGAGGAGCAAGGAGCTCAGCGCCGCCGAGGACTCCAATGCAGACCTTGAGTTGAAGCTAACTACTTTGACTCGAGCCTTTGGGCGGCGCCAGGGAGCAGGAGGCGGCCTTGAAGGAGAAGATCAAGGCCGACGAGGGGCTCTTGGCGAGTCTTGTTGCCGCCCAGGAGTGCCTTGAGGAGAACGTGGAGCACTGGACCGAGGGTCTCGTGGATCTGCTGCAGCCATCCACGGGGAGCTGATGGAGTGGGATGGTGGATCTTGGATATTCCTCCGTGAGCACCTCCAACCCAGCGCCAATCTTAGCTTGTTCTTCAAGGCGTGGTGAAGGGCCTCCAGTGACTCGGGAAGAAGTCCCAAAGCAGCTGGCCGAGGAGTCGCGCCCGGATCTGCTGAGGGCTCTTCAAAAGGTCTTGATGAAGGTGGCCTTCCGCAATCCAAGCCTCAACCTCACCAACGTCCTCAAGTCCACCGCCGGATGCTGATGTGGACGCGCTCAAGACCCTTATCGCACCCATTGTGGACAAGGTGAGCGGAATCAAGAGGGTTGAGGGCGATCGCGTAAATTAGGCTGCCCGTTTTCTCTTTCTCTTGCCGCTGCTGGTCATGTTATAAGAACAATCCATTAGAGCTGTGGCAAGCTATCTTGTAATATAACTCTATTTTGAGTATCAATCGCTATGTTATTTCCTTTACTTGATTCCTTCCTTTGTATGTTTTTGCCCTCGCTTTTAGGGAACTTGTCGGGCGGGCACCCGAGCCATGGGCCGAAAAAGGGACGTCAGCAGCTTGCGGGCGGTGCCGCTTCCGCCAAGCAACCTTGTCGCAACTAGTTGCAGCTCAGTTAAGTTGTTGAGCGGACTCGAAACAAAGTAAGGGCGCAACTAGGTACGAGTTGGTTCCTCTGCGCAGAGGTTTTCCATACAAAGTTCGGTCGGTCAAGGAAGATAACTTAAAAAAAATTAAAACTGATTGCTCAAACTTTGGCAACTTAGCTTTTCTGTCGTTTGCTTCCCGGTAAGGCTAGACTTCCTTGAGCGACGCTTGGTCCACACCATTATCTTCTCCTTTCCCCCCGGCAAACTTGTGTGCGAGGGAACCTTCCTTTCTTTGAGAAAGAGAAAGAAGAGAAAATAAAGATATGGAGCCTTGTGGCTCGTTATCACTTACCAGGGGTAGGTGCTGCACAAAGTGTCAGATAACGCATGCAAAATAGGAGTAAAAGCATGAAATTGACAAGATGTGCAAAGCACGCTAGCTTTACTTATGCACAGGGTCTGCGCCCGGCTTTGTACAAAGGATTACATGCAACAATGCAAGACTTGTACAAAAGGTGGTTCTTGGAACAGGTTCCGCAACCGCGCTTCACGGGTAAAACTTACGAAGATGCTCAATGTTCCAGGAGTTGCTCACCGAATGCCATCTTCGGTCTCAAAGCGGACAGCGCCGAGCCTAGTGACTCGTTTCACCCGATAAGGGCCTTCCCACTTCAAGGCGTCAACTTGTTGGAATTCTTGGCGGTGAACGGCGAAGAACAAGGTCGCCTTCCTCGAGACTTGGCATTGACTTTGCGGCTATGGTAGCGGCGCAAAGCTTGCTGGTACCGAGCAGCTCGTGCAATGACTGAAGGCGATCTTCCTCAAGGAGCAGCGTCATCTTGTCGCAGCTGCTCTTGCTCAAGCTCATCATAAGCGAGCACTCGAGGCGATCCATATCTGAGTTCCGTGGGGAGAACTGCCTCTGCTCCATAGACTAGAGCGAAAGGTGTCCGGCGGTGGCTCGATTTGGCGTCGTCCTGATCGACCAAAGAACCACCGGCAGCTCCTCAATCCAGTTTCTTCCGCACTTGTGCAGCTTGTCGAAAGTTCTGGTCTTGAGCCCGCGCAGCACTTCAGCATTTGCCCTCTCCGCTTGACCGTTGCTTCTCGGATGAGCAACAGAAGCGAAGCAGACCTTGGCGCCAAGATCTTGGACGTACTGCATGAAGGTGCGGCTCGTGAACTGCGTGCCGTTGTCGGTGATGATCCTGTTAGGGATTCCGAAACGGCAAACAATCGACCTGAAGAACTTGACTGCTGACTGTGCTGTCACCTTCCTCACTGCTTCCACTTCCGGCCACTTTGTGAACTTGTCGATTGCAACGTACAAGTACTCAAATTCCCAAACGGCTTCGGGGAAGGGGCCGAGGATGTCGAGCCCCAGGACCGAAAATGGCCAGGATAAAGGGATCGTCACGGAGAGCTTGAGGTGGTGTATCTGCTTGGAATGGAATCGCACGCTTCACACTTGGTTACTTGTGCGATTGCATCTGGAGGGCTGTCGGCCAAAGAAACCTTGCGGGCACGCTTTGCGGCAAGTGCTCTGGCGCCAATGTGGTGACCACATATGCCTCCATGTATCTCCGCCAACAGCTTTTGTCCGTCTTCGGTGAATACACTTCAATTTCACCCGTTGAGTCTTCTTACATGCAGTGTCTTTGTCGACAAACTGGTACATACTTATTGCCGGGCTACTCTTTCTCGCTTCTTCTTGCTCTTGAGAAGTTCTCTGTCTGAAGGAAATGGACAATCTGTTGCGCCCATGCCGGAGCTTGCGACTCGACAACAAGGACTAAAGGCACATCTGCTGCGGGAACATCAGCTTCCACGGCAAGAACCTGCGGCTCAGCCGGAGCTTGACGTTCCCCGGCAAGCTTGCCGGAGCAAAGCTTGTCGGGAGCGTCTGCTTCAACGAAACAAACCCTAGAGCTTGTCGGAGCAGACTGCTCCTCAGCACTGTTGGTGTCGATCTTGTAGAACTTGGCGCTGATCGCGACGAGCTCGTGGATCCGATGACGCGGTGGAGTCGGTGTCGAGGTGGATCCGGCGAGTCGGCGATCTTGGCCTTCGGGGCGGAGAGTGCATGGTGGTTGCACCCCCACCGGTCTCGTCGCCACCAGCTCGTGTTTAGCGATCCTGCCGCGGCAGCGATGCACTCGGTTGTCATGGAGCGTCGCCGTTGGCGAAGCCGATGAGACTTTGAATGGTGGCCCTCCATTCATCGACCTTGTCGGCCGTTGGAGGGTAATCCAGGAGCAGTTGGGCTCTCGCCAAAGCTTCTGCTGGAGTGGCGGGTGGCAGTGGCGAACGGCGCGAGGAGCGGGATATGCTCGGACTTCTAACTATGTTAGAAGGAGCAGTATCCCGTCCGGCGACCGATGCCTCGCTTTCGCGCCGGACATGTTGGCGTGCATGCTGGTCTTGAGCATCCCGGGATCCTCCGGCTCGATCTTGGTCCAGCGAACGTATGGCATTGTGAATGCCATGATGTTGTCGATCTCGCGCCTCCCCGAGACGGGCGCGGTGCATGTACGGACGCCGAGGTCATGCAGCCTTGTCCTTGGACTTGGCAGCACCGTGAGCTCCCCCGTCGCCGTCCATTCTTCCGCCGGCGTCTACCCCACCACCTGTTTGCTCCGGTGGTGGTGGGTTCGACGCGGACGGGGCTTCTGCCGCCGAAGCCTTCTTCTTCGGTGGCATGTTGATGAAGATGATGAAGATCTAGCTTCAGCGTGGGCGCCGGATCAGGTTCACGCAACCTCGACGCTTCTACCCGGGCGCGCCAAAGATGTCGGGCAGGCTGATCTCGCCCACGAACACCTATGGGACCGGCGGACCGAGCCCTTTCGGTTCCCGGGAGCGGAGGTCGCGCGAGGAGCAGATCGAGGCGGCACGCGAGAGGTTTACCCAGCTTCGGAGCTCTCCGGAGATAATACTCCTCTCTGC
Source organism: Aegilops bicornis (assembly GCA_021605145.1). Taxonomy (NCBI): domain Eukaryota; kingdom Viridiplantae; phylum Streptophyta; class Magnoliopsida; order Poales; family Poaceae; genus Aegilops; species Aegilops bicornis. The sequence continues at coordinate 283,380,194 of CM038675.1, read as the reverse complement.
TGCATGTCTAGGTGTATTGCGTTCTTGCCCAGGAGCGCTGAGTGCTACAGTACACACGAGCTGCTAACGAGACTGAGCATGGAGGGAACTGATCAACCAACCCTCTCTACGTTGCGCATGGGCCTCCTTTTATATGCTCAAGGGGCTCCGACAGGTGGCAACGTGAAGCGGGGTACAAATGGAAAAATAGTGGTTGGTACACCTACTTGTACAGTTCTGATGTACCATACCTAACCACGGCGGCAGGGGACAAAGGCATTAAATGCCCGTCTAGTCGCCCTAACGGTGCAAGCGAGGGACCGTCAGGGCACCACCGTTCGCCACGATGGCAAACTTGCGATGCCGCTTGCCACCTACCGGCTGGCTGCACGACCTCTCGCCACGCGCTACCGAAAGGTCGAGGCGACACGTTAGTGGATGTCTTTGGAAGCGTGAAAGCTGAAGAGGTGGTGCCGCGGCAAGCGCCTTTGTCGCGGTTGTTGTCTTGTCGCGCCCGGAAGCTTGTCGCTTCATGGGCCTTCCCGGCAAGCTCCTCTTGACGGGCCTTGTCTTGTATGTGCCTTGGGTGGCGTTCGGCAAGCTCCTCTTGCCGGGCCTTGTCTCCTTGGCTTAAATACTTTGTTCTTGAATGGCTCCAAAGGAACCATGGAGGATCTTGGCGGTCACCCAGTTAGCTCGCCATGAGGAGGGCTGCAGAATCGCCTGCACAAGTTCGGGATACTAGGGTACCCCTACTCTAGTACACCGACAAAGAACCTTACCGAGGCCCAATACGACTTTTGCCTTTGTCGGCCAAAGATGATATGCTTGAGATGTGATGGTGATAAGGAGCATCCATCAATAGATTCTTGTCACCAGTCATGTGATTTGTACAACCACTATCGAGAACCCACTCAGTGGCTTTGGGTTGATCATCCTGCAGATGAATTAGTACAACTTACGATCTCATATACTTCATCAGTGAAGAATATGATATCAAGTTCATCGTGTGAATTTCATCGGTCAAGATAATAGCAGATAAGCGGTATGAGGACGTGTGAAATGAAAGTTCATTTCATCATGATTAGCCTGCGTCCTTTTCGTGCATTTAAATGGTCCCCAGCAAATTCTTCAGACGTTAAGGCACGTCTGGAGACCTGACCCTGCAGAAGAGATTAGTTTTTTTTCTTCACCACCCACATCTGAAGGGGTGACAAAGAGTTCATCACTCTGCGAGCACCATATGAGAATGGTGGCATAGAGGCCAATCCATTTCGTTTCACATAAGAGGGGTTAGGGTAAGCATATGAATAAGTAGAGAAATTCTTCGAGGACTTATGAACATATTGGTTTGAAGAATAATGCACATATTCATAGCCCTTAGCTCTACCCTGCGATACAGAGTTGTTAGCACGATGATAATCATATGAGGACTTTGATCCTTTTGAGGAATTTGATCCACGTGAGGAATTTGGTCCGTATGAGAACTTGGATCCATATGAAGAGTTTGATCTGGGGTTCCTATTCTTCACAGGTGGTGTCATGAGGACATTCACGTGAAGACTTTCAAGGCACTTCTTGGGAACCCAGATTTTCTTCATAGGGGAGCCGTTCCTGCAGTTAGTGCCAACATATCTAGCAAATACTTCACCATTACGATTTTTGAACAGTTTATAGTTGAGTCAAATGACTCATCGGAAGAATGAGGAGATTCGCATGTAAAGCCAGATAAGTTAGAAGGATCAATCGAGGTCCCTTTGCAAAGAACCCATGAGGTTTTGGGATACCGCTTCGGGCTTCCAATATGTTCCATCGCATTGAGTTTCCTCTCAAAGGCAATACCCTCTTTCCTAGGGTTCTGTTGAGGATCTGCTTTTAAGCACATCACAAAGAGTCGATGCCCTTTGAGGCTTTTGTACATGCCTGTCATGTACAATTCCTTCACCTGCATCGTCGGTGATACTAGCAATGTCCTCGGATGAGGAATTAGTGATAGCAGAGGCAAGTGAAGAATTTGTAACATTGAAGCATTTGAACATTCAGGTGAAGAATTAGCGATTCACGTTCAATGCACTTTAAGCATGGAGGAACAAATTCTTCACGAGAAGCGCTGATTTGTTGAGCAAGTAATGAATCGCGCTCCTACGAAGATCTTCATAACTCACTCTTAGCTTCTCAAGGTCTTGCTTTCTTTGAAGAAATTCATAAGAAAGTTTCTCATGATCAGATAAAAGAGTGTTATGATGACCTTGAAGGCTATCAAACCTAGACTGAAGTCTCTGAAGATTTTCAGTCAGGGCTTTAGTGCGATCCATTTCTTCACCTAACATATCATCACTCTTATCTAGCATGTTTTTAACATTTTCCAAAGCCCTTTGTTGTTTCACAGCAATTTCAGCAAGTTTTGAGTAACTGGGCTTTAGATCTTCATCAGATTCATTTTCACTAGATTCAGAGGAGGTATAGTTGAGTACCTTGGCACCCTTTGCCATGAAGCAATAGGTGGGAGTGTAGTCATCACTATCTTCATCAGCATTGTTGGTGAGGTCATTTTCTTGAGTTGAAGATGGACTTGTCGTGAAAGCGAAGCGAGAGCTAGACTCGCCACACCGGACTCAGATTCTTCCGATGCCTCCTCTTCCTCATGTTCCTCAGATTCAGCGAGTCCATTTCCTTGCCAATGAATGCTCGAGCCTATTTGGAGCTGACCTTCTTGTGAGAAGAAAGCTTTGAGGATTTTGATGAAGATTTCGATGATTTCTTCATCTTCTTTGCGTCATCAGAACTGTAATCCTTGTGTTTCTTCTTCTTTAGTTCCTTTTCCCACTGAGGACAATCTTGGATGTAGTGACCAGGTTTCTTGCATTTGTGACAAAGTCTTTTCTTATAGTCACTGGATGAGGAATCACGCGCTTCTTGAGGATTTTCCAAAGCGACCACGTCTTGTGAACTTGGAATTTCTTCACGAGCGGTGCTAGCTCCTGGCCTAATTCTTCAGGATCTCCAAGGCTACTACAGTCTTCACACTCAGATTCAGACACAGCCTTGGCCTTCAGGGCACGTGTTTTTCCATAGCTAGAACCATAAAGATCTCTCTTTTTAGCAAGCTGGAACTCATGAGTATTTAGCCTCTCGAGGATATCAGCAGGATCAAGTGACTTGTAGCCAGCACGCTCTTGTATCATCAGTGCCAGAGTATCAAATGTGGAATCAAGCGATCTTAACAATTTCTTCACCACCTAATGGTCGGTGATATCAGTGGCGCCAAGAGCTTGAAGCTCATTTGAGATGTCAGTGAGGCGATCGAAGGTTTGTTGAACATTTTCATTGTCGAGTCTTTTGAAGCGGTTGAAGAGATTCCGAAGAACATCAACTCGAGAGTCACGCTGAGTTGAGACTCCTTCATTCACTTTGGACAGCCTTGTCCCGGATGAGCTTGGCGGTTTCCAAAGCACTCACTCTTCCATATTGACCTTTGCTCGGATGGCGCATATGATATTCTTCACTTGAGAAGCGAGTTGCTTGAATCTCTTCACGCGTCGGCAGCATTCGGAGAAGGTGTGGTGAGGGAACACCATTTTCCACAACATACCGGAGATCGTTGTCAATTGCTTCAAGATGCATTCGCATCTTGTTCTTCCAAGAGGGTAGTCCGTCCCATCAAAGGTAGGACACCTGCTGAGACCTTGATCATACTGCGGTCGACATAACTAAAACTCCGGTGGTTAAACCAAAATCACACGTAACAAGGGAGTACCTCGCTCGATACCAATTGAAAGTGCGTTATATCGACTAGAGGGGGTGAATAGGCGATTTTTATGAATTCTTCACCGAGGAATTTTCCGTGAGGAAATTCCTTAGCGAAGAACTACTTGCATGGAATAAGTACTCGAAGTAAGCATAACAGAATACACGCATGGTCATCATGATGAAATGAAGACAAGCACAGAGTACAGAAAGCGTAATCACATGATAACACAAGATGAAGACAAACAGACTGAAGAAATTGAACTGAGGAAATTGAGAAAGGGTTGAGGAAATAGAACCAATTAGGTTGGTGAAGACAATGATTTGGTAGACCAGTTCCAACTGCTGTCTCAGTTGTACGTCTGGTTGGAGTGGCTGAGTATTTAAACTCGAGGACACACAGTCCCGGACACCAGTCATTGAGCACGCAGCTTAGGACACCAAGTCCTCACCGTATTCTCCTTGAACTAAGGTCACACAGACCTCGTCCAATCACTCGTGGTAAGTCTTGAGCGACTTCCAAACCTTCACAGACTTGGTCACTCGGTGATCCACAATTCCTCTTGGATTCTCTAGACCATGACGCCTAACCGTCTGGAAGAAGCACAGTCTTCAAAGGTAACAAGCGTCGGATCCACGCAGGATCAATTTCTTCAGTGATGCTCAATCACTTTGGGTTTGAAGGGGTTTGGTTTTTGGGGTTTTTCCTCACTTGATGATTTTCGCTCAAAGTCCTGAGAGGATGGGTTGCTCTCAAATGACAAGTGTCGAGTTCTCTCGGAGCAGCCAACCAGCTAGTGGTTGTAGTGGGCGGCTATTTATAGCCTAGGGAGCAGCCTTACATGATAAGACATAAATGCCCTTCAATGATATGACCGTTAGGTGGATAAGATATTTTGGGACAGGTGCCACAAGATAGCAACTATCGGAAATTTGAATATCAAATTCCTCGGGGCTATCATGTTCCTCACTGTGTAGGCAATCCATGGCGAATTCCTAACTCCTCGGTTAGAACAAATTCCTCGGCGACCGGAAGAACTTCGTCTCACATCAAGAAATTGACTGAATCTGTATGAGATTTCCAAAGGCTTCACTTTCGAAGGGATTGGTAGGTGTAGGATTTTGAGTTGAGCATCACATGGAAATGTTTCCTTAGTATTTCCTCGACCCCTTTAACAAAGACGGTGTTTCCTATGACTCAAGAAAGAGAAAACGAAACTACGAAAACGAAAGTCTTCACGCTTCATGTTCCTCAAATGAATACCAAGTCTTCAAGGTCACACCAATTTCTTCACTTTCAAAGTCTTCGGAAAAGTCTTCAAAATATCAAAGTCTTCAGTCGAAGAACTTCATTTTTAGGGGTCGACTTTCTCTGTAAATATCAAACTCCTCATAGACTTATAGATCTGTGTACACTCACAGACGCATTAGTTCCTTAACCTATAAGTCTTCAATCCACCAAAATCACTAAGGGGCACTAGATGCACTTACAACTTTGACTCTTTTCATAAAAGTAAATACATAAAAGTAAAAGATAGGCCCTTCGTAGAGGGTAGCAGAGGTTTCCATGCGCTTATTTGTTTGTATGCTCAATCCCTTAGTGAAAGAGAGCGTCACGTTGTATTACCCCTTAAGAAGACAACCTTTATTATGTAGGTCTATCGCTTTTATTCTTTGTCATCCAAGTTCGTACAACACTCAATTTTCTCTTACACTAAATGATCTCACATTTTTAGAAGCAATTTTTATTGCCTATTTGCACCGATGACAACTTACTTGAGGGATCTTGCTCAATCCCTAGGTAGGTATGGTGGACACTTGAAAAGATTTGGGTTTAAGGGTTTTGGATGCACAAGTAGTATCACTACTTAGTGCGGAATTTTGGCTAGCAAAGATAGGGGAAGCATCACATGTTAAAGGATCTATGACAATATGACTTCTATGTGAATATAAAAAAACATAAACCATTAAGTTGTCTTCCTTGTCCAACGTCAACAATTTTGGCATATAATATTTTGATGAGGGCTCACAATCACAAAAGATTTCTAGGATAGTATATTTATATGTGAATCTTCTCGTCCCTTATTAGTTCTTTCATGAGTTGCATCATTGACTAATGCTATGTTTGTCAATCCAGAAGACTTGGAGTATACGTAAGGGAAGCAACGAGGAAGGCATGAGGCAGGGGCGCACCCTCCACCCTCGTGGGCCCCTCGTGGCTCCCCTGATGTATTTCTTCCGCCTATATATATCCATATACCCTAGAAACATCGGGGAGCAGAAGAGATCGGGAGTTCTGACGCCGCAAGCCTCTGTAGCCACCAAAAACCAATCGGGACCCTGTTCTGGCACCCTGCCGGAGGGGGATCCCTTACCGGTGCTCATCTTCATCATCCCGACGATCTCCATGACGAGGAGGGAGTAGTTCACCCTCAGGGCTGAGGGTATGTACCAGTAGCTATGTGTTTGATCTCTCTCTCTCTCTCTCGTGTTCTTGTGGTGGTACGATCTTGATGTATCGCGAGCTTTGCTATTATAGTTGGATCTTATGATGTGTCTCCCCCTCTACTTTCTTGTAATGGTTTGAGTTTTCCCTTTGAAGTTATCTTATCGAGTCTTTAAGGATTTGAGAACACTTGATGTATGTCTTGCATGGGATACCCGTGGTGACAATGGGGTATTCTATTGATTCACTTGATGTATGTTTTGGTGATCAACTTGCGGGTTCCGTGACCTTGGGAATCTATGCATAGGGGTTGGCACACATTTTCGTCTTGACTCTCTGGTAGAAAATTTGGGGCACTCTTTGAAGTTCTATGTGTTGGTTGAATAGATGAATCTGAGATTGTGTGATGCATATCGTATAATCATACCCACGGATACTTGAGGTGACATTGGAGTATCTAGGTGACATTAGGGTTTTGGTTGATATGTGTCTTAAGGTGTTATTCTAGTACGAACTCTTGAATAGATCGATCCGAAAGAATAACTTTGAGGTGGTTTCGTACCCTACAATAATCTCTTCGTTTGTTCTCCGCTATTAGTGACTTTGGAGTGACTCTTTGTTGCATATTGAGGGATAGTTATATGATCCAATTATGTTATTATTGTTGAGAGAACTTGCACTAGTGAAAGTATGAACCCTAGGCCTTGTTTCAACATATTGCAATATCGTTTACGCTCACTTTTATCATTAGTTACCTTGCTGTTTTTATATTTTCAGATTACAAAAACCGATATCTACCATCCATATTGCACTTGTATCACCATCTCTTCGCCGAACTAGTGCACCTATACAATTTACCATTGTATTGGGTGTGTTGGGGACACAAGAGACTCTTTGTTATTTGGTTGCAGGGTTGTTTGAGAGAGACCATCTTCAACCTACGCCTCCCACGGATAAACCTTATGTCATCCACTTAAGGGAAATTTTCTACTGTCCTACAAACATCTGCACTTGGAGGCCCAACAACGTCTACAAGAAGAAGGTTGCGTAGTAGACATCAAGCTCTTTTCTGGCGCCATTGCCGGGGAGGATAGTGCTTGAAGGTATATCTTTAGATCTTGTAATCGAATCTTTTAGTTTCTTGTTTTATCACTAGTTTAGTCTATAAAAGAAAACTACAAAAAAATGGAATTAAGGGTGCCTCATATGCTTCATCTTTTTAATGTCTTTCATGAAAATGATGGGAAGGAAAATTGTGCTCAATTACTAGAAGAAGAATTACATAGAATGCTTGGCATAAAATATGTGAATGATGAGCATGATTGCAATGTTCTTAGTATGATTTCTTTGAATATCCATGATGCTAATGATATGCAAAGCCACAAGCTTGGGGATGCTATATTTGATGAAGATGATATGTTTAGTCCCCCAAGTTTTGATGAGAATATTTATTATGATGAAAGCATGCTTCCTATCTATGATGATTATTGTGATGACACGTATGCTCTAAAGAATAAAGATAACCATGAAACTTGTCATCATGATTTTAATTTTCAATTGGATTATGCTTCACATGATAGTTATTTTGTTGAGTTTGCTCCCACTACTATTGATGAGAATAAATTTGCTTATGTGGAGAGTAGTAAAATTTCTATGCAAGTAGATCATGAAAAAATACTTTATGTGTTGGTTATATGGTTGAATTCATTCATGATGCTACTGAAAATTATTATGAGATAGGATCATATGCTTCTACATATTGCAATAATATCAAGTTTCCCCTCTATGTGCTGAAAATTTTGAAGTTATGCTTGTTTTGCCTTCCTATGCTAGTTGATTATTGTTCCCATAAGTTGCTTGATCACAAAATCTCAATGCAGAGGAAGTGGGTTAGACTTAAATGTGCTAGTCATATTCTTCATGATGCTCTCTTTATGTTTCAATTCTTATCTTTTATGTGGGCGTCATTGAAATCGTTATGCCTAGCTAGGGGCGTAAAACGTTAGCGCTTGTTGGGAGCCAACCCAACTTTATATTTGTTCCTTGATTTTTGTTCCTGTTTAGTAATAAATAAATCATCCAGCCTCTGGTTAGATGTGGTTTTATGTTTTAATTAGTGTTTGTGCCAAGTAAGACCTATAGGATCTTCTTGGATGATAATTATTTGATCTTTCTGAAAAAGACAGAAACTTTCTGCTCACGAAAACAATTGTTAAAAATCACCAGAAAGTGATAAAATACTGAATCCAATTGCAGAAGATCAATAATCAAATTATCTAGGTCTTCCTATCTTGGTATAAGTTTTTGAGTTTCATAAGTTTGCGTTAGTTACAGATTACTACATACTGTTCTGTTTTTGGCAGATTCTATTTTTCGTGTGTTGTTTGCTTATTTTGATGACTCTATGGCTAGTAAAATAGTTTATAAACCATAGAGAGGTTGTAATACAGTAGATTTAACACCAATACAAATAAAGAATGTGTTCTGTTCAGTAGCTTGAAGTGGTGTTTTGTTTTCTTTCGCTAACGGAGCTCACGAGATTTTCTGTTAAGTTTTGTGTTGTGAAGTTTTCAAGTTTTGGGTAAAGATTCGATGGACTATGGAATAAGGAGTGGCAAGAGCCTAAGCTTGGGGATGCCCAAGGCACCCCAAGGTAATATTCAAGGACAACCAAGAGCCTAAGCTTGGGGATGCCACGGATGGCATCCCCTCTTTCGTCTTCGTTCATCGGTAACTTTACTTGGAGCTATATTTTTATTCACAACATGATGTGTGTTTTGCTTGGAGCGTCATTTTATTTTATTTAGCATTGCTTGCTGTTTGAATAAAATACCAAGATCTGGAATTCTTAAATGAGAGAGAGAGTCTTCACATAGCTACGTAATTATTTAACTACTCATTTATATTCACTTATGTCTTTTTGGAGTAGTTAGTCATTTGCTCATGTGCTTCACTTATATCCTATGAGTAAATGGTTGAATGATTTGAATGTCATAAATCTGACATTATATATGTTTCATATGCCTTTCCCACATTGAGTAATGCCTTCACATATAAGAAGTAGAGGTGGTAAATTTATTGAAGGTTAACAAACATTGTATTGGTCACTTGAACAATTCATGAAAGAATATTGAAGGAAGAGAGATTTCACATATAAATATACTATCTTGGACATCTTCTATGATTGTGAGCCCCATTAATGATTTTCAAACCTGAGCAAATTAGTTGAAGTTGGACAAGGAAGACAACATAATGAGTTATGCTTGGGTATATTTGTATAGAAGTTATATTATTATGGATCCTCTAACATGTGGTGCTTGCTATTTAGAATCCTTTGCTAGCCAAAATATCTGTACTAAGCGGGAATACTGCTTGTGCATCCAAATTCCTTGAACCAAGTTTCTTCCATGAGTGTCCACCATATCTACCTATATGCGGTATTTACCTGCCGTTCCAAGTAAATTTGCTGTGCCAAACTCTAAACCTTCAAATAATAATCCGTTTTGTATGCCTGAATCGCTCATGTAGCGACTAGGGGCTGTCAGTGTCTTCCATGCTAGGTGGGTTATTCTCACAATGAGTGGACTCCGCTCATCATTCACGAGAAAATGGCTGGTAACTGGGATGCCCAGTCCTATTATCAAAAGATCAAAAACAAATTCGCAAATAATTTAAACAAAACTCCCCCAGGAATGTTGATAGTTGGACGGCACGCGTTGTTTCGGACAAGCCGTGGAGTGTGAATGTTGGCGGAGGGGGAGTAAAAACTTTACCTTTCTGCGTGGGAACCGCCAATAATGTATCTATTATGGAAGATATTGGGAACTCTTGGTCGTTATGTTGACAATGAAAGCATACCTCTCAAAATTATTTTCATCTCCGTTTTAGCTTCGAGCTCTGGCACCTCTGCAAATCCCTGCTTCCCTCTGCGAAGGGCCTATCTTTTACTTTTATGCAAGAGTCAGTAGTATTCCTTCTCATTCCAACCTAATCTTTAGTTGGCAAGCATCATGTGATGGAAATATCTAAGCATATATGGCCATTCAAATATATTTGATCATGAAGTATTATCATTGACAATTATCTATATGATAAATAAGTTGGGAGGCGAAACATTAAGCCCCTATCTTTCTTTGTGTTCGATGGATGCTATTTGTTCTAAAAATATGCTTTGAGTGGTAGCAATCATGGAAGACTATATGATAGTTGAGTATGTGGGATTTGCTAAATCAAAGCTCTGGCATAGACCCTTCCTGAAAATATGATGAATTGCAATTGTTTGATGACTGAGAACATAGTCTGTTAGTTTTCAAGAAAGTTTATGATCTATGCTTTAACATGTGAATAGTTTGTTACTTGATCATGAAAAGTTATACGAGTTGAGCTACTGTTATGACATATAATGATTCTAGAAAAGGTGATTGAAATTAGCATTGATCAAACTTATACACCTGCTAGCATTCACACTTCATAAATTATTTCTTTTATCATTTACCTACTCGAGGACGAGCAGGAATTAAGCTTCGGGATGCTGATACGTCTCCAACGTATCTATAATTTATGAAGTATTCATGCTATTATATTATCCATCTTGGATGTTTAATGGGCTTTATTATACACTTTTACATTATTTTTGGGACTAACTTGTTAACCCAGAGCCCAGTGCCAGTTTCTGTTTTTCTCCTTGTTTGAGTGTTTCGCAGAAAAAGAGTATCAAACGGAGTCCAAACGGAACGAAACCTTCGGGAAAGTTATTTTTGGAACGGAAGCAATCCAGAAGACTTGGAGTATACGTAAGGGAAGCAACGAGGAAGGAATGAGGCAGGGGCGCACCCTCCACCCTCGTGGGCCCCTCGTGGCTCCCCTGATGTATTTCTTCCGCCTATATATATCCATATACCCTAAAAACATCGGGGAGCAGAAGAGATCGGGAGTTCTGACGCCACAAGCCTCTGTAGCCACCAAAAACCAATCGGGACCCTGTTCCGGCACCCTGCCGGAGGGGGATCCCTTACCGGTGCTCATCTTCATCATCCCGGCGATCTCCATGACGAGGAGGGAGTAGTTCATCCTCGGGGCTGAGGGTATGTACCAATAGCTATGTGTTTGATCTCTCTCTCTCTCTCTCTCTCTCTCTCTCGTGTTCTTGAGGTGGTACGATCTTGGTGTATCGTGAGCTTTGCTATTATAGTTGGATCTTATGATGTTTCTCCCCCTCTACTTTCTTGTAATGGATTGAGTTTTCCCTTTGAAGTTATCTTATCGGGTTGAGTCTTTAAGGATTTGAGAACACTTGATGTATGTCTTGCGTGGGATACCCGTGGTGACAATGGGGTATTCTATTGATTCCCTTGATGTATGTTTTGGTGATCAACTTGCGGGTTCCGTGACCTTGGGAATCTATGCATAGGGGTTGGCACACGTTTTCGTCTTAACTCTCCGGTAGAAACTTTGGGGCACTCTTTGAAGTTCTTTGTGTTGGTTGAATAGATGAATCTGAGATTGTGTGATGCATATCGTATAATCATACCCATGAATACTCGAGGTGACATTGTAGTATCTAGGTGACATTAGGGTTTTGGTTGATATGTCTCTTAAGGTGTTATTCTAGTATGAACTCTTGAATAGATCGATCCGAAAGAATAACTTTGAGGTGGTTTCGTACCCTACAATAATCTCTTCGTTTGTTCTCTGCTATTAGTGACTTTGGAGTGACTCTTTGTTGCATGTTGAGGGATAGTTATATGATCCAATTATGTTATTATTGTTGAGAGAACTTGCACTAGTGAAAGTATGAACCCTAGGCCTTGTTTCAACACATTGCAATATCGTTTCACTCACTTTTATCATTAGTTACCTTGCTGTTTTTATATTTTCAGATTACAAAAACCTATATCTACCATCCATATTGCACTTGTATCACCATCTCTTCGCCGAACTAGTGCACCTATACAATTTACCATTGTACTGGGTGTGTTGGGGACACAAGAGACTCTTTGTTATTTGGTTGCAGGGTTGTTTGAGAGAGACCATCTTCAACCTATGCCTCCCACGGATTGATAAACCTTAGGTCATCCACTTAAGGGAAATTTGCTACTGTCCTACAAACCTCTGCACTTGGAGGCCCAACAACGTCTACAAAAAGAAGGTTGCATAGTAGAAATCAAGCTCTTTTCTGGCGCCATTGCCGGGGAGGTTAGTGCTTGAAGGTATATCTTTAGATCTTGCAATCGAATCTTTTAGTTTCTTGTTTATCACTAGTTTAGTCTATAAAATAAAACTACAAAAAAATGGAATTAAGGGTGCCTCATATGCTTCATCTTTTTAATGTCTTTCATGAAAATTATGGGAAGGCAAATTATGCTCAAGTACTAGAATAAGAATTACATAGAATGCTTGGCATAAAATATGTTAATGATGAGCATGATTGCAATGTTGTTAGTATGAATTCTTTGAATATCCATGATGCTAATGATATGCAAAACCACAAGGTTGGGGATGCTATGTTTGATGAAGATGGTATGTTTAGTCCCCCAAGGTTTGATGAGAATATTTATTATGATGAAAGCATGCTTCCTATCTATGATGATTATTGTGATGACACGTATGCTCTAAAGAATAAAGATAACCATGAAACTTGTCATCATGATTTTAATTTTCAATTGGATTATGCTTCACAATTGTTAAGAATCACCAGAAATTGATAAAATACTGAATCCAATTGCATCAGATCAATAATAAAATTATCTAGGTCTTCCTATTTTGGTAGAATTTTTTGAGATCCAGAAATTTGCGTTAGTTACAGATTACTACAGACTGTTCTATTTTTGACAGATTCTATTTTTCGTGTGTTGTTTGCTTATTTTGATGACTCTATGGCTAGTAAAATAGTTTATAAACCATAGAGAAGTTGTAATACAGTAGATTTAACACCAATACAAATAAAGAATGAGTTCATTGCAGTACCTTGAAGTGGTGTTTTGTTTTCTTTCGCTAACGGAGCTCACGAGATTTTCTGTTCAGTTTTGTGTTGTGAAGTTTTCAAGTTTTGGGTAAAGATTCGATGGACTACGGAATAAGGATTGGCAAGAGCCTAAGCTTGGGGATGCCCAAGGCACGCCAAGGTAATATTCAAGGACAACCAAGAGACTAAGCTTGGGGATGCCCCGGATGGCATCCCCTCTTTCGTCTTCGTTCATCGGTAACTTTACTTGGAGCTATATTTTTATTCACCACATGATATGTGTTTTGCTTGGAGCGTCATTTTATTTTATTTAGCTTTGCTTGCTGTTTGAATAAAATAACAAGATGTGGAATTCTTAAATGAGAGAGAGTCTTCACATAGCTACGTAATTATTTAACTACTCATTTATCTTCACTTATATCTTTTTGGAGTAGTTTGTCATTTGCTCATGTGCTTCACTTATATCCTATGAGTAAATGGTTGAATGATTTGAATGTCATAAATCTGAAATTATATATGTTTCATATGCCTTTCCCATGGGGAGTAATGCCTTCACATATAAGAAGTAGAGGTGGTAAATTTATTGAAGGTTAGCAAACATTGTATTGGTCACTTGAACAATTCATGAAAGAATATTGAAGGAAGAGAGATTTCACATATAAATATACTATCTTGGACATCTTCTATGATTGTGAGCCCTATTAATGATTTTCAAACCTGAGCAAATTAGTTGAAGTTGGACAAGGAAGACAACATAATGAGTTATGCTTGGGTATATTTGTATAGAAGTTATATTATTATGGATCCTCTAACATGTGGTGCTTGCTATTTAGAATCCTTTGCTAGCCAAAATATCTGTACTAAGCGGGAATACTGCTTGTGCATCCAAATTCCTTGAACCAAGTTTCTTCCATGAGTGTCCACCATATCTACCTATATGCGGTATTTACCTGCGTTCCAAGTAAATTTGCATGTGCCAAACTCTAAACCTTCAAATAATAATCTGTTTTGTATGCCCGAATCGCTCATGTAGCGACTAGGGGCTGTCAGTATCTTCCATGCTAGGTGGGTTATTCTCACGATGAGTGGACTCCGCTCATCATTCACGAGAAAATGGCTGGTAACTGGGATGCCCGGTCCTATGATCAAAAGATCAAAAACAAATTCGCAAATAATTTAAACAAAACTCCCCCAGGAATGTTGATAGTTGGACGACACCCGTTGTTTCGGACAAGCCGTTGTGACGCTCGGATAATTAAGCTACAGTAATTCCCTGCTAATGATGCCATGTCACCTCAATTACTGTTGATAACCTCGCAATGATTCAAAACCGTTTCAAAATTCAAATTCAAATTAATGTCAACAATAAAAGTTTTCAAAATACCATTCGGTCTTCCGAAAATCCTGAGCAGCCTATTGCTCCTGAAATTCTTGCTTGCTTGCGTTATGGTTAATACCATAAATCTCGTAATCTTATTGGCATCCCTCGTCATTTTCATTTTGAGTCTGTTGAATCAATATGTTGTGAATGCTCGCAATCCTTAATCAGATCCTTCCGGCTCAGACGTCATTTTAAACATGAGCTGGATCTCGACCAATCAAATTGCCATCGATTGTACCCCTAAGGCTCTTCAACTTATCTATCCCTAATCAGAGCATCGCTTCTGATCCCTTGTCTGGGAATTCATAATTCCTTTGCATTTGAGCTTTGAGTTAGCCAGTTGTTTCTATAATCTGATCTCCTTGCATTCTTTCTTCCTCTGGTTGAGTGCCGATGCTCACATCAGATCCCTTATGGACCATCGGATCCTTTGTTTGATTTTATCCGACAACGTCCTTCATGTTCAATAAGCTTGTGAGCCTTCCCTAGGGTAAATAATGCCTTCGGTAAATTATATCCTTTGCTTGCCAACCACGCTCCACTCCCGAGCTTTAGTTATTCGCTCCTGAAGTTTGTGGTATATGTTCCTAAGAGGCCCAGATGGGTTGAACCTATGCCTTTTCGAATCAGTGTGAACCCGGAAACTACTACGGGTCATACTCTACTGGTGTTATGTCAGATAAAGTTTCAATACTACAACTAATGTCATTTTCGAAATACGAGAGGTGAATGAAGGGTTATGCGTTGAACAAGTGGGAGTCAACCTTGAAACCTGTGTTCATGCCCATGGACACGATGTATACCTTATCATGGAAGCTTCTCTTAAAATAATTATCCCCTTGTTATAAGTTTATCTTGTATCTGTGGACGTGGTTCCGACCATGTTTCTCCTTGATTCTATTTCTTGTGCAAATTTGAGCACTTGTCTTCTGCAGAGCATTACCCTAGTCCAACCTCTACTTTGATCTATCGTTGAGTATTACCCCCTGGTATCTCAAGATTATCATGGAACTGCATAACTTCTTATGAGTTCTTCATCAAGTGCTACATTCTCACTGATTCCAATTTTTCACGGGCTCTGAGTTATTAAACACTCAAAGACACCGATAACTGAACCGAGTCCGCACTACGGTTCAGCAACTCTTAGTAATCTTCTTTAAGTACGAGTTTGTACCCGATCATGCCATTCCTAGCCTATTTGGCTATATCATTATCGTGCTAAATTTTAACTGTGCTACATGGCCCTTCCCGGAGCACAAATTTCGACGGTGAGCTAATCTTACATCAATCTTCCTCGTCATATCATTTCTCCTTGAACAGCAAACTTGATTTCGAGTTTGTGTCATACTCTTGGTTCCAATAATCTTTCGCCTCATCATTCCTTTGACTTGATGTCGTCGCCGATCGATTACATCTTCATGAAATCTGGCGACAAATGTGTCGTCATCAACATTCTGAGCTCTTCCAAGATATCTATCAAATTCTTGATGAGAAATACCACCCTTTGCTCTCGATGATTTGTGTTATCATCGACCACCTTATTGCCTTTCAATCAACACAAACTTGTTCGTGCTTTGTGATATACCTTGAGATCCTTGCTATCCAGCAATTGTTCTTCTTTACCTTGGAGTATTACCATCTTTTATATCAAGAATGTCATGAGGATTACTCCACCTCTTAAGAATTCTTGGTATAGTGATACTTCTCACCATCACCATTCTTTCTTGGTCCCCGTGTTGCTTCCAACAAGTGAACGGTGTTGTTTGGATTCTTTCCTTCTAGCAACCCTATTGCTTTGAAGTTAATGGTCAACATTTCATTCTTAGATCATTGGTTATCGAATCACCATTATAATATCAGTCATGCTACCTAAGCCCATATTTCGGATGCACCTTTCAACCAATGTTTAAATTGGGTATGTTTTCCTCGAGCATATATCCTTATATCATTTGATCTGACAAATGTTATCTCTTTGTTCACATGATTGTGGAAATCCATCTTTTGGAAATCTCGATGAATTGTCGTTTAGTTCATCAGCCACCATCTCATCCTATCCTTGGTTTAATGATGAACTCTTGTTTCGGAACTCGCTTCCATAGATCATTTCCGAGAATCTCATAATGTCCTCTCGTCAAATTGTGTTGAACCTTTTCTTCTCAGGCATCCTGAGTCTGAGGTATCGTGACACCAATCGGATCTGAATCTTGGTCAGATATGATGGTTGGGACATATTTCCAAGAGTTATAACATTGGTCTCTACATAACCCTGTAAGGTGGTGTCTTTGCTTAGCACCCCTGGCCAGAGGACCTAGTGTTATAGTTTCCTTTTTAACGAGGTTAACCATTTTTTCCATGAGTAAATTGAATGCCTTATTTAATAAGTTTATCCTGATGGATCCTTTGTGTATCCAAAGTTTGACCTTTGCTTGAAGGCCATGACAATGCTATCTCGAAGCATGTCTGTGGTACTCCGATTTTCAACAAAAACATTTGAAGCCCAATGCCAAATGTTTCTTGCTCAATTATCCAAACACCGTTGTATGGGTAATGTCATGAACTTCCTTTCCCCTAACCTAAATGGTTTTCTATGTTATATCCTATCATGGATATCATGCTCTGCTTGTCCTTGGGAAGGATATACCCCTGAATTATGTGTTTAAACACATTTTTCTTTCCATTGTTCTGATTAAATCTGATAGAAACTTTTCCCTTTCCATTGGTTTGTTTAAACCCTTTCTATGATCTATATGATATAAGCAGTAATAATTCCTCGCTTGTGCAAACACCTCGGTGTACAACTCTGTCAAGAAGACCTCACATTATTGTTGATGACATTCCGGCAACCATCGATGGACGAGAACTTTGCCTATTGGTCCGCCTCGTTTCAACGAGCAGGAAAATGGTTCTCTCCGTCCCTTGCCCTTGGTATCGATGTTGTTGCTGACATATAACTGACAGGCTACCCTCTGACATGCCTTGCTATCATGACCGTGCAAGATGTCACCGCCCTTCCTACTTTAACCCACATGGTGGGCCCATAACCCGCAAGTTCCTCAGGATCGAAACCTGACTCTCCTGTACACCCCTGTTGCCCAAGTTATTCCTCGTGCTTGACTTCATATGTAATTCACGGGGTCACTTTCCTAGTAATCTATTATGGTATCAGACACATACTTATTCTCGTTGCTCTGGACCCCTTTCACACTTTGTTTCATGCATCGAACGATTGCCTACCCGCTTGAAACTTATCATGGTACCTCCTTACTTTACTCTCTATATTTTCTTAAGTTTCAATTCGAGAGTTGCTTTCCGCCACCTTCCCCGATGTTATCGACCAGATAGTCAACCTAGCAGAGGTCTGTTCTCCCGGAATACCCCCTTTATTCTTTCGTAAGTACAGTGGAGTCCCTATAGAAAGGACGCTAACTTCATCACGATGCTCTGAAGCAGAAAGTTGAAGACATAAATGGAAGCGATCAACTTCTTCGAGAAGGACAACCAAGACCAAGAAGACCCGTTAGCATTTCGTAACCAGACCTTTCCCCCTTACTCCCTGATACGTCTCCGTCGTATCTATAATTTTTGATTGTTCCATGCCAATATTATTCAACTTTTATATACTTTTGGCAACTTTTTATACTATTTTGGGACTAATATATTGATCCAAAGTGCCGGTGCCGCCTCTGTTTGTTGCATGTTTTATGTTTCGCAGAAACCCAATATCAAACGGAGTCCAAACGGGATAAAAACGGATGGAGAATTATTTTGGAATATTTGTGTTTTTTGGGAGGAAGAATCAATGCGAAACGGTGCCCGAGGTGGCCACAAGAGTGGCCCACGCCATCCCTCCAGGGGACGCGCCCCCCTATCTCGTGGGCCACCCGTAAGGCGGTTGATTCCGTTCTTTGGCCGCAAGAAAGCTAATTTTTGGAAAACGATCTCGGCGAAGGTTTCAGGCCAATCGGAGTTACGGATCTCCATATATACACGAAACGGTGAAACATAGCCCGATGTAACGCAGTAAACAGAGAGATAGATCCAATCTTGGAGGGCTCTCGCCTCCCAAGCCATGGGAGCCAAGGACCAGAGGGTAAACCCTTCTCCCATCTAGGGAGGAGGTCAAGGAAGAAGAAGAAGAAGAAGGGGCCTCTCCCCTTGCTTCCGGTGGCGCCGAGCGCCGGGGCCATCATCATCACCGCGATCTTCACCAACACCGCCGTCATCTTCACCAATATCTCCATCACCTTCCCCTTCTATATTCAGCGGTCCACTCTCCGCAACTCATTGTACCCTCTACTTGAACATGGTGCCTTATGCTTCATATTATTATCCAGTGATGTGTTGCCATCCTATGATGTCTGAGTAGATTTTCGTTGTCCTATTGGTGATTGATGAATTGCTATGATTGGTTTGAGTTGCATGTTTTATTATTGGTGCTGTCCTATTGTGCCCTCCGTGTCGCGCAAGCGTGAGGGATTCCCGCTGTAGGGTTTGCAATATGTTTATGATTTGCTTATGGTGGGTTGCGTGTGTGACTTGAACACAAACCCGAGTAAGTAGGTTGTTTGCGTATGGGATAAAAGGGGACTTGATGCTTTAATCTATGGTTGGGTTTTACCTTAATGAATCTTTAGTAGCTGCGGATGCTTACTAGAGTTCCAATCATAAGTGCATAGGATTCCAAGTAAGGGATGATATGTTAGCTTATGCCTCTCCCTCAAATAGAGTTGCAATAGTGATTACCGGTCTAGTAACGTAGTCAATTGCTTAGGGACAATTCCACAACCCCTATCACCACTTCTCCACACTCGCCATATTTACTTTAGTTGTGTTTTTATCTAAGCAGCCCCTAGTTTATGTTTACGTGCTCTTTATTATCTTGCTAACTTATCCTATCACACCTACAAAGTACTTCTAGTTTCATACTTGTTCTAGGTAAAGCGAACGTCAAGCGTGCGTAGAGTTGTATCAATGGTCGACAGAACTTGAGGGAATATTTATTCTACCTTTAGCTCCTCGTTGGGTTCGACACTCTTACTTATCAAAAACTGTTGCGATCCCCCATACTTATGGGTTACCAAGACCTTTTTCTCGGCGCTGTCGGGAGTCATAGCGTGGGGTGAATATTCTCGTGTGTGCTTATTTGCTTTATCACTAAGTAATTTTTATTTGTTGTTCTTAGTTGTTTTCTATCCTTAGTTATGGGTAGGAAATGCAAAATACCAAAAAAAAAGTTGTACCTACTGAACCAGTGGTTGAAGAACCACTCAAAATCTATCACACTCCTGAAGCTTTTTACTTGGATCATCTTCGATCCCTTTGTGCTCGTGCTGAAACCCCCACTAGTTTAGTTGAGGGCAAATCTTTAGATGAGCAGGCTTGTTATGTGCGACACCGTATATCTAAAAAAGGGAAACTATTATGGGATCAAATTCAACATTTCCAATGCTATGCTTGGAATTTATGTGAAATATATGATGTTACTTGTTGTTCTAAAAACCCTAAGAAACACCTTCCCTACCAATGTGAGTTTATGATAATGGAATCGTATCTTCGTATGATAAGGGTGTTTATAATTACTATGATGTTCAACAAATTGAAGAATTTGTTGCTTTAAGGGTGCTTTTGAAATTGCATCTTTGATTGAAAAGTATGATGCTACTCTTTACAAATCTGAAAGTTTTGCCGTACTTGAATATTGTTATGATAATTATGCTTCTAATGCCAATGTTAAACCGTATATCGAGAAATTCTCCGCTGTCCAAGAAGAGACTAATATTTTGCAGGAAGCTAGGAAGAAGAAAGAAGAAATTGATGAAACTGTGAGCTCATTGGATGAAAAAGATGATGAGGAGAGCGAAGAACAAAAGGAGGAAGAGCGCATTAGCTACCCGTGCCCACCTTCTAATGAGAGAAACCCTCCAACTCATACATTATTTAATTCCCCTTCGTGCTTAATGAAGGGCGATTGCTATGATGATTGCTATGATCCCTTGAATTTGACTGAAATATCCCTTTTTGATGATGCTTTCTATGCTTGTGGCCAAGATGCCAATATGAATTATGCTTATGGAGGTGAACTTGCTATAGTTCCTTATGTTAAACTTGAGATTGCTATTGCACCCACGTATGATAGTCCTATTATCTTTTTGAATTCTCCAAACTACACTATATCGGAGAAGTTTGTGCTTATTAAGGATTATATTGATGGGTTGCCTTTTACCGTTGCACATGATGATTTTGACGAATATAATATGTATGTGCTTGCTGCTCCTACTTGCAATTATTATGAGAAAGGAACTCTATCTCCACCTCTCTATGTTTCCAACATGATAGAATTGCAAGAAACTGCTTATACTATGCATTGGCCTTTACCATGTGTGCATGAATTGTTCTTTTATGACATGCCGATGCATAGAAAGAGAGTTAGACTTCGTTGTTGCATGATATATGTTACTTTGTGCTCACTACTAATTACAAATCATTGTTAATTAAAATTGGCTTTGATATACCTTGAGATCCGGGTGGATACATTACTTGAGCACTAAATGCCTAGCTTAATGGCTTTAAAGAAAGCGCTGCCAGGGAGACAACCCGGAAGTTTTAGAGAGTAATTTATTTCTGTTGAGTGCTTTCATATAGTTTAAAAACAAAAAAAATAAAGAGGGGAACCCAAAAACTTTTCAAAAAGGAAAGCGAAAGTGAGAAAGACAAGCATCGTTGAAGTGGGAGAGCTCCTTGAACTTTGTTCATGCTCACGACAAATTTGTGAATCTTGATTACAGAAACTTTTTAACAAAAATAATTATCCCCTTGTACAATTCCATTGTATTATAAAAATAATGTGCCAAGGTTTGCCTTTAGGATGTTTACAATGCTTGCTGGTTTGTACGGTGCAGGACAGAAACTTTGGATGTAGTGCGTGAATTTTAATTTTTTACTGGAACTTCAAATGGTTCTGATTCTTTTTGCACTGTCTTTCTGTAAAAAATGTTTATTTTTTCTAATTTTGGTAGAATTTGTTGGGGTATCATAAGTATGGTGGATGTTCAGATTGCTACAAATTGTTCTGTTTTTGACAGATTCTGTTTTTGATGCATAGTTTGCTTGTTTTGATGAATCTATCAATTTATATTAGTGGATTAAGCCATGGAAAAGTTATGTTACAGTAGACACAATGCAAAAAAATATGAATTGGTTTGCAACAGTACTTAGAGTGGTGATTTGTTTTATTATACTAACGGATCTTACCGAGTTTTCTGTTGAAGTTTTGTGTGGATGTAGTGTTTAATCGAGGATGTCTCGATATGAGGAAAAGGAAGAGAGGCAAGAGCTCAAGCTTGGGGATGCCCGAGGCACCCCAAGTAAATATTCAAGGAGACTCAAGCGTCTAAGCTTGGGGATGCCCTTAAGGCATCCTCTTTCTTCAACAAGTATCGGTATGCTTTTGAATTCGTTTCGTTCATGCATTATGTGCAAGTCTTGGAGCGTCTTTTGCATTTAGTTTTGATTTTTATTTTATGCACCATGCTGGTATGAGATAGTCCTTGTTTGATTTATAGAATGCTCATTGCACTTCACTTAAATCTTTTGAGTATGGCTTTATAGAATGCTTCATGCGCTTCACTTATATCATTTGAAGTTTGGATTGCCTGTTTCTCTTCATATAGACAACCACCATTTGTAGAATGCTCTTTTGCTTCACTTATAATTATTAGAGCGTGGGAATATCTTTTGTAGAAAGAATTAAACTCTCTCGCCTCACTTATATCTATTTAGAGAGATGACATGAACTGGTCATTCACATGGTTAGTCATAAAATCCTACATAAAACTTGTAGATCGCTGAATATGATATGTTTGATTCCTTGCAATAGTTTTGCGATATAAAGGTGGTGATATTAGAGTCGTGCTAGTTGAGTAATTGTGAAATTGAGAAATACTTGTGTTGAGGTTTGCAAGTCCCGTAGCATTCACGTATGGTGAACCGTTATGTAACGATGTCGGAGCATGAGGTGTTTATTGATTCCCTTCCTTATGAGTGGCGGTCGGGGACGAGCGATGGTCTTTTCCTACCAATCTATCCCCCTAGGAGCATGCGCATAGTACTTTGTTTCAATGACTAATAGATTTTTGCAATAAGTATGTGAGTTCTTTATGACTAATGTTGAGTCCATGGATTATACGCACTCTTACCCTTCCAACATTGCTAGCCTCTTGATGCACTGCATTGCCCTTTCTCACCTCGAGAGTTGGTGCAAACTTCACGGTGCATCCAAACCCCGTGATACGACACGCTCACACACATAAACCTCCATATATCTTCCTCAAAACAGCCACCATACCTACCTATTATGGCACTTCCATAGCCATTCCAAGATATATTGTCATGCAACTTCCATCATCATCATATACATGACTTGAGCATTTATTGTCATATCGCTTTGCATGATCGTAAGATAGCTAGCATGATGTTTTCATGGCTTGTCCGTTTTTTGATGTCATTGCTACGCTAGATCATTGCACATCCCGGTACATCGCCGGAGGCATTCAAATAGAGTCATATCTTTGTTCTAGATATCGAGTTGTAATATTGAGTTGTAAGTAAATAAAAAGTGTGATGATCATAATTATTAGACATTGCCCCAGTGAGGAAAGGATGATGGAGACTATGATTCCCCCATAAGTCGGGATGAGACTCCGGACTTTACAAAAAAATAAAAGAGGCCAAAGAAGCCCAAATAAAAAAAAGAGGCCAAAGAAGCCCACAAAAAAATATAAAAAATAAAAAGAAAGAAAAAACAAAAAAATGAGAGAAAAAGAGAGAAGGGGCAATGTTACTATCCTTTTACCACACTTGTGCTTCAAAGTAGCACCATGTTCTTCATATAGAGAGTCTCTTAAGTTATAAGTTTCATATACTAGTGGGAATTTTCATTATAGAACTTGGCTTGTATATTCCAACGATGGGCTTCCTCAAATGCCCTAAGTCTTCATGAGCAAGCAAGTTGGACGCGCACCCACTTAGTTTCAGTTTGAGCTTTCATATACTTATAGCTCTAGTGCATCCGTTGCATGGCAATCCCTACTCTTCACATTGATATCTATTAATGGGCATCTCCATAGCCCGTTGATACGCCTAGTTGATGTGAGACTTTCTCCTTTTTTGTCTTCTCCACATAACCCCCATCATCATATTCTATTCCACCTATGGTGCTATGTCCATGGCTCACGCTCATGTATTGCGTGAAAGTTGAAAAGGTTTGAGAAACGTCAAAAGTATGAAACAATTGCTTGGCTTGTCATCGGGGTTGTGCATGATGTGAATATTTTGTGTGGTGAAGATGGAGCACAACCAGACTATATGATTTTGTAGGGATGAGCTTTCTTTGGCTATGTTATTTTAATAAGACATAATTGCTTGGTTGGTATGCTTGAAGTATTGTTGTTTTTATGTCAAAGGATAGACTATTGCTTTGAATCACTCGTGTCTTAATATTCATGCCATGATTAGACATATGATCAAGATTATGCTAGGTAGCATTCCACATCAAAAATTATCTTTTTTATCATTTACCTACTCGAGGACGAGCAGGAATTAAGCTTGGAGATGCTGATACGTCTCCGTCATATCTATAATTTTTTATAGTTCCATGCCAATTTTATTCAACTTTTATATACTTTTGGCAACTTTTTATACTATTTTTTGGGACTAACATATTGATCCAGTGCCCAGTGCTAGTTCCTGTTTGTTGCATGTTTTATGTTTTGCAGAAACCCAATATCAAACGGAGTCCAAACGGGATAAAAACGGACAGAGAATTATTTTGGAATATTTGTGATTTTTGGGAGGAAGAATCAACGCGAAACGGTGCCCGAGGTGGCCACGAGAGTGGCCCACGCCACCCCTCCAGGGGGGCGCGCCCCCTATCTCGTGGGCCACCCGTAAGTCGATTGATCCCCTTCTTTGGCCGCAAGAAAGCTAATTTTTGGAAAACGATCTCGGCGAAGGTTTCAGGCCAATCGGAGTTACGGATCTCCATATATACACAAAACGGTGAAACAGAGCCTGGACAGAACGCAGAAACAGAGAGATAGACCCAATCTCGGAGGGGCTCTCGCCCCTCCCAAGCCATGGGAGCCAAGGACCAGAGGGGAAATCCTTCTCCCATCTAGGGAGGAGGTCAAGGAAGAAGAAGAAGAAGGGGGCCTCTCTCCCTCTTTGTAGCGACCCGACCCGAATGGATCAAGTCTCTGTGCTTAGGTGTCATCCCTGGATCGGTATGCTGACACACACAGTACTCGAAGGATTTATAACAGAGGTAAATCACATGTATAAAGTAGCGTAAATACTATTACCTCAATCCAAATATTGCGGAAGCAACAAGGTTGTGGATTCCCATCAACACCAACGGCAAAGTTGAGTATAGGAAATCGTAACCCTAACGTATCACTTACTCGTTGCGGAAAGTCTCGCAACATGAAAAGTTGCAGCCCGAAAAATGGGTCAAGACATGGAATATGCTTTGGCAATGTAACACATAGAGAGTAATGAAAGAATAAGCTATACTACATGCATATATGGCTGGTGGAAAGCTCTATGGTTACAGTTTTTGCGAAAAGCCAATTTTCCCTACTACAAAGGAATAAATTTATTTAACTATCATGGTGGTTGTTGAACATTGAGAATGGTTGACAACATCCTCAATCCCAATTAAAATTACTCATTAAACCCAAACAATATTAATTAGAAGTAACATGATGAGATCAACAGGATAATCCAAGAACTAGATACTCAAGATGTCCATAACCGGGGACACGGCTAACCATGATTAGTTTATACACTCTGCAGAGGTTTGCACACTTTTCCCCACAAGACTCGATCGCCTCCGTTTGGTTTCTCGCACTACAAGGTGTTTGAGAAACGGATGACCGAGACATAGTCTTTCAATAGCACTAGCACCTTACTTGTGGGTAGACCGGTACACCTACTTTCCCATACATATGCTAGTCTACCCGTAAGAGTTCGCACAACTTAGTCAACTATGCCAGAGCCCATAATGGCTTGTGGCTGCACACGGAAGTTTCTAGTTTGAATAATCTCATGATCCCTTTGAGCCTGGGTGGCGGTCCGAAGAAATACAGGCAAATCCTGTCTACCCAGGTGCCTTGATAGGCAAATCCTGGAATAGCCAGGTGCCTCAATCCACCCAGATGTGTGTTTAATTTGCCACCTTAGATAAACCCTTAATTATCAATCTCACATCTGTCATGGATATTCACTCAAACCCAATCCACGTCTACGAGCATAGCATGGCGTAATAAGCAAACGTAGAAGTAACTCCCAAGGGTTTGATAATAAAATAGGTAATAGGTACTACCTCAAACTACTTCCCATAACCCACAATTTAATTAGATCCTAATCATGCAAGTGTTTGAGGAAAAGATCTAATGCATAAAAACTGGGTATGAGAAGAGTATGATCAAGGTGTTACTTGCCTGCAATGTTGATGAAGATGACTCTCACTCAAAACTCTTGATAGTTCTACTCGTCACACTCCGGTCAATCTACCGTAAGCAATCAATAGTAACCACACATAAGTAATCACTCAAAAGATCGGAAAGAACGAAGAAACAATTCGGAAAACATCAAAACCAAGCAAATAACTCTTGCAACATAAAACAATTTCTAACAGTACCAAAATTATGTGAATTTGGCCTTATCAGAAAGTTTAGGTCAAGAGCTTCGATTTGCAAAAAGAATCAACTAAATCGGAGTTACGAAACTCAAGTTATGATCAAACGAAGTTTGAATTCAAATCTGATCTAATTCAAATTTTAAATTTTCAAAAACATGTTTGAGTTGGATTACTGGATAGAGGAGATCATAACAAAGAAGTTGGCGTTGGTTTCATTGGATTTGGACTAACGAGTGAAAAGTTATGAGCGTTCTAAGATTAGGGACTAAACTGAAAATAAAAACAGCTACAATGAGGTCCCTGAAAAAAAAAACAGATCTAATATAAGAACGTCACGCCAAGGCTTATATAGTGAAAACGCCCATCGCTAACGCTAAACGAACGAACGCTCGCTCACTAACATACCGTTGAAAGAGAAAAAACGAATCCTAGATCTAATCTGCACTGGCCGATCGAGATCGGACGGGAGGAAAGAGGCGAGGCGCATCATGGCGATGGTGGTTGCCGGCGAGGGAGAGGGCAGCATGGTCGGATGTCGACGGGCGGCGGCTCGGTGGGTCTCCGGCGGGCGAGGGTGTCGGGGACCTGGGCGCGCGGTGGAGAGGTGGGTGGTGGATGCGGGGTTCGGGGAGGTGCGGGGCGGCGGTGAGGAACTCGGCGGCGGCGGCAATTCCGGCGAGGAGGCGGCGAGATGCGGGAGAAGAGGTGAACGGGGCCCGGGGCTCCGGCTTATAAAGAGGGGCCGGGGGAGCTGCTTGGGGAAGGGGCAGAGGAGGCCGGGCGGCACACGGCGGTCATGGCGGTGCGGCGGCGTGCGGCGGGCGGAGTCCCGCCCGGGAGCTCGGGGACGGGCGGTGGGCGGATGGGTCATGGTTGGCTGCTGGCCTGGCTGGGCCGGGCCCAGTTCAAGGTGAAGAAGTTTTTTTTTTGTTTTTTAAACAACGAAATTAAAATAAAAGCAAACCAAAAATAAAATAGAACCTAGGCATATTATATATCAAAATTTTCAGAAAATTATTTCCTACAAGCTGAACATTATTCTAGCATTAAATAAAATACACACCAATTCAAATAAAGCAAAGAGTGCTACAGCTCTAATAAAATCCAATAAAATCATTTTAAAAATACCAAAATTAATTCAAATTGATTTCTCTCCAATTTTCTGATGTAGGGAATCATGTTACCCTATTTTCCATGTATTTTATTTTTGGAGAAAAATAATTTGAATAAAACTCAAATAACTCCAAATTAAAAATAAATTCAAAAGAACTTTGAATTTATTTCTTTGAAACTCCCAACTCATATTTCATATGTTTTGAAGAAGTCATTTTATCTTCGCCGTGAAAATCATTGAGTTGCATAAAGTTTTAGAATTGGAAATATTTTCCAAATGAAATTCAAATATTTTCAACACCCCTTGTCATTTAAATAAATGGAAGAAGTCATGTCATCTTCTCTCCAAGGTTTTGTGATGAAGAGTATTTGAATTCACGAAAAGCATAAAAGCAAAAATGAAAGTTTGGGAAAGTCCTTTTATTCCCTCTCATTTAACTTTCAAAAGTTTCAATTCACTCACTTTCTACCAATCAATCAACCAATCAATCAAAACTATCTATTTGTTTATAACATTCCAAAATTTAGAATTTTGGGATGTTACAAACTACCACCCTTAAAATGAATCTCGTCCTCGAGATTCGGAGAGGCTAGAAAGAAATAGGTTAGGGTTTGGGGGTCTTCTCAAAAATCCATCGATCGTCTCCGGGGTCTCGGGTGCTACCACCCTTAGAAGCATTGTTACGGTTCCATCAAAACTCATATACTCCATCCTTATTCCTGACAGTGTTGGTCTTCTCGCATTGTAAGGATAATTCCTTCTCTGGGCTCTTTCGGTAGTGGCATAACCTTTTCCTCAATTCTATTGTCCTTTCATCTTGGTAAGGTTATCTCGAAAATGGGTCTTCATAGCTGACGGGTCTGGCGCCAATACTAATCAGCTATCGATATCTCATGGTGGTCAACAATTTATGGTTTCTCCCGCAGAAAAACGGGTCCGGGTTGAACCTCACCAGATATCCTACGATTGGCAACAAATGCCGTGTACAAGGGAAAATACTTATACCATTCTAAGGTTCAAACAAGGTTTTGATCGTCGCCTCCCTACTATAGGTAAGTCACTCAGATTTACCATCCCATATAACAACGCTGAATAATAAGAGTAAGTCGGTATGGTGATCAATCCATCCCGCACCCAAATCATTACCTTGTACATGGTTTAGCGAATCTCGCATTCTAACACTCGGTCATCCTCACAAGCATTGCAGAATTTCTCTTGTCGACGAACCAAGTTCGGAAAATCCATTGATTCTGCAAGCCAAACAAACATCTATCATTTCTACACAACTCTCAGGTTTTGCGTAAACTCCTATAAGATCGTCTGTCGATAAAATCGTAACTTCTCCTGTGGTTTTCCTTCAAAGAAGAATGTGCTTGCTTCTTGGCAAGTTCGGGGCCCGTGGGTTATGGCCCATCTCCTCACTTGTAATCCTTGAACACCTCATCAGCAACCGATCTTTATTCCAACTTCCAACTTCCTAGTATACTTAGAATCCATCCAATTGTAATGTCTTTCTTCCTTCTGTTGGCACCAAACTAGGGCATGATTACTCAGACTCATCATGGAATTTCCATTTATCCATATTTCCAACATCATACCTCCTTTATGTCCAATAGTAATTTATCTCTTCATCCTCGTGGGATGTCCCACATACCGAGATAAAACTTATACTTATGAAATCCATACTCCACTTCATGGAACATCATTATCCTTTCCAGGGTCAATCGTCCTTACTGGGGAATATTGGCCATCTTTGCATGGCACTACTTCAACTGGGAAACGTGAAACACATCATGAACTCCTAACAGTCCTTCGGGTGACTCCAACTTGTTAGACAATATGTTCCAAACTCGGTATGGTCCTACAAATCTCGGGGCTAACTTTCCCTTAACTCCAAATCGTTTAACTCCTCACAGAGGGGGCACATGAAGATATGCTCCGTCTCCAATTTCATAGACTACCTCCTTGCGTTCTTGAGTCTGCAGAATTCTTCTGCCTGGACTGAGCTTCCTTCAGCCTATCTCGAAGCAACTTAACATTCTCTTCTGACTCCTTGATGACATTTGGTCCAAACCAATCGACGGTCTCCAACTTCATCCCACATCAAATGGTGTCTGGCTCCTTTTTCCATACAAAGCTTAAAAAGGGGCCATCTTCAAACTGGCTTGGTAACTGTTGTTGAATGAGAACTCCGGGTAAGTATATTATCATCACTACTTGATCCATAATCTAGCGCATACGCTCTCAACATGTCCTCCAGAATCTGAT
Organism: Aegilops bicornis; assembly: GCA_021605145.1. Taxonomy (NCBI): domain Eukaryota; kingdom Viridiplantae; phylum Streptophyta; class Magnoliopsida; order Poales; family Poaceae; genus Aegilops; species Aegilops bicornis. The sequence continues at coordinate 283,350,597 of CM038675.1, read as the reverse complement.
TGACTCTCTCGATATATCCATCTGTCTGCGGATGAAAGGCTGTACTGAACTCTAGCCTAGTACCCAAAGTCTGGTGCAGCTGATTCCAAAACTTTGAGGTAAACTGCGTTCCTCTATGATGGTCCTCGGAACTCCATCAGACATACGATCCTTGTCAAATATATCTTGGCCAACTTCGCACTTGTATAGGTGGTTTTCACTGGGATAAAGTGAGCAACTTTGGTCAAGCGAATCAAATACTACCCAGATAGAATCATGTCCCGTTTGGGTTACGGGAAATCCGTAATGAAATCCATGCCAAGCTTATCCCACTTCCATTCGGGTATCGGCATAGGCTATAGTACTCCTGGCTTCGATGTTCTCGCCTTCACTCTCGACATACATCACATACGGCTACATACTCCATAATATCCTTCTTCATACCACCCACCGTAAACACTCCTTCAAATCCAAATACATCTTGGTGTTTCCAAGGCGAATCAAGTATGGTGAGTCATGAGCCTCTGAAGTATTAACTTCCTGATCTTTGCATTATTAGGCACATATACACGGTCCTCGAACCATAAGGTGTCATACTCATCCTTACGAAAACCTTTGGCCTTTCCTTTGCTCATCCTCTACTTTTACCTCAGCAATCTCTTTGTCATCCTTCTGAGCTTCACTGATCTCTTCCAACAATGTAGGTTGAACTTCCATTGCTGCAACGAAACCTTTGGGAACAATCTCCAACCGGAGTTCCCTGAAAATCTTCGGCTAACTCCTTTGGTAATCCTCCGCTTATGAGGGTATTCGTCCTTGTTTTCTTTATGGTTGTGTCCTATTTCTCCACAAAGCTTGTATGCACAAGGTTTCTTCATATCCTTTTCATAAAGCCTCAACTTCTGGGACACAAGACGAGATCTTTGCAGAGTCAACTTAAATTCTTCCCAAGTGGTTACTCCTTGCCATCCATTGATGGTTTGCTACATCCTCCACCGAGTAGTAGCACCTCTTTCAAAACACTCAAGAGCATGCTGGGTCATATCTTTTCTGGCTATAGAGTTATTCTCCATTTGATCCTCCATGTTCTGAATCCATCGGTCTGTCTCCAATTGACTCATTGGTCCAGAAAATACAAGCTCATCTCCATTCATCCTCTAATGGGTCCATGGGTTTTGGGGTGAGATAAGATAGATAGACAGGGATACACACAATACAAACAAAAGTTTTGAAAAGGCAAATTTTATTGTGGCTGTCGGAAAAACATCAAACAAATGACAGCTCACAACCGTCGCATCTAACGTAAGTATGTAACATGGGTTTGGTCTTCTAATGGTCAATAGATCTCAAAGCCATCAAACTCGTCAAGTCTTGTTCATGTCTCCGATGGCTTCTTCCGATCATGCTTGTCCTTCTCTAGTTCTTTTGCCAGATCATCTCTGTTGACGCAGAGTCTCTCGTGACGTCCTTTAATATTCCTGGAGTTGCATTCCAAACTTCTGGTTTCAACATCCGTGGCCTGAACCAAGATCCTACGGTCCTTCATCTCCCCGATTTAATCTCCGGTATCTCGAGGTTTTGTTCCTCCAGTTTGGTTACTTCAGCTTCCGGTTCCTGAGTTCTTCACCAATTGCCTTCTTGTCAAATATTGCTTCTTGTAGGTCCATCTTAACTTCCTGATGTAACACTCCAGATCCTGGTGAATACACCAGCTAAGGTTAACACTTCGTCTTGCTGATAGGTGCTCCATCAGCCTTCTACCATCCAATCCTTCCATTCATATGCATGCTTAACTCAAAGACGGTGACAATAGCATAAGCGGGCGATAACATCATGGATAGCCGTGTTTCCGCTCTTGTCATTTCCATGAGCTATCATTCCATAGTTGATATCTCTGCCTTAGGGTTTTCTTGAAAAACTTTGAGTTCTAATGCTCCATGTTCGGTCTTTCTCCGATACACCTTGATCTCGGGTATTGACGGCTTCCATAGTCCGTCAAGTTCCATAAGGGTGCCTTCCTAGGTCATACAAATCCGGAAATTCTTCAAAGCCTTCAAATTCTCCTAGTCTTGAGTCTTCACCGTTGTAGTTTCCGTCATTATAATGCACGGTAAAAATCCTCTTCATTCCAAATGGTCTTAGTTGTCCGATTATCTTGTCTCCTTGGAATGGTCTCATCGGTCGAATCTTCGAGTGGTCAAAAGGGAAAAGGGGTATGGTCTCACTAAAAGGGAATATTTGAATAAGCTCAGAAGAGAAGAGAGGTAAAATATCTTTTTGAAAATGAAGTTGTAGAGAAAAATCTTTCCTATGGGCTTGTCAGTTTCTAGGGTCACGTCCTACAGTCAACATGTGCTCTGATACCATCTTGTAGCGACCCGACCCGAATGGATCAAGTCTTTGTGCTTAGGTGTCATCCCTGGATCGGTATCTTTGACACACGATTACTCGAAGGATTTATAACAGAGGTAAATCACATGTATAAAGTAGCGTAAATACTATTACCTCAATCCAAATATTGCAGAAGCAACAAGGTTATGGATTCCCATCAACACCAACGGCAAAGTTGAGTATAGGAAATCGTAACCCTAACGTATCACTTACTCGTCGTCTGAAAAGTATGCAACATGAAAAGTTGCACTGAAACGGGTCAAGACATGGAATATGCCGACAATGTAACACATAGAGAGTAATGAAAGAATAAGCTATACTACATGCATATATGGCTGGTGGAAAGCTCTATGGTTACAGTTTTATGTAAAAGCCAATTTTCCCTACTACAAAGGAATAAATTTATTTAACTATCATGGTGGTTGTTGAACATTGAGAATGGTTGACAAGATCCTCAATCCCAATTAAAAGTACTCATTAAACCCAAATAATATTAATTAGAAGTAACATGATGAGATCAACAGGATAATCCAAGAACTAGATACTCAAGATGTCCATAACCGGGGACACGGCTAACCATGATTAGTTTATACACTCTGCAGAGGTTTGCGCACTTTTCCCCACAAGAATCGATCGCCTCCGTTTGGTTTCTCGCACTACAAGGTGTTTGAGAAACGGATGACCGAGACATAGTCTTTCAGAAGCACTAGCACCTTACTTGTGGGTAGACCGGTACACCTACTTTCCCCTACATATGCTAGTCTACCCGTAAGAGTTCGCACAACTTAGTCAACTATGCCAGAGCCCATAATGGCTTGTGGCTGCACACGGAAGTTTCTGGTTTGAATAATCTCATGATCCCTTTGAGCCTGGGTGGCGGTCCAAGAAATACAGTAAATCCTGTCTACCCAGTGCCTTGATAGGCAAATCCTGGAATAGCCAGGTGCCTCAATCCACCCAGATGTGTGTTTAAGTTGCCACCTTGGATAAACCATTAATTATCAATCTCACATCTGTCATGGATATTCACTCAAACCCAATCCACGTCTACGAGCATAGCCTGGCGTAATAAGCAAACGTAGAAGTAACTCCCAAGGGTTTGATAATAAAACAAGTAATAGGTACTACCTCAAACTACTTCCCATAACCCACAATTTAATTAGATCCTAATCATGCAAGTGTTTGAGGAAAAGATCTAATGCATAAAAACTGGGTATGAGAAGAGTATGATCAAGGTGTTACTTGCCTGCAATGTTGATGAACATGACTCGCACTCAAAACTCTTGATAGTTCTACTCGTCACACTCCGGTCAATCTACCGTAAGCAATCAATAGTAACCACACATAAGTAATCACTCAAAAGATCGGAAAGAACGAAGAAACAATTCGGAAACATCAAAACCAAGCAAATAACTCTTGCAACATAAAACAATTTCTAACAGTACCAAAATTATGTGAATTTGGCCTTATCAGAAAGTTTAGGTCAAGAGCTTCGATTTGCAAAAAGAATCAACTAAATCGGAGTTACGAAACTCAAGTTATGATCAAACAAAGTTTGAATTCAAATCTGATCTAATTCAAATTTTAAATTTTTAAAAACATGTTTGAGTTGGATTACTGAATAGGGGAGATCATAACGAAGAAGTAGGCGTTTGTTTCGTTGGATTTGGACTAACGAGTGAAAAGTTATGAGCGTTCTAAGATTAGGGACTAAACTAAAAATAAAAACTGCTACAATGAGGTCCCTGAAAAAAAAACAGATCTAATATAAGAACGTTCGCTGCCAAGGCTTATATAGTGAAAACGTCCACTGCCAACGCTAAACGAACGAACGTTCATTCACTAACATACCGGTTGAAAGAGAAAAAAAAACGAATCCTAGATCTAATCCAGACCGTCAATCGTAGATCGGACGGGGAGGAAAGAGGCGAGGCGTACCGCGGCGACGGTGGTTGCCGGCGGCGAGGGAGAGGGCGGCGGCGGGTCGGACGTCGACGGGGCGGCAGCTCCGGTGGGTCTCCGGCGGGCGAGGGTGTCGGGGACTCGGCGCGGTGGAGAGGTGGGTGGTGGCTGCGGGTTCGGGAGGTGCGGGCGGCGGTGAGGAACTTCATGGCGTGGCAGTTCCCAAGGCGGCCAGATGCGGGAGAAGAGGGGAACAGGCCCGGCTCCGCTTATAAAGAGGGGCCGGGGGGAGCTGCTCGGGGAAGGGGGCAGAGGAGGCGGCGCGACGACGGCCATGGCGGGCGGCAGGCGTGGGCGTGAGTCCCGCCCGGGAGCTTCGGGACGGGCGCGTGGGCGGATGGGCCATGTTGGGCTGCTGGCCGGTTGGCTGGGCCGGCCCAGTTCGGCGGGGAAGAAGTTTTTTTTGTTTTTTTTTAAACAACGAAATTAAAATAAAAGCAAACCAAAAATAAAATAGAACCTAGGCATATTATATATCAAAATTTTCAGAAAATTATTTCCTACAAGCTGAACATTATTCTAGCATTAAATAAAATACACACCAATTCAAATAAAGCAAAGAGTGCTTCAGCTCTAATAAAATCCAATAAAAATCATTTTAAAATACCAAAATTAATTCAAATTGATTTATCTCCAATTTTACGATGTAGGGAATCATGTTACCCTATTTTCCATGTATTTTATTTTTGGAGAAAAATAATTTGAATAAAACTCAAATAACTCCAAATTAAAATAAATTCAAAAGAACTTTGAATTTATTTCTTTGAAACTCCCAACTCATATTTCATATGTTTTGAAGAAGTCATTTTATCTTCTCGTGAAAATCATTGAGTTGCATAAAGTTTCAGAATTGGAAATATTTTCCAAATGAAATTCAAATATTTTCAACACCCTTGTCATTTAAATAAATGGAAGAAGTCATGTCATCTTCTCTCCGTGGTTTTGTGATGAAGAGTATTTGAATTCACGAAAAGCATAAAAGCAAAAATGAAAGTTTGGGAAAGTCCTTTTATTCCCTCTCATTTAACTTTCAAAAAGTTTCGAATTCACTCACTTTCAGTCAATCAATCAACAAATATATCAAAACTATCTATTTGTTTATAACATTCCAAAATTTAGAATTTTGGGATGTTACACCCTTGCTTCCGGTGGCGCCGGAGCGCTGCCGGGGGCCATCATCATCACCGCGATCTTCACCAACACCGCCATCATCTTCACCAACATCTCCATCACCTTCCCCCTTCTATATTCAGCGGTCCACTCTCCCGCAACCCTCTGTACTTCTACTTGAACATGGTGCCTTATGCTTCATATTATTATCCAATGATGTGTTGCCATCCTATGATGTCTCGAGTAGATTTTCGTTGTCCTATCGGTGATTGATGAATTGCTATGATTGGTTTGAGTTGCATGTTTTATTATTGGTGCTGTCCTATTGTGCCCTCCGTGTCGGCATAAGCGTGAGGGATTCCGCTGTAGGGTTTGCAATATGTTCATGATTTTCTTATGGTGGGTTGCGTGAGTGATCAAACACAAACCCGAGTAAGTAGGTTGTTTTATGATGGGATAAAAGGGGACTTGATGCTTTAATGCTATGGTTGGGTTTTACCTTAATGAATCTTTAGTAGTTGCGGATGCTTGCTAGAGTTCCAATCATAAGTGCATAGGATTCCAAGTAAGGGATGATATGTTAGCTCATGCCTCTCCCTCAAATAGAATTGCAATAGTGATTACCGGTCTAGTAACGTAGTCAATTGCTTAAGGACAATTCCACAACCCCTATCACCACTTTTCCACACTCGCCGTATTTACTTTAGTTGTGTTTTTTATCTAAGCAGCCCCTAGTTTATGTTTACGTGCTCTTTATTATCTTGTTAACCTATCCAATCACACCTACAAAGTACTTCTAGTTTCATACTTGTTCTAGGTAAAGCGAACGTCAAGCGTGCGTAGAGTTGTATCGGTGGTCGATAGAACTTGAGGGAATATTTATTCTACCTTCAGCTCCTCATTGGGTTCGACACTCTTACTTATCAAAAACTGTTGCGATCCCCTATACTTGTGGGTTATCAAGCCCCTTTTCCGCGCCCGTTGTCGGGGAGTCATAGCGTGGGGTGAATATTCTCGTGTGTGCTTGTTTGCTTTATCACTAAGTAATTTTTATTTGCTGTTCTTAGTTGTTTTCTATCTTTAGTTATGGTTAGGAAATGCGAAATACCAAAAAAATTAGTTGCCTCCAACGCTCCCTTATCCCCCTGGGCGACTGGGACCCTAGCGGTTCCCTCCCCACTCGTCCCCACTTTCCCTCCCCACTATCCCCTCGCCCCGATCCCCTCTCCCTCTTCGCTCGTTCTGGATCGAGGCATGAACTTGCCGCGCCCGACGTGCAAGTCACCGCCCTCATCGGCTCCGTCGTCGCCCTCGCCGGCTCCGTCACCCGCCACCTCGCGCTCCCATATCCATCTCCCTCAATGGATCTGCTCGCACCCGAGGACGTCGTCCCCATCGCCGGAGCATGCCGCCATCGAGCCCTCCCTGAGCTCACTCTCGCACACCTGCAGGGCCCAGTGAGCCACCAACCCTCCCTTTCTCCTTTGCCCTCTCATAGCGTCTCTCCCCATCGCCGCTCACCGTCTGAACGCGCCCCGACCGCGATCACCTGCTGCTTGGCGCACAGGCGCGCCGCCACGCAACCCAGACGCCCGCACCTCGCCGGTTCCACCCGCCAGCCGCCACGCCGCTGCTCCCTCTGTCGCCTCGCTCCCTCGCAAGCACGCCGCCTTGCCTGCGCCTGCCTCTCCTCGTTCGCCGCGGCCTCAAGGCCACCGGCCACTGCTGGGCCGCCTACCGCTTTCCCCGACGGCTGAGCTGGTCACGGCGCTCCTCCTGAGCGATCAGGCGCAAGAAGCCTCGGCGTGGCCTGCCGGGCGGGCTGATGCCCGACGCCCAGCATCGCCAGCTGCCCAAGAACCACGCCCGACCCGCTAAGGCCTCTAGGCCCATGACATGAGGGGCCCACGGCCCAGAACGTCTATTAAAAAAAGGATTAAAAAATATAACAATAAAATAAATTTTATATATTAATTTAGTTAATTAACTTAATTAATTGTGTTTAATTAACCTAATAACTAATTAACCCAGTTAACTATCGTTAGTTAGCTAAACCCTAATTAACCTAAACAGAGAATGACAGGTGGGTCCCACTGGACCAACACGTTAGTTTGACCAGTCAACACCCCTGTTGACTGCTGACATCATGATGACGTCAGCAAACACTATTCTGGATAATGTTGAATTAAATAAATTCTAAAAATGATTTAAAACTTTAGAAAATCATATAAAATAAACAGTAGCTCAGATGAATATACTTTCTACATGAAAGTTGCTCAGAACGACGTGACGAATCCGGATACATAGTCCATTCGTCCGCCACACACCCCTAGCACATCGAACACGCAACTTTCCCCCTCCGGTTCATCTGCCCGAAAACGCGAAACACCTGGGATACTTTCCTGGATGTTTCGCCCCTTCGCTGGTATCACATATCCCTGCGTTATGTCACCCCTAGCACAACGTATTGTCGCGTCTTGCTTTGTGTTACATTTGATCGCTCTGTTATTTATTGTGTTCCCCCTCCGTTACTTCTTTCCGGTAGACCTCGAGACCGATGCCGATACCCATGTGATCGACGACGACCGCTCCTTCTTGCCAGAGCAACCAGGCAAGCCCCCCCTTTGATCACCAAATATCGCCTATTCTTCTCTATACTTTGATCGCTCTGTGTATTGTCGCGTCTTGCTTTGTGTTACATTTGATCGCTCTGTTATTTATTGTGTTCCCCCTCCGTTACTTCTTTCCGGTAGACCTCGAGACCGCTGCCGATACCCATGTGATCGACGACGACCACTCCTTCTTGCCAGAGCAACCAGGCAAGCCCCCCCCCCTTTGATCACCAGATATCGCCTATTCTTCTCTATACTGCTTGCATTAGAGTAGTGTAGCATGTTACTGCTTTCGGTTAATCCTATTCTGCTGCATAGCCTGTCATTGTTGCTACATTTGTTACCCTTACCTGCTATCCTAATGCTTAGTATAGGATGCTAGTGTTTCATCAGTGGCCCTACACTCTTGTCCGTCTGCCATGCTATACTACTGGGCCGTGATCGCTCGGGAGCTGATCACGGGCATATGCTATATACTTTATACTGTTACATTACTTATGATACTGTTCGGAGATGGGGCTGAAGGCAGGTGGCTCCATCCCGGTAGAGGTGGGCCTGGGTTCCCGACGGCCCCATTGTTACTTTTAGGCGGAGCGACAGGGGCAGGTTGAGACCACCTAGGAGAGAGGTGGGCCCGCCCCGGTCGGCGTCTCATGGGTTACATCATTAACATGCTTAATGAGATCTTGGTATTTGATCTAAGTCTGGCCATTTGGTCTATACGCACTAACCAACTACGTGGGAAAGATATGGGCACTCGACGTCGTGGTATCAGCCGAAGCCTTCGTGGACGTCGGGCCGATCGAGCGCGCGCCAGATTGGAACGTAAGCCTGCTCTTGTATTAAGGGGGCTAGTTCTGCTTCCGGCCGCCCACGCAACATGCAGGTGTGCAATGGGCGATGGGCCCAGACCCCTGCGCCATAGGATTTAGACCGGCGTGCTGACCTCTCTGTTGTGCCTAGGTGGGGCTGCGACGTGTTGATCTTCCACGGCCGGGCATGACCCAGAAAAGTGTGTCCGACCAAATGGGATCGAGCGTGTTGGGTTATGTGGTACACCCCTGCAGGGAAGTTTATCTATTCGAATAGCCGTGATCTTCGGTAACAGGACGACTTGGAGTTGTACCTTGACCTTATGACAACTAGAACCGGATTCTCAATAAAACACACCTTTCCAAGTGCCAGATACAACCCGGTGATCGCTCTCTCACAGGTCGACAAGGAGAGGATCGTCGGGGTAGGATTATGCTATACGATGCTACTTGGTGAACTTACCATCTACTCTCTTCTACATGCTGCAAGGTGGAGGTCGCCTGAAGCGTAGTCTTCGGCTGTGATTAGCTATCCCCTCTTATTACGGCATTCTGCAGCTCACCACCGATATGGCCCTTTACACATATACCCATGCATATGTAGTGTAGCTCCTTGCTTTGCAGTACTTTGGATGAGTACTTACGGTTTGCTTTTCTCCCCTTTTCCCCTTCCCTTCTACCTGGTTGTCGCAACCAGATGCCGGAGCCTGTGAGCGACGCCACCGTCGATTTATTTACTCCTACTACACCAGAGGTGCCTACTGCTATGTGCAGCCCGCTGACAATGACCAGGAGTAGTTTAGGAGGATCCCAGGCAGGAGGCCTGTGCCTCTTTCGATCTGTATCCCAGTTTGTGCTAGCCTTCTTAAGGCAAACTTGTTTAAGCTTGTATTATGATGCTTGTATGACTTATTTATGTTTTTAGAGTTGTGTTGTGATATCTTCCCGTGAGTCCCTGACCTTGATCGTACAAGTTTGTGTGCATGATTAGTGTACGATTGAATCGGGGGCGTTACAGCCGTGGAGTGTGAATGTTGGCGGAGGGGAGTAAAAACTTTACCTTTCTGCATGGGAACCGCCTATAATGTATCTAGTATGGAAGATTTTGGGAACTCTTGGTTGTTATGTTGACAATGAAAGCATACCTCTCAAAATTATTTTCATCTCCGTTTTAGCTTCGAGCTCTGGCACCTCTGCAAATCCCTGCTCCCCTTTGCGAAGGGCCTATCTTTTAATTTTATGCAAGAGTCAGTAGTATTCCTTTTCATTCCAACCTACTCTTTAGTTGGCAAGCATCATGTGGTGGAAAGATCTAAGCATATATGGCCATTCAAATATATTTGATCATGAAGTATTATTGTTGACAATTATCTATATGATAAATAAGTTGGAAGGCGAAACATTAAGCCCCTATCTTTCTCTGTGTTCGATGGATGCTATTTGTTCTAAAAATATGCTTTGAGTGGTAGCAATCATGGAAGACTATATGATAGTTGAGTATGTGGGATTTGCTAAATCAAAGCTCTGACATAGACCCTTCCTGAAAATATGATGAATTGCAATTGTTTGATGACTGAGAACATAGTCTGTTAGTTTTCAAGAAAGTTTATGATCTATGCTTTAACATGTGAATAGTTTGTTACTTGATCATGAAAAGTTATACGAGTTGAGCTACTGTTATGACATATAATGATGCTAGAAAAGGTGATTGAAATTAGCATTGATCAAACTTATACACCTGCTAGCATTCACACTTCATAAATTATTTCTTTTATCATTTACCTACTCGAGGACGAGCAGGAATTAAGCTTGGGGATGCTGATACGTCTCCAACGTATCTATAATTTATGAAGTATTCATGCTATTATATTATCCATCTTGGATGTTTAATGGGCTTTATTATACACTTTTATATTATTTTTGGGACTAACTTGTTAACCTGCAGCCTGATGCCAGCTTGCTTTTCTCCTTGTTTCAGTGTTTCGCAGAAAAGGAATATCAAACGGAGTCCAAATGGAATGAAACCTTCGGGAAAGTTATTTTTGGAACGGAAGCAATCCAGAAGACTTGGAGTATACGTAAGGGAAGCAACGAGAAAGGCAGGAGGCAGGGGGAGCGCCCTCCACCCTCGTGGGCCCCTCGTGGCTCCCCTAATGTATTTCTTCCGCCTATATATATATCCATATACCCTAAAAACATCGGGGAGCAGAAGAGATAGGGATTTCCACCACCGCAAGCCTCTGTAGCCACCAAAAACCAACCGGGACCCTATTCCGGCACCCTGCCGGAAGGGGGGGGATCCCTCACCGGTGGTCATCTTCATCATCCCGGCGATCTCCATGACGAGGAGGGAGTAGTTCACCCTCGGGGCTGAGGGTATGTACCAGTAGCTATGTGTTTGATCTCTCTCTCTCTCTCTCGTGTTCTTGAGGTGGTACGATCTTGATGTATCGCGAGCTTTGCTATTATAGTTGGATCTTATGATGTTTCTCCCCCTCTACTTTCTTGTAATGGATTGAGTTTTCCCTTTGAAGTTATCTTATCGGATTGAGTCTTTAAGGAGTTGAGAACACTTGATGTATGTCTTGCGTGGGATACCCGTGGTGACAATGGGGTATTCTATTGATTCACTTGATGTATGTTCTGGTGATCAACTTGCGGGTTCCGTGACCTTGGGAATCTATGCATAGGGGTTGGCACACGTTTTCGTCTTGACTCTCCGGTAGAAACTTTGGGGCACTCTTTGAAGTTCTTTTTGTTGGTTGAATAGATGAATCTGAGATTGTGTGCTGCATATCGTATAATCATACCCACGGATACTTGAGGTGACATTGGATTATCTAGGTGACTTTAGGGTTTTGGTTGATATGTGTCTTAAGGTGTTATTCTAGTACGAACTCTTGAATAGATCGATCCGAAAGAATAACTTTGAGGTGGTTTCGTACCCTACAATAATCTCTTCGTTTGTTCTCCGCTATTAGTGACTTTGGAGTGACTCTTTGTTGCATGTTGAGGGATAGTTATATGATCCAATTATGTTATTATTGTTGAGAGAACTTGCACTAGTGAAAGTATGAACCCTAGGCCTTGTTTCAACACATTGCAATATCGTTTACGCTCACTTTTATCATTAGTTACCTTGCTGTTTTTATTATTTCATATTACAAAAACCTATATCTACCAGCCATATTGCACTTGTATCACCATCACTTCGCCGAACTAGTGCACCTATACAATTTACCATTGTATTGGGTGTGTTGGGGACACAAGAGACTCTTTGTTATTTGGTTGCAGGGTTGTTTGAGAGAGACCATCTTCAACCTACGCCTCCCATGGATTGATAAACCTTAGGTCATCCACTTAAGGGAAATTTGCTACTGTCCTACAAACATCTGCACTTGGAGGCCCAACAACGTCTACAAGAAGAAGGTTGCGTAGTAGACATCAAGCTCTTTTCTGGCGCCATTTCCGGGGAGGTTAGTGCTTGAAGGTATATCTTTAGATCTTGCAATCGAATCTTTTAGTTTCTTGTTTTATCACTAGTTTAGTATATAAAAGAAAACTACAAAAAATGGAATTAAGGGTGCCTCATATGCTTCATCTTTTTAATGTCTTTCATGAAAATGATGGGAAGGAAAATTGTGCTCAAGTACTAGAAGAAGAATTACATAGAATGCTTGGCATAAAATATGTGAATGATGAGCATGATTGCAATGTTGTTAGTATGAATTCTTTCAATATCCATGATGCTAATGATATGCAAAGCCACAAGCTTGGGGATGCTATGTTTGATGAAGATGATATGTTTAGTCCCCCAAGTTTTGATGAGAATATTTATTATGATGAAAGCATGTTTCCTATCTATGATGATTATTGTGATGACACGTATGCTCTAAAGAATAAAGATAACCATGAAACTTGTCATCATGATTTTAATTTTCAATTGGATTATGCTTCACATGATAGTTATTTTGTTGAGTTTGCTCCCAGTACTATTGATGAGAATAAATTTGCTTATGTGGAGAGTAGTAAAATTTCTATGCAAGTAGATCATGAAAAAAATGCTTTATGTGCTGGTTATATGGTTGAATTTATTCATGATGCTACTGAAAATTATTATGAGAGAGGATCATATGCTTCTACATTGAGAAAGAGTAAAATGGGGCTAGCTATGCCACCTCTCAGCGTTTTGACGTTGTCATCCGTCCGATCATGCTCACAGGCGGCTGAGATCTCCTGGTCGTCTCGACTCTGCACGAACCGGGTAGGCCGACTTGAAAGGGCTGCTGCTCCGCAGGCCGATCTCGGTGTTCTCTCGTTGACCGGGCCTTCACGTTGCGGCCTGTGTATGCGAAACTAGCCCAACAACATTACGATCTCCCTTTCACGTCGGCATCGACGACGCTGACGACGCCTTGGTTTCCGCTCGCCTTGATGCCTCCTCTTCCTCTCCCGTGCCCTAGCCGCGGCCTGCTTCAAAACCCCTTTCGAGCGTTACCATTTCGTGCCGTCCCTTTGCCCCCATCCATCCTTCTTGTGCCGTGCTCGCCGCAGGGGTGTCAGTCGTGGCCTATTTTGCGCTACATGAACCGTAGATATGAGTCTCCGCCGCCTCTTCCGGCAAGTGGCATCTCCCTCTGTTCATGGAATCAGATCCTTCGTATCGCTGCATCTCCCAACCGTCGTGGATTGCTCCTGACTTCGCGAGCCATTGTCATCCCCGCCCTCGAGACAACCAGAAGTTCGTCGCTGTCCGCGAACATGGATCTCCTCTGCTAGCACCTCCACATGATGCGCATCCTGTATCTCATCAATTGCAAACCACAAGCATGAGTGTTGCATCTCCTTCCACAAGGTAAGCATCCTGCAGGACACCTAGGTTTTGGCACGAACTATTTTGTGTGGGTGTGAAGTGGGGACTGTATGTGGACATCGAGTCGTTCCTAGGATTTGGTAGGAAGCACATGACATGTAACTTCAAGAAGACGAACCATGAAGAGGCAGATCACCCTCTGACGGTGTCGGTAAAGAAGGTCATTCTATAGGTCATTGCTCTGTTAGGCTTGTTGCTCAGTGCATCTGTGTTTACTATAGTTACATCATATATACACATATTGACATATATAAACAATTCTTGCATGCATGTGGCTTGTGTGAATGATTATATGCTTTTATCTTTACAATGAAATCACCTATGCAGGTCATTCAAAAGGCGTGACTGTTGCCTCAGCTGTATCGACGACCACGACCATGTTGTGCAGAGATAGATAAGATATTACTAGACGTGAAGGGTTCACCATAAGTTCTTGTTTTATACCAAAATCTAACAAGCTAATAATTGTTTTGCATATCTCAATATATACCTTCCACTCTTTAGATAGTGTTTCATATGTATTGACTACTTTCTTTCAGCATATTGCTTCAGTTTCTTTATAATTTATTTATCAACTATTTCACCTAATAAAGTTTAGAGGGATCACTTTTGGCTAATTATGATTTCTCTACTTTATTCTCAAATTTTTTCTGTAGTGCTTGATTCAAGGACACATAGATATTTGTTACAGGGCCTCATGAATTATATACTAATATTTTTAATAATAGATTCCCCCATGTTTATGTATCATTAAGTCGATATCTGCGAATTGTTCTTTGAATGAGATGTGAACTCTTGACATGAGACAACTCGGAGAATTATTCTCTTAACAAAGGTGTGTCATGTGCAAGTAAGTTGTCGGTACTTCATTTACATGAATGTTTCATATATGTTCATTTCTTTATTTTAGTTCAGTGCATACTCAAATAAACCTTGATCTTTCTAAATGAATGCATAAGGTTATATGTGCATGCTTCACTATATAGATAACTGCCAAATACAGGTTGGACATGCTTCACTATGATAAGCGGTACCCAACTGATTGTCACCTCCTAGCTTCCATCATGGACGACTAGGGTGGCGAACCATGCCACTCAAGGCATCACTTTTGATTGATTGCTTGAAGATATTGGCAATTAGGTCTTTATATAATGTTGTGAAACTAGCACAGATGATGAAAGAGTGTAGGGTGATATACTTAATTTACCTGTAATCTACTAATATTTATTAGTTATGATACCAATTTATCTAAAAGTTTATCTAAAACAGTAGTATTACAAAACCTCGGTATTCTAGCGGCGTGGACGTTGAATACTTCAAGATCTAAAAACCACTGGGCGTTTTCAAATCGCTTTTCTCGGTTTTCCAATTGTCACCTGTTGTTAGGTTGCATGGATAACCTCGAAGATATCGAGTTGAACCGAACTCAGCTACACGATCGACCAGCTTGTGCTCACGGTGATGTATGCATGCATTGTGTAGAGAAATTGACGAGATCAACGACACGAGGGCGTACATAAGGGCGCATACCTTCCTTCCCATGTCTTGAGCTTGAATTGTTTATTCATAGCTACAGAGAAATGAAGTATAATCACACTGGTTGACGGCCGAAAAGATGGAGTTGAGAGACCGACGAGAGCAATCGTTTCTCGGTTTTAAAAAAGGGGTCCGGACCTCTTTTTCTAATACCGTGAAAAAACCATGGTTTTGAAGATACTACGGTTTTGTAAACTGGAGTATTTCTTGGCGCCAAACGCATCAAAGTATTTTAAACCGTGGTTTCTAAAAATGCCATGGTATTTTTCTAAAACTTCAAAAATACTGTGCTGCCAAACGCAGCCTTATATGATCACAACAAATAATTTTCTCAGTATTTACTACCATGTCCAAATGGGAATGCTATAATGATAGTTCTTAATTTGTTCACCATGTCTAATTGTGTATATTCTTTATATGAATAAACCATTTAGTCCCACCAAAAAAATCGTATGCTATTGAATTACTGGTTTGATGGATGTTACCCCCAAACATACACTTTGTCTTTTATTTACTGTTGAAACAAATTGTATATTTTTATTGTTTCATGCATTTTTTATATATCTATGTAGATCTTTTCTTTATATGGACGGGCACAGCAATGCGCGCATTTATGATCTAGTATTGCAATAATATCAAGTTTCCTCTCTATGTGTTGAAAATTTTGAAGTTATGCTTGTTTTGCCTTCCTATGCTAGTTGATTATTGTTCCCATAAGTTGTTTGCTCACAAAATCCCTATGCATAGGAAATGGGTTAGACTAAAATGTGCTAGTCATATTCTTCATGATGCTCTCTTTATGTTTCAATTCTTATCTTTTATGTGGGCATCATTGAAATCATTATGCCTAGCTAGGGGCGTTAAACGTTAGCGCTTGTTGGGAGGCAACCCAACTTTATATTTGTTCCTTGCTTTTTGTTCCTGTTTGGTAATAAATAAATCATCTAGCCTCTGGTAAGATGTGGTTTTATGTTTTAATTAGTGTTTGTGCCAAGTAAGACCTATAGGATCTTCTTGGAGCTATATTTTTATTCACCACATGATATGTGTTTTGCTTGGAGCGTCATTTTATTTTATTTAGCTTTACTTGCTGTTTGAATAAAATACCAAGATCTGGAATTCTTAAATGAGCGAGACTCTTCATATAGCTATGTAATTATTTAACTACTCATTTATCTTCACTTCTATCTTTTTGGAGTAGTTTGTCATTTGCTCATGTGCTTCACTTATATGCTATGAGTAAATGGTTGAATGATTTGAATGTCATAAATCTGAAATCGTATATGTTTCATATGCCTTTCCCACGGAGAGTAATGCCTTCACATATAAGAAGTAGAGGTGGTAAATTTATTGAAGGTTAGTAAACATTGTATTGGTCACTTGAACAATTCATGAAAGAATATTGAAGGAAGAGAGATTTCACATATAAATATACTATCTTGGACATATTCTATGATTGTGAGCCCCATTAATGATTTTCAAACCTGAGCAAATTAGTTGAATTTGGACAAGGAAGACAACATAATGAGTTATGCTTGGGTATATTTGTATAGAAGTTATATTATTACGGATCCTCTAACATGTGGTGCTTTCTATTTAGAATCCTTTGCTAGCCAAAATATCTGTACTAAGCGGGAATACTGCTTGTGCATCCAAATTCCTTGAACCAAGTTTCTTCCATGAGTGTCCACCATATCTACCTATATGCGGTATTTACCTGCCGTTCCAAGTAAATTTGCATGTGCCAAACTCTAAACCTTCAAATAATAATATGTTTTGTATGCCCGAATCGCACATGTAGCGACTAGGGGCTGTCAGTATCTTCCATGCTAGGTGGGTTATTCTCACGATGAGTGGACTCCGCTCATCATTCAAAAGAAAATGGATGGTAACTGGGATGCCCAGTCCTATGATCAAAAGATCAAAAAACAAATTCACAAATAATTTAAACAAAACTCCCCCAGGAATGTTGATAGTTGGACGGCACCCGTTGTTTCGGACAAGCCGTGGAGTGTGAATGTTGACGGAGGGGAGTAAAAACTTTACCTTTCTGCGTGGGAACCGCCTATAATGTATCTAGTATGGAAGATATTGGGAACTCTTGGTCGTTATGTTGACAATGAAAGGATACCTCTCAAAATTATTTTCATCTCCGTTTTAGCTTCGAGCTCTTGCACCTCTGCAAATCCCTGCTTCCCTCTGCGAAGGGCCTATCTTTTACTTTTATGCAAGAGTCAATAGTATTCCTTCTCATTCCTATCTACTCTTTAGTTGGCAAGCATCATGTGATGCAAAGATCTAAGCATATATGGCCATTCAAATATATTTGATCATGAAGTATTATCGTTGACAATTATCTATATGATAAATAAGTTGGGAGGCGAAACATTAAGCCCCTATCTTTCCCTGTGTTCGATGGATGCTATTTGTTCTAAAAATATGCTTTGAGTGGTAGCAATCATGGAAGACTATATGATAGTTGAGTATGTGGGATTTGCTAAATCAAAGCTCTGACATAGACCCTTCCTGAAAATATGATGAATTGCAATTGTTTGATGACTGAGAACATAGTCTGTTAGTTTTCAAGAAATTTTATGATCTATGCTTTAACATGTGAATAGATTGTTACTTGACCATGAAAAGTTATATGAGTTGAGCTACTGTTATGACATATAATGATGCTAGAAAAGGTGATTGAAATTAGCATTGATCAAACTTATACACCTGCTAGCATTCACACTTCATAAATTATTTCTTTTATCATTTACCTACTCGAGGACGAGCAGGAATTAAGCTTGGGGATGCTGATATGTCTCCAACGTATCTATAATTTATGAAGTATTCATGCTATTATATTATCCATCTAGGATGTTAATGGGCTTTATTATACACTTTTGTATTATTTTTGGGACTAACTTATTACCCCAGAGCCCAGTGCCAGTTTCTGTTTTCTCCTTATTTCAGTGTTTCGCAGAAAAGTAATATCAAACGGAGTCCAAACGGAATGAAACCTTCGGGAAAGTTATTTTTGGAACGGAAGCAATCCAGAAGACTTGGAGTATACGTAAGGGAAGCAACGAGGAAGGCACGAGGCAGGGGGCGCGCCCACCCCCCTGGGCGCGCCCTCCACCCTCGTGGGCCCCTCGTGGCTCACCTGATGTATTTCTTCCGCCTATATATATTTATATATCCATATACCCTAAAAACATCGGGGTGCAGAAGAGATCGGGAGTTCCGCCGCCGCAAGCCTCTGTAGCCACCAAAAACCAATCGGGACCCTGTTAGGCACCATCTTTGGAGGGATCCCTCACCGGTGCTCATCTTCATCATCCCGGCGATCTCCATGACGAGGAGGGAGTAGTTCACCCTCGGGGCTGAGGGTATGTACCAATAGCTATGTGTTTGATCTCTCTCTCTCTCTCGTGTTCTTGAGGTGGTACGATCTTGATGTATCGCGAGCTTTGCTATTATAGTTGGATCTTATGATGTTTCTCCCCCTCTACTTTCTTGTAATGGATTGAGTTTTCCCTTTGAAGTTATCTTATCAGATTGAGTCTTTAAGGATTTGAGAACACTTGATGTATGTCTTGCGTGGGATACACGTGGTGACAATGGGGTATTCTATTGATTCACTTGATGTATGTTTTGGTGATCAACTTGCGGGTTCCGTGACCTTGGGAATCTATGCATAGGGGTTTGCACACGTTTTCGTCTTCACTCTCCAGTAGAAACTTTGGGGCTTGATGTCTACTACACAACCTTCTTCTTGTAGACATTGTTGGGCCTCCAAGTGCAGAGGTTTGTAGGACAGTAGCAAATTTCTCTCAAGTGGATGACCTAAGGTTTATCAATCCGTGAGAGGCGGGATGAAGATGGTCTCTCTCAAACAACCTGCAACCAAATAACAAAGAGTCTCTTGTGTCCCCAACACACCCAATACAATGGTAAATTGTGTAGGTGCACTAGTTCGGCGAAGAGATGGTGATACAAGTGCAATATGGATGGTAGATATAGGTTTTTGTAATCTGAAATAATAAAAACAGCAAGGTAACAAGTGATAAACGTGATGTAAACGGTATTGCAATGATAGGAAACAAGGCCTAGGGTTCATACTTTCACTAGTGCAAGTTCTCTCAACAATAATAACATAGATAGATCATATAACAATCCCTCAACATGCAACAAAGAGTCACTCCAAAGCCACTAATAGCGGAGAACAAACGTAGAGATTATGGTAGGGTACGAAACCACCTCAAAGCTATTCTTTCGGATCGATCTATAAAAGAGTTCGTACTAGAATAACACCTTAAGACACAAATCAACAAAAACCCTAATGTCACCTAGATACTCCATTGTCACCTCAAGTATCCGTGGGCATGATTATACGATATGCATCACACAATCTCAGATTCATCCAACCAACACAAAGTACTTCAAAGAGTGCCCCAAAGTTTCTACCAGAGAGTCAAGAACGTGTGCCAACCCCTATGCATAGGTTCATGGGCGGAACCCACAAGTTGGTCACCAAAACATACATCAAGAGGCACATGATATCCCATTGTCACCACAGATAAACACGGCAAGACATACATCAAGTGTTCTCATAAAAGACTCAATCCGACAAGATAACTTCAAAGGGGAAAATCAATTCATCACAAGAGAGTAGAGGGGGAGAAACATCATAAGATCCAAATACAATAGCAGAGCTCGGGATACATCAAGATCGTGCCATAGAGGGAACACGAGAGAGAACACGAGAGAGAGATCAAACACATAGCTACTGGTACATACCCTCAGCCCCGAGGGTGAACTAATCCTTCCTCGTCATGGAGAGCGCCGGGATGATGAAGATAGCCACCGGTGAGGGTTCCCCCCTCCGGCAGGGTGCCGGAACAGGGCCCGATTGGTTTTTGGTGGCTCTGGATGTTTTGCGGCGGCGGAACTCCCAATCTATCTTCTGTTCTGGAAGTTTTAGGGTACGTAGGTATATATGGGTGAAAGGAATACGTCGGTGGACCGAAGGGGGGCCACGAGGTAGGGGGCGCGCCCCAGGGGGGTGGGCGCCCCCCCACCCTCTTGAGCACCTCCCTTCTTTCGTGACGTGCACTCCAAGTCCATTGGGTGGCTTTCCTTCCAAAAATAACTTCTCCAGTTGATTTCGTTCCGTTTTGACTCCGTTTGATATTCCTTTTCCTCGAAACACTGAAATAGGCATAAAACAACAAATCTGGGCTGGGCCTCCGGTTAATAGGTTAGTCCCAAAAATAATATAAAAGTGGATAATAAAGCCCAATATTGCCCAAAACAGTAGATAATATAGCATAGAGCAATCAAAAATTATTGATACGTTGGAGACGTATCAAGCATCCCCAAGCTTAATTCCTGCTCATCCTCGAGTAGGTAAATGGTAAAAAGATAATTTTTGATGTGGAATGCTAGTTGGCATAATTTCAATGTAATTCTTCTTACTTGTGACATGAATATTCAGATCCGAAATATTCAAGACAAAAGTTCATATTGACATAAAAATAATAATACTTCAAGCATACTAATCAAAGTAATCATGTCTTCTCAAAATAGCATGGCAAAAGAAAGTTCATCCCTACAAAATCATATAGTTAGGCTATGCTTCATTTTCGTCACACAAAGATGTTCCCAACTTCTATACCCCCGATGACAAGCCAAACAATTGTTTCATACTCAAATAATCTCAAACTTTTTCAACCTTCACGCAATACATGAGCGTGAGCCGTGGATATAGCACTATGGGTGGAATAGAATATGATGATGGGTATTGTGTGGAGAAGACAAAAAAAAGGAGAAAGTCTCACATTGACGAGGATAATTAACGGGCTATGGAGATGCCCATCAATTGATGTCAACATGAGGAGTAGGGATTGCCATGCAACAGATGCACTAGAGCTATGAGTGAATGCTCAACAAAAGAAAACTAGTGGGTGTGCATCCAACTTGCTTGCTCACGAAGACCTAGGGCATTTGAGGAAGCCCATCATAGGAATATACAAGCCAAGTTATATAATGAAAAATTCCCACTAGTATGAACAAGACAACTTATGAGACTCACTATATGAAAAACATGGTGCTACTTTGAAGCACAATATATGAGACTCGCTACATGAAGAACATGGTGCTACTTTGAAGCACAAGTGTGGAAAAAAGGATAGTAGCATTGCCCCTTTTTATTTTTTTATTTATATTTTTTTGGGCCTTCTTTTTTTTTCTTTGGCCTTTCTCTTCTTCTTTGGGGGGGGGGGGACAATGCTCTATTTAATGATGATCATCACACTTCTATTTATTTACAACTCAATGATTACAACTCGATACTAGAACATAGTATGACTCTATATGAATGCCTCTGGTGGTGTACCGGGATATACAATGAATCAAGAGTGACATGTATGAAAGAATTATGAACGGTGGCTTTGCCACAAATACTATGTCCACTACATCATCATGCTAAGTAATATGACAATGATGAATGTCTCATGAAGAACGGTATGGTGGAAAGTTGCATGGCAATATATCTCGAAATGGCTATGGAAATGCCATAATAGGTAGGTATGGTGGCTGTTTTGAGGAAGATATAGGGAGGTTTATGTGTGATAGAGCGTATCATGTCACGGGGTTTGGATGCACCAGCGAAGTTTGCACCAACTCTCAAGGTGAGAAAGGGAAATGCATGCAATCAAGAGGCTAGCAAAGGCAGAAAGGTAAAAGTGCGCATAATCCATGGACTCAACATTAGTCAAAACAAATCATATACTTATTGCAAAAATTTAGAAGTCATCAAAAATCAAGTACTACGCGCATGCTCCTAGGGGGATAGATTGGTAGGAAAAGACCATCGCTCGTCCCCGACCGCCACTCATAAGGATGCACAAGCCAGGTACACTTCATATTTCAAATTTGTTACACAACTTTAACCATACGTGCATGCTATGGGACTTGCTAACTTCAACACAAGCATTTTTCAAATTCACAATTACTCAACTAGCACGACTTTGATATTATTACCTCCATATCTCAAAACAATTATCAAGCATCAAACTTTTCTTAGTATTCAACACACTCATAAGAATTCTTACAAATCTTTTATGCTTAGCATATTATGATTAAGCACATTACCATGCTATTTAAGACTCTCAAAATAATCTAAGTGAAGCATGAGACTTCATCTATTTCTTCAAAATAAAACCACCACCATGCTCTAAAAGATATAAGTGATGCACTAGAGCAAATGACAAACTACTCCAAAAGATATAAGTGAAGATCAATGAGTACTCGAATAATTGTGCAACTATGTGAAGACTCTCTAACATTTAAGAATTTCATATCTTGGTATTGTATTCAAGCAGAAAGCAAAGCAAAACAAAATGACATTGCAAGGATAGCACAACTCATGTGAAGAAGCAAAAACTTAGGCTCAACCGATACTAACCGATAGTTGTTGAAGAAGAAAGATGGGATGCCTACCGGGGCATCCCCAAACTTAGATGCTTGAGACTTCTTGAAATATTATCTTGGGGTGCCTTTGGAATCCCCAAGCTTGAACTTTTGTGTCTCCTTAATTCCTCTCATATCATGGTTTCTGTTTTTCTCAAAAAGCTTCATCCACACCAAACTCAACAAGAACTCATGAGATAGGTTAGTATAAACCAATGCAAAACCTTATCATTTTCTACTGTAACAAATAACTAACATTATTATTCAACGTTGCATACTAAATGCCTCTGCATATTTAATACTCCTATCCTCAAATAGAATCATTAAACAAGCAAACATATGCAAACAATGCAAACATAACAGCAATCTGTCAAAACAGTACATTCTGTAAAGAATGCAAGAGTATCAATACTTACCTGACTCCAAAAATTATGAACTAAAATTCCCACTGTAGTAAATTCATCAGAGCTCATTATTCAAAAATATTAAACATTATATCATGCTCTGAATTTTCTAGCGATTTTTTGCAACAGCGGTAAACTTTCTGTTTTCAAACAGCAACATGTATAGTAGCAAAATAAGCATGGCAAAGGCTATCCTTGACCTTTTTATTGAAACTAAAGATGCAAAACATTAATCTAATTAACAGCAAGCAAATAATAACAAAAATAAAATGATGCTCCAAGCAAAACACATATCATGTGGTGAATAAAAATATAGCTCCAAGTAAAGTTACCGATGAACGAAGACGAAAGAGGGGATGCCATCCGGGGCATCCCCAAGCTTAGGCTCTTGGTTGTACTTGAATATTACCTTGGGGTGCCTTGTTCATCCCCAAGATTAGGCTCTTTCCACTCCTTATTCCATATTCCATCGAATCTTTACCCAAAACTTGAAAACTTCACAACAGAAAACTTAACAGAAAACTCGTGAGCTCCGTTAGCGAAAGAAAAAAAAACACCACTTCAAGGTACTATAATGAACTCATTATTTATTTATATTGGTGTTAAACATACTGTATTCCAACTTATCTATGGTGTATAAACTATTTTACTAGCCATAGATTCATCAAAATAAGCAAACAACACACGAAAAACAGAATCTGTCAAAAACAGAACATTCTGTAGTAATCTGTGACTAACGCAAACTTATGGTACTCCAAAAATTCTAAAATAAATTGGTGGACCTGAGTAATTTGTCTAGTAATCATCTTAAAAAAGAATGAACTAAATAGCACTCTACAGTAAAAAGTTTTAGCTAATCTCGTGAGCGCTAAAGTTTCTGTTTTTACAGCATGATAATAAAGACTTCACCCAAGTCTTCCCAAAGGTTCTACTTGGCACAAACACTAATTAAAACACAAAACCACATCTAAACAGAGGCTAAATGATTTATTTATTACTAAACAGAAACAAAAAGCAATAAACTAAAATAAAATTGGGTTGCCTCCCAACAAGCGCTATCGTTTAACGCCCCTAGCTAGGCATGATGATTTCAATGATGCTCACATAAAAGATAGGAATTGAAACATATAGAGAGCATCATGAAGAATATGACTAGCACACTTAAGTCTAACCCACTTCCTATGCATAGGGATTTTGTGAGAAAACAACTTATGGGAACAAGAATCAACTTGCATAGGAAGGTAAAACAAGCAAAACTTCAAGATTTTAAGCACATAGAGAGGAAACTTGATATTATTGCAATTCCTACAAGCATATGTTCCTCCCTCATAATAATTTTCAGTAGAATCATGAATGAATTCAACAATATAACCAGCACCTAAAGCATTATTTTCATGATCTACTTGCATAGAAAATTTTCTACTCTCCACATAAGCAAAATTCTTCTCATGGATAATAGTGGGAGCAAACTCAACAAAATAACTATCATGTGATTGAAAATTAAGATCAAAATGACAAGTTTCATGGTTATAATTATTCTTTAAAGCATACGTGTTATCACAATAATCATCATAGATAGGAGGCATGCTTTCATCATAGTAAATTTGCTCATCAAAGCTTGGGGGACAAAAAATATCATCTTCATCAAACATAGCTTCCCCAAGCTTGTGGCTTTGCATATCATTAGCATCATGGATATTCAAGGAGTTTATACTAATAACATTGCAATCATCCTCATCATACAAAGATTTAGTGCCAAACATTTTAATGCATTCTTCTTCTAACACTTGGGCACAATTTTGCTTTCCATCATACTCACGAAAGGTATTAAAAAGATGAAGCGTATGAGACAAACTCAATTCCATTTTTTTGTAGTTTTGTTTTATAAACTGGACTAGTGCTAAAACAAGAAACAAAAGATTCGTTGCAAGATCTAAAGATATACCTTCAAGCGCTTAACCTCCCGCAACGGCGCGGAAAAAGAGCTTGATGTCTACTACACAACCTTCTTCTTGTAGGCGTTGTTGGGCCTCCAAGTGCAGAGGTTTGTAGGACAGTAGCAAATTTCCCTCAAGTGGATGACCTAAGGTTTATCAACTGTGGGAGGCGTGGGATGAAGATGGTCTCTCTCAAACAACCCTGCAACCAAATAACAAAGAGTCTCTTGTGTCCCCAACACACCCAATACAATGGTAAATTGTATAGGTGCACTAGTTCGGCGAAGAGATGGTGATACAAGTGCAATATAGATGGTAGATATAGGTTTTTGTAATATGAAATAATAAAAACAGCAAGGAAACAAGTGATAAACGTGAGCGTAAACGGTATTGCAATGATAGGAAACAAGGCCTAGGGTTCATACTTTCACTAGTGCAAGTTCTCTCAACAATAATAACATAGATAGAACCAAAGCCACTAATAGCGGAGAGCAAACGTAGAGATTATGGTAGGGTACGAAACCACCTCAAAGCTATTCTTTCGGATCGATCTATAAAAGAGTTCATACTAGAATAACACCTTAAGACACAAATCAACCAAAACCCTAATGTCACCTAGATACTCCATTGTCACCTCAAGTATCCGTGGGCATGATTATACGATATGCATCACACAATCTCAGATTCATCCAACCAACACAAAGTACTTCAAAGAGTGCCCCCAAGTTTCTAGGAGAGTCAAGAACGTGTGCCAACCCCTATGCATAGGTTCATGGGAGGAACCCATAAGTTGGTCACCAAAACATACATCAAGAGGCACATGATATCCCATTGTCACCACAGATAAACACGGCAAGACATACATCAAGTGTTCTCATAAAAGACTCAACTGATAAGATAACTTCAAAGGGAAACTCAATTCATCACAAGAGAGTAGAGGGGAGAAACATCATAAGATCCAACTACAATAGCAAAGCTCGGGACACATCAAGATCGTGCCATAGAGGGAACACGAGAGAGAACACAAGAGAGAGATCAAACACATAGCTACTAGTGCATACCCTCAGCCCCGAGGGTGAACTACTCCCTCCTCGTCATGGACAGCACCGGGATGATGAAGATGGCCACCGGTGAGGGGTCCCCCCTCCGTGAGTCTTGGAACAGGTCCCGATTGGTTTTGGTGGCTCTGGAGGTTTTGCGTCGTGAAACTCCCGATCTATCTTCTGTTACGGAAGTTTTAGAATGCGAGGTATATATGGGTGAAAGGAGTACGTCGGTGGACCGAAGGGGGGGAGGCACGAGGCAGGGGGCGCGCCCCCCACCCTCGTGAGCACCTCCCTTCTTTCCTGATGTACACTCCAAGTCCATCGGGTGGCTTTCCTTCCAAAAATAACTTCTCTAGTTGATTTCATTCCGTTTTGACTCCGTTTGATATTCCTTCTCCTCGAAATACTGAAATAGGCATAAAAGAGCAAATCTGGGCTGGGCCTCCGGTTAATAGGTTAGTCCCAAAAATAATATAAAAGTGGATAATAAAGCCCAATATTGCCCAAAACAGTAGATAATATAGCATGGAGCAATCAAAATTATAGATACGTTGGAGACGTATCAAGCATCTAAGCTTAATTCCTGCTTTCGTCCTCGAGTAGGTAAATGATAAAAGATAATTTTGATGTGGAATGCTAGTTGGCATAATTTCAATGTAATTCTTCTTACTTGTGATATGAATATTCAGATCCGAAAGATTCAAGACAAAAGTTCATATTAACATAAAAATAATAATACTTCAAGCATACTAATCAAAGTAATCATGTCTTCTCAAAATAGCATGGCAAAAGAAAGTTTATCCCTACAAAATCATATAGTTAGGCTATGCTTCATTTTTGTCACACAAATATGTTCCCAACTTCTATACCCCCGATGACAAGCCAAGCAATTGTTTCATACTCAAATAATCTCAAACTTTTTCAACCTTCACTCAATACATGAGCGTGAGCCATGGATATAGCACTATGGGTGGAATAGAATATGATGATGGGGATTGTGTGGAGAAGACAAAAAAAGGAGAAAGTCTCACATTGACGAGGATAATTAACGGGCTATGGAGATGCCCATCAATTGATGTGAACATGAGGAGTAGGGATTGCCATGCAATGGATGCACTAGAGCTATGAATGAATGCTCAACAAAAGAAAACTAGTGGGTGTGCATCCAACTTGCTTGCTCACGAAGACCTAGGGCATTTGAGGAAGCCCATCATAGGAATATACAAGCCAAGTTCAATAATGAAAAATTCCCACTAGTATGAACAAGACAACTTATGAGACTCACTATATGAAAAACATGGTGCTACTTTGAAGCACAATATATGAGACTCACTACATGAAGAACATGGTGCTACTTTGAAGCACAAGTGTGGAAAAAAGGATAGTGGCATTGCCCCTTTTTTATTTTTTTAAATATTTTTTTGGGCCTTCTTTTTTTTTCTTTGGCCTTTCTCTTTTTTTGAGGGGGGGGGGGACAATGCTCTATTGAATATTGATCATCACACTTCTATTTATTTACAACTCAATGATTACAACTCGATACCAGAACATAGTATGACTTTATATGAATGCCTCCGGCGGTGTACCGGGATATGCAATGAATCAAGAGTGACATGTGTGAAAGAATTATGAACAGTGGCTTTGCCACAAATACTATGTCCACTACATGATCATGCTAAGCAATATGACAATGATGAATGTGTCATGAAGAACGATATGGTGGAAAGTTGCATGGCAATATATCTCGGAATGGCTTTGGAAATGCCATAATAGGTAGGTATGGTGGCTGTTTTGAGGAAGATATAGGGAGGTTTATGTGTGATAGAGCGTATCATGTCACGGGGTTTGGATGCACCAGCGAAGTTTGCACCAACTCTCAAGGTGAGAAAGGGAAATGCTGCATCAAGAGGCTAGCAAAGGAGGAAAGGTAAAAGTGCGTATAATCCATGGACTCAACATTAGTCAAAAGAACTCATATACTTATTGCAAAAATTTAGAAGTCATCAAAAATCAAGTACTACGCGCATGCTCCTAGGGGGATAGATTGGTAGGAAAAGACCATCGCTCGTCCCCGACCGCCACTCATAAGGATGCACAAGCCAGGTACACTTCGTATTTCAAATTTGTTACTCAACTTTAACCATACGTGCATGCTATGGGACTTGATAACTTCAACACAAGCATTTCTCAAATTCACAATTACTCAACTAGCACGACTTTGATATTATTACCTCCATATCTCAAAACAATTATCAAGCATCAAACTTTTCTTAGTATTCAACACACTCATAAGAATTCTTACAAATCTTTTATGCTTAGCATATTACGATTAAGTACATTACCATGCTATTTAAGACTCTCAAAATAATCTAAGTGAAGCATGAGACTTCATCTATTTCTTCAAAATAAAACCACCACCATGCTCTAAAAGATATAAGTGATGCACTAGAGCAAATGACAAACTACTCCGAAAGATATAAGTGAAGATCAATGAGTAGTCGAATAATTGTGAAACTATGTGAAGACTCTCTAACATTTAAGAATTTCAGATCTTGGTATTGTATTCAAGCAGCAAGAAAAGGAAAACAAAATGACATTGCAAGGATAGCACAACTCATGTGAAGAAGCAAAAACTTAGGCTCAACCGATACTAACCGATAGTTGTTGAAGAAGAAAGATGGGATGCCTACCGGGGCATCCCCAAGCTTAGATGCTTGAGACTTCTTGAAATATTATCTTGGGGTGCCTTGGTCATCCCCAATCTTGAACTTTTGTGTCTCCTTAATTCCTCTCATATCATGGTTTCTCTTTTTCTCAAAAAGCTTCATCCACACCAAACTCAACAAGAACTCGTGAGATAGGTTAGTATAAACCAATGCAAAACCTTATCATTTTCTACTGTAACAAATCACTAACATTATTATTCAACATTGCATACTAAATGCCTCTGCATATTTAATACTCCTATCCTCAAATAGAATCATTAAACAAGCAAACATATGCAAACAATGCAAACATAACAGCAATCTGTCAAAACAGTACAGTCTGTAAAGAATGCAAGAGTATCAATACTTACCTGACTCCAAATATTATGAACTAAAATTCCAACTGTAGTAAATTAATCAGAGCTCATTATGAAAAAAGATTCAACATTATATCATGCTCTGACTTTTCTAGGGAATTTTTGCAACACCGGTAAACTTTCTGTTTTCAAACAGCAACATGTATAGTAGCAAGATAAGCATGGCAAAGGCTATCCTTGACATTTTTATTGAAACTAAAGATGCAAAACATTAATATAATTAACAGAAAGCAAATAATAACAAAAATAAAATGACGCTCCAAGCAAAACACATATCATGTGGTGAATAAAAATATAGCTCCAAGTAAAGTTACCGATGAATGAAGACGAAAGAGGGGATGCCATCCGGGGCATCCCCAAGCTTAGGCTCTTGGTTGTCCTTGAATATTACCTTGGGGTGCCTTGTGCATCCCCAAGCTTAGGCTCTTGCCACTTCTTATTCCATTGTTCATCGAATCTTTACCCAAAACTTGAAAACTTCACAACACAAAACTTAACAGAAAACTCGTGAGCTCCGTTAGCGAAAGAAAACAAAACACCACTTCAAGGTACTGTAATGAACTCATTCTTTATTAATATTGGTGTTAAACCTACTGTATTCCAACTTCTCTATGGTTTATAAACTATTTTACTAGCCACAGATTCATCAAAATAAGCAAACAACACACGAAAAACAGAATCTGTCAAAAACAGAACAGTCTGTAGTAATCTGTGAATAACGCAAACTTCTGGAACTCCAAAAATTCTAAAATAAATTGTTGGACCTGAGTAATTTGTCTAGTAATAATTTTCAAAAAGAATCAACTAAATAGCTCTCTCCAGTAAAAAGTTTTAGCTAATCTCATGAGCGCTAAAGTTTCTGTTTTTTACAGCATGATCATAAAGACTTCACCCAAGTCTTCCTAAAGGTTCTACTTGGCACAACCACTAAATAAAACACAAAACCACATCTAAACAGAGGCTAAATGATTTATTTATTACTAAACAGAACCAAAAAGCAAGAAACTAAAATAAAATTGGGTTGCCTCCCAACAAGCGCTATCGTTTAACGCCCCTAGCTAGGCATGATGATTTCAATGATGCTCACATAAAAGATAGGAATTGAAACATATAGAGAGCATCATGAAGAATATGACTAGCACACTTAAGTCTAACCCACTTCCTATGCATAGGGATTTTGTGAGCAAACAACTTATGGGAACAAGAATCAACTTGCATAGGAAGGTAAAACAAGCAAAACTTCAAGATTTTAAGCACATAGAGAGGAAACTTGATATTATTGCAATTCCTACAAGCATATGTTCCTCCCTCATAATAATTTTCAGTAGCATCATGAATGAATTCAATAATATAACCAGCACCTAAAGCATTATTGTCATGATCTACTTGCATATAAAATTTACTACTCTCCACATAAGCAAAATTCTTCTCATGAATAATAGTGGGAGCAAACTCAACAAAATAACTATCATGTGATTGAAAATTAAGATCAAGATGACAAGATTCATGGTTATCATTATTATTTAAAGCATACGTGTCATCACAATAATCATCATAGATAGGAGGCATGCTTTCATCATAGTAAATTTGCTCATCAAAGCTTGGGGGACAAAAAAATATCATCTTCATCAAACATAGCTTCCCCAAGCTTGTGGCTTTGCATATCATTAGCATCATGGATATTCAAGGAGTTTATACTAACAACATTGCAATCATGCTCATCATACAAAGATTTAGTTCCAAGCATTTTAATGCATTCTTCTTCTAACACTTGGGCACAATTTTCCTTTCCATCACACTCACTAAAGATATGAAAAAGATGAAGCGTATGAGACAAACTCAATTCCATTCTTTTTGTAGTTTTCTTTTATAAACTAGACTAGTGCTAAAACAAGAAACAAAAAGATTCGTTTGCAAGATCTAAAGATATACCTTCAAGCGCTAACCTCCCCGGCAACGGCGCCAGAAAAGAGCTTGATGTCTACTACACAACCTTCTTCTTGTAGACGTTGTTGCGCCTCCAAGTGCAGAGGTTTGTAGGACAGTAGCAAATTTCCCTCAAGTGGATGACCTAAGGTTTATCCATCCGTGGGAGGCGTAGGATGAAGATGGTCTCTCTCAAACAACCCTGCAACCATATAACAAAGAGTCTCTTGTGGCCCCAACTCACCCAATACAATGGTAAATTGTATAGGTGCACTAGTTTGGCGAAGAGATGGTGATACAAGTGCAATATGGATGGTAGATATAGGTTTTTGTAATGTGAAATAATAAAAACAGCAAGGAAACAAGTGATAAACGTGAGCGTAAACGGTATTGCAATGATAGGAAACAAGGCCTAGGGTTCATACTTTCACTAGTGCAAGTTCTCTCAACAATAATAACATAGATGGATCATATAACAATCCCTCAACATGCAACAAAGAGTCACTCCAAAGCCACTAATAGCGGAGAACAAACGTAGAGATTATGGTAGGGTACGAAACCACCTCAAAGCTATTCTTTCGATCGATCTATAAAAGAGTTCATACTAGAATAACACCTTAAGACACAAATCAACCAAAACCCTAATGTCACCTAGATACTCCATTGTCACCTCAAGTATCCGTGGGCATGATTATACGATATGCATCACACAATCTCAGATTCATCCAACCAACACAAAGTACTTCAAAGAGTGCCCCAAAGTTTCTACCGAGAGTCAAGAACGTGTGCCAACCCCTATGCATAGGTTCATGGGCGGAACCCGCAAGTTGGTCACCAAAACATACATCAAGAGGCACATGACATCCCATTGTCACCATAGATAAACACGGCAAGACATACATCAAGTGTTCTCATAAAAGACTCAATCCGATAAGATAACTTCAAAGGGAAACTCAATTCATCACAAGAGAGTAGAGGGGAGAAACATCATAAGATCCAACTACAATAGCAAAGCTCGGGACACATCAAGATCGTGCCATAGAGGGAATACGAGAGAGATCAAACACATAGCTCTTGGTACATATCCTCAGCCCAGGGTGAACTACTCCTCCACGTCATGGAGAGCGCCGGGATGATGAAGATGGCCACGGTGAGGTTCCCCCCCTCGGCGGTCTTAACAGGGTCCCAATTGGTTTTTGGTGGCTCTGGAGGTTTTGCGGCGGCGGAACTCCCGATCTATCTTCTGTTCTGGAAGTTTTAGGGTACGTAGGTATATATGGGTGAAAGGAGTACGTCGGTGGACCAAAGGGGGGGCCACGAGGCAGGGGGGCGCGCCCCCACCCTCGTAAGCACCTACCTTCTTTCCTGACGTGCACTCCAAGTCCATCGGGTGGCTTTCCTTCCAAAAATAACTTCTCCAGTTGATTTCGTTCCGTTTTGACTCCGTTTGATATTCCTTTTCCTCGAAATACTGAAATAGGCATAAAACAGCAAATCTGGGTTAATATAAAATGTAACATCCCAAATTTTCAATTTGGAATGTTATACATTAGGTCATCATGCATATCATATTTTCTCGCATTTTCCGATCCTAGAAAATTTCACGCACCTCAAGGACCCTCGGAGAGAGTTGGAAGTTTCATTATTTTCATATTTGGGATTTCTCAAATTTTGAAAATAGGATCATTGGATTTATTTAATTATCTTCATAAAGTTTTTCCTATAAAAACTTAAGAGAGAATAATATGACTTTCCCAATATTTAGGAAAAATGAAGATATTATAACTAAATCAAATTTGGTTTTGGAAGATTTATTTTGCTTAGGCAAAAATGAGCATTTAAAAAATATATGCATGTTTGCCGCTTTAAAGTTCATTTTGTTCGACTCATTTTTAGGAGTCGGGAAAATTAATTTTATTAAAATCGGAGTTCGTTTGGTTTTTTTAATCCGTTTTGTTTTGTTTAAAAAACCGCTTCGGTGTAGCGACCCGACCTCAGACGGTCAAGCCTCGTATTCTTTATGCCATCCTCGGATCAGTATCTTTGGCACACACAGTACATCAATGTATATATCAAAGTGCAATCACATGTATAAATAACGTAAAATGATATATACCTCATAATACTCAATGAAACAATCAAGCGGGTGTGGAGTCCCATCAACGCCATCGGCAGTTGAGTGTAGACCGTAACCTGTATCGTAACTCTTACTCGTCGAGGAAATATACGCAACATGATACGTTGCAGCCGTGTAGGTCGATTACATTGAATGTAAGCAAGATCACAACATGAATAAGCAGATGGTAAAACTATACTATATGCAATTTGGCTTTGTGGCTCAGTATCGAGTTTTGTTTGCGTAAATGCTGATTTTATTTTACCTACATCAAAGGAATAGAATGAAGTCTGTACTAAGGAGTTTTCTATCATGACATGGTTCCGCCAACCGATGTCTCATAGCCCAAAAATTCATCATATGTTGCCCACAATTAAGTTATCAATCCGGTGTTGAGAGTTCCAGATAGATCCAAGTCCAGATGCTCAAATTGTCCGTAGAATCGGGACACGGCTAATCGATTAGGTTATAACCCTCTTTTACGTTCTCGCACTTCGTGGTGTTTGAGAACAAGACGATCAAACATGGTCTTCCAAAGAGTTCCTCGACCACCGTCGGTACTCCATCGATCCTACCGTAGTTCTACATACGCTAGCACCGGCCCCACCAGAGTCACCACTAAGGTCAACCAAGCGAGCCCATAATGACTTGCGGTTGCAGGTAAGCTTCGGTCATGAAGTATTCTTTTCGTCTCTTTGAGTCTGGGTGAAGCTTTCCGCAAGATGTCATGGCGCTTCTCCATGCATCCTGCCAACCACGGGGTTCTCCAGGTGCCCGTCAACCGTCCTTCACCCAAGAGTGTGTATTGAATTCTTGTCTCGAGTCTTGAAGTCTTGAGGTCTTGAAGGTGCAGTCCTTGCAGATTCCATCATGGAGTTGTCGTCATTGACGTAGAGTCCTCCTTCTTCACACCACTCTCGTGCACTCATACCAAACCCGTCTACTATAGCGTAGCATTAAAATAAAATATCGTCCGGGCTTGGTAACAGGGTGATGGGTTCCTACCTCATGCATACTACTCAACTACAAGAATTTCAATATCACTCTTGAGGGGTGGTTGCAAGGATGCCACTAAATGCAATAAAACATAGGTAAGAAAAGCATGGTCAAAGTGAACTTGCACGGTTGACGATCTTCAAAAACTAGGGTTTACGTAGTAGCAATCTTAGCACTCAGGAAAATTCTACCGAGACAAACAAATAATCACAATAAGCACATAGCATAGGACCACATAACACAATAGCATAGCAATAGCAACATAACACATCAAAATCAAACGAATCAAAACCAAATCCAAAGGAAAACTCAAAGAAAACCAATTCAAAGTTTTCCTACTTCAAACAACAACTAAAATAGTTTTATATAACAAAATTTTCTTAACATAACCTAATCATGGTTTTATGTTAACTTAACGGAAAAGGTTTCACTAAGCAACTAGGAGCAAAAGAATTAATTAAAAGGCTATTATAAAACTCATTCTAGGCCTAATCCAATTTCTATTAAGAAAAATAATTTAAAACTTTTATTAATTATAAATAAAAGTTCATCTATTAGAATGACAGAAACTAACCTAGAATAACTAATCACAAGTTAAAAATAAATTCATTTACTAATTAAAATATTAGGAAAACAGCATCTAGCTAATTAATTAGGATTAATAGGATTCTGCTTAAAACTAATTATTTATTAATCCTAAAATACCCAAGTTAATTTCTAGGGTTTGGCAATGTCAAAATAAAGTTGGGACAAAAAGAATCATGCAAAAATAATTTTTCTAACTCAAGTTATAGCAGATTTACTATTCTGACTAAAACTAAATTAAAGCATTTTAATTATTTTTAACATAGCTAAATATGTATTCTACAGAAACTACATAAAATTTGCAATCCAACAAAAAAAGAATCATCAAAAAATATTAAACAGAATAAAAGATATACATTTTTGAAAACAGAAACTATTCGGCTAAAAACAAAAAATCAAGATAAAAGAAAAAGGCCTAATGGGCCTATAATGTTCACTAGGCGTTAAATAGTCTAAACGGGCCCTAGGTTTAAACTAAACGAACCGGCCTAAAAATAAAAACCTAAACTAAAAACTAAACCGATCGAACCGGCGGTTTTCTAACTAAAACCTAACCCTTGAGGTTCTAATCCTAGCCCTAGATCTAGGATCGGACGGGAGGGCGATGCAGTGACTTACCGGACTCATGACGGCTGGCGGCGGCGAAAGTGTCCAGGCGTCCGAAGGCCGGGCGAGCTCGGCGACTCGTCAAGGAGATGCGGGGAGCACGGGGTGGTTCGGTGGTGTTGGGGGTCGGGTGGACTAGGGCGTCGTGGCGGCGACTATGGCGTGATGGCGAGCTCGGGACTCAGCTGACGTCGAGCGG
Source organism: Aegilops bicornis (assembly GCA_021605145.1). NCBI lineage: Eukaryota > Viridiplantae > Streptophyta > Magnoliopsida > Poales > Poaceae > Aegilops > Aegilops bicornis. Next base: position 283,314,961 of record CM038675.1, on the reverse strand, counting down.
GAGGGAGAGGGTCTGGCGAGGTTTCGAGGGGAAAATGGGGTCGGCGACTCGGCTTTTATAGCACTGGGGGTCGGGGTGGCTTCGGAAGGGCATCGAGGCGGTCGGGGATCCGGATCCTTCGGGATCCGGTGGATCTCCAGCGAGCTCGTGGCGTGGCGAGGAAGAAGATGGGGCGGGGCCTGGTCGAGAGAGAGAGAGAGGCGAGGCGGCGGGTGGCCGAGGCCTAGGGGTTCGAGGCGAGGGTGGTGAGCCGGCTCGGCTCAGTGGGTGAGGCTGGTGGGTGGGCTGGCCGGGTGGGGTCTGTGTTGGCTGGGCACAGGGGTGCTTTGGCTGGCGCCTGGGGGTTTTTCTTTATTTTTTTTAAATAAAACTAAAACAGAAATAAAACAATATCTATAAATATTTTATATAGGGTATATATATACCAAAATGATCAGGGGAATATTCCCTTTCATTTGAACATTTTTCCAAAGGCAAAATCCAAACTTTATAAAAATCCATTTTTTCAAATTCAAATAAAATTCAGATTTGAATCCAAAACTTTTGGCATTGTTTCCTCTGATATTTTTGGAGTGTCATGTTTGCTCCTCTCATACTTTTGATCAAGTATTTATCAGGCTTAGTTTTTTGAAATGTTTCCCACTTGCCAAAGTTTTGAATTCAAATTCAAAACTCAAAATTTGAAAGAGGGTTTCAAGGCACTTTCAAATGACTTTCAACTTGATACTTTCAAGGCACTTTCAAATGACTTTCAACTCATATTTCATATATTTGAAGAAGTCATTTTATCTTCCCTCATGAAAATCATTGAGTTGCATAAAGCTTTGAATTTGAAATATTCCCAAATGAAATTCAATTTTTTTCCAAAACCCTTTTCATTTCAAAATGGAAGAAGTCATGTCATCTTCACTCTAGGGTTTGGTGTTGGAATGAACTTGAATTCATTGGGATCCAAAAGGGCAAAGGGGATAGTTTTGGGAAAGTCATTTTATTCCCTCTCATCCAACTTTCAAAAATTTCAAATTCCACTCAATTTCACTCAATCACTCAAACAAACAATCAGACAACAAGCATAGTTATTTATTTAATATAACATTCCAAAATTTAGAATTTTGGGATGTTACAAACCTACACACTTAAAATGAATCTCGTCCTCGAGATTCAAGAAACTAGCAAGAAAAGGTTAGGGGTTGGGGTCTTCTAGCAAATGTCTTGGTCGGAAAAGGTCGGGTGCTACCACACTTAAAAACAAGGTCATGGTTCCAATAAACTCAGATATTTCCTCTGGAGGGCTGACAATGTATGTCTCTTCACATATATTACAATAGCTCCTTCATTAAAGCTCTTCCGCGGAAGTATAGGGTGTTCCTCAAAATCTTGGGTCGGTGTGTCAAACTTGAAGTTCGTCCGAGACTGGATCTTCTTAGCTGATGGGTCTGTGTCCATTCTAAACAACTATCGAAACACTCATGGTGGTCTACAATTTATGGTTTTCTCCTGCAGAAACGGTTCTGGGTTGAACTTCACCGTATAACCTACGTTTGTGGCGGTTGCACTGTAATGGGGTTCCATCGTCCTACCATTCTATGGTTTTATGGCTTGTCGCGTCAACACTCTTCTAAGTTTTTCAAGGCTCTCTGATTTTCCATCAACATATGATAGTTCATGATAGAAGTCTTCGGTATGGGGGCCAATCCATCCCGTACTTGAATCATTACCACATACGTAAACATCGAATCACGTATTCTAACACTTGGGCATACTCACAAGCACTGCAGAATTTCTCTTGTGCTCGAACTGGGTTCGAGTAATTCCATGGTTTCTGCAAGCCAAACAAAACATCTATCGTCACTTCACCACTCTCAGGTTTTTTGCGTAACCTTCTGGGTGTGTCCTATTTCTCATAAATCTTGCGAGCACAAGGTTTATTTCTTGGTGTATCATTGTGCTTCCGGATAAGACGTGATCTCATCGGGGTCTTCTTGAATTCCTCCCAAGTTCTTGCTCCTTTAAATCCTTGTATGGATTGATCCATTCTCCACCAGGTTGCAGCACTTTACGTAAAATCTTTGAAGAGCGTATTGAACCTCATACTTCCTTGGAATCAAATTTTTTCTAAATTGATCCTCCATGTTTTGAATCCATAGCTCTGCCTCCAACTGAGTCATCGGTCCAGAGAATAGCAGACCGTCTTCCTTTATCATCTATTGGGTCCAAGGGTTTTGGGATGAGATAGGAGAGAGGTGGGGAGGGATACACACAATACAAACAATAGTTTTTGAAGAAAGCGGGTTTTACTTTGTGGCTGTCGGAAAACATCAAACAAATGACAGCTCACACATCGTCGCATCTAACGTAAGTGTGTAACAGGGTTTGGTCTTCTAAAGGTCAAATATTTCTTCAGAACTTCAAATCTTGAGTCTTCAAGCTGTTGTAGCTTCTAATACATGGTGAAATCCTCTTTACTTGGAAGAGGTCATCAGTCCTCCGATATCTTTCTTGGAGTGGCTTGATTGATCCTTCATGTGGTCAAAAGGAAAAGGGGTATATCCTAACTATTTTGAGGTGAGAGTGTCTATTCGATAAAATCGAGAAAAGATGAGAAGTAAGAGTCTTTTTGTAAATAAAGTTTTTGAGATATCCTGTCCTAGGGCTTTCCGATTTCTAGGGTCACGTCCTCTGATCAACATGTGCTCGATACCATCTTGAGCGACCCGACCTCAGACGGTCAAGCCTACGTGTTCTTTATGCCATCCTCGGATCAGTATCTTTGGCACACAGTACATCAATGTATATATCAAAGTGCAATCACATGTATAAATAACGTAAAATGATATATACCTCATAATACTCAGTGAAACAATCAAGCGGGTGTGGAGTCCCATCAACGCCATCGGCGGAGTTGAGTGTAGACCGTAACCCTGTATCGTAACTCTTACTCGTCGAGGAAATATCTGCAACATGATACGTTGCAGCCGTGTAGGTTAGTACATTGAATGCAAGCAAGATCACAACATGAATAAACAGATGGTAAAACTATACTATATGCAATTTGGCTTTGTGGCTCTATATCTGAGTTTTGTTTGCGTAAATGCTGATTTTATTTTACCTACATCAAAGGAATAGAATGAAGTCTGTACTAAGGAGTTTTCTATCATGACATGGTTCCGCCAACCGATGTCTCATAGCCCAAAAATTCATCATATGTTGCCCACAATTAAGTTATCAATCCGGTGTTGAGAGTTCCGAGATAGATCCAAGTCCAGATGCTCAAATTGTCCGTAACCGGGGACACGGCTAATCGATTAGGTTATAACCCTCTTTTTACGTTCTCGCACTTCAGGGTGTTTGAGAACAAGACGACCGAAACATGGTCTTCCAAAGAGTTCCTCTGACCACTGTCCGGTACCCATCCAGTCCTACCGTAGTTCTACATCTGCTAGCACCGTCCCAGCCAGAGTCACCACTAAGGTCAACCAAGCGAGCCCATAATGACTTGCGGTTGCACAGGTAAGCTTCGGTCATGAAGTATTCTTCCGTCTCTTTGAGTCTGGGTGAAGCTTTCCGCAAGATGTCATGGCGCTTCTCCATGCATCCGGCCAACCACTGGGTTCTCCAGGTGCCCGTCAACCGTCCTTCACCCAAAGAGTGTGTATTGAATTCTTGTCTCGAGTCTTGAAGTCTTGAGGTCTTGAAGGTGCAGTCCTTGCAGATTCCATCATGGAGTTGTCGTCATTGACGTAGAGTCCTCCTTCTTCACACCACTCTCGTGCACTCATACCAAACCCGTCTACTATAGCGTAGCATTAAAATAAAATATCGTCCGGGCTTGGTAACAGGTGATGGGTTCCTACCTCATGCATACTACTCAACTACAAGAATTTCAATATCACTCTTGAGGGGTGGTTGCAAGGATGCCACTAAATGCAATAAAACATAGGTAAGAAAAGCATGGTCAAAGTGAACTTGCACGGTTGACGATCTTCAAAAACTAGGGTTTCAGAGTAGCAATCTTCGCACTCAGGAAAATTCTACCGAGACAAACAAATAATCACAATAAGCACATAGCATAGGACCACATAACACAATAGCATATCAATAGCAACATAACACATCAAAATCAATCGAATCAAAACCAAATCCAAAGGAAAACTCAAAGAAAACCAATTCAAAGTTTTCCTACTTCAAACAACAACTAAAATAGTTTTATATAACAAAAATTTCTTAACATAACCTAATCATGGTTTTATGTTAACTTAACGGAAAAGGTTTCACTAAGCAACTAGGAGCAAAAGAATTAATTAAAAAGCTATTATAAAACTCATTCTAGGCCTAATCCAATTTCTATTAAGAAAAATAATTTAAAACTTTTATTAATTATAAATAAAAGTTCATCTATTAGAATAATGAGAAACTAACCTAGAATAACTAATCACAAGTTAAAAATAAATTCATTTACTAATTAAAATATTAGGAAAACAACATCTAGCTAATTAATTAGGATTAATAGGATTCTGCTTAAAACTAATTATTTATTAATCCTAAAATACCCAAGTTAATTTCTAGGGTATGGCAATGTCAAAATAAAGTTGGGACAAAAGAATCATGCAAAAATAATTTTTCTAACTCAAGTTATAGCAGATTTACTATTCTGACTAAAACTAAATTAAAGCATTTTTAATTATTTTTAACATAGCTAAATATGTATTCTACAGAAAATACATAAAATTTGCAATCCAACAAAAAAGAATCATCAAAAATATTAAACAGAATAAAAGATATACATTTTTGAAAACAGAAACTATTCGGCTAAAAACAGAAAATCAAAATAAAAGAAAAAGGCCTAATGGGCCTATACTGCGCACTAGGCGTTAAATAGTCTAAACGGGCCCTAGGTTTAAACTAAACGAACCGGCCTAAAAATAAAAACCTAAACTAAAAACTAAACCGATCGGAACCGGCCGGTTTTCTAACTAAAACCTAACCCTTGGGGTTCTAATCCTAGCCCTAGATCTAGGATCGGACGGGAGGGCGATGCAGTGACTTACGGGACTCACGACGGCGGGCAAGGGCGGCGAAAAGGCTGGGCGTCCAAGGCCGGGCGAGCTCAGCGGCTCGTCGGGAGATCTTGGGAGCACGGGGTGGTTCGGTGGTGTTGGGAAGTCGGGGGGTGGACTAGGCGTCGTCGTGGCGACTATGGCGGCGGTGGCGAGCTCGGGACTCCGTGACGTCGAGCGGGAGGGAGAGGGTGCCCGAGGTTTCGAGGGGAAAATGGGGTCTGCGACTCGGCTTTTATAGCCTGGGGTCGGGGTGGCTTCGGAAGGGCATCGGGCGGTCGGGGATCCGGATCCTTCGGGATCCGGTGGATCTCAATGAGCTCGTGGCGTGGCGAGGGGAAGAAGATGGGCGGGCCCACGGTCGAGAGAGAGAGAGAGGCGAGGCGGGTGGCCGAGGCCTAGGGGGTTCAGGCGAGGAGGTGGTGGCCGGCTCGGCTCACTGGTGGGCTGGGCAGGGTCAGAGGCCGGGCGGGTGGGGGTGGGCCTGGGGTGGCTGGGCGCCTGGGGTTTTTCTTTATTTTATTAAATAAAACTAAAACAGAAATAAAACAATATCTATAAATATTTTATATAGGGTATATATATACCAAAATGATCAGGGGAATATTCCCTTTCATTTGAACATTTTTCCAAAGGCAAAATCCAAACTTTATAAAAATCCATTTTTTTCAAATTCAAATAAAATTCAGATTTGAATCCAAAACTTTTGGCATTGTTTCCTCTGATATTTTTGGAGTGTCATGTTTGCTCCTCTCATACTTTTGATCAAGTATTTATCAGGCTTAGTTTCTTTGAAATGTTTCCCACTTGCCAAAGTTTTGAATTCAAATTCAAAACTCAAAATTTGAAAGAGGGTTTCAAGGCACTTTCAAATGACTTTCAACTTGATACTTTCAAGGCACTTTCAAATGACTTTCAACTCATATTTCATATAATTGAAGAAGTCATTTTATCTTCCCTCATGAAAATCATTGAGTTGCATAAAGCTTTGAATTTGAAATATTCCCAAATGAAATTCAATTTTTTTCCAAAACCCTTTTCATTTCAAAATGGAAGAAGTCATGTCATCTTCACTCTAGGGTTTGGTGTTGGAATGAACTTGAATTCATTGGGATCCAAAAGGCAAAGGGATAGTTTTGGGAAAGTCATTTTATTCCCTCTCATCCAACTTTCAAAAATTTCAAATTCCACTCAATTTCACTCAATCACTCAAACAAACAATCAGACAACAAGCATAGTTATTTATTTAATATAACATTCCAAAATTTAGAATTTTGGGATGTTACACCGGGCCAAGGCCCAGCCGGCCCAGCCAGCTACGCCCCGGCCCACCTCCCTCTCCCTCCTCACATGTGATCTCCGCCCGCCACGCCACCCGCCGCCCGAGTCCGCCTCCGCCCGGCCAGCTTGCCTTCCCAAACCACCGGCCACCCCCTCTTAAATACCGGCCGCCCTCTCTCTCATCCATGTGCCGCCCGCCCAAGCCGAGCCCGCCGCCGCCCCCAAGCCGAGCCCGCGCCGCCGCCAAGGATGCTCATAGTTCCTCGCCCGGCCGAACCCGTCGCCCCTCGCCGCCCCTCGCCGCCTCCCTACCTCACGACCCATGGGACCCCGAGCCCAGCAGGAGCCAGCCGTGAAATCCCGGAGGTAGCCGCCGCCGCCCCGCCCCGATCCGGTTTTTTTAGAAAAACCCGATCCGGTTTTTTCGTTCGTTGTTCGGTTTTTTTTCAAAACCTAGATGGTTTTTATTTTTTCTTCGGTTTTCTTAATTAACGAACGTTCACCGAACCGTTCGTTTCAATGAACGTGTTCGTTGGATTAGTTCTGTTAACGAACGTCCGTTATTTAATCCGTTCGTCGTTTTCTTTTAATCGGATTTAATCCGTTATTTTGATTCGATTTCCGATCCGATTTTCAAATCTGTTTTATTTCTTGCTCGTTTATCGGAATCGGGTGATTCAAGCGCACGGAGTTTCGTTCTGAAACCGCCGTTCCGACTAACCTACTTACACAGAGTTTTGCTACTGTAAAATTTTGACCTAGTTTCAGATTGCTAAACCGAGTCGTTCTCTCTCGAGTTCCGACTTTCGATGCTTTATTTGATTCGATTCTTTTGCAACCAGGGTTCTTAAGTTGAACTATCTGGTTAGATCTTTTATTCGAGATTTCCCGTGCATTAGATGAGTACTTATTGTATGCTTGTTGTTTGTCTGCGTTAGATCACCGAGTGCGCCGCTTGTTACTTGAATCTCTAGGACTCATGGATCATCGGCAAGGCAAGTAACACTTTGATCATACTTTTCTCATACCCGATTTTATTGCATTAGATCAAACCCTCAAACACTTGCATGTTTAGGATCTAATTAAATTGTGGGATGGGAAGTAGATTGAGGTAGTACCTATTACCTGTTTACTTATGAAACCTTGGGAGTTACTTCTACGTTTGCTTAATTATGCCATGCTATGCTAGTAGACGTGGATTGGGTGAGTGAATATCCATGACAGATGTGAGATTGTAATTAATGGTTTATCTAAGGTGGCAACCTAAACACACATCTGGGTGGATTGAGGCACTGGTTTCTACTCGAGGACTTGCTGTATTTCTTGGACCGCCACCCGTGCTCTAAGGGATCATAAGACTATTCAAACTGGAAACTTACGTGTGCAGCCACAAGCCAATTATGGGCTCTGGCGTAGTTGACTAAGTTGTGCGAACTCTTACGGGTAGGCTAGCTGATGTAGGGGATTTAGTTTGGTACGGTCTACCCACGTGTAAGGAGCTAAGCGCTCGAAAGACTATGTCTCGGTCATCCGTTTCTCAAACACCATGTAGTCACGAGAACCAAGCGAGGCGATCGAGTCTTGTGGGGAAAAGTCTAAACCTCTGCAGAGTGTATAAACTAATCATGATTAGCCGTGTCCCCGTTATGGACATCTTGAGTATCTAGTACTTGAATATCATGTGAATCTCAACATGTTACTTCTAATAATAAAGTTATTGGGTTTTAATGAGTACTTTAAATTGGGATTGAGGATCGTCAACCATTCTCAATGTTTAACAACCACCATGATAGTTAAATAAAATTATTCCTTTGATGTAGGGAAAAACCAGCTTTATGCAAAAATGTAACAGAGAGCCTTACCACCAGCCATATATGCATGTAGTATAGGCTTGTTGCTTCATTGTTCTCTATGTGTTACATTGCGGCATATTCCATGTCTTGACCCGTTTGGCTGCAACTTTCACGTTGCAGACTTTTAGAACGACAGTAAGGTGTTAGGTCGTGGTTCTATACTCGGTGATGCCGATGGAGTTGATGGACTCACTTGTCTTCCAAGCCTTCCATTGTTATTATTAGATGGCCTTTAGCCATATTATTGTTCTATGTTCCCTTGTGGACAACGATGTAATAAGTGTGTGATTGCTACTCTGCTATAAATCCTTCGAAGTATTGTGTGGTGTCAGCATTACTGATCCAGGGATGACACTAAGCACAGAGCACTAGATCCATTCGGGTCTGGTCGCTACAGAGAATGGTATCAGAGCACACGCTAACTTTAGGACACGACCACTAAGATAAAGCCATAGATCACTATTCTCTTCCCATTTTCTAACTCCTCATCTTTTCTACTCTCTTTAGGATGAAGGACGCGAAGATCAAGTACACCCAACCGGATGAAGGCACACCTTTTGGATTTCACTTGAAGGAAGTTACCAAGCACGAACATTGGACTACCCAGCTTCACGGGACTTTCAACGCCACTCTGCACGAAGAGGAGCTGGAAGATTCAATCTCACGTTCAGGAAGGACATTCGCCCCAATCACCAAGCCTATAGATAGTGTTTTCGATTGCACCAACTTGGAGTGCAGGAAAGAGCATGGCAGCTCACATCACCATGGGACGCATTGGAGAAGTTTATCAAGAAGACCTCAAGGACACTATCTACCAGATTTGCGGACGCCGAGATAACAAATGGGACGTCGTCAGCACCAAGAAGGATAGATCCATTGCAGCGTTCATCCAGGAGTTAAACCAGCATATTCAACGCCAGAGAACCGGATGTGCAATGATATGTTGGAGTTGCGAGAATGCAAAGGGAAGGATCATCGAACTTGAAGAAGAACTAAAGACAACTCATAAAGACTATATGGACGAGATCGTAGCTCTAGCAAGACACAATAACGATCTTAAATACGAGATTGAAGAACTCAAGAAGAAGTTGGCGCTCAAGAATGAAGACCAGTATGTCGGTTGCCCAAGCGACTACATCAACATCGACGACACTGATTCGGATCCAAGTGAACCCGACTTTGAAGACGAAGCTGGAGCAGACATTATGGAGTCTTCCACGGTTCAAATTAGTAGAAGTCCCCACATATTAGTAGTATTTTCCCCCATGTAAACATTATAGTACACGCACTTTTGCGATAGTTAGATCGTTGTAAGCCCTTGTTTGATTGAATGAAGTGATTTTGTGTGTATTTGCTCATGTGCATTTGGGTAGTGATTCCCCTTAGACCTCATTCTATTCTAAATTCTCATCTTTTCTAAACCCATCGGATGCCTCCGAGACGCGACCCGGATTCGCTTTTCCCGCCAGAGATCACCCAACTGATCCGGCGAGAATACCTGATTCAAACATTGGTGCGTAACCGAGGCAACAACAACAACAACCCACCACCACCACCACCACCTGCGGATCATCCGACTCGTTTCCTTAGACTAAACCCGCGGTGTATTCCAAAGAGCACCGAGCCAATTGTAGCAGTATGGTGGCTCCGCAAGATAGGAAGGGAGCTGACCACTGCAGGATGCACAGATGGAGAAAGAGTGAAGTTTGCAAAGACATCGGCTTGAAGGACCCGCAAAGAAGCATGGTGGGAGAATTTCACACCACTTACCTCAGAGACACCGTCCACATGGGATCAATTTCAGCAAGCTTTCCGACCGCCCATGTTTCAAAGAGGAGCTATGGCCATGAAGAAGCGTGAGTTTCGCAACTTACGCCAAGGAGGAAGGACTGTTGGCGACGTGGATGACTTTAGTAAACTAGCACGTTATGCCCCGGATAGCGTTGCTACCGATGCGACTAAACGGAGAAGTTTCTAGAAGGACTGAATGATGAGTTGACATGCCGTTGATGGTAGCGGTTTCAATAACTACCAGGAGTTAGTAGACCGAGCCCTCATGATTGAAGGAAAGCAGCTGACAAATTGAGAACATAGCGGAAGTATGGGCAAGGGAAGTATAACTGGAGCTCAGCAGAAACCTCGTTATACCCCTAAGTCAGAATTCAGTTTGACATACCCATGGAGGAGGTAATTCGCATAACCATAATGGCACCAAGAATGGGAGCAGGGAATGGAGGAAGCAACGGACAGAATCGCACCAACCCGTCAACACCATCCAAAGTAGACTCGAGTCATATTACTTGCTTTAAGTGCCGCAAGATGGGCATTATGCCAATGATCGCCAGAAGGCCAGAATGGAAATGGCAATGGAAGCTCTGGAAAGAAACCCAACCCTTTCAACAGGGGACAGGTGAACCACATTGATGTGGAGGAGGTTGAAGATCAGCCCGATGCAGTAATCGGTAAGTTTTTGGTTAAGTCATTTACTGCAGTTGTTCTTTTCGATACTGGTGCATCGCATTCATACATATCAAGGGAATTTGTGGATAAGTACAAGTTACCAACCCAAGCCCTTAGGTCACCCATGCTAGTAACCTCACCCGGAGCAGTACATGGCTAGTAAATTGTGTGATCGATTGCCCTTAAGGATTGGACACTATGTTTTCCCCTCAGACCTAATAGTTCTGGAATCCCAAGGTTTGGATGTGATATTAGGTATGGATTGGTTATCAAGGTATGGAGGAAACATAGATTGCACCACAAAGTCAATTTTGCTCACCACACCAGAAGGAAGAAGGATTAAGTATGTATCACGGCACGAGCCGAGAAGAGCGCAATTTAATTGCTTATCAGGAGTGGTGCAGGAAGAAGTACCAGTGGTGAAGGATTATCCTGATATATTTCCGGAAGAGTTGCTGTGAATGCCACGGATAGAGACATTGAGTTTTTGATCGAGCTGTTGCCGTGAACAGGCCCGATATCGGGTTACTGCATGTGATGCCAAAGACAGGATTTGGCGGAAATCAAGAAGCTGATTAAGGAACTATTGGATAAAGGTTTTATACGCCCAAGTTCTTCACCTTGGGGATCACCCGTTTTGCTAGTGGAGAAGAAGGATGGATCATTAAGAATGGTTGTTGATTATCGTGGATTGAATGAAGTAACAATCAAGAACAAGTACCCACTACCTATGATAAATGATCTGTTTGATCGCTTGCAAGGAGCCAAGGTGTTTTCCAAGATCGACTTGCGATCAGGGTACCATCGATTGAAGATTCGGGAGCAGGACATACCCAAGACAGCATTTACCACGAGATATGGACTATCACGAGTATACGGTTATGTCATTTGACTGACTAACGCACCAGCCTATTTCATGAACACGATGAACAAAGTGTTTATGGAGTTTTTGGATAAGTTCGTGGTGTTCATTGATGACATTTTGATTTTCTCGAAGAATGAAGAGGAACACAAGGAACATTTGCGATTGGTTTTGGAGAAACTGAGGGAACATCAGTTGTATGCCAAGTTCAGCAAATGTGAGTTTTGGCTAAAGGAAGTTGGATTTCTCGGACATGTTATATCCGGAGAAGGAATAGCAGTTGACCCCACAAAAGTTGAGACCGTAACCAAATGGGAAGCACCAACGACAGTTGGAGAGATTCGGAGTTTTCTTGGACTCGCAGGATACTACCGAAGATTCATTGAAAATTTCTCAAGGATTGCTAAGCCTATGACTGAATTGTTGAAGAAGGAAAACAAATTCATATGGACAGAGGACTGTGAGGCAAGTTTTCAGGAGTTGAAGAAAAGATTGGTTACCTCACCAGTTTTGATATTGCCGGATCGGACTAAGGATTATGAGGTGTATTACACGCTTCACGCCGAGGACTTGGAGCAGTGCTTATGCAGGAAGGAGAGTTGTTTCGTATGCTTCACGACAACTTAAGCCCCATGAGTTGAATTATGCCACTCATGATTTGGAGCTAGCAGCCGTTGTGCATGCCTTGAAGACGTGGAGACATTTTCTCATTGGAAATCATTGTGAAGTATATACGGATCACAAGAGTTTGAAGTACATTTTCACCACGTATGAATTGAATCTCAGACAAAGGAGATGGTTAGAGCTTATCAAGGATTATGACATGAGATTGCATTATCACCCCGGAAAGGCTAATGTCGTAGCTGACGCATTAAGCCGTAAGAGCCACGTCAATACTCTAATGATGGGAGGAATACCCAATGAGTTAGCCGAGGACCTTCGAGAGCTATGTTTGGAAATAGTTCCGAGAGGCTATGTAGCGACATTGGAGATTCGATAAGCGCGATGGATAAAATCGAGAAGCCCAAAAGGCGGATAAGGAAGTTGCCTCTATAAAGGAGAAAATGAGCAAAGGAAAAGCTAAAGGATTTCGTGAGGATGAGCACGATACCCTATGGTTTGAGGACCGTGTTTATGTGCCCAATAACCCGTAGATCGGGAAGTTGATTTTACAAGAAGCTCATGATTCACCCTATTCGATTCACCGAAATACCAAGATGTATTTGGATTTGAAGAATACTTTACGGTGGACCGGAATGAAGAAGGATATTGCGGAGTATGTAGCAGTTTGGGATGTATGTCAGAAAGTAAAGGCAGAACATCAGAAGCCAGCAGGATTGTTACAACCATTGCCGATACCCGAATAGAAGTGGGATAAACTAGGCATGGATTTTATCACAGGATTGCCAAAGACTCGTTTAGGATATGACTCGATTTGGGTTATAGTCGACCGTTTAACAAAGGTAGCTCATTTCATTCCAGTCAAGACCACCTATAGCGATTGCTAAGTTGGCAAAGATATACATGACCAGAATTGTGTGCTTACACGGAGTTCCGAGGAGCATCAGACGAGATAGAGGAACCCGGTTTACCTCGAAATTTTGGAACCGGTTGCACGAAACATTGGGAACCCGATTGGAATTCAAAGACAGCTTTCCACCTGCATCGATGGATGACCGAGAGAGTCAATCAGATTTTTGGAGGACATCTTTGAGGGCTTGTGCCCTAGATTATGGATCTAGCTGGGATGATAATTTGCCGTATGCAGAATTTTCCTACAACAACGATTACCAAACCAGCTTGAAGATGGCACCTTCGAGGCTCAGTATGGAAGAAGGTGCAGGACACCGTTGTTATGGGATCTAAACGGAGATCGTCATTTGTTTGGACCAGATTTGATTAAGGAGTCTGAACAGAAAGTTAAGTTGATTCGAGACAGGCTCAAGGTAGCCCAGTCCAGACAAAAGAGCTATGCCGATTCAAAGCACAAAGCGATTGAGTATGAAGTTGGAGACAGATTATATCTCAGTGTATCCCCGCTTCGAGGAGTTAAGCGTTTTGGAGTTAAAGGAAAGTTAGCACCACGTTTCGTTGGACCGTATAAGATTTTGCAACGCATGGGAGAAGTTGCTTATAAGTTGGAATTACGGAAGGACTGTCGAGGAGTTCATGATGTATTCCATGTTTCTCGATTGAAGAAATGTCACCTCGAGATAGCAAAGGTACCGTTAAGAGATCTGATACCATTGGAAGCAATTCAGTTGAAGGGTGACTTGACATATGAGGAAAACCGGTTAAGATTCTCGATTATGCCGCAGAGTTACCCGCAGCAAGGTTATCAAGTTTTGCAAAGTTCAAAGGAGCCACCACACGAGGATGAAGCCACACAGGAAAGAGAGGAAGTTTTGCTCAAGGACCACCCTCACCTATTTTCTAGTTAACCCGAATCTCGAGGGCGAGATTCATCTTAAGGGGGTAGGTTTGTAACATCCCAAATTTTCAATTTGGAATGTTATATATTAGGTCATCATGCATATCATATTTTCTCGCATTTTCCGATCCTAGAAAATTTCACGCAACTCAAGGACCCTCGGAGAGAGTTGGAAGTTCCATTATTTTCATATTTGGGATTTCTCAAATTTTGAAAATAGGATCATTGGATTTATTTAATTATCTTCATAAAGTTTTTCCTATAAAAATTTAAGAGAGGGAATAATATGACTTTCCCAATATTTAGGAAAAATGAAGATATTATAACTAAATCAAATTTGGTTTTGGAAGATTTATTTTGCTTAGGCAAAAATGAGCATTTAAAAAAATATATGCATGTTTGCCGTTTTAAAGTTCATTTTGTTCGACTCATTTTTAGGAGTCGGGGAAAATTAATTTTATTAAAATCGGAGTTCGTTTGGTTTTTTTTTTAATCCGTTTTGTTTTGTTTAAAAAATCGCCCCCGGGCAAGGCCAGGCCCAAGGCCCATTCTTGACCCAGCCTTGACCCACCTCCCTCTCCTCCTCACACATGTCTCCTCACTTGCCGCCGCCCACGCCGGGAGTCCGCCTCGCCCGGCCCGGCTTGCCCTTCCCAAGCCACCCGGCCACCTCCCTCTTAAATACCCGCCTCTCTCTCTCATCCCTTGCCGCCCCCAAGCCGAGCCGCCGCCCGCCCCAAGCCGAGCTCGCCGCCGCCAAGACGCCGCCGCCGTTCCTCGCCCAGCCTTGGGAACCCGTCGCCCCTCGCCGCCCCTCGCCGCCCTCTGACCCGCCGACCCTTCGGACCCCGAGCCCGGAGCCCGTGAAGTCCGGAGGTAGCCGCCGCCGCCCCGCCCCGATCCGGTTTTTTTTAGAAAAACCCGATCCGGTTTTTTCGTTCGTTGTTCGGTTTTTTTTCAAAACCTAGATGGTTTTTATTTTTTCTTCGGTTTTCTTAATTAACGAACGTTCACCGAACCGTTCGTTTCAATGAACGTGTTCGTTGGATTAGTTCTGTTAACGAACGTTCGTTATTTAATCCGTTCGTCGTTTTCTTTTAATCGGATTTAATCCGTTATTTTTCAGATTCGATTTCCGATCCGATTTTCAAATCTGTTTTATTTCTTGCTCGTTTATCGGAATCAGGTGATTCAAGCGCTGGAGTTTCGTTCTGAAACCGCCGTTCGACTAACCTACTTACACAGAGTTTTGCTACTGTAAAATTTTGACCTAGTTTCAGATTGCTAAACCGAGTCGTTCTCTCTCGAGTTCCGACTTTCGATGCTTTATTTGATTCGATTCTTTTGCAACCAGGGTTCTTAAGTTGAACTATCTGGTTAGATCTTTTATTCGAGATTTCCCGTGCATTAGATGAGTACTTATTGTATGCTTGTTGTTTGTCTGCGTTAGATCACCCGGAGTGCGCCGCTTGTTACTTGAATCTCTAGGACTCATGGATCATCAATAAGGCAAGTAACACTTTGATCATACTTTTCTCATACCTAGTTTTTATTGCATTAGATCAAACCCTCAAACACTTGCATGTTTAGGATCTAATTAAATTGTGGGATGGGAAGTAGATTGAGGTAGTACCTATTACCTGTTTTACTTATGAAACCTTGGGAGTTACTTCTACGTTTGCTTAATTATGCCATGCTATGCTAGTAGACGTGGATTGGGTGAGTGAATATCCATGATGATGTGAGATTGTAATTAATGGTTTATCTAAGGTGGCAACCTAAACACACATCTGGGTGGATTGAGGCACCTGGTTTCTATCAGGACTTGCTCAGTATTTCTTGGACCGCCACCT
Organism: Aegilops bicornis; assembly: GCA_021605145.1. Taxonomy (NCBI): domain Eukaryota; kingdom Viridiplantae; phylum Streptophyta; class Magnoliopsida; order Poales; family Poaceae; genus Aegilops; species Aegilops bicornis. Next base: position 283,299,164 of record CM038675.1, on the reverse strand, counting down.
GTGCTCTAAGGGATCATAAGATTATTCAAACTGGAAACTTCCGTGTGCAGCCACAAGCCAATTATGGGCTCTGGCGTAGTTGACTAAGTTGTGCGAACTCTTACGGGTAGGCTAGCTGATGTAGGGGATTTAGGTTGGTACGGTCTACCCACATGTAAGGTGCTAGCGCACGAAAGACTATGTCTCGGTCATCCGCTTCTCAAACACCATGTAGTGCGAGAACCAAGCGGAGGTGATCGAGTCTTGTGGGGAAAAGTGCGCAAACCTCTGCAGAGTGTATAAACTAATCATGATTAGCCGTGTCCCGGTTATGGACATCTTGAGTATCTAGTACTTGAATATCATGTGAATCTCAACATGTTACTTCTAATAATAAAGTTATTGGGTTTTAATGAGTACTTTTAATTGGGATTGAGGATCTTTGTCAACCATTCTCAATGTTTAACAACCACCATGATAGTTAAATAAAATTATTCCTTTGATGTAGGGAAAAACCAGCTTTATGCAAAAATGTAAATCAGAGAGCCTTACCACCAGCCATATATGCATGTAGTATAGGCTTGTTGCTTCATTGTTCTCTATGTGTTACATTGCCAAAGCATATTCCATGTCTTGACCCGTTTTCGGGCTGCAACTTTCACGTTGAGACTTTTCGCATTTGACGAGTAAGGTGTTAGGTCGTGGTTCTATACTCGATGATGCCAATGGAGTTGATGGACTCACTTGTCTTCCAAGCCTTCCATTGTTATTATTAGATGGCCTTAAGCCATATTATTGTATTAAGTTCCCTTGTGGACAACGATGTAATAAGTGTGTGATTGCTACTCTGCTATAAATCCTTCGAAGTACTGTGTGGTGTCAGCATTACTGATCCAGGGATGACACTGAGCACAGAGCACTAGATCCATTCGGGTCTGGTCGCTACATAAAAGTGGGTAATAAAGCCCAATATTGCCCAAAACAGTAGATAATATAGCATGGAGCAATCAAAAATTATAGATACGTTGGAGACGTATCAGGGCACTCTTTGAAGTTCTTTGTGTTGGTTGAATAGATGAATCTGAGATTGTGTGATGCATATCGTATAATCATACCCACGGATACTTGAGATGACATTGGAGTATCTAGGTGACATTAGGGTTTTGGTTGATATGTGTCTTAAGGTGTTATTCTAGTATGAACTCTTGAATAGATCGATCCGAAAGAATAACTTTGAGGTGGTTTCATACCCTACAATAATCTCTTTGTTTGTTCTCCGCTATTAGTGACTTTGGAGTGACTCTTTTTTGCATGTTGAGGGATAGTTATATGATCCAATTATGTTATTATTGTTGAGAGAACTTGCACTAGTGAAAGTATGAACCCTAGGCCTTGTTTCAACACATTGCAATACCGTTTACGCTCACTTTTATCATTAGTTACCTTGCTGTTTTTATAATTTCAGATTACAAAACCTATATCTACCATCCATATTGCACTTGTATCACCATCTCTTCGCTGAACTAGTGCACCTATACAATTTACCATTGTATTGGGTGTGTTGGGGACACAAGAGACTCTTTGTTATTTGGTTGCAGGGTTGTTTGAGAGAGACCATCTTCAACCTACGCCTCCCACGGATTGATAAACCTTAGGTCATCCACTTAAGGGAAATTTGCTACTATCCTACAAACCTCTGCACTTGGAGGCCCAACAACGTCTACAAGAAGAAGGTTGCTTAGTAGATATCAAGTGCCCATAGCCGATACTCAATTCTCCTTTGGTGGTGAAGAAGATGGTGGTGGTGATGAAGAAGAGGCCTTGTCCTCAGATTTCTACGGTAGTGGTCCACCATCATAAGAGGAAGAGTGAGTCTCACGGGTCCTGCAACTAGCAGCCAAACTCATACCTTTAAACCTCGCCTCATATTCAAAGACTTGGTTCCGGAGGTCATAGATTTGGCTTTGGAGGAAGTTGATTTGCTCGTTGAGGGTGAAGGTGATGTCCTTCATGGGCTTGCCATCCACCTTGAGATCATGGGAGAGGTCCGTGATCATGAGGTGATTGGCATGGAGCCCACGCTCCACCATCCCCTCGCATGGGAAGACATCTTGCTCCATAGCTTCAAGCCTAGCCTCCACGGTTCCCGTCCCCTTGGGACAGGGCACATCACGAAGGTGAAGCACCCCTCATGCATCTCAATGACCTGAGGGTGCTGCACCACCTCCTGCAAATATGTGTTGAAGACGTTCTTGAAGAACTTGTCCTTGGAGGAGCTTGAAGCAGCCATGGTAGGTGGGATCTGACAGAAAACAACAAGGGAAAATGAGAACAGAGGATTTCTTCGTGATACGGTGGTTAACAGGTTCGGGAAGTATATATAGATTTTTTATCTTGGAGGACAAGCATACGGAAGAAAAACAGAGTACGTAAGGTGTCCCAGTGGGCACAACCCACCTGGGCGCTCCAGGCTTGTCTTGTGCCCACCAGGGGATGCTTCCCGGGAGTTTCTTTATTTCCAAAATTCTAAAATATTCCAAAACTGATAAAAATATTTCTGCGGATTTTTCGGAGTCCATTTACTTACCGTATCATGTACCTCCTTATTTTCACGATTACGAGTGTTAGGAAGGACTCTTTTATGTGTTCTTCCGGTGTCAAAGTTTGGATAATATTACTTTCAACATTAATAGGCGTACCTGAGATATAATGCTTTATACGTTTCCCATTGACAATCTTCGGGTTAGTACCTTCGGAATTATTTATTTTTATGGCTCCATACCGGTAAACCTCCTTGATGACATATGGGCCTTCCCATTTTGAGAGGAGCTTTCCTACAAAAAATCTAAACCGAGAGTTGTACAAAAGAACATATTCTCCGACTTTAAACTCACACTTTTGGATTGTTTTGTCATGCCATCTTTTAACTTTTTCTTTGAATAACTTTGCATTTTCATAAGCTTGGGTTCTCCATTTATCTAATGAGCTAATATCAAATAACCTCTTTTCACCAGCAAGTTTGAAATCATAGTTGAGTTCTTTGACTGCCCAATATGCTTTACGTTCTAAGTCAAGAAGCAAATGGCAAGCTTTTCCATAAACCATTTAATAAGGAGACATACCCATAGGATTTTTATATGCCGTCCTATAAGCCCAAAGTGCATCATCTAATTCCTTAGACCAATTCTTCCTGGACCTATTGACAGTCTTTTGCAAAATTAACTTTATTTCTCTATTGCTAAGTTCAACTTGACCACTAGATCGAGGATGATAAGGTGATGCAATTCTATGGTTAACATCATACTTGGCAAGCATTTTACTGAGAAAGCACCATGAATAAAGTGTGAACCACCATCAGTCATTAAATATCTAGGGACTCCAAACCTTGGGAAAATAACTTCCTTAAGCATTTTAACAGAGGTGTTGTGATCAGCAATACTGGTTGGAATAGCTTCTACCCATTTAGTAACATAATCAACAACAACCAAAATATGTGTATACCCATTAGAGGAAGGAAAAGGTCCCATGTAATCAAATCCCCAAACATAAAATGGTTCAACAGCAAGTGAATAATTCATAGGCATTTCTTGATGCTTACCGATATTACCTATTCTTTGACATTCATCACAAGATGAGACGTACTTACTGGCATCCTTGAAGAGAGTAGGCCAACAAAATCCAGACCGCAATACCTTATGAGCAGTTCTATCTCCAGCGTGATGCCCTCCATAAGCCTCGGAGTGACATTTCCGTAGGATTTGTCCCTGTTCATGCTCAGCTCAGGTACACAACGTATAATAATACCATCTACTCCTTCTTTATAAAGATGTGGGTCATCCCAAAAGTAGTGTCTTAAATCATAGACGAGTTTTTTCTTTTGTTGGTAAGTAAAGCTAGGTGGTAAATATTTAGTAACAATGTAATTAGCATAGTCAGCATACCAAGGGGTACTATTAGCAACATTTATTGCAGCTAACTGCTCATCAGGAAAACTATCATCAATAGGAGGTGGGTCATCAAGCACATTTTCAAGTCTAGACAAGTTATCAGCTACGGGGTTCCCAGCCCCATTTCTATCAATGATATGTAAATCAAATTCTTGTAACCAGATAACCCAATGAATAAGTCTAGGTTTAGCATCTTTCTTTTCCATAAGATATTTAATAGCAGCATGGTCTATGTGAACGGTTACCTTGGAATCAACAATATAAGGTCTAAATTTATCACAAGCAAACACCACTGCTAAGAATTCTTTTCCAGTAGTAGCATAATTTTGTTGAGCATTGTCTAGAGTTTTACTAGCATAATGAATAACATTCAATTTCTTATCAACTCTTTTTCCTAGTACAACACCCACAACATAATCACTAGCATCACACATAATTTCAAAAGGCAAGTTCCAATCAGGTGGTTGAACAATAGGTGCAGAAATTAAGGCTTTCTTGAGTGTTTCAAAGGCTTCAAGAAAATTACCATAAAAAACAAAAGGAATATCCTTCTGCAAAAGGTTAGTGAGAGGCCTAGAAATTTTAGAGAAGTCCTTGATAAATCTCCTATAGAAACCAGTATGGCCTAGGAAACTACGAATACCTTTTATATCTTTCGGACATGGCATTTTATCAACTGCATCAACCTTAGCTTTGTCCACTTCAATACCTCTTTTAGAAATTTTATGACCCGAGACAATGCCTTCATTTACCATAAAGTGTCACTTCTCCCAATTCAAGACAAGATTTGTTTGTTCACATCTCTGCAAAACTCGCTCAAGATTGCTCAGAAAATCATCAAAATACTTCCTGTAAAAAGAAAAGTCATCCATAAAAACCTCAACAATCTTTTCAACAAAGTCAGAGAATATAGCAATCATACATCTTTGAAAGGTAGCAGGTGCATTACATAAACCAAAAGGCATACGTCTATAAGCATAGGTTCCAAAAGGACAAGTAAAAGTGGTCTTTTCTTGATCAGGTTGAGAAATAGGGATTTGTGAAAAACCAGAATATCCATCAAGGAAGCAAAAGTGTGTGTGCTTAGATAAACTTTCAAGCATTTGATCAATAAAAGTCAGAGGGTAATGATCTTTTCTAGTTGCTTTGTCTAATTTTCTAAAATCAATTACCATTCTATAGCCTGTAACAATTCTTTATGGAATAAGTTCATTCTTATCCTTAGGGACAACAGTAATACCTCCTTTCTTAGGGACACAATGAACATGACTTACCCATCTACTATCAGCTATAAGATAGATTATACCTACTTCCAGAAGTTTTAATATTTTCGTTCTTACCAGTTCTTTCATCTTTGAATTTAGCCGACGTTGGTGATCAACAACGGCTTTAGCATCAGGTTCCATATTAATTTTGTGCTGACATAGAGTGGGACTAATGCCCTTTAAATCATCAAGAGTATATCCAATAGCAGCTCGGTGCTTCCTTAGAACTTTCAATAATCTTTCTTCTTCATGTTCTGAAAGGTTAGCACTAATATATTTTTTTGACTAACAGTAGGGTAAAAACCCCACTGCAATTTTTATATTAAATAAATAAGCAAGAGGTAGCACTGTACAAAAGGAGAAAAAAAGAGAAACAAAAAAAACTAAGCTAAGCTAGCTAAAAAGAAAGCCAAAAAGAAGGAAAAAGAAAAAACAAAGGGCTTGAGGTGAGCCCCTAACAAGAAGAACTAAAACTACAGAAATACAAAGACTGAGAGGAAGACTTCTCAAGAGGATAACATTAATAATAACATGATATATCTTCTTATCATCAACATAAGTGTATTTCAAAGTGTTTGGCAATTGTTTTAATTCAAACACAGGACCACCTTTAGGTGGAGGAGGACCTCCTAGAGTTTCAATAGGCAAATTGTGTTTAAGTAGAGGACGTTGTTCAAAGAAAATCTTATCTATTTCATTTCTTTCATGCATATGTAAATCATTTTCATGGTATAGCAAATACTGTTCTAAAGGATCAGTAGGTGGCACAACAATAGAAGCAAGACCAATTAATTCATCCTTACTAGGCAATTATTTTTCATGAAGATTTCTACTAAACTTGGAAAAATTAAACTCATGAGACTCATCACCAAAGCTAACACCGATAGTTTGTTTTTTACAATCTATCTTAGCATTAACTGTGTTCAAGAAAGGTATACCAAAGATAATGGGACAGAAGTCATCTTGTGGGGAACCAAGAACAAGAAAATCAGTAGGGTATTTTATTTTCCCGCACAAGACTTCAACATCTCTAACAATCCCAATTGGTGATATAGTGTCTCTAGCAAGCTTAATAGTAACATCTATTTCTTCTATCTCAGCAGGTGCTATGTCATTCATAATTTCTTGATATAAAGTGTAAGGAATAGCACTCACAGTATCACCCATGTCACATAAACCATGATAGCAGTGATCTCCTATTTTAACTGAAATAACAGGCATGCCAACAACAGGTCTATGTTTATATTTTTTATCAGGTTTAGCAATTCTAGCAGCTTCTTCACAGAAGTAAATAATATGCCCATCAATATCTTCTTCCAAGAGATCTTAACCATAGCAATGCTAGGTTCTAATTTAATTTGTTCATCAGGTTTAGGTGTTCTAATATAGCTTTTATTAACCACAGTTGAAACTTAAGTATGTTCCTTTATCCTAACAGGAAAAGGTGGTTTCTCAATATAAGCAGAAGGGACAACTGGATCAACATTACAAATTATAGTTTCTTCTTTAACTAGTACCAGTTCTTTAATTTCTTATTTAATAGGTGGGTGATATTTAAACCATTTCTCTTTAGGGAGTTCAACATGAGTAGCAAATGATTCACAAAAGGAGGCTACTATCTCAGAGTCAAACCCATATTTAGTGCTAAACTTTTGAAAAGCATCGGTATTCATAAAAGATTTAACACAATCATACTTAAGTTTAATACCTGAATCTTTACCTTCGTCGAGTTCCCAATCTTCAGAGTTGCGTTTAATTCTTTCCAAAAGATTCCACCAGAATTCAATAGTCTTCTTCATAAAAGAACCAGCACAAGAAGTATCAAGCATGGTTTGATCATTATGAGAAAGCCGAGCATAAAAGTTCTGGATAATAATTTCTCTTGAGAGCTCATGATTGGGGCATGAATATAACATTGACTTAAGCCTCCCCCGAGCTAGAGCAATACTTTCTCCTTCACGAGGCAAAAAATTATATATATAATTCCGATCACGATGAACTAGATGCATAGGATAATTTTTTTGGTGGAACTCCAATTTCAAACGATTCCAATTCCATGATCCAATATCATCGCATAGCCTATACCGCACCAATGCTTTTTCCATTCAAAGATAAAGGGAAAACCTTCTTCATAACTTCATCCCTGGGTAAACCTGCAAGCTTACACAATCCACAAATTTGTTCCACATATATCAAGTGCATATCAGGATGTTCGGTTCCATCTCCTGCATAAGGATTAGCTAGCAGTTGTTCTATCATACTCGAAGGATTTCATATTCAATATATTCAGTAGGTGCAGTAGGTTGAGGGGTAACTAATTGTGGTTCCGGACGAGGTGAAGATACCCCGAACAAACCCCTCAGAGGATTGTTTTCCATAGTAACAAGTGACAATAAATTTCAGCACACTATATAATTGTTTCCTTACAAAATTCCACTTACCAAAGGTGTTTCACTCCCAGGCAACGGCGCCAGAAAATAGCCTTGATGACCCACAAGTGTAGGGGATCAACTGTAGCTCTTTTCGATAATTAAGAGTGTCGAACCCAACGACGAGCACAAGGAAATGACAAGTAGTTTTCAGTATGGTAATGTCTGCAAGTGCTGAAATTGTAAGTAGCGAGTAGTTTGATAGCAAGATAATTTGTAACGACCAGGTAATGATAATAGTAACAATTATGCAGAAAGGTAGGCCAATCCTTTTGAGGCAAAGGACATGCCAAAACGGTCTCTTATAATAAGCAAAGCGTTCTTGAGGGTACATGATACGTCTCCAACGTATCTATAATTTTTGATTGCTCCATGCTACTTTATCTACTGTTTTGGACTATATTGGGCTTTATTTTCCACTTTTATATTACTTTTGGGACTAACCTATTAACCGGAGGCCCAGCCCATAATTACTATTTTTTTTTGCCTATTTCAGTGTTTCGAAGAAAGGAATATCAAACGGAGTCCAAACGGAATGAAACCTTCGGGAACGTGATTTTCCAACCGAACGTGATCCAGGAGACTTGGACCCTACTCCAAGAAGTGCGAGGCGGTCACGAGGTGGGCGCGCCTGGCGCGCCTCTACCTCGTGGGCCCCCTGACGCTCCACCGACGTACTCCTTCCTCCAATATATACCTACGTATCCCCAAACGATCAGAACAGGAGCCAAATACCTAATTCCACCGCCGTACCTTCCTGTATCCACGAGATCCCATCTTGGGGCCTGTTAGGAGCTCACGGGAGGGCATCCACCATGGAGGGCTTCTACATCAACACCATAGCCCCTCCGATGAAGTGTGAGTAGTTTACTTCAGACCTTCGGGTCCATAGCTAGTAGCTATATGGCTTATTCTCTCTTATTGGATCTCAATACAATGTTCTCCCCCTCTCTCGTGGAGATCTATTCGATGTAATCTTCTTTTTACTGTGTGTTTGTTGAGACCGATGAATTGTGGGTTTATGATCCAGCTTATCTATGAATAATATTTGAATCTTCTCTGAATTCTTTTATGTATGATTGAGTTATCTTTGCAAGTCTCTTCGAATTATCCGGTTGGTTTGGCCAACTAGATTGGTAGTTCTTGCAATGGGAGAAGTGCTTAGCTTTGGGTTCAATCTTGCGGTGTCCTTACCCAGTGATAGAAAGGGTTGCAAGGCATGTATTGTTTTTTTGCCATCGAACATAACAAGATGGGGTATTTATCATATTGCATGAATTTATTCCTCTACATCATGTCATCTTGCTTAAGGCGTTACTCCGTTTTTAACTTAATACTCTAGATGCATGCTGAATAGCGGTCGATGAGTGGAGTAATAGTAGTAGATGCAGAATCGTTCCGATCTACTTGTCTCGGACGTGATGCCTATATACATGATCATACCTAGATGACCTCATAACTATGCTCAATTCTGTCAATTGCTCAACAGTAATTTGTTCACCCACCGTAGAATATCTATGCTCTTGAGAGAAGCCACTAGTGAAACCTATGGCCCCCGGGTCTATTCTCATCATATCAATCTCCATCACTTTTAATACTTGCTTTGTTTTTACTTTGCTTTTACTTTTTAATTTTCATCTTTATACCAAAAATACCAAAAATATTATCTCTATCAGATCTCACTCTCGCAAGTGACCGTGAAGGGATTGACAACCCCTAATCGCGTTGGTTGCGAGTAGCTATCGTTTTGTGCAGGTACGAGGGACTTGCTCGTGGCCTCCTCTTGGATTGATACCTTGGTTCTCAAAAGCTGAGGGAAATACTTACGCCATCTTGTGCTGCATCATCCTCTCCTCTTCGGGAAAACCAACGCATAAGCTCAAGACGTAGCAAGAAGGATTTCAGGCGCGCCGTTCTTGGGAGTCTACGCATAAAGTCAACATACCAAGTACCCATCACAATCCCTATCTCTCGCATTACATTATTTGCCATTTGCCTCTCGTTTTCCTCTCCCCCACTTCACCCTTGCCGTTTTATTTTCCCTCTCTTTCCCAATCTCCTCCTCCTTTTCCGTTGCCTTTTCCTCGTCCGTTTGTTTGCTCGTGTGTTAGTTTGCTTGTTTGGCGCGATGGCTCAAGATGCTACCAAATTGTGTGGCTTCACCAATACCAATAATAATGATTTCCTTAGCACTCCGATTGCTCCTCTTGCCAATATTGAATCTTGTGAAATCAATACTGCTTTGTTGAATCTTGTTATGAAAGATCAATTTGCCGGCCTTCCTAGTGAAGATGCCGCTACTCATCTGAATAGTTGCATTGATTTATGTGATATGCAAAAGAAAAAAGATGTCGATAATGATGTCGTTAAATTGAAGCTATTTCCTTTTTCGCTTAGAGATCGTGCTAAAGCGTAGTTTTCATCCTTGCCTAAAAATAGTATTGATTCTTGGAACAAGTGCAAAGATGCTTTTATCTCTAAGTGTTTCCCTCCCGCTAAGATTATCTCTCTTAGGAACGATATTATGAATTTTAAGCAACTTGATCATGAACATGTTGCACAAGCTTGGGAGAGAATGAAATTAATGATACGTAATTGTCCTACTCATGGTTTGAACTTATGGATGATTAAACAAAAATTTTATGCTGGATTGAATTTTGCTTCTAGAAATCTTTTAGATTCGGCCGCGGGAGGCACTTTTATGGAAATCACTTTAGGAGATGCTACTAAACTCCTAGATAATATTATGGTTAATTATTCCCAATGGCATACTAAAAGATTTACTAATAAAGAAGTGCATGCTATAGAAGAAATCAATGTTTTGAGTGGAAAGATGGATGAACTTATGAAATTATTTGCTAAGGGTGTTTCTTATGATCCTAATGACATGCCTTTGTCTACCTTGATTGAGAATAATAATGAATCTATGGATGTGAATTTTGTTGGTAGGAATAATTTTGGTAACAACGCGTATAGAGGGAATTTTAATCCTAGGCCTTATCCTAGTAATCCTTCTAATAATTATGGAAATTCCTACAACAACTCTTATGTAAATTTTAATAAGATGCCCTCTGAATTTGAGAGTAGTGTTAAAGAGTTTATGAATTCACAAAAGAATTTTAATGCTTTGCTTGAAGAGAAATTGCTTAAAGTTGATGATTTGGCTAGAAACGTTGATAGAATTTCTCTTGAAATTGATTCTTTAAAGCTTAGATCTATTCCTCCTAAGCATTGTATCAATGAGTCTCTCAAAGCCATGAGAATTTCCATAGATGAGTGCAAGGAAAGAACCGCTAGGATGCGTGCTTCCAAAGATGCCTTTATTAAAGCTGTTCTTCTAATCCCTATGAAAATCAAGATGAAGATCTAAAAGTTATTGATGTGTCCCCTAGTAAATCTTTGTTTTGCAATATGAATCTTGATGAAACTGAATATGATCTTCCTTTACCTAGAAGGCGTTCTAAGAATTCGGAGTTTTTAGATCTTGATGATGAAATTGATAAAAGTGGGATTGAAAGAAATAAAAATCGAGATATTGCTAAGCCCACTATATTGGATCTCAAGGAATTTAGTTATGAAAATTGCTCTTTAATTGATTGTATTTCCTTGTTGCAATCCGTGCTAAATTCTCCTCATGCTTATAGTCAAAATAAGGCCTTTACCGAACACATTGTTGATGCCTTGATGCAATCTTATGAAGAAAAACTTGAGTTGAAAGTTTCTATCCCTAGAAAACTCTATGATGAGTGGGAACCTACTATCAAAATTAAAATTAAAGATTATGAGTTTCATGCTTTGTGTGATTTGGGTGCTAGTGTCTCTACTATTCCCAAAACTTTGTGTGATTTGCTAGATTTCCGTGATTTTGATGATTGCTCTCTAAACTTGCATCTTATGGATTCCACTATTAAAAACCTATGGGAAGAATTAATGATGTGCTTATTGTTTCAAATAGGAATTATGTGCCCGTAGATTTTATCGTTCTTGATATAGATTGCAATCCTTCATGTCCTATTATTCTTGGTAGACCTTTCCTTAGAACGATTGGTGCAATTATTGATATGAAGGAAGTGAATATTAGATTCCAATTTCCATTAAAGAAAGGCATGAAACACTTATGGATTGTCTACCAAAGATGGCAATACCTAGATCTATCCTTGCTTTTATGCCTAGCTAGGGGCGTTAAACGATAGCGCTTGTTGGGAGGCAACCCAATTTTATTTTTAGTTTTTGTTTTGCTTCTATTTAGGAATAAATAATCCATCTAGCCTCTGTTTAGATGTGGTTTTATCTTTTAATTAGCGTTTGTGCCAAGTTAAACCTATTAGATCTTCTTGGGTGATAGTTATTTGATCTTGCTGTAATTTCCAAAATCTTTGCGCTCAGAGCCCGAATTGTTAAAAATCAAATGAACGTGATAAAATACTGATTCCAATTGATGCTGATCAATAAACAAATTTTCCAGGTTGTCTAAATTTGGTAGAATTTTTTGAGTTCCAGAAGTTTGCGTTAGTTACAGATTACTACAGACTGTTCTGTTTTTGACAGATTGTGTTTTGCGTGTGTTGTTTGCTTATTTTGATGAATCTATGGCTAGTAAAATAGTTTATAATCCATATATAAGTTGGAATACAGTAGGTTTAACACCCATATAAATAAAGAATGAGTTCATTACAGTACCTTAAAGTAGTCTTTTGTTTTCTTTCTCTAACGGAGCTCACGAGATTTCTATTGAGTTTTGTATTGTGAAGTTTTCAAGTTTTGGGTGAATTCTTTTGATGGATTATGGAACAAGGAGTGGAAAGAGCCTAAGCTTGGGGATGCCCATGGCAACCCCAAGATAATCCAAGGACACCAAAAAGTCAAAGCTTGGGGATGCCTGGAAGGCATCCCTCTTTCGCCTACTTCCATCGGTAATTTACTTGGATCTATATTTTTATTCACCACATGATATGTGTTTTGCTTGGAGCGTCTTGTATTATTTGTGTATTTGCTTGTTAGTTTACCACAATCATCCTTGCTGTACACACCTTTTGAGAGAGCCATACATGATTTGGAATTTGTTAGAATACTCTATGTGCTTCACTTATATCTTTTGAGCTTGATAGTTTGCTCGTAGTACTTCACTTATATCTTTTGAGCATGATAATTTTTGCTCTAGTGCTTCACTTAGATCTTTTAGAGAACGGTGGTGGATTTGTTTTAAAGAAACTTGATCTCTCATGCTTCACTTAGATTATTTTGAGAGTCGTTAATAGCATGGTATTTTGCTTAATGTTAATATACTTAGTGTTCAAGATATGTGAAACTTTCTTTTTGGGTGAATTAAATACTAAGATAAGTTTGATGCTTGATAATTGTTTTGAGATATGGAGGTAATAATATCAAAGTCGTGCTAGTTTATAATTGTGAATTTGAGAAATACTTGTGTTGAAGTTTGCAAGTCCCGTAGCATGCACGTATGGTTAAAGTTGTGTAACAAAATTGAAACATGAAGTGTACCTGGCTTGTGCATCCTTATGAGTGGCGGTCGGGGACAAGCGATGGTCTTTTCCTACCAATCTATCCCCTAGGAGCATGCGCGTAGTACTTGATTTTGATGGCTTCTAAATTTTTGCAACACGATATGAGTTCTTTTGACTACTGTTGAGTCCATGGATTATACACACTTTTACCTTTCCGCATTTGCTAGCCTCTTCGGTACCGTGCATTGCCCATTCTCACCTTGAGAGTTGGTGCAGACTTCGCCGGTGCATCCAAACCCCGTGATACGATACGCTCTATCACACATAAAACTCCTTATATCTTCCTCAAAACAGCCACCATACCTACCTATCATGGCATTCCCATAGCCATTCCGAGATATATTGCCATGCAACTTCCATCATCATTATTATGACATACATTACTTTTGTCATATTGCCATTGCATGATCATGTAGTTGGCATCGTATTTGTGGAAAAGCCACCATGCATTATTTTAGTACATGTCACTCTTGATTCATTGCACCATTCCGCACATCACGGAGGCATTCATATAGAGTCATATTTTGTTCTAAGTTTCGAGTTGTAATTGTTGAGTTGTAAGAGAAATAAAAGTGTGATGATCATCATTAATAAGTGTGATGGAGACTATGATTCCCCCATAAGTCGGGATGAGACTCCGGACGAAAAAAAAGCAAGGCCAAAAAAAAGGAAAGGCCCAAAAAAATGAGAGAAAAAGAGAGAAGGGACAATGCTACTATCCTTTTACCACACTTGTGCTTCAAAGTAGCACTAAGATCTTCATGATAGAGAGTCTCTCATTTTGTCATTTTCATATACTAGTGGGAATTTTTCATTATAGAACTTGACTTGTATATTCCAATGATGGGCTTCCTCAAAATGCCCTAGGTCTTCGTGAGCAAGCAAGTTGGATGCACACCCACTTAGTTTCTTTTGTAGAGCTTTCATATACTTATAGCTCTAGTGCATCCGTTGCATGGCAATCCCCACTCCTCATGTTGACATCAATTGATGGGCATCTCCATAGCCCGTTGATTATCCTCGTCAATATGAGACTTTCTCCTTTTTTTTCTTCTCCACACAATCCCCATCATCATATTCTATTCCACCCATAGTGCTATATCCATGGCTCGCACTCATGTATTGCGTGAAGGTTGAAAAAGTTTGAGATTATTTAAGTATGAAACAATTGCTTGGCTTTTCATCAGGGTTATAGAAGTTGGGAACATCTTTGTGTGACGAAAATGAAGCATAGCCTAACTATATGATTTTGTAGGGATGAACTTTCTTTTGCCATGCTATTTTGAGAAGACATGATTGCTTCGATTAGTATGCTTGAAGTATTATTATTTTTATGTCAATATGAACTTTTGTCTTGAATCTTTCGGATCTGAATATTCATACCATGATTAAGAAGATTTACATTGAAATTATGCCAAAGTATCACTCCGCGTAAAAAATTATCTTTTTATCATTTACCTACTCGAGGACGAGCAGGAATTAAGCTTGGGGATGCCTGATACGTCTCCAACGTATCTATAATTTTTGATTGCTCCATGCTACTTTATCTACTGTTTTGGACTATATTGGGCTTTATTTTCCACTTTTATATTACTTTTGGGACTAACGTATAACCGGAGGCCCAAGTAATTGCACTGTCGTTTTTTGCCTATTTCAGTGTTTCAAGAAACGGAATATCAAACGGAGTCCAAACGGAGTGAAACCTTCAGAACGTGATTTTCCAACCGAACGTGATCCAGGAGACTTGGACCCTACTCCAAGAAGTGCCGAGGCGGTCACGAGGTGGAGGGCGCCTGGCACGCCCCTACCTCGTGGGCCCCCCGACGCTCCACCGGCGTACTCCTTCCTCCTATATATACCTACGTATCCCCAAACGATCAGAACAGGAGCCAAAAACCTAATTCCACCGCCATACCTTCCTGTATCCACGAGATCCCATCTTGGGGCCTGTTCCGGAGCTCCGCTGGAGGGGGCATCCACCACAGAGGGCTTCTACATCAACACCATAGCCCCTCCGATGAAGTGTGAGTAGTTTACTTCAGACCTTCGGGTCCATAGCTTGTAGCTAGTTGGATTCTTCTCTCCTTTTGGATCTCAATACAATGTTCTCCCCCTCTCTCGTGGAGATCTATTCGATGTAATCTTCTTTTTGCTGTGTGTTTGTTGAGACCGATGAATTGCGGGTTTATGATCCAGCTTATCTATGAATAATATTTGAATCTTCTCTGAATTCTTTTATGTATGATTGAGTTATCTTTGCAAGTCTCTTCCAATTATCCGATTGGTTTGGCCAACTAGATTGGTAGTTCTTGCAATGGGAGAAGTGCTTAGCTTTGGGTTCAATCTTGCGGTGTCCTTACCAGTGACAGAAAGGGTTGCAAGGCACGTATTGTATTGTTGCCATCGAGGATAACAAGATGGGGTATTTATCATATTGCATGAATTTATTCCTCTACATCATGTCATCTTGCTTAAGGCGTTACTCGCTTTTTAACTTAATACTCTAGATGCATCTTTGGATAGCGGTCGATGAGTGGAGTAATAGTAGTAGATGCGAGAATCGTTTGATATACTTGTCTCGGACGTGATGCCTATATACATGATCATACCTAGATAACCTCATAACTATGCTCAATTCTGTCAATTGCTCAACAGTAATTTGTTCACCCACCGTAGAATATCTATGCTCTTGAGAGAAGCCACTAGTGAAACCTATGGCCCCCGGGTCTATTCTCATCATATCAATCTCCATCACTTTTAATACTTGCTTTGTTTTTTCTTTGCTTTTACTTTTTACTTTGCATCTTTATACCTAAAATACCAAAAATATTATCTCTATCAGATCTCACTCTCGTAAGTGACCATGAAGGGATTGACAACCCCTAACCGCGTTGGTTGCGAGTAGCTATCGTTTTATGCAGGTACGAGGGACTTGCGCATGGCCTCCTACTGGATTGATACCTTGGTTCTCAAAAACTGAGGGAAGTACTTACACTACTGTGCTGCATCATCCTATCCTCTTCGGGGAAAACCAACGCAAGCTCAAGACATAGCAGTACACGGGAATTTCATCTAGTCATCTTGTTGGTTTGATTTGTGTTTGCTACTTTGATAATTTGATACGTGGGTGGACCGGTGCTTATGTGCTGTTCTTATTTGAAAAAAACTCCTACTTATGATTAACCCTTCCATAAGCATCTGCAACTACGAGAAAAGTATTAAGAATAAATTCTAACCATAGCATTAAACTTTTGGATCCAATCGGTCCCTTACGGAATAGCGCATAAACTGGGGTTTAAGCTCATCACTCTCGCAACCCATCATCTAATTGCTACTCCACAATGCATTCCCTTAGGCCCAAATATGGTGAAGTGTCATGTAGTCGACGTTCACATGACACCACTAAGGGAATCACACATATATACTATCCAAATATCAAACACATATCAAATTCACATGATTACTTGCAACATGATTTCTCCCGTGACCTCAAGAACATAAGTAACTACTCACAAATGATAAATATGTTCATGATCAGAGGAGTATTAAATAGCATAATGGATCTGAACATATAATCTTCCACCAAATAAACCATATAGTAATCAACTACAAGATGTAATCAACACTACTAGTCACCCACAAGCACCAATCTATAGTTCCGGTAACAAGATTGAACACAACAAATGAACTAGGGTTTGCGATGAGATGGTGCTATTGAAGATGTTGATGGAGATTGCCCTCCCCAAGATGGGAGAGTTGTTGGTGATGATGATGACGATGATTTCCCCCTTCGGGAGGGAAGTTCCCCCGACGGAATCACTCCGCCGGAGGGCAAAAGTGCTCCTGCCCAAGTTCCGCCTCGAGACGGTGGCGCTACGTCCCGAAAGTCCTCTCCTTCTTTTTTCTAGGTCAAAATGACTTACATACCAGAAGATGGGCACCGGAGGTGGGCCGAGGAGGGCACAACCCACCAGGGCGTGCATGGGCTCCCTGGCGCGCCCAGGTAGGTTGTGCCCACCTGGTGGGCCCCCTCTGGTGGTTATTTGCTCCAATAATTCTTAAATATTCCATAAAAAATCTCTGTGAAGTTTTAGCTTGTTTGGAGTTGTGAAGAATAGGTGGCCTGACGTAGCTTTTCCAGGTCCAGATTTCCAGCTGCCGGAATTCTCCCTCTTGGTGTGTACATTGCAAATTATGAGAGAAAAGGCATTAGAATTACTCCAAAAAGCATTATTATGGATAAAAACGTTATAAATAACAGTAAGAAAACATGATGCAAAATGGACGTATCAGAGCTCAGGGCCATCCGTGACGGGCGCCTCGGCCGATGCCCCGAGCACAACGACCGAGGCTACGACCATGGAGGAGGCCAAGGCGGAGGACGCTGTGACAACCATGACCCCCGCTAGGACTAGCGCGATTAGCCTCGTGAGGACCGCTGGCAGGGCCAGCCTCGCGAGGGCGCCTGGAGGGATCAGCCTCGCGAGGATCTTCCTCAGGGCAACGCTGGCCTTCCTCCGCCGCCGCCGCCGCTGAGAAGGAATGATGACCACCAGCAAGACAACGGGGTTGGGGGCTTCCAGGAGCCTTGTGAAATCACTTGCATCCTAGGCGGCGCTCAGGCCCCTGCCTCTCATCGCATCTTCAAGCAGTTCGCTCGCGAGGTGAACGCGGACCTTCCCAAGCTCGAGGCAACGCACCTGCTCAGGTGGTCCAAGTACGCCATCACCTTCAACTCTGCTGACCAGCTCAAGTGCGCGGCCACTGCCGGCGCCCTCCCAATGCTCTGCTCACCTACCATCAGCAACGTCATCGTCACCAAGACACTCAATCGACGGTGGTGCGGGGCTCAATGTTCTCTCCGTCGAGACGTTCGACTGACTCCAGGGGCCCTACCACCAGCTTCAGCCTACCAAGCCTTTCTCAGGAGTGACCGACGGCTCCACCACCCCGATAGGGCAGATCCGCCTCCCCATCACCTTCAGTAAGCACGACAACTACCGCACTGAGCTCATCGACATCGATGTTGCCCACATTTGCCTCCCGTACAACGCCATCCTTGGGTATCCAGCCCTGGCCAAGTTCATGGCTGTGACTCATCATGGCTATAATGTCGTCAAGATGCCAGGGATCTGCGGCATCATCATGGTCGCCTGCAACGAGAAGGACGCGGTGTGCTCTCTCGAGCGCGCCTACCAGGCTGCGACTGTTGAGGACCCAGATGATGACGGTGCTGCCTGCCCTCCTGAGGCCGTCCCCAAAAAGAAGAAGCAGCTACTCCATCAAGGACCTCACGAGGATGGGGCGGCTGGTGGCCCTCCCTCAGGACCTGCGCCCACTGACGAGGCGCCATCCCCTTCCGCATAGGAAGGCACGCCCGACGCCCCTCTCAGGCTGGGCTCGGGGGCTCTCCTCTTGAGGGCCTCTCACCTGGCCATCATCACGAGGGAGGCATTCGGGCACCATGTGGAGGCGTGCTTCAACACACGTTTCCGCGAGGAGAGCGTGCTACGTCTTGAGCTTGCGTTGGTTTTCCTCGAAGAGGAGAGGGTGATGCAGCAAGTGTAGCGTAAGTATTTCCCTCAATTTAGAGAACCAAGGTATCAATCTAGTAGGAGGCTCCTCAAAAGTCCCACGCACCTACACAAACAAACTGAGAACTCGTAGCCAACGCAATAAAGGGGTTGCCAATCCCTTCACAGCCACTTGTGAAAGTGATATCTAATAAAGATAGTATGATAAGGTAAATATATTTTTGGTATTTTATAATATAGATGCAAAAAGGTAAAGATGCAAATAAAAGTAGATTGAGAGAAAATATGATAAGAGATAGACCTGGGGGCCATAGGTTTCACTAGTGGCTTCTCTCAAGATAGCATAAGTATTATGGTGGGTGAACAAATTACTGTCGAGCAATTGATAGAAAAGCGCATAGTTATGAGATTATCTAGGCATGATCATGTATATAGGCATCACGTCCATAACAAGTAGACCGACTCCTGCTGCATCTACTACTATTACTCCACACATCGACCGCTATCCAAAGATGCATCTAGAGTATTAAGTTCATAAGAACAGAGTAACGCATTAAGCAAGATGACATGATGTAGAGGGATAAACTCATGCAATATGATATAAACACCATCTTGTTATCCTCGATGGCAACAATATAATACGTGCCTTGCAACCCTTTTTGTCACTGGCTAAGGACACCACAAGATTGAACCCAAAGCTAAGCACTTCTCCCATGGCAAGAAAGATCAATCTAGTAGGCCAAACCAAACTGATAATTCGAAGAGACTTGCAAAGATAACTTAATCATACATAAAAGAATTCAGAGAAGATTCAAATATTGTTCATACATAAACTTGATCATAAACCCACAATTCATCGGATCTCGACAAACACACCGCAAAAAGAGTTTACATCGAATAGATCTCCACAAGAGAGGGGGAGAACATTGTATTGAGATCCAAAAAGAGAGAAGAAGCCATCTAGCTAATAACTAAGGACCCGTAGGTATGTGGTAAACTACTCATGACTCATTGGAGGGGCTATGGTGTTGATGTAGAAGCCCTCCGTGGTTGATTCCCCCTCCGGTAGAGTGCCGGCGAAGGCTCCAAGATGGGATCTCGCGGATACAGAAGGTTACGGCGGTAGAAATTGTGTTTCGTGGTGCCCCCGGATGTTTTCGGCACGAGGTATATATAGGAAGAAGAAGTACGTCGGTGGCCGCCTGAGGGGCCCACGAGACAGGGGGCACGCCCTACAGGGGGGCGCGAACTCCTATCTCGTGGCTTCCTTGGAAGCTTCTTGACTTGCACTCCAATTCCTCTGGATGACGTTCGTTCCAAAAATCACGCTCCCGAAGGTTTCATTCCGTTTGGAGTCCATTTGACCTTCTCTTCAAAATACTGAAATAGGCAAAAAAAACAGCAATATGGGCTGGGCCTCCGGTTAGTAGGTCAGTCCCAAAAATGATATAAATGTGTAAAATAAAGCCCATAAACATCCAAAAGGGTAATATAATAGCATGGAACAACCAAAAATTATAGATACGTTAGAGACGTATCAAGCATCCCCAAGCTTAATTCCTGCTCGTCCTCGAGTAGGTAAATGATAAAAAGAGAATTTTTGATGTGGAATGCTACCTAGCATAATTCATAATGTAATTTTATTTATTGTGGCTTGAATGTTCAGATCCAAATGAATACAAAATAAAAGTTCATATTGATAAAAGAAATAGTAATACCTCAAGCATACTAATCAAAGTAATCATGTCTTCTCAAAATAGCATGGCAAAAGAAAGTTCATCCCTACATAATCATATAGTTAGGCTATGCTTCATTTTCGTCACACAAAGATGTTCCCAACTTCTATACCCCGATGACAAGCCAAGCAATTGCTTCATACTTAAATAATCTCAAAAATTTCAACCTTCACGCAATACATGAGCGTGAGCCATGGATATAGCACTATGGGTGGAATAGAATATGATGATGGGGATTGTGTGGAGAAGACAAAAAAGGAGAAAGTCTCACATTGACGAGGATAAATCAACGGGCTATGGAGATGCCCATCAATTGATGTCAACATGAGGAGTAGGGATTACCATGCAACGGATGCACTAGAGCTATGAATGAATGCTCAAGAAAACAAAACTAGTGGGTGTGCATCCAACTTGCTTGCTCACGAAGACCTAGGGCATTTGAGGAAGCCCATCGTAGGAATATACAAGCCAAGTTCTATAATGAAAAATTCCCACTAGTATGAAAAAGACAACTTATGAGACTCACTATATGAAAAACATGGTGCTACTTTGAAGCACAATATATGAGACTCACTACATGAAGAACAAGGTGCTACTTTGAAGCACAAGTGTGGTAAAAGGATAGTAACATTGTCCCTTCTCTCTTTTTCTCTCATTTTTTTATTTTTTTATTTGGGCCTTTTCTCTTTTTTTATGGCCTCTTTTTTCTCTTATTATTATTATTTTTCGTCCGGAGTCTCATCCCGACTTGTGGGGGAATCATGGTCCCCATCATCCTTTCCTCACTTGGGACAATGCTCTAAAAATGATGATCATCACACTTTTATTTTCTTACAACTCAACAATTACAACTCGAAACTTGAGCAAGATATGACTCTATATGAATGCCTCCGGCGGTGTACCAGGATGGTGCAATGAATCAAGAGTGACATGTATGAAAAATAATGCATGGTGGCTTTGCCACAAATACTATGTCAACTACATGATCGTGCAATGGAAATATGACAAAAGTAAAGTATGTCATGATTATGATGAACGGAACGGTGGAAAGTTGCATGGAAATATATCTCGGAATGGCTATGGAAATGCCATAATAGGTAGGTTTGGTGGCTGTTTTGAGGACAATATAGGGAGGTTTATGTGTGATAGAGCGTATCATATCACGGGGTTTGGATGCACCGTGAAGTTTGCACCAACTCTCAAGGTGAGAAAGGGCAATGCACGGTAATCAAGAGGCTAGCAAAGGCGGAAAGGTAAAAGTGCGTATAATCCATGGACTCAACATTAGTCAAAAGAACTCATATACTTATTGCAAAAATTTAGAAGTCATCAAAAATCAAGTACTACGCAGATGCTCCTAGGGGATAGATTGGTAGTAAAAGACCATCGCCGTCCCCGACCGCCACTCATAAGGATGCACAAGCCAGGTACACTTCATGTTTCAAATTTGTTACACAACTTTAACCATACGTGCATGCTACGGGACTTGCTAACTTCAACACAAGCATTCTTTAAATTCATGATCACCCAACTAGAATGACTTTAACATCACTACCTCCATATCTGAAAACAATTATCAAGTATCAAATTGATCATAGCATCCAATTCACTTCCTATGATAGTTTTTATTATACCCAACTTGGATGCCTACCATTCTAGGACCAATTTTATGACCATAGCAAATACCATGCTGTTCTAAACGACTCTCAAAATAATATAAGTGAAGCGTGAGAGACTAGCAGTTTTTTCAAAATTAAGACACCACCGTGCTCTAAAAGATATAAGTGAAGCACTAGAGCAAAAACTATCAAGCTCAAAAGATATAAGTGAAGCACATAGAGTATTCTAGCAAATTCTAATCAAATAGGCTTCTCCCAAATGGTGTGTACAGCAAGTATGATTGTGGTAAACTAAAAAGAAAAGACTAATATAATACACGACGCTCCAAGCAAAACACTTATCATGTGGTTAATAAAAATATAGCTCCAAGTAAAGTTACCAATGAACGAAGACAAAAGAGGGGATGCCTTCCTGGGGCATCCCCAAGCTTAGGATTTTGGCTATTCTTGAATATCTTGGGGTGCCTTGGGAATCCCCAAGCTTAGACTCTTGCCACCCTTTATTCCATAGTCCATAAAAGCTTTACCCAAAACTTGAAAACTTCACAACACAAAACTCAACAAGAAATCTTATAAGCTCCGTTAGTGAAAGAAAACAAAACCACTACATAAGGTACTGCAATGAACTCATTATTTATTTAATTTGGTGTTAAACCTACTGTATTCCAACTTCTCTATGGATTATAAACTATTTTATTGGCCATAGATTCATCAAAATAAGCAAACAACACACGAAAAACAGAATCTGTCAAAAACAGAACAATCTGTAGTAATCTGTAACTAACACAAACTTCTGGAACTCAAAAAATTCAGCCAAAATAGGACGACCTAGTCAATTTGATTATTATTCATCAGCAATTGGAATCACTATTTTATAACGTTCTGGTTATTTTTAACAATTATTTTCGTGAGCCGAAAGTTTCTGGAAATTACAGCAAGATCAAATAACTATCATCCAAGAAGATCCTATAGGTTTAACTTGGCACAAACACTAATTAAAACATAAAACCACATATAAACAGAAGGTAGATGGATTATTTATTCCTAAACAGAAGCAAAAACAAAAAACATAAAGAAAATTGGGTTGGCTCCCAACTAGCGCTATCGTTTAACGCCCCTAGCTAGGCATAAAAACGAGGATAGATCTAGGTATTGCCATCTTTGGCACTAAACTCATAAGTAGCACGCATGATAGATTCATAAGGTAATTTAACTTTGTTTCTTGGAAAGTGCTCCATGCCTTTCTTTAATGGAAATTGGAATCTAATATTCCCTTCCTTCATATCAATAATCGCACCAATCGTTCTAAGGAAAGGTCTACCAAGAATAATAGGGCAAGAAAGATTGCAATCTATATCAAGAACGATAAAATCTACAGGCACCAAATTTCTATGTGCAAAAATAAGAACATCATTGATCCTTCCCATAGGCTTTTTAATGGTGGAATCCGCAAGGTGCAAATTTAACGAGCAATCATCAATATCATGGAAACCTAGAATATCACATAAAGTTTTTGGAATCGTGGAAACACTAGCACCCAAATCACACAAAGCAAAACACTCATAATCTTTAATTCTAATCTTTATAGTAGGTTCCCACTCATCATTAAGTTTTCTAGGTATAGAAACTTCCAAATTAAGTTTCTCATCATAAGATTGCATCAATACATCAACAATATGCTTGGTAAAAGCTTTGTTTTGACTATAAGCATGAGGAGAATTAACAACGGCTTGCAACAAGGAAATACAACCTTTTATAGAGCAATTATCATAATTAAATTCCTTGAAATCCGAGATATTGGGTTCAACATTATTAGAAGTTGAGGATTCTCCAATCTCACTTTTACCAAATTTAACATTAAGATCTAAAGATTCCGAATTCTTGGGATGCCTTCTAGGCAAAGTTGATTCATCATCAGTCCCATAATCATCAACATTCATATTGAAAAACGTAGATCTAATCAGAGACGCATCAATAACTTTAAGATCCTCAACATTATTTTTCATGTAATTTTTCTGGTTTAGCGGCCATCTTATTGACTAAAGTGGCTTGCTTGTCAGAAATTTTGGCTATATCATTTTCAAGCTGGGCAATTTGTGCGTTAACACCACAGAATTCTTTATTCATATCATCAAGCTCTTTGTTCATAAACCCCAAAAAACTTTTTTGTTCCTTAAGCTCTTTTCTAAAGAAATTATTATGCTCAAATTGCAAATTCATACAGCTTCTAATATTTGATTCAATCTCATCCATCCTTCTGAGAAGGTGGTTAGGACCCTTAGGCGCAGCCATAAGGTCAAACAAGCAAACAAGCACATAAAAGAAGGCAAGCAGAGAGAGAGAGAGGAGGAGATTGGGAAAGAGAGGGCGAATAAAATGGCAAGGGTGAAGTGGGGGAGAGGAAAACGAGAGGCAAATGGCAAATAATGTAAATGCGAGGGAGATGGGTTTGTGATGGGTACTTGGTATATCTTGACTTGAGCGAAGACCTCCCTCGAACGGCGCCTGTAAATCCTTCTTGCTACGCCTTGAGCTTATGTTGGTTTTCCTCAAGAGGAGAGGGTGATGCAGAAAGTGTAGCGTAAGTATTTCCCTCGGTTTTGAGAACCAATGTATCAATCCAGTAGGAGGCTCCTCAAAAGTCCCACGCACCTACACAAACAAACTGAGAACTCGCAACCAACGCAATAAAGGGGTTGTCAATCCCTTCACGGCCACTTGCGAAAGTGAGATCTAATAAAGATAGTATGATAAGGTAAATGTATTTTGGTAATTTAAATATAGATGCAAAAAGGTAAAGATGCAAATAAAAGTAGATTGAAAGAAAATATGATAAGAGATAGACCCGGGGGGCCATAGGTTTCACTAGTGGCTTCTCTCAAGATAGCATAAGTATTACGGTGGGTGAACAAATTACTGTCGAGCAATTGATAGAAAAGCGCATAGTTGTGAGATTATCTAGGCATGATCATGTATATAGGAATCACGTCCATAACAAGTAGACCGACTCCTGCACGCATCTACTACTATTACTCCACACATCGACCGCTATCCAAAGATGCATCTAGAGTATTAAGTTCATAAGAACAGAGTAACACATTAAGCAAGATGACATGATGTAGATGGATAAACTCATGCAATATGATATAGACCCCATCTTGTTATCCTCGATGGCAACAATACAATACGTGCCTTGCAACCCTTTTTGTCACTGGGTAAGGACACCGCAAGATTGAACCCAAAGCTAAGCACTTCTCCCATGGCAAGAAAGATCAATCTAGTAAGCCAAACCAAATTGATAATTTGAAGAGACTTGCAAAGATAACTTAATCATACATAAAAGAATTCAGAGAAGATTCAAATATTATTCATAGATAAACTTGATCATAAACCCACAATTCTTCGGATCTCGACAAACACACCGCAAAAAGAGTTTACATCGAATAGATCTCCACAAGAGAGGGGGATAACATTGTATTGAGATCCAAAAAGAGAGAAGAAGCCATCTAGCTAATAACTACCCGTAGGTCTGTGGTAAACTACTCATGACTCATCGGAGGGGCTATGGTGTTGATGTAGAAGCCCTCCATGGTTGATCCCCCTCCGGCAGAGTGCCGGCGAAGGCTCCAAGATGGGATCTCGCGGATACAGAAGGTTACGGCGGTGGAAATTGTGTTTCGTGGTGCCCCTGGATGTTTTCGGGGTACATAGGTATATATAGGAGGAAGAAGTACGTCGGTGGCCGCCCGAGGGGCCCACGAGACAGGGGGCGCGCCCTATAGGGGGGGGGCGCCCTCCTATCTCGTGGCTTCCTCGGAAGCTTCTTGACTTGCACTCCAAGTCCTCTGGATCACGTTCGTTCCAAAAATCACGCTCCCGAAGGTTTCATTCCGTTTGGACTCCGTTTGATATTCCTTTTCTTGAAATCTTGAAATAGGCAAAAACCAGCAATATGGGCTGGGCCTCCGGTTAGTAGGTTAGTCCCAAAAATGATATAAATGTGTAAAATAAAGCCCATAAACATCCAAAAGGGGTAATATAATAGCATGGAACAATAAAAAATTATAGATACGTTGGAGACGTATCAGAGCGACGGGCACGAGGCGCCAGGCTCTCAGGAGTTCATCACCAAGGCGATCAAGGAGCTTTAGGAGGCAAGAGCCATGCGAGGCGAGCGTCGCCCCACACCACCCGACGCAGCTCCCTCCCCCAACGAGGGCAGCGAGCTGCGCGCCTGTGTCAACATCCCAGGGCTCAACAAGGCCGCATCTCAGGAGCTGTTCTGGCCGTCCCATGTCGGCCGGTGCGAGGGCCCCCCTCACAGCTACGTTCGCATGCCCTTCGGTTTATTGAACAGGGCTGTCATGCACCAGCGCCACATGTGGGGTGTCCTGGAGGCTCATGAGGCCAGGCACCAGGCGATCCTATCGGAGGTGGCGATGGATCATCGCGAGCCCCTCGGGCCTCCAGAGCCTCCCGAGGTTCAGGACCTGGGTGACTGGTGAGGAGCGACTTCTGCAGCATGCGTCTTCAGCTACTTCAACACTTATTCAGCAATGGTGCCAGGTGACATTTTTTGGTTTGTTCAGTTGGGGGCGCCCCTCGGGCTGCATCATCCCCAAGCCGTGTGGGTCCGTCTCTGCGGCATGTATCATTCTTTGCATCTATCAGAACTGGCTTTACCCTCTTCCATTAGTAGCTTTATGATTATCACCTGTCTGTTCGGTGCTCCGTCGCCTTTCGCGGTCTCCGCCCATTGCTGACCCGCCTCTCGCTCATCTCGCAACGGGGGATACACATACTGGCACGACACTTGTGCTTGATACGTCCATTTTGCGTCATGCTTTTATATCAATATTTATTGCATTATGGGCTGTTACTACACGTTATGTCACAATACTTATGCCCATTCTCTCTTATTTTACGAGGTTTACATGAAGAGGGAGAATGCCGGCAGCTGGAATTCTGGGCTGGAAAAGGAGCAAATATTAGAGACCTATTCTACACAACTCCAAAAGTCCTAAAACTCCACGGAAGTCATTTTTGGAAATCATAAAAAATAATAAGCAAAGAAAATACCATAGGGAGCCCACACCCTGGCCACGTGGGTGGGGGGCGCGCCCTACCCCCTGGGTGCGCTCCCTGCCTCGTGGGCCCCCCTAGTAGGCCTCCGGTGCCCATCTTCTGCTATATGAAGTCTTTCGTCCGAGAAACAAAAATCATAAGCAAGCTTTCGGGAAGAAACTCTGCCACCACGAGGCGGAACCTTGGCGGAACCAATCTAGGGCTCTGATAACCCACAAGTATAGGGGATCGCAACAGTTTTCAAGGGTAGAGGATTCAACCCAAATTTATTGATTCGACACAAGGGGAGCCAAAGAATATTCTCAAGTATTAGCAGCTGAGTTGTCAATTCAACCACACCTGGAAACTTAGTATCTGTAGCAAAGTGTTTAATAGCAAAGTAATATGATAGTGGTGGTAACGGTAACAAAAGTAAAGACAACAAAAGTAATGTTTTTGGTATTTTGTAGTGATTGTAACAAGAGCAATGGAAAGTAAATAAGCGAGAACCAGTATATGGAAAGCTCGTAGGCACCAGATCAGTGATGGATAATTATGCCGGATGCGGTTCATCATGTAACAGTCATAACATAGGTGACACAGAACTTGCTCCAATTCATCAATGTAATGTAGGCATGTATTCTGAATATAGTCATACGTGCTTATGGAAAAGAACTTGCATGACATCTTTTGTCCTACCCTCCCGTGGCAGCGGGGTCCTATTGGAAACTAAGGGATATTAAGGCCTCCTTTTAATAGAGAACCGGAACAAAACATTAGCACATAGTGAATACATGAACTCCTCAAACTATGGTCATCACCGAGAAGTATCCCAATTATTGTCACTGGGGTTGTCTCGATCATAACACATAATAGGTGACTATAGACTTGCAAGATAGGATCAAGAACTCACATATATTCATGAAAACATAATAGGTTCAGATCTGAAATCATGGCACTCGGGCTCTAGTGACAAGCATTAAGCATAGCAAAGTCATAGCAACATCAATCTCGTAACATAGTGGATACTAGGGATCAAACCCTAACAAAACTAACTCGATTACATGATAAATCTCATCCAAACCATCACCGTCCGGCAAGCCTACGATGGAATTACTCACGCACGGCGGTGAGCATCATGAAATTGGTGATGGAGGATGGTTGATGATGACGACGACGACGAATCCCCCTCTCCGAAGCCCCGAACGGACTCC
Source organism: Aegilops bicornis (assembly GCA_021605145.1). Lineage (NCBI taxonomy): Eukaryota > Viridiplantae > Streptophyta > Magnoliopsida > Poales > Poaceae > Aegilops > Aegilops bicornis. Next base: position 283,270,852 of record CM038675.1, on the reverse strand, counting down.
AGATCAGCCCTCCCGAGAGGTTTTAGGGCTTGGCGGCGGCTCCTTATCGTAAAACGCGATGATTTCTTCTCTCAAATTTTTTTCTCCCCGAAATCCAATATATAGAGTTGGAGTTGGCGTCGGAAGGTGTTCAGGGGCCCATGAGGTAGGGGGGCGCGCCCTAGAGGGGGGGCGCCCCCACCCTCGTGGACAGGGTGTGGGCCCCTGGTCTTCATCTTTGGCGAGGATTTTTTATTATTTTTTATAAGACATCCCGTGGAGTTTCAGGTCATTCCGAGAACTTTTGTTTTCTGCACATAAAACAACATCATGGCAATTCTGCTGAAAACAGCGTTAGTCCGGGTTAGTTCCATTCAAATCATACAAGTTAGAGTCCAAAACAAGGGCAAAAGTGTTTGGAAAAGTAGATACGACGGAGACGTATCCACTCCCCCAAGCTTAAACCCTTGCTTGTCCTCAAGCAATTCAGTTGACAAACTGAAAGAGAAAAAGAAAAACTTTTACAAACTCTGTTTGCTCTTGTTGTTGTACCTATGTCAAGCTAGCATTCCAGTTTTCAGCCAAGATCATAACTAACCACATTTGCAATAATTCTCAGGTCTCATGTTTACTCATATCAATAACATAACCATCTAGCAAGCCATAATAATAAATCTCAGATGACAACACTTTCTCAAAATAATCATAATATGATATAACAAGATGGTATCTCGCTAGCCCTTTCTGAGACCGCAAAACATAAATGCAGAGCACCTTCAAAAATCAAGGACTGACTAGACATTGTAATTCATGGTAAAAGAGATCCAATCATAGTCATACCCGATATAAATTAACAAAGTAATGAATGTAAATGACAGTGTGCTCTCCACTAGTGCTTTTAATAAGAAGGTGATGACTCAACATAAAAGTAAATATATAGGCCCTTCGCAGAGGGAAGCAGGGATTTGTAGAGGTGCCAGATCTCGGTTTTGAAATAGAGATAATTTATATTTTGAGCGGCATACTTTCATTGTCAACATAACAACTAAGAGATGACGATATCTTCCATGCTAAACAAATTATAGGCGGTTCCAAAATAGAATGGTAAAGTTTACACTCCCCCTCCTCCACAAGCATCAATCCATGGCTTGCTCGAAACAACGAGTGCCTCCAACATTCAATGGGTCCCAGGGGGAGTTTTGTTTGCAATTATTGTGATTTAGTTTGCATAAAGCATGGGACTGGGCATCCCGGTGACCAGCCATTTTCTCGTGCGTGAGGAGCAGAGTCCACTCCTCTTGAGAATAACCCGCCTAACTCAGAAGATAAGGGCAGCCCTAGTTTATATATGAGCTATTCGAGCATGCAAAACAGAATGTTTATTTGAAGGTTTAGAGTTTGGCACATACAAATTTACTTGGAACGGCAGGTAGATACCGCATATAGGAAGGTATGGTGGACTCATATGGAATAACTTTGGGGTTTAAGGGATAGGATGCACAAGCAGTATTCCCGCTTAGTACAAGTGAAGGGTAGCAAAAGACTGGGAAGCGACCAACTAGAGAGCTTAACAGTCATGAACATGCATTAAAATTAATAAACATTGAATACAAGCATGAGTAGGATATAATCCACCATGAACATAAATATCGTGAAGGCTATGTTGATTTGTTTCAACTACATGCGTGAACATGTGCCAAGTCAAGTCACTTAAATCATTCAAAGGAGGATACCGCCCCATCATACCACATCACAACCATTTTAATAGCATGTTGGCACGCAAGGTAAACCATTATAACTCATAGCTAATCAAGCATGGCATAAGCAACTATGATCTCTAATTGTCATTGCAAACATGTTTATTCATAATAAGCTGAATCAAGAACGATGAACTCATCATATTTACAAAAACAAAAGAGGTCGAGTTCATACCGGCTTTTCTCATCTTAGTCAGTCCATCATATATCATCATAATTGCCTTTCACTTGCACGACCGAACGATGTGAATGATAATAAGAGTGCACGTGCATTGGACTAAGCTGGAATCTGCGAGCATTCAATAAACAGGAGAAGACAAGGCAATATGGGTTCTTGGTTAAATCAACAATAATGCATATAAGATCCACTTCAACAATTTAGTCATGGTCTTCTCTTATCGACCCCCAAAGAAAAGAAAAGAAATAAAACTATTTACACGGGAAAGCTCCCAACAAGCAAAAGAAGAACATGATATATTTTTGGGTTTTCTTTTTAATTATTACTACTACAGGCATGGAAATTAAACTAACTAATTTTTTTGGTTTTATCTTAAGGTTTAACAGACACACAAGAAGAAAGCAGGAAAAAGAAAATAAACTAGCATGGATATTACAGTGAAAGAGTATGAGCACCGACATCTAGCAATGAGTGTGTGTGAACATAAATGTAATGTCGGTGAGAAATTGCACTCCCCCAAGCTTAGGCTTTTGGCCTAAGTTGGTCTATTGCCAGGGATAGCCTGGCAGATACCCATAGGTGTAGCTGGGGTCATACTGCAACGAAGAATAGTTGGGATCATACTATGATGAAGAGGACTCTGACTGCCACTGACTGGCAACCGCCTCCGGATCCCAAGAATAAACAGACTGTCGTGGAGGCTCATCTTGTGGCTGCAGTTCCGGGGCTGGTGCAGGATTCCAATAGGCTTGAACGGCCGCCCACGGAACAAGGTGAGGACCTGCAGACAAGTTAAACAAAGAGGGAGCAGGAAAAGTAATAGTCTCAGGGTGATGTTTATCAAAGTACAATTTATATTTAAGCTCCCCGTCCTTGCCCTTAACAAGAAAGTCATGCGCTAGCATACTCTTATAATCTAAATAAGCACTGGGCAATGCTGTTTCTTCTTTCTCCAAATGCCTAATAGGTATGTCAAAATGTGCAGCTAGGCGTGAAGCATAAATACCTCCAAAGATGGGGCCTTTAGTATGGTTCAAACTTAACCGTCTAGCAATAATTCCGCCCATACTAACAGTGTTGTTGCGGTATAAACCATGGAACAAAATGATAATATCAGGAACACTAAGGTTCCCACAGTTCCCGCGGCCAATCAAGCAACGACTAGCAAATAAGGCAAAGTAGCATAAAACAGGAAAATGTATGCTAGTAATTATTGCATCAGAAACCTTCCTGGTTTCTCCCACAGTGATAGTGTTAAAAAATGCTTCCACTTCATTACGGTGTGGTTCATCTAAGGTGCCCTCAAAGGGTATTTTGAAAACCTCGCACAATTCAGCTAATGGCATCTTCTTAACAACGTCATATAAATGAAACTCTACTGATGGAGGTGATTCCTTAGGAAAATAGTAGAAGTTTTGCACGAAAGTATTAGTGAGTAAGAGATACTGATGACGTTGGTCGCGGAGGAAGTTGGTGAGGACAGCATTCTCAATCAATAAATGAAAATCCTCATAAATTCTGTCTCTCCTCAAGAAGTCATCGGAAGGCAATTCACACGGCCGGACCTCCGCGGTTCAAGGCAAATTATATTTGGGCTTCTGTGCTTCTTCCTTTTGTTTTTCCTTCGAGCTTCGGCTGGACGAGCCCCTCAAAAGTCTCTTCATTATTTTCTGAAATAATCTGAAATTTTTAGTAACTTCAAACAAAAGTGAACCAACTTCAATAAAATTGATAGCAACTACTCCTACAAGTGCCTAGAGCCTATATCAAGCATTAGAACTACTTGGAACCATATAAATTTGACATGCAAGCTCAAGAACATGGTCATCTATGCAGCAAAAATTTGCAAAGAATAAAGCACTAGAACAAAAACTAATTGGACCAATGGAGGTGTCACATACCAAGAAATAATCTGCCCAACCAGTTTTGTGAGAGGTGCTTTGAGCAAGGAGATCGAAAATCACAGAAAAAGTGGCTGGAACTCGTCCTTGAGTTGGTTTTTCGGGTTTGTGTGAGGCAGAGGAAGAAGATGGGTGCAGGAATAAGTGGAGGAGGGCCACCATGGGCCCACGAGGCAGGCGCGCGCCTCCACCCTCGTGGGCTGTGGCAGCTCCCCATGGTGATTTTTGCATTAAAAATCCTCAAATATTCCCGAAAAAGTCATATTAAATTGGCATGGCATTCTGAGAATTTTTATTTTCGGGATATTTTTATATTGCACGGATAAATCAGGAAACAGACAGGAAAATACTATATACTCTATATCCACTAAATAACAGAAAGTATAAAGAGGGTACAGAAGGTTGTGCTTTCTAGTTTCATCCATCTCATGCTTATCGAAGGGAATCCACTAACAAGGTTGATCAGGTCTTGTTAACAAACTCATTCCGGCTAACATGGAACCGGAGAAATTTCGAATAACACTATGTTACCTCAACAGGGATATGGACATCCCCAATAATAAGTATATCATATTTCTTCTTGACAGTAGGGAGAGGAAATTCAAAACCTCCAAATATAATCGATGGAATTTTTCCAATAGAGTTGATACTATGAACTTAAGGTTGTTTCCTCGGAAAGTGTACCGTGTGCTCATTACCATTAACATGAAAAGTTACATTGCCTTTGTTGCAATCAATAACAGCCCCTGCAGTATTAAGGAAACGTCTTCCAGGAATAATAGACATACTATCATCCTCGGGAATATCAAGAATAACAAAGTTTAAAATAGTAACGTTTGAAACCACAGCAGGAACATCCTCACAAATACCGATAGGTATAGCAGTTGATTTATCAGCCATTTGCAAAGATATTTCAGTAGGTGTCAACTTATTCAAGTCAAGTCTACGATATAAAGAGAGAGGCATAACACTAACACCGGCTCCAAGATCACATAAAGCAGTTTTAACATAATTTCTCTTAATGGAGCATGGTATAGTAGGTACTCCTGGATCTCCAAGTTTCTTTGGTATTCCACCCTTAAAAGTATAATTAGTAAGCATGGTGGAAATTTCAGCTTCCGGTATCTTTCTCTTATTGGTAACAATATCTTTCATATATTTAGCATAAGGATTCATTTTGAGCATATCAGTCAATCGCATATGCAAAAAGATGGGTCTAATCATTTCAGCAAAGCGCTCAAAATCCTCATCATCCTTTTTCTTGGATGGTTTCGGAGGAAAAGGCATGGGTTTTTGAACCCATGGTTCCCTTTCTTTACCATGTTTCCTAGCAACAAAGTCTCTTTTATCATAACGTTGATTCTTTGATTGTGGGTTATCAAGATCAACAGTAGGTTCAACTTCTACATCATTATCATTACTAGGTTGAGCATCATCATGAACATCATCATTAACATTTTCACTAGGTTCATGTTCGCTACTGCATTGTGTTTCAAAGCATCATACATAGAGATATCATTTGGATTCTCGTGTGGTTCGGCAATAGGTTCACTAGAAGTTTGCAAAGTCCTATCATTTTTCTTTTTCTTCCTTTTAGAAGAACTAGGTACATCAATATTATTTCTCTGAGAATCTTGTTCGATTCTCTTAGGGTGGCCTTCAGGATACAAAGGTTCCTGAGTCATTCTACAAGTTCTAGTAGCCACTCTAACAACATAATCATTTTTCTTACTATTCATTTCATCAAGCACTTCTTTCTGAGCTTTAAGTACTTGTTCTACTTGAGTGGTAACCATAGAAGCATGTTTGCTAACAAGTTTAAGTTCACCTCTAATATTAGCCATATAATCACCCAAGCGTTTAATCATATAAGCATCTTGTTTTAATTGTCTACCAAAATAAGCATTAAAGTCGTCTTGCTTAAACATAAAGTTATCAAACTCGTCCAAGCACTGACTAGAAATTTTAGTAGGAGGGACTTCAGCTTTATCATATTTGTAGAGAGAATTTACCTTTACTACCTGTGTCGGGTTATCGGGATCAGGTGGTTCTTCAATAAGTAATGGATCAATATCATAAGTTTCTTCAACAGGCGGCAGATTAAGACCATGTATTTCTTCAATAGGAGGTAAATTCTTCATATCTTCAACTTTAATACCTTTTTCTTTCATAGATTTCTTTGCCTCTTGCATATCTTCGGGACTGAGAAATAGAACACCTCTCTTCTTCGGAGTTGGTTTAGGAATAGGCTCAGTAATTGGAGCAGAAGCTAGCTCAGGAGGTGCCCAATTATTTTCATTTGTCAACATATTATTCAATAGAATTTCAGCTTCATCCGGTGTTCTTTCCCTGAAAAGAGAGCCAGCACAACTATCGAGGTAATCTCTGGAAGCATCGGTTAGTCCATTATAAAAGATATCAAGTATTTCAGGTTTCTTAGGATGATGATCAGGCAAAGCATTAAGTAACTTGAGAAGCCTCCCCCAAGCTTGTGGGAGACTCTCTTCTTTAATTTGCACGAAGTTGTATATTTCCCTGAAAGCAGCTTGTTTCTTATGAGCAGGGAAATATTTAGCAGAGAAGTAATAAATCATATCCTTGGGACTACGCATACAACCAGGATCAAGAGAATTAAACCATATCTTAGCATCACCCTTTAATGAGAACAGAAATATTTTGAGTATATAAAAGTAGCGCGATCTCTCATCATTAGTAAACATGTATGGCTATATCATTTAACTTAGTAAGATGTGCCACAACAGTTTTAGATTCATAGCCATAAAAAGGATCAGATTCGACCAAAGTGATTATATCTGGATCAACAGAAAATTCATAATCCTTATCAGGAACACAGATAGGTGAAGTAGCAAAAGCAGGGTCAGGTTTCATTCTGTCTCTAAGAGATTCTTTGTTCCATTTAACTAATAACCTTTTGAGCTCATATCTATCCTTGCAAGAAAAAATAGCTGCAGAAGATTCCATATCAAAAACATAACCCTCAGGAATAGCAGGCATATTTTCATCATCGTATTCAGGTTCAGTAATTTCTTTCTCTCCAGCCCTAGCAATTTGTTCATCTAGAAATTCACAAAGGGGCACAGTAGTATCAAGCATAGAAGTAGTTTCATCATAAGTATCATGCATAGAAGAAGTGGCATCATCAATAACATGCGACGTATCGGAACGAATAGCAGAAGTAGGTTTAGGTGTCGCTAGCTTACTCATAACAGAAGGTGAATCAAGTGCAGAGCTAGATGGCAGTTCCATACCTCCCCTCGTACTTGAGGGATAAATTTTTGTCTTAGCGTCTTTCAAGTTCTTCATAGTGTCCAGCAGATATAAATCCCAAGTGATTCAAAGAATAGAGCTATGCTCCTCGGCAACGGCGCCAAAAAAAGGTCTTGATAACCCACAAGTATAGGGGATCGCAACAGTTTCCGAGGGTAGAGTATTCAACCCAAATTTATTGATTCGACACAAGGGGAGCCAAAGAATATTCTCAAGTATTAGCAGCTGAGTTGTCAATTCAACCACACCTGGAAACTTAGTATCTGTAGCAAAGTGTTTAGTAGCAAAGTAATATGATAGTGGTGGTAACGGTAACAAAAGTAAAGAAAACAAAAGTAATGTTTTTGGTATTTTGTAGTGATTGTAACAGTAGCAGCGGGAAAGTAAATAAGTGAGAACCAGTATATGGAAAGCTCGTAGGCACCGGATCAGTGATGGATAATTATGCCGGATGCGGTTCCTCATGTAACAGTCATAACATAGGGTGACACAGAACTAGCTCCAATTCATCAATGTAAGGTAGGCATGTATTCCGAATATAGTCATACGTGCTTATGGAAAAGAACTTGCATGACATATTTTGTCCTACCCTCCTGTTGGTGTACTAGAGTAGGGGTACCCTAGTATCCCGAACTTGTGCACGGGCAGTTGCAGCCCTCCGCGGCAAGGCTTACCGGGTGACCGCCAAGGTCCTCCGTGGTTCGTTTGGAGCCATTCAAGAACAAAGTATCCAAGCCAAGGCCCCGGCAAGAGGAGCTTGCCGGGAAGGCCACCCAAGGCACCTAGGAGACAAGGCCCCGGCAAGAGGAGCTTGCCGAGAAGGCCCGGTGAGCGACAGGCTTCCCGGCGCGACAAGACAACAACCGCGGCAAGGCGCTTGCCGCAGCAGACCACCACTGTACTGCGCTCCAAAGACATCCACTAACGTGTCGCCACAGGACCTTCCCAGCGCAGCGTGGCAAGAAACCCGTCTTGGCCAGCGGAGCGCGGTGGCAAGCGGTGCTGACAAGATTGCCATCGTGGCGGGCGGTGGCGCCCCTGACGGTCCCTGTTTGCACTGTTAGGGCGACGTAGACGGGCATTTAATGCCTTTGACCCCTGCCGTCAGGTTAGGTATGAAACACTGTACACTGTACAAGTAGCTGTACCAACCACTCCTTTTCCATTTTTACCCTTGTCTACGTTGCCACCTGTCGGAGACCCCTTGAGCATATAAAAGGAGGCCCATGCGCAACGTAGAGAGAGGTTCGAGAGGTTCGAAGCCAGACACGCTCGGTCTCGTTAGCAGCGTGTGTGTACTGTAGCACTCAAGCGCTCCTGAGCAAGAACTCAATACACTCAGACATGCAAAGAAGAGGAATATTATCTCTCCGGAGAGCTCGAAGCTGGGTAAAATCGCCGTGTGCTTCGCCTCGACCTGCTCTTCAGGCGACCTCCGCCCGCCGAACCGAAAGGGGCTCGGTTCCCCGCCCCATAGGTGTTCGTGGGTCGATCAGCCGCCCGACATCTTTGGCGCGCCGGGTAGGGGCGCCGAGATTGTGTCAACCTGATCCGCGCCCACGCTGAAGCTAGATCTTCATCATCTTCATCGACATGCCATCAAGAAGAAGGCTTCGGCGGCAGACGTTCCGTCTGCTGTCGAACCCACCGCCACCGGAGCAAACGGGTGGTGGGGTAGACGCCCGGAAGAATGGACGCCGACGGGGAGCCCACGGTGCTGCCAAGTCCAAGGACAAGGCTGCGCAGACCTCGGCGTCCGTACATGCACCGCGCCCGTCTCAGGAGGCGCGGGACCGACAGCGTCATGGTGTTCACAATGCCATACGCTCGTTGGACCAAAATCGAGCTGGAGGGTCTCGGGATGCTCAAGACCAGCATGCACGCCAACATGCTGGCGCGAGCGAGGCACGGTCGCCTGGACGGGATACTGCTCCTTCTAACATAGTTAGAAGTCCGAGCATATCACGCTCCTCGCGCCGTTCGCCACAGCCACCCACCACTCCAGCAGAAGCTTTGGCGAGAGCCCAACTGTTCCTGGATTAGCCTCCAACAGCCGACAAGGTTGATGAATGGAGGGCCACCATTCAGAGTCTCATCGGCTTCGCCAACGGCGACGCCCGCAACCGAAAGTGCATCGCTGCCGCTGCAGATCGCTAAACACGAGCCGGTGGCGGCATTTACACCGATGGGGGTGCAACCACCATGCACTCTCCGCCCCGAAGGCCAAGATCGCCGACTCGCCGGATCCACCTCGACAGCGACTCCACCGCATCATCGGATCCACGAGCTCGTCGCGATCAGCGCCAAGTTCTTCATGAACGACGGCAAGAAGAAGACGCCGAACTTCGCATCGGCGCGCCCGAAGAAGCGCGGCGGCGTCAATCCGACAAGCGTCTTGGGCCCTCTGTCGACATGCATGCGCCCGGAGAACCAGCGACTTGCCGACGCTGTAGGTTGCCCTGCGTTCACTCGTGAGCTGCGGCAAGTCCAAAGGGCCCAGCAAGAAGAAGAATTTCAAGCCGACGTACAGAGAAGTACGACGGCAAGACGCATCCGTCGGAGTTCGTCAGCATCTACACCATTGCGGTGCAAGCTGCCGGGGGGCGAGACGACAAGATCCTGTCCAACTACTTCCCGCTGGTGCTCAAGCCCAATGTCAGATCCTCGCTCATGCACTTGCCGGACAACTCCATATCCTCTTGGGCAGATCTATGCCTTCTGTTTGTCGGCGCCTTTACAGCGCCACAAGCCCCATGGCCAAGAAAGCGACCTTCATCTGCTCGCCCGTGAAGGAAGGAGAGCCTCGCAAGTACATTCAGAGATTCAGCCACAGACAGACAACATCTCAGATGTCCACCCTGCCGCGGTAATCAGCGCGTTCCATTAGAACGTGCGAAACCGCAGGATGCGGGAGGAGATGGCGATGTGCAAGATTAGAGACGTCAGTGAGCTATATGCCCTGGCCGACAAGTGTGCACGTGCTGAGTAAGGGAGGAGACTCCCCGGAGAGAATACTGAAGCAGGAGGATCTGATAGTGAGGAGACCGCCCGGCAAGGAAAAACCGCGGCGGAACAATAGGAAGAAGAAAGGCAAAGATGTGCTAGTTGTTGAGCAGTCCGCAACGGAGGTGGCGCCAAGAAAGCCAAAGCTGGTAGCTCCGGCAAGGAGGTTGCCGGCACCAACTACCAGGGCTGTGGCGGTCGCCGACAAGCGGTGACGGCTCCAACAAAGATCGCAAGATCCACCGCACCAAGGGCCATGACCTCCAGAGCTGCAAAAAGGTCGAGCAGCTTGTCGAGCAACAGAAGGCTGAATATGAACGACGCGACAAGGAGAAGGCCCAAGAAGATGCTGGAGGAGCTAGCAAGAAACGTCCCGGCCGAGGAGGACGCCGCGGCAAGGCCAAGCAGCGGCAAGGAGACAGAAATCCCCGCGGCTGCGACAAGGAAGAAGACGACGACGATGATGAAGACATGGATGATGACGAGACCGATGAGCAGGAGTTCCAGAAAGCCACAGAGGTCACATGCGTTGTGGCGGTGCTTCTCTGCATACTTCACACCGCCAGCTCAAGCGGTGGATGCGGGAAGTCAATGCGCAGAACCATCCGTCGAGTCACGCAAGCCTCGAAATGGTCCAAAGACGCCTATCATCTTTGATATTGAGGACCACGATCGCATAATCTGCGATTCGGGTGCTTGCCGATGTTGGTTTCACCAACTATCTCGCAACCTCAAGGTCACTAAGATGCTAGTTGACGGCGGGCCGGCTTGAACCTGATCTCCTCCGCGGTGCTCGAAACTCCAGATCCACGATGGCGAAGCTCAAGAGACCGGCACATTCCAAGGAATCAATTCGGGAAGGAGCAAGCCGAAGGAAAGATCATGTTGCCGGTGACATTTGGCGTGAAGTTGAACTTCAGGATCGAGAGGGTCACTTTTGACGTTATTGACTTTCCATTGCCTTACAATGGGATACTTGGCCATCCAGCCGCCGCCAAATTCATGGCAGCCTCTCACTATGCATACAACATGTCGAAGATGCCAGCCGATAAGTGTCATCTCTATCCTGGCGACAAGAAGGATGCTCTTATCTCATGACAAGATCTACCGGGAAGCAGCAGCTGCAGCAGATTGCAAGCCACTTGCCGCTGAAGCTCCCGGGGCGAAGAAGAAGACCAAGTCCGGCAAGAGCTCTGATGCCCACTCCGGCAAGCACACCTCTTCGGAGTGCTGCGCTACCGTCGAGGACACACCATCGAGCTCCACCGGCAAGTGTAAGAAGACGATGGCAGCTCCGCCAGAAACCAAGAAGGTGTCCGCCAAGGAGGACGCATCGGTGGTACCTTCACCATCGATGCCGCTCTCGACCCTAAATAGGAAGGCGCTCGTTGCTTTCTGCGGGCGAACGTCGGCGTGTTTGCGTGGCAACCGTCGACATCCCGGTGTTCCTGTGAAAGTAATTGAGCACCATCTTGCCGTTTGTCCTCATGCGCGGCCCGTCAAGCGAAAGTCGAGGAAGCGAGCGTTGGGCGCCAAGATTTCATCACAGAAGAAATCAAGAAATTGGAAGCAGCAGGCCTTGTCAGAGGAGTGCTCCATCCAACGTGGTTGGCCAATCCTGTAGTTGTGCGCAAGGCAAACGGGAAATGGAGGCTTTGTATCGACTTTACGATGTTAATAAAGCTTGTCCCAAAGACCCATTTCCCTTGCCGCGCATCGACCAGATTGTTGACTCCACGGCGGATGTGATTTGCTTTCATTTCTGGATGCATACTCAGGATATCATCAGATCTTCATGGCAGAAGAGGATGAGGAGAAGACCGCATTCATCACCCCATGTGGCACATACTGTTTTGTACGGATGCCCTTCGGGTTAAAGAATGCCGGTTCAACATTTGCAAGAGTAGTCCATGACGCTTTTGAACCGCAAATGCACGTAAATGTGGAAGCCTACATGGATGACATAGTGTTCAAAAGCAAGGACAAGGCAACTCGATTCAAGATTTAGACGAAACCTTTGCAAATATGCGCAAGATCAACCTCAAGCTCAACCACGAGAAGTGTGTGTTTGGAGTCCCTTCGGCAAGCTTCTCGGGTTCTTCGTGTCTCAGCAGGGAATTGAAGCCAATCCCGACAAGATCAAGGCCATTGAGCAGATTGAAGCACCAAAGCGCGTCAAGGATGTACGAAGACTTGCCGGTTCGCGTAGCTGCTCTCGGCAGGTATATCTCTAGGTCTGCTGAAGGCATACGCCATTTTTCAAAATCTTGAAAAAGGCAGGTCCGATGAAATGGACTCGAAGCGGAGGCTGCGCTGCAGACTTGAAGAGATACTGTCCTCCACTCCAACACTTGTCGCACCTAAGCCACAAGAGAAGTTGCTGCTATATATAGCAGCAACCAATCAAGTGGTTAGTGTTGCGTTAGTAGCGGAGAGGGAGGCAGATGATGAGCTAGCAACCATGGCAGATGCACCCAGCGACGAGCAGGGGGCTTCACCGGCAAGCTCTGGTCCCGACAAGGATGGATCTGCAGACGCATGAGAAGATGCAGAAAAGAATGGTGCAGCGCCCAGTTTACTTTGTCGGTTCCCTTCTGCAGGGGCTAGGTCAAGGTACTACGGTGTGCAGAAATTGCTGCCTCCTCCTCATGGCCTCGAGAAAGCTGCGCCATTACTTCCGAGCACATGAGATCACGACCGCCACTCGTTTTCCGTTGAAGAGGATTTTGCAAAATCCAGAGGCAACAGGCAGGATTGTCGAGTGGGCACTGGAACTGTCGAGCTTTGGCCTCAAGTTTGAGAGCACTTCAACTATCCAAAGCAGAGCATTGGCGGAGTTCATAGCAGAATGGACGCCAACACAAGATGAAGAAATTCCAAACGAACATCCCGTCAAGGAAGCAAGCAAAGAGTGGCTGATGTACTTTGATGGCGCCTTCTCGCTGCAAAGGCGCCGGTCTTGGCGTGCTACTTGTTGCACCCACGGAGAGCACCTCAAGCACGTAGTCCAGATGCACTTTCCCAAGGAACAAGCAACAAACAATACTGCAGTATGAAGGTTTGCTTGCGGTCTCGAGATCGCAGAGACCTTGGGATCAAGAAGCTCATTGTCTGGGGTGACTCACAGCTTGTCATCCGCCAAGTGAACAAGAGTTATCAGAGTCCGTTGATGGAAGCTTATGTTGATGAAGTGAGAAAGCTAGAAGAGCACTTTGACGGCCTACAGATGGAATATATTCCAAGAGCTCAGAACGACATTGCTGATGGCATGTCAAAGTGTGCAGCACTTAAGTTACCTGTGGAACCAGGGATCTTTGTGCTCAAGCTGACTCAACCGTCTGTAACGCCATCAACTGGACAGAGCAAGAAGAGGAAGTTGATCTCTGGTGACTATTTTCCGGCAGAGCTCCCCGAAGCCGCTGCCAAGAAGGTCCCCAAGATCAACACCAACGATCTTGAGGAGCAGTCTGCTCCGACAAGCCCTAGGGATTGTTTCGTTGAAGCGGGCGCTCCCGAGCAAGTTTTGCTCCGGCAAGCTTGCCGGGGAACGTCAAGCTCCGGCTGAGCCGCAGGTTCTCGCCGTAGAAGAGGATGTTCCCGCAGCAGCAGATGTGCCCTTAGTCCTTGTTGTCGAGCCGCAAGCTCCAACATGGGCGCAACAGATTGTCCATTTCCTTCAGACAGGAGAACTTTCCGAAGAGCAAGAAGAAGCGGAAAGAGTAGGCCGGCAGTCAAGTATGTACCAGTTTGTCGACAACACACTGTACAGAAGAAGACTCAACGGTGTGAAATTGAAGTGTATTCACCGGGAAGACGGACAAAAGCTGTTGGCAGAGTTACATGGAGGCATATGTGGTCACCACATTGGCGCAGAGCACTTGCGGCAAAGCTTTCCGGCAAGGTTTCTTTGGCCGACAGCCCTCCGAGGATGCAACTGCACAAGTAACCAAGTGTGAAGCATGCGGTTCCATTCCAGCAGATACACCAGCCAGCTCAAGCTCTCCAGACGATCCCTTTATCCTGGCCATTTTCGGTGCAGGGCTCGACATCCTCGGCCCCTTTCCCGAAGCTGTCGGGGCTTTGAGTACTTATGCGTTGTAATCGACAAGTTCACAAAGTGGCCGGAAGTGGAAGCAGTGAGGAAGGTGACATCACAATCAGCAGTCAAGTTCTTTAGGTCGATTGTTTGCCGTTTCGGAATCCCTAACAGGATCATCACCGACAACGGCACGCAATTCACGAGCCGCACCTTCATGCAGTACGTCCAAGATCTTGGCGCCAAGGTCTGCTTCGCTTCTGTTGCTTATCCGAGAAGTAACGGTCAAGCGGAGAGGGCAAATGCTGAAGTGCTGCGCGGGCTCAAGACCAGAACTTTCGATAGGCTGCACAGGTGCGGAAAAAACTGGATTGAGGAGCTGCCGGTGGTTCTTTGGTCGATCAGGACGACGCCAAATCGAGCCACTGGCCAGACAACTTTTGCTCTAGTCTATGGAGCAGAGGCAGTTCTCCCCACGGAACTCGTATACGGATCACCTCGAGTGCTTGCTTATGATGATCTTGAGCAAAAGCAGCTGCGACAAGATGACGCGCTGCTCCTTGAGGAGGATTGTCTTCAGGCTGTTGTATGAGCTGCTCGATACCAGCAAGCTTTGCGCTGCTACCATAGCCGCAAAGTTAATGCCAGAAGTCTCGAGGAAGGCGACCTTGTTCTTCGGCGGGGTCAGTCCGCCAAGAATTCCAACAAGTTGACGCCAAAGTGGGAAGGCCCTTACCGGGTGAAATGAGTCACTAGTCCTGGCCGTCTGCTTTGAGACCGAAGATGGCATTCCGGTGAGCAACTCCTGGAACATTGAGCATCTTCGTAAGTTTTACCCGTAGGGCGCGGTTGCCGGAACCTGTTCCGGCAACCACCTTTTATACAAGTCTTGCCGATGTTGCATGTAATCCTTTGTACAAGGCCAGGCGCAGACCCCGTGCATGAGTAAAGCTAATGTGCGTCGCACATCTTGTCAATTTCATGCTTTCTACTTCTATTTTGCATGCTTTATCTGACACTTTGTGCAGCACCTACCCCCGGTAAGCAATAACGAGCCATAAGGCTCCATATCTTTATTTTCTCTTCTTTCTCTTTCTCAAAGAAAGGAAGGTTCCCTCGCCCACAAGTTTGCCGGGGGGGAAAGGAGAAGATAATGGTGTGGACCAAGCGTCGCTCAAGGAAATCTAGCCTTACTGGGAAGCAAACGACAGAAAAGCTAAGTTGCCAAAGTTTGAGCAATCAGTTTTAAAATTTTTAAGTTATCTTCCTCGAGCGACCGTACTTTGTATGGAAAACTCAGGCGCGGAGGAACCAACTCGTAGCTAGTTGCGCCTTAATTTGTTTCGAGTCCGCTCAACAACTTAAGTGAGCTGCGACTAGTTGCGACAAGGTTTCTTGTCGGTAGCAGCACCGCCAAAAGGTCAGCCGACGTCTCAAGACTTGGCCATGCCTGTGCTACTGACCGACAAGTTCCACAAAGCGAGGGCAAAAACATACAAAGGAAGGAATCAAGTAAAGGAAATAACATAGCAATTGTTACCCAAAATAGAGTTATATTACAAGATAGCTTGTCGCAGCTCTAATAGATGGTTCTCATAACATGACAAGCAGCGGCAAGAAAAAGAGGAAGCGGGCGGCCTAATCTACGCGATCGCCTCAACCCTCTTGATCCCGCTCACCCTGTCCATGATGGGTGCGACAAGGGTCTTGAGCGCCTCCACATCAGCATCCGGCGACAAGGACTTGAGGACGTTGGTGAGGTTGAGGCCTGGGTTGCGGAAGGCCACCTTCATCAGCACCTTTTGAAGAACTCCCGTGCAGATCTGGCGCGACTCCTCGGCCAGCTGCTTTGGGACTTCTTCCCGGAGTCGCTGGAGGGCCGTCACCACGCCCTTGAAGAACAAGCTAAGCTTGGCGCTGGGTTGGAGGTGCTCGTCGGAGGAATATCCAAGATCCACCATCCCCAGTGCGCCCGGCTCCTCGTCGATGGCTGCACAACATCCACGAGACCCTCGGTCCAGTGCTCCACATTCTCCTTAAAGGTATTACAGGCGGCAAAGCACTTTCGCCCGGCGCCTCGTCGGCCTTGATCTTCTCCTTCAAGGCCGCCTCCTGCTCCCTGGCGCCGTCCAGCGTCTGAGTCCAAGTAGTTAGCTTCTACTCAAGATCTGCATTGGAGTCCTTGGCGGCACTGAGCTCCTTGCTCCTCTCGGCGAGACGGCCCTGCAGCTCGCCAAGAGTGTAGGCGTCCTTCTCGCGCTCATTCTTGAGTGCATCAAGCTCCTCACCGCTCTCCTTGAGATTGGCCTCCAGCTGCATCACCTTCGTCTCCAGCTCCTTCTTGGCGGCCTCGGCAGCTGCGGCAGCATCCTTTGCTTCCTTGAGAGCCCCGCCAAATGTT
The DNA here is from genome assembly GCA_021605145.1 of Aegilops bicornis. Classification (NCBI taxonomy): domain Eukaryota; kingdom Viridiplantae; phylum Streptophyta; class Magnoliopsida; order Poales; family Poaceae; genus Aegilops; species Aegilops bicornis. The sequence goes on along the minus strand of CM038675.1, from coordinate 283,254,309 downwards.
TGCTCGCGCATGGCAAGATCCTCCTCATGGCTGTCAAGATTAACCTTCCGCTGCGCCTAACTCGCCTTCCTCAAGGCAGACAGCTTCTCGGCAAAGAAGTCATTGTTCCTCTTCAGCTTCAGCCTTCTCGAGGAGGAAGGCTTTGCGCTCCTCGGCGAGTTGCTCCCGCTCCTCTGCCAAGGCCCGGAGAGCTTCCTGGTTGAGGCCCCGGAGCTCCTCCGCGCGCTTCTCGATGTCCGCTCCCGCCTTCGCGACAAGCGCTTCCCGGGATTCCATCTTGGATTGTCGGGCGCGGTAGAGCGAAAGCAGCTTCCGCAGCAGCTGCTCCTCCTCAGACTCGCCGCTGCTGCTGTTTGGTGCGTCGACCAGCGTCAGTCCAGCGGAGGCGAGCAACTCTTCATCAAAAGTTTCTCCTTCGGCCGGCGCCCTGGAGCTCGACGCCCATGGGAGCTTGATGAAGACGCCATCGCTGCCTTCAAATAGGCGCCGGGCTGGGACTCTTGAACTCGACGCTACCGTGGCGGAGGGATCGGCGGTCGGCGTGGCGCTGGCGCTCCTGCTGACCTCGGGGCCGTCGGGCGATCGCCGGACCTCGCCCGGCTCTGCGGCAGTCTGGCGGCCTCCTCGCCGGCGGGCTCGTCGGCGCCAGCTTCTTCTCCGATGGCGGCGGCATCGTCAGTATTGCCGCGCGCGTCCTCCTCGCCGGCGTCCTCGGTCTCCATTGGCTCTGTGGCGGATGAATGAAGAAAGGTCAAGCAAATATTCAAAAATAAAATCAGAAGAAGAAGAACAAGAGGGAAGTTTTCAGGCAAGAGGATTACCTGTGCTAGGGTCTGCAGTCATGGTCTCCGCCACCAGGGGATCGCTGGTGCTGTCCCTTACCGGAGAGTTGTCCCTTGTCGGAGAACTGCCCCTTGCCGGAGAAGTCTCCCTTGCCGGAGAACGCTCCCTTGCCGGGGAATCCTCCCTTGGCGGTGTAGTCGAAGCAGAAGGCATGCCAGGAGCGGCTTGTGGCACTCCTGGTAAGGCTGCTCTGCTCCTACACAAATCAGCAGTCAGATGTCAGCAAAGAAAGGGCACCCATGCACGCCTAACAGCAAGAAGTAAACCATATACTTACGCTGGGGGCTGCTTTGAGGAAGAGTTGCCGCGTCCGACAAGGTGGTCTCGGACGCACCTCCTGCTGTCGCGATGGGTTCATCCTCGACGACAATCACCGGGGTCTTGGCTCTCCTCGACGCTCTCTGGGCCAGCGTCCTGAAAAGGAATGGGCTCAGAGTAAAGCAAATCAGATACAAGACAAAGAAACAAGCCGAAGAACTACAAATGTTGCAAAAGATCTTACTCTTCTCCTTCCTCGTCGGAGCTGAGCGTGGAGAGATCAAATTCTGGCCCGCCTCCAGTACGACGAGGCGGAGGAGTGGTTTCCCTTGGCCGCTTGGCGGGAGCAGAAGCGGTGGTCTGCGAGGGCCCCGCTCCAGTTGCCTTGATGGCGTGAGGTGCTCCAGCAACGTGCTTGCCGCGGTGGAGCTGCGTCGCTGGCGCTGCGGCTGTTGGCCCGTCTGCCGCCCGCTTCGTCTCCGGCCTTGCGGAGACGCCTTCTTGGTGGAGCTGGGGCTCCGCTCGCGGCAAGCTGTCTGGCGAAGGAGGAGGGCGCCCTCGTGGCTCGCTCGACTCAGCTTCAGGCTCGGCAAGCTCCTCCTCGCCGCAAACTCCCTTCGCTGACAAGGCTTGCCGCCTCTGCGCCTCGCCTCCTCCACGGTGAATCTGACCGGCCCGGCAGCGCCTGCTGCCGCTTCTTGAACCTGGTGGCGCGCTGCATCTCATCATCGGTGGTGTCGCGGGTGAGGCCGTTCTGCTCGTCGGGGCGGACCGGCATTTCTACCAGATTGTCAAAGAACTGCCGCACGACGTCATCTGCAGGCTCTTGCCAAGTTGGGACAATCCCATGCGAGTCGCACAACGGCATCATTGCACGGATGCGGTCAAGCGAGGAATTGTTGCAGCAATGAACGACGCCCCTCGGCAACCTAAACATTTCTGGATGATCAGGATTGGGCTTGAACAGCTCCAAGAGCATCGCGTCAAGTTCCAAGACGGTGAAGTTGAAGTTGAGGCCTGGGCGCAGCCTCATGATATCTGCCGCGTTCTGAAACTCCCAGGCGGGTCTCCTCCTCTCCGCAAGGGGCGTCTGGCGGCGAAGAAAGTCTGCGCTAACGGTGCCTACAAAGATGAGCCCGGCAAGCCCGAGGCGCAGGATCCGGTGACGGCAATCTTCGATCCTAGCGTCTTCACTGCCACGTTGCTCCAATCGTTGCCGCGACTATTGGGGTTTGGCGCCGGGCGGTAAATGGCTGCGGGTTCTCCTCGACAATCCAGCACCAATCTGCCCTCCACTCCTCCCACTTGCTGCGGAGCTCTCCCTCCAGATAAGCTTCCTTCTTGCCAATCCTTGAGATCCAAGCGATTCCGCCGGCAAGAGGCTCTCCTCTCTCAACTCGGGGCATAAAGAAGTGGCGGAAAAGGGATACGTTTGGATGGACTCCGACAAAGTTTTCGCAGAGATATGCGAAAACTGCCATGGTCAGAACAGCATTGGGGGTGAAATCAAGGAGGCGGAACCCGTAGGTGTTCATGATGTCACGAAAAACTTCAGAGAAAGGCGGGCAGAGCCCGCAGAGAAGAAAAGCGAAGAAGGGATATCCGTTCGAAGCTAGTTCAAGCAGCTGGAAGTACCTTCGTAGCTGGATGCGCTCGCGTCTCCGTCGACGAGAAGAGGTAGTAGTTCTCCTCGGCTCCCTCGCGGCGAGCTGGGGAAGATTGCCCGCTCCTTTCGCAGCGCCGCGAGCCGCTGCGCCTCGGCCGACTTCACGGCCTTCCCCTTGTCGGCTTTTGGAGCCATGGCGGAGGCGGTGGAGGAGATCGACGGCGTTGTTGGTAATGGGGGGCGGAGGGCTGCTCTCTTCAGCCTTGGGAAGAAAGGGGGGAGCAGCGGAGGTTTTTCGAGATTGGACAACAACTGGCGAGATGGGCGGACTGCCCCTGTTTCCCCTGCTTATAAAGAGGGAGGGGGCGGACGTTCCGTTTTTCCGAATAAAGAAACCACCCACGATCTCGCCCACGATCTCTCACACGACGCCGCATTCGACGCGTGCCGTTCGTGGAGGGTGTGGTGGGTCCGGGGTGAGTTATTGTGTGACCCAGGCCGCGTGTGCCCGTGCCCTGTTTTGGGCCTGGCCCAACAGCGCTCGGCACCGTGTGTGGCCCAGGCCCGGGGGCTCTGTCGGTGTACTAGAGTAGGGGTACCCTCGTATCCCGAACTTGTGCACGGGCGATTCTGCAGCCCTCCGCGGCAAGGCTTACCGGGTGACCGCCAAGGTCCTCCGTGGTTCCTTTGGAGCCATTCAAGAACAAAGTATCAAGCCAAGGCCCGGCAAGAGGAGCTTGCCGGAAGGCCACCCAAGGCACCTAGGAGACAAGGCCCCGACAAGAGGAGCTTGCGGGAAGGCCCGTGAGCGACAAGCTTCCGGCGCGACAAGACAACAACATGCAAGGCGCTTGCCGCGGCATCCACCACTCAGTACTGCGCTCCAAAGACATCCACTAACGTGTCGCCTGGGACCTTCCTGCACGCGTGGCGAGAGGCCGTCGCGGCCAGCGGAGCGCTGTGGCAAGCGGTGTCGACAAGATTGCCATCGTGGCGGGCGGTGGCGCTCGATGGTCCCTGTTTGCCTTTGTTAGGGCGGCGTGACGGGCATTTAATGCCTTTGTCCCCTGCCGTCGTGGTTAGGTATGAAACATCAGACCTTTGTACAAGTAGCTGTACCAACCACTCCTTTTCCATTTTACCCTTGTCTACGTTGCCACCGCCGGAGACCCCTTGAGCATATAAAAGGAGGCCCATGCGCAACGTAGAGAGAGGTTCGAGAGGTTCGAAGCCAGACACGCTCGGTCTCGTTAGCAGCGTGTGTGTACTGTAGCACTCAAGCGCTCCTGAGCAAGAACTCAATACACTCAGACATGCAGCAGTAGGAGTATTATCTCTCCGGAGAGCTCCGAAGCTGGGTAAAATCGCTCGTGTTAGCCGCCTCGATCTGCTCTTCAGGCGACCTCCGCCCCTTGAGCGAACCGAAAGGGGCTCGGTCCGCCGGCCCCATAGGTGTTCGTGGGTCAGATCAGCCTGCCCCGACACCTCCCGTGGCAGCGGGGTCCTATTGGAAACTAAGGGATATTAAGGCGTCCTTTTAATAGAGAACCGGAACAAAGCATTAGCACATAGTGAATACATGAACTCCTCAAACTATGGTCATCACCGAGAATTATCCTGATTATTGTCACTTCGGTGTTGTCGGATCATAACACAAAATAGGTGACTATAGACTTGCAAGATAGGATCAAGAACTCACATATATTCATGAAAACATAATAGGTTCAGATCTGAAATCATGGTACTCGGGCCCTAGTGACAAGCATTAAGCATAGCAAAGTCATAGAAACATCAATCTCATAACATAGTGGATACTCGGGATCAAACCCTAACAAAACTAACTCGAGTACATGATAAATCTCATCCAACCCATCACCGTCCCGCAAGCCTACGATGGAATTACTCGCGCCCGCCAGCGAGCATCATGCAATTCGTGAGGGAGGAAGGTGGATGATGACGACGGCGACGAATCCCCCTCTCCGGAGCCCCGAACGGACTCCAGATAAGCCCTCCCGAGAGGTTTTAGGGCTTGGCGGCGGCTCCGTATCATAAAACGCGATGATTTCTTCTCTCTGATTTTTTCTCCCTGAAAGCCAATATATAGAGTTGGAGTTGGCGTCGGAAGGTGTCCAGGGGGGCCACAAGGTAGGGGGGCGCACCCTAGAGGGGGGGGGGGCGCCCCCCACCCGCGGGGATAGGGGGTTGGGCCCCTGGGCTTCATCTTTTGCGTGGGTTTTTTATTATTTTTTATAATAAATCCCGTGGAGTTTCAGGTCATTCTGAGAACTTTTGTTTTCTGCACATAAAACAACATCATGGCAATTCTGCTGAAAACAACGTTAGTCCGGGTTAGTTCGATTCAAATCATACAAGTTAGAGTCCAAAACAAGGGCAAAAGTGTTTGGAAAAGTAGATACGACGGAGACGTATCAGGCTCCGGCAGAGCTGTTCTGCCGGGGAAACTTCCCTCCGAGAGGGGGAAATCATCGCCATCGTCATCACCAACGCTCCTCTCATCAGGAGGGGCCCAATCTCCAACAACATCTTCACCAGCACCATCTCCTCTCAAACCCTAGTTCATCTCTTGTATCCAATCTTTGTCCCAAAGCCTCAGATTGGTACCTGTGGGTTGCTAGTAGTGTTGATTACTCCTTGTAGTTGATGCTAGTTGGTTTATTTTGTGGAAGATCATATGTTCAGATCCTATATGCATATTAATACCCCTCTTATTATGAACATGAATATACTTTGTGAGTAGTTACGTTTGTTCCTGAGGACATGGGAGAAGTCTTGCTATTAGTAGTCATGTGAATTTGGTATTTGTTTGATATTTTGATGAGATGTATGTTGTCTCTCCTCTAGTGGTGTTATGTGAACATCGACTATATGACACTTAACCATTGGTTGGGCCTAGAGGAAGGCATTGGGAAATAATAATTAGATGATGAGTTGCTAGAGTGACAGAAGCTTAAACCCTAGTTTATGCGTTGCTTCGTAAGGGGCTCATTTGGATCCATATGTTTCATGCTATGGTTAGGTTTACCTTAATACTTCTTTTGTAGTTGCGGATGCTTGCAATAGGGGTTAATCATAAGTGGGATGCTTGTCCAAGTAAGGACAACACCCAAGCACCGGTCCACCCACATACCAAATTATCAAAGTACCGAACGCGAATCATATGAATGTGATGAAAACTAGCTTGACGATAATTCCCATGTGTCCTCGGGAGCGCTTTTCTCTATATAAGAGTTTGTCCAGGCTTGTCCTTTGCTAGAAAAAGGATTGGGCCACCTTTCTGCACTTTATTTACACTTGTTACTAGATACCCGTTACAAATAATCTTATCACAAAACTATCTGTTACCGATAATTTCAGTGCTTGCAGAAAATACCTTACTGAAAACCGCTTATCATTTCCTTCTGCTCCTCGTTGGGTTTGACACTCTTACTTATCGAAAGGACTACGATAGATCCCCTATACTTGTGGGTTATCAAGACTCTTTTCTGGCGCCGTTGCCGGGGAGTGAAGTGCCTTTGGTAGGTGGAATTTGGTAAGGAAAAATGTATATATTGTGCTGAAATTTACTGTCACTTGTTACTATGGAGAGTAATCCTTTGAGGGGCTTGTTCGGGCTATCTTCACCCTGACCAGTAGAGCAAAGAGTTGCTCCTCAACCTACTGAAAATGTTTACTTTGAAATTCCTTCGGGTATGATAGAGAAACTGCTAGCTAATCCTTTTGCAGGAGATGGAACATTGCATCCCGATTTACACCCAATCTATGTGGATGAAGTTTGTGGATTATTTAAGCTTGCAGGTATGCCCGATGATGTTATCAAGAAGAAGGTCTTCCCTTTATCTTTGAAGGAGATGCATTGACATGGTATAGGATATGTGATGATATGGGATCATGGAACTACAAACGATTGAAATTGGAATTTCATCGGAAGTTTTATCCAATGCATCTTGTTCATCGTGATCGTAATTATATATAAAATTTTTGGCCTCATGAAGGAGAAAGCATCGCTCAAGCTTGGGGGAGGCTTAAGTCAATGTTATATTCATGCCCCAATCATGAGCTCTCAAGAGAAATGATTATTCAAATTTTTTATGCTCGGCTTTCTCTCAATAATCGCTCCAAGATCAATACTTCTTGTACTCACTCTTTTATGATGAAGACTATTGAATTCAAATGGGATTTATTGGAAAGAATTAAACGCAACTCTGAAGATTGGGATCTCGACGAAGGTAAAGATTCAGTTATAACACCTAGTTTGATTGTGTTAATTCTTTTATGGATACCGATGCTTTCCGTGAATTTAGCACTAAATACAGACTTGACTCTGAGATAGTAGCTTCTTTCTGTGAATCCTTTGCTACTCATGTTGATCTCCCTAAGGAGAAGTGGTTTAAATATAATCCTCCCATTGAAGTAAAAGTAGTTGCACCTATTAAAGTTAAAGAAAGGACTATCACTTACAATGATCCTATTGTTCCTACTGCTTATGTTGAGAAACCACCTTTCCCTGTTAGAATAAATGATCATGCTAAAGCTTCAACTGTAGTCAACAAAAGTAATATTAGGACACATAAACCCCCCTAAGCAAGTTAAAGTTGAACCTAATATTGCTATGGTTAAAGATCTCTTGGCTGATAATATCGATGGGCATGTTATTTATTTCTGTGAGGAAACTGCTAGAATTCCTAAACCTGGTGCTAAAGATAAACATAGACCTGTGGTAGGCATGCCTGTTATTTCTATTAAAATAGGATATCATTGTTATCATGGCTTATGTGATACGGGTGCTAGTTCTAGTGCAATACCTCATACCATATACAAAGAAATTATGCATGATATTGCACCTGCTGAGGTAGAAGATATAGATGTTACAATTAAGCTTGCCAATAGAGATACTGTTTCACCCATTGGGATTGTTAGAGATGTTGAAGTCTTGTGTGGGAAGGTTAAATATCCTGTTGATTTTCTTGTTCTTGGCTCCTTACAAGATAGCTTTTGTCCCATTATATTTGGTAGACCCTTCTTGAACACTGTTAATGCTAAGATAGACTCGAAAAAGATGTTGTAACTATTGGTTTGGGTGATATGTCTCAAGAGTTTAATTTTTCTAAATTTCGTAGACAAGCCCGCGATGAGGAATTTCCTAGTAAGGATGAAATTATTGGTCTTGCTTCTATTGTCGTGCCTCCTAGTGATCCTTTAGAACAATATTTGCTAGACCATGAAAATGATATGTTTATGAATGAAAGAAGGGAAATAGATGAAGTATTCTTTAAATAGGCACCTATTCTGAAACACAATTTGCTTGTTGAAATCCTAGGGGATCCTCCTCCACCCAAGGGTGATCCCATGTTTGAGCTTAAACCATTGACTGATACTCTTAAATATGCTTATCTTGATGAAAAGAAGATATATCCTGTTATTATTAGTGCTAACCTTTCAGAGCATGAAGAAGAGAAATTATTGAAAACTCTGAAGAAGCACTGTGCTGCTATTGGATATACTCTTGATGATCTTACGGGCATTAGTCCCACTCTATGTCAACACAAAATAAATTTGGAGAAAGACACCAAACCAGTTATTGATCACCAACGACGGCTAAATCCTAAGATGAAAGAAGTGGTAAGAAAGGAGATATTAAAGCTCCTTGAAGCAGGTATAATCTATCCAGTTGCCGATAGTCAGTGGGTAAGTCATGTCCATTGTGTCCCTAAGAAGGGAGGTATTACTGTCGTTCCTAATGATAAAGATGAATTGACCCCGCAAAGAATTATTACAGGTTATAGGATGGTAATTGATTTCCGCAAACTAAATAAAGCTACTAAAAAAGATCATTACCCTCTGCCTTTCATTGATCAAATGCTAGAAAGATTATCCAAACATACACATTTTTGCTTTCTAGATGGTTACTCTAGTTTCTCTCAAATACCTGCGTCAGCTGATGATCAAGCAAAGACTACTTTTACTTGCCCTTTCGGTACTTTTGCTTATAGACGTATGCCTTTTGGTTTATGTAATGCACCTGCTACCTTTCAAAGATGCATGATGGCTATATTCTCTGACTTTTGTGAACAGATTTGTGAGGTTTTCATGGCTGATTTCTCCGTTATGGATCCTCTTTTGATGATCGCTTGAGCAACCTTGATCGAGTTTTGCAGAGATGTGAAGAAACTAACCTTGTCTTAAACTGGGAGAAATGCCACTTTATGGTTAATGAAGGCATTGTCTTGGGGCATAAAATTTCCGAAAGAGGTATTGAAGTTGGTAAAGCTAAAGTTGATGCTATTGAAAAGATGCCGTGTCCCAAGGACATCAAAGGTATAAGAATGTCGGGGTACTAGAGTAGGGGTACCCTAGTATCCCGTACTCGTGCACGAACAGTTGTAGCACCCCGCGGCAGGGTTTGCCTCGTCACCGCCAAGATCCTCCGTGGTTCCTTTGGAGCCATTCAAGAACAAAGTATTTAATTAAGAAGACAAGGCCCCAGCAAGAGGAGCTTGTCGGGAAGGCCACTCAAGGCATGCAGAAGACAAGGCCCCGGCAAGAGGAGCTTGCCGGGAAGGCTCAGAGCGCGACAAGCCTCCGGATGCGACAAGGATTCGGCCGCGGCAAGCAACCTCTCTCCATCTCCGCTCCAGCTCATCCAGCGACGTGTCGCCATGGGATCGTTCCATGCGGCGGCGTGTCGAGAGGTCTGTGCAGCCGGCGGAGAGCAGCGATAAGCGGCGCCGACAAGCTTGCCATCGTGGCGAGTGGAGGCGCACTGACGGTCTCTGTTGCCTTTGTTTGGGTGACACCGACGGGCATTTATTGCTTTTGTCCCTTGCCGTCGAGTTAGGTATTTTGAATCGTACAATCGCTCGAGTAGGTGTACCAACTCCTGTTTTTACATTTGTACCCTCGACTGCGTTGCCACCTGTCGGAGACCCCTTGAGCATATAAAAGGAGGCCCATGCGCAACGTAGAAAGGGTTCGGTTCAAGGTTCGGTTCGTTCGACTCACTCGAGACCAGATACACTCACGCTAGGTTTTGTAGCTTTCATCGCTCCCTAGCAAGAACACAATACATCAAACAAGCAGCAGTAGGAGTTTTATCTCTCCGGAGAGCTCCGAAGCTGGGTAAACTGCTCATGCGCTTCGCCTCGATTCGCTCTTCGTGCGATCTCCGCCCCCCTCCGAACCACAATGGGGCCTGGTCCGCCGGCCCCATAGGTGTCCGTGGGTACGATCAGCCTCCCCGACATCTTTGGCGCGCCAGGTAGGGGGCGTCGAGGCCGTGTGAATCTGATCCGTCGTTCACACGAGCAGCGTCCTCAACATCTTCCTCAACATGCCACCGAAGAAGAAGGTTTCGGTGGCAGCAGAACCGTCCGCGTCGTACCCACCTTCACCGCAGCAAACGGGTGGTGTGGCGGACGCTGGCGGAGGAACGGGCGCCGACGAAGGTGCTCGCGATGTTGCCAAGTCCAAGGACAAGGCCCCGCAAACCTCGGCGTCCGCGCATCCCCCGCGCCCATCTCAGGAGACGCGGGACCAACAACGTCATGGCGTTCACAACGCCATACGTTCGTTGGATCGAGACCCTCAAGACCAGCATGCGCGCCAACATCCTGGCACTAGTGAGATCTGGTCGCTGGACGGGTGCTGCTCCTTCTAACGTAGTCAGAAGTCCGAGCATATCCGCTCCTCGCACCGTTCGCCAATGCCACCCACTACCCGGCGAAGCTCTGGCGAGAGCTCAGCTGCTCCTCGACTACCATACAACGGCAGTCAAGGTCGTCGAGTGGAGGTCCACTCTCCAGAGCCTCATAGGTTTTGCCAGCAGCGGCGGCTCGCGGCAACCAACGCCATCGCCGTTGCGCGGCGAGGCGACAAGGCACGAGCGATGGTAGCGAAGGCGCCGGAGGTGCAACCACCTGCACTCTCCGCCACGAAGGCCAAGATCGCCGACTCACCGGATCCACCTCGACAGCGACTCCACCGCGTCGTCGGATCCGCGAGCTCGCCGCGATCAGCGCCAAGTTCTTCATGAGCGACAACAAGAGGACGCTCGAACTCACATCGAGCGCCGGAGAGAAGCGCGACGTCAGTCCAACAAGCGCGATGGGCCTTCTGTTGACGTACGCGCGCCGGAGGAGCCAGGTGACTTGCCGTACGCGGTAGGTTGCCCTGCGTTCACTCGTGAGCTGCGGCAGGTCCAGTGGCCCAGCCAGAAAAACTTCAAACCAGACGTGCCGGAGAAGTATGATGGCAGGGGCGCATCCGTCGGAGTTCCTCGGCATCTACACCATCGCGGTGCAGGCTGCTGCGGGGGGACAGGACGACAAGATCCTCGCCAACTACTTCCCGCTCGTGCTCAAACCCAACGTCGGATCTTGGCTCATGCACTTGCCGGACAGCTCCATATCCTCTTGGGCGGATCTGTGCCATCAGTTTGTTGGCGCCTTCATAGGTGGCCACAAGCCTCATGGCCAAGAGAGTGACCTTCATCTGCTTTCGCCCGGAAGGAAGGAGAGTCCTCGCGCAAGTTCATTCAGAGATTCAACCGTGTGCACTACAACATCCCGTGACGTCCACCTGCCGCGGTAATCAGCGCATTTCATCGTAATGTGCGGAACCGCAGGATGAGGAGGAGATGGCAATGTGCAAAGTCAAGGACGTCGATTGAGCTATGCGCCTTGGCCGACAAGTGTGCCGCAGCGCTTAAGGAAGGGAGGAGACTCCGGAGAGAATCTGAAGCAGGATCGGCGGTGAGGACACCGCCTAAGAAAGAAGGGCGGCGAGGCAACAGGAAGAAGAAAGGCAGAGAAGTGCTAGCTGTTGAGCAGTCCGACAGCGGAGGTGGCGACAAGAACGCCAAGGCTAGTGGCCCCGGCAAGGAGGTTGCCCGACGCCAACCACCGGTCGGTGGCGACCGCCGACAAACACGACAACTCCGGCAAGCGATCTTGCAAGATCCACCGCACCAAGGGCCACGACCTCCAGAGCTGCAAGAAGGTCGGCAGCTTGTCGAAGCAATGAGATAGCTGAGTCTGGCGCGCGACAAGGAGAAGGCCCAGGAAGGTCTTTGGGGAGCAAGCAAGAAAGCGTCTGGCGAGGAGGACGCCTTGGCAAGGCCAAGCGGCGACAAGGAGACAGACTTCCCAGCGGCGCGACAAGGATGAAGATGATGACGGCAGCGAAGATATGGAAGGCAGCACGCTGATGAGCAGGAGTTTGAAAGCCACGAGGTCCTCTGCGTTGATGGAGGTGCTTCCGCATACCTCCCACCGCCAACTCAAGCAATGGATGCGGAGGTCAATGCAATGGAACCATCCGTAGAGTCACGCAAGCCTCACGAAGTGGTCCAAGACGCCTATCATTTTTGATATTGAGGACCACCACGATCGCATAAGCTGCGGTCGGGTGCTTGCCGATGTTGGTCTCACCAACCATCCGCAACCTCAAGGTCACCAAAATGCTAGTTGACGGCGGGGCGGCTTGAATCTGATCTCCTCCGCGGTGCTCCGTAAGCTTCAAATCCTCGACAATGAGCTCGAAGAGACCGGCACTTTCCAAGGAATCAATCCGGGAAGGAGCAAGCGAAGGGAAGATTACGTTGCCGGTAACATTTGGCAGCGAGCTGAACTTTAGGACCGAGAGGGTCACATTCGGCGTTGCCGATTTCCCATTGCCTTACAATGTGATACTTGGCGTCCGGCACTCGCCAAGTTCATGGCAGCCTCTCACTACGCCTACAACCTACTCAAGATGCCGGGCCCGATAAGCGTCATCTCCGTCATGGCGACAAGAAGGATGCCCTTATCTGTGCCGACAAGATCTACTGGGATGCAGCAGCCGCGACGGACTGCCAAACACTTGCACTGAAGCTCCGGAGGGAAGAAGACAAAGTCCAAGTCCGGCAAGGGCTCGATGCTCACTCCGGCAAGCGCACCTCTTCGAGTGCTGCGCTACCGTCGAGGACGCACCATCGAGCTCCACCGGCAAGTGCAAGAAGATGGTAGCTCCGCCAAAAGACCAAGAAGGTGCCCGCCAAGGAAGACGGCCTGGTGGTACCTTTACCATCGGTGCCTCTCTCGACCCTAAATAGGAAGGCGGCGCTTCGTTGCTTTCCTGCGGTCTAATGTCGGCGTGTTTGCGTGGCAACCGTCGACATCCCGGTGTTCCTGTGGAAAGTGATTGAGCACCGCCGGCCATTTGTCCTCATGCGCGCCCGTCAAGCAAAAAGTCGGAAGCAAGCGGTGGGCGCCAAGAGTTCATAGCGAAGAGACCAAGAAGCTGGAAGCGGCAGGCCTTGTCGGAGGAGTGCTCCATCCTACGTGGTTGGCCAATCTCGTAGTCGTCGCCAAAGCAAGCGGAAAATGGAGACTTTGTATTGACTTCACGGATGTTAATAAAGCTTGTCCCAAAGATCCATTTCCCTTGCCGCGCATTGACCAGATTGTTGACTCCACGGCCGGATGTGATTTGCTTTCGTTTCTTGATGCATACTCAGGATACCATCAGATCTTCATGGCTGAAGAAGATGAGGAGAAGACCGCATTCATCACACCATGTGGCACATCTTGTTTCATACGGATGCCTTTCGGTTTGAAGAATGCCGGTTCAACATTTGCAAGGGTAGTCCATGACGCTTTTGAGCCGCAGATGCACAGAAATGTAGAAGCCTACATGGATGACATAGTGGTCAAAAGCAAGGACAAGGCAACTCTGGTTCAAGATTTGGACGAGACCTTTGCAAATCTGCGCAAGATCAACCTCAAGCTCAACCCCGAGAAGTGCGTGTTTGGAGTCCCTTCCGGCAAGCTTCTCGGGTTCTTCGTGTCTCAACGAGGGATTGAAGCTAATCGACAAGATCAAGACCATTGAGCAGATTGAAGCACCAAAGCGCGTCAAGGATGTACGAAGACTTGCGGTTGCGTAGCTGCTCTCAGAGTTTATTTCTAGGTTCTGCTGAGCGCATACCGCCATTTTTCAAGATTTTGAAAAGGCAGGTCCAATGAAATGGACTCGGCGGAGGCTGCGCTGCAAGACTTAAAGAGATACATCCTCCACTCCAACACTTGTCGCACCTAAGCCACAAGAGAAGTTGCTTTGCTATATATAGCAGCAACCAATCAAGTGGTTAGTGCTGCGTTAGTGGCGGAGAGGGAGGCGGATGACGAGCCAGCAACCACGGCAAGCACATCCAGCGACAAGCAGGGGGCTTCGTCGACAAGCTCTGGTCCCGACAAGGATGAATCCGCGCGGACACATGACCCGGATCTGAAAAGGATGGTGCAGCGCCCAATCTACTTTTTCAGTTCCCTCCTGCGGGGGGCTAGGTCAAGAGTACTCTGGTGTGCGAAATTGCTTTTCGGCCTCCTCATGGCCTCGAGAAAGCTGCGCCATTACTTCCAAGCACATGAGATCACGGTTGTCACTCGCTTTCCGTGAAGAGGATCCGCAGAATCCGGAAACAGCAGGCGGGATTGTCGAGTGGGCATTGGAACTATCAAGCTTTGGTCTCAAGTTTGAAAGCACATCAACTATCCAAAGCAGAGCGTTGGCAGAATTCATAGCAGAATGGGCGCCAACACGGATGAAGAGATTAGGAGACGAGCATTCCCGTCAAAGAAGCAAGCAAAGAGTGGGTGATGTACTTTGATGGTGCCTTCTCGCTACTAGGCGCCGGTCTTGCGTCGCTTTTATCGCACCCAGGAGAGCACCTCAAATCGTTGTCGGATGCACTTTCCCAAGGAGCAAGCGACAAACAATACCGCAGAGTATGAAGGTTTGCTTGCGGTCTCGGGATCGCGATGGACCTTGGGATCAAAAAGCTTATTGTCGGGGTGACTCGCAGCTTGTCGTCCGCCAAGTGAACAAAAGATTACGAGTCCGTTGATGGAAGCCTCACGTTGATGAAGTGAGGAAGCTAGAAGAGCACTTTGACGGCCTGCAAATGGAACATGTTCCAAGAGCTCGAGAATGATATTCTTGACGGCTGTCAAAGTGCGCCCGCACTTAAGTTGCTGTGGAACCAAGGATTTTCGTGCTCAAGCTGACTTCGACCAACCGTAACACCATCAAGCTGGACAAAGCAAGAAGAGGAAGTTGACCTCTGGTGACTACTTTCCGCCAGAGCTTCCGAAGCCGTCGTTGCAAAGGTCCCCAAGATCAACACCAGCAGTCTTTGAGGCGATCTGCTCCGGCCGGACCCGAGGTTTGTTTCGTTGAAGAAGACGCTCCCGACAAGTCTTGCTCCGGCAAGCTTGCCGGGGAGCATCAAGCTCCGGCAGGGCCGCAGGTTCTTGCCGTAGAAGCTGATGTTCCCGCAGCAGCAGATGTGCCTTTGGTCCTTGTTGTCGAGCCACAAGCTCCAACATGGGCGCAGCAGATTGTCCATTTCCTCGCATGGGAGAACTTCCGAAGAGCAAGAAGAAGCGGAAAGAGTAGCCCGGCAGTCTAGTATGTATCGGTTTGTCGACAAGATATCGCATGTAAGAAGACTCAACGGTGTGAAATTGAAGTGTATTCCGGGGAAGATGGGCCGAAGCTGTTGGCGAGAGATACGGAGGCATATGTGGTCACCACATTCACAAGAAGAGCACTTGCCGCAAGCAAAGCTTTCCGGCAAGGTTTCTTCCGGCCGACAGCCCTCGAGGATGCAACCGCACAAGTAACCAAGTGTGAAGCGTGCAGTTCCATTCCAAGCAGATACACCAGCCAGCTCAAGCTCTCAGACGATCCCTTTATCACGGCCATTTTCGATGCAGGGGCTCGACATCCTCGGCCCCTTCCCGGTTGTCGGGGCTTTGAGTACTTGTACATCGCCATCGACAAGTTCACAAAGTGGCGGAAGTGGAAGCGATGAGGAACGCGTGAGACACGGTCGTGATCAAGTTCTTGGTCGATTGTTTGCCGTTTCGTAATCCCTAACGGGATCATCACCGACAACGACACACAATTCACGAGTCGCACCTTCATGCAAGACGTCCAAGATCTTGGCGCCAAGGTGCCTTTGCTTTCGTTGCTCACCCGAGAAGCAGCGGTCAAGCGAGAGAGGGCAAATCTTTGAAGTCTGCTTGCGGGCTCAAGACCGAACTTTCGACAGGCTGCACAAGTGCGGAAGAAAGCTGGATCGAGGAGCTGCCGGTGGTTCTTTGGTCGATCGGGGCGACGCCAAATCGAGCCATCGGCGGACACCCTTTGCTCTAGTCTATGGAGCAGAGGCAGTTCTCCCCACGGAACTCGTATACGGATCACCTCGAGTGCTCGCTTATGATGAGCTCGAGCAAGAGCAGCTGCGACAAGATGACGCGTTGCTCCTTGAGGAAGATCGTCTTGAGCCATTTGGCGAGCCGCTCGCTTCTGACAAGCTCTGCGTCGCTACCATAGCCGAGGGTTAATGCCGAAGTCTCGAGGAAGGCGACCTTGTTCTTGGCGTTCAGTCCGCCAAGAATTCAAACAAGTTGGCCTTGAAGTGGGAAGGCCCTTATCGGGTGAAAGCAGTCACTAGGCTGGCGCTGTCATGCCTTGAGACCGAAGATGGCGTTCAGTGAGCAACTCACGGAACATTGAGCATCTTCGTAAGTTTTACTCATAGGGCGCGGTTGTCGGAACCCGTTCCGGCAACCACCTTTTGTACAAGTCTTGCCGCAGTTGCATGTAATCCTTTGTACAAAGCCGGGCGTAGACCCCGTGCATCAGTAAAGCTCATGTGTTGCGCACAACTTGTCAAGTCCATGCTTTCATCAATTTGTTGCATGTTTTGTCTAACACTTTGTGCAACAACCACACCCGGTAAGCAGAATCGAGCCGCTGGGCTCCATAACGTTATTTCCTCTTCTTTCTCTTTTCTCAAAGAAAGGAAGGCTCGCTCGCGCACAAGTTAACCAGGGGGGAGGAGGAGATATGGACCGGGCACTGCTCGAGGAAGTTTCACCTCATCGGGAAGCAAGAGACAGAAAAGCTAAGTTGCCAAAGTTTGAGCAATCAATTTTTAAATTTTTAAGTTATCTTCCTCGGACGATAGTACTTTGTATGGAGAACACATGTCTTGTGAAGGAACCAACTCGCGGGCTAGTCGGCGCCCTTACTTTGTTTGAGTCCGCTCAACAACTTAAGTGAGCTGCATGACTAGTCGCGACAAGGTTGCTAACAGCCGAATGCACTGCCGGCAGCTCTTGACGTTAAGCACTCGGCCTTTCGCGGCAAAAGTGCCCGCACCGACAAGTCCCCTAAATGTGTAAGGCAGAAACGTACAAAGGAAGGAATCAAGTAGAGGAAATAACGTTGCATTGATCGTTCACCTAAGATAGAGTATATTACAAAACAACTTGTCGCTGATCTAACAAAGTGTTCTAAAACATGATCGGCGTGACAAGAGAAAGATAAAGTTGGCGGCCTAGTCTCTGGCGGTCGCCCTCAATCCGCTTGATCTTGTTCACCTTGTCCACAATGGGTGCGACAAGGGCTTTGAAACTCCTCCACGTTGGCATCGGGCGGCGGGGATCTGAGGGCGCCCGTTAAGGTTGAGGCCCGGATTGCGGAAGGCCACCTTGATCAACACCTTCTCGAGGGCCCCTGCATAGACCTGGCGTGATTCCTCGGCCAGCTGCTTTGGGACCTCCTCCCGGAGTCGCCGGAGGCCCATCGCCACGCCTTTGAAGAATAAGTTGAGCTTGGCGCTGGGTTGGAGATGCTCGTCGGAGAATCGCAAGGTCCGCCATCCCCAGCTCCATCGGCTCGTTGTGGATGTCGGCGGCGGTGTCCACAAGACCTTCGGTCCAGTGCTCCACGCTCTCCCTCAAAGTGTTCTGGACGGAGGCAGCATTCGCCAGCAGCTCCTCCTTGGCCTTGATCGCCTCCAACAAGCCCACCTCCCGCTCTCTGGCGCCATCCAACGTCTGCGTCAGAGTGGTCAGCTTCAGCTCAAGATCTGCCTTGGAATCCTTGGCGGCGTCGAGCTCCTTGGCCCTGTCAGCGAGGCGGCTCTGCAGCTCGCCAGGGTGTAAGCGTCCTTCTCGCGCTCACGCTTGAGCACGGCGAGCTCTTCGCCGCTCTTCTTGAGGGTGGCCTCCAGCTGTGCCACATCCGCATTTCGATCTTCCTTGGCGGCCTCGGCGGCTGCGGCAGCGTCCTTTGCTTCTGGCGCCCGTAGCGACTCCTCAGCGGCAAGGTCTCCTTCGTGGCTGTCCAGGTTGACCTTACGCTGCGCCCGGCTTTCGCTTTCTGCGCTGGCGAAGCTTCTCGGCAACCGGCTTTGCTCCTCCTCGGCTGCGGCCTTCTCAAGGATGAAGGCCGTGCGCTCTTCTGCGAGATACCCCAGCGCTTACGCTATGTCGCGGAGGGCTTCTTTGTTGGCGCTCGGAGCTCCTCGGCGCGCTTCTCCATCTGCTCCGCCCTCGCGACAAGGGCTTCCCGGGTCTCTAACTTGGCCTGCCGGGTGCGGTAGAGCGACAGTAGCTTCTTCAACAGCTGCTCCTCCTCAGACTCGCCGCTGCTGCTGCTTGGCGCGTCCACCAGCGTCAGCCCAGCGGAGGTGAGTAGCTCGTCGTCGAAGGTTTCTCCCTCGACCGGCGCCCTGGAGCTCGGCTCCCAGGGGATCTTGATGAAGACGCCTTCGCCGGCCTTGGTGTAGGCATTTTGCTGGGGCTCCTCGAACTGGCCTTGGCCAGCGGCGGGGAAGTCGGCTGTCGGAGTGGCGCTTGCCGCTCCTGCGGCCTCAGGCGTGCCAAGACGATCACCCGACCCCTCGCCGGCCTCTGCGTCAGCAGCCTCGGTGGCCTCCTCGCCAACAGGCTCGTCGGCGACGGCCTCTTCTTCCACGACGATGACCACTTCTTCCTCGACGGCGGCCTCGTCGGTGTTGCCGCGCGCTTCCTCCTCGCCGGCGGCCTCGACCTCCATCGGCTCTGCGTGAGACGAAGAAAGGGCAGTCAAGCAGATATTCAAAAAGAGAAACAAAAGAAAGCAAACCCAAGGGAGATTTTCGCATAAGGGAATTACCTGCAACGGGGTCCGCAGCCGTGGCCTCGACCACTAGAGGGTCACTGGCACCGTCCCTTGCCGGGGTAGCCTCCCTTGCCGGAGTGGCCTCCCTTGCCGGGGTGGCCTCCCTTGTCGGAGGGAGCTCCCTTGCCGGGGAGTTCTCCCTTGGCGGCATAGTGGCAGCGGCAGGATCTCGAGGCGGCTTCCGAGCCTCCCGATGAGGCTGCTCTGCTCCTACACAAGCACACAGTCGAGATATCAACAAAGAAGGAGCACCCCGCACACCTAATAGTAAGAAGAAAAATGCACACTTACTGGGGGTGTCTTTGGGGGCTGCCTGGGAAGGGTTGCAGGTCCGGCAAGGCGGTCTCAGACGCGTCCCCCATCGCCACGGGAGAATCGTCCTCAACGACGACCGTCGGGATCTTAGCCCTCTTCGCCGCTCTACGGGCGGCGTCACGAAAGGAAAGAGTCGAGCGAAGCAAATCAGATTCAAGATGTAGCAATAAAATTGAAGAAATACTAGCACTATCTCGAAAAGCTTACTCTTCGCCTTCCTCCTAGGAGCTGAGCGTGGAGAAGTCAAACTGCGGCTCGCCTCCGGTGCGAGGCGGGGAGTGGGCTCCTTGGCCGCTTGGCGGAGGCGTCGGCGGTGGCACGAGAAGATTCCGCCCGATTGTCGCTGCAGTTTAGGGGCGCTCTGCTGCAACCTCGCTTGCCGCGGTGGAAGCTGCGTCATGGCCTTCTTCTTGTGGGCGATCTACCGCCCGACTCGTCTCCAACCCTGCGGAGACGCCTCTTCGGCGGAGCCGGGGGCTCCGCTTGCGGCAAGTCGCTTGGCGGTGGGGAAGAAGCGCCCTCGGCAGGTCCACTCGACCCGGCCTCGGGCTCGACATGCTCGTCCTCGCCGGCGACCTCCCCTCGCTCGGCAAGGCTTGCCGCCTTCGCCGCGTCCGCCTCCTCCCCGGTGAACCCGAAGGCTCCAGCGGTAGCGGCTGCTGCCGCCTCCTCCACCCTGGTGGCGATCCGCGCCATCTCCTGGTCGGTTGTGTCGCGGGTGAGCCTCTTACGCTTTCGTCGGGCGGATCGGCACTTCTTGCAAATCATCGAAGAATTGCTGCACGACCTCGTCGGGTGGCTCCTGCCAGTTGGGACGATCCCGTGGAGTCGCGACAGTGGCATCATGGCGCGGATGCGGTCGAGCGCCGAGTTATTGCACAAAGGGACGACCCCCTGCGGCAACCTAAACCACTCGGGGTGGTCGGGGTCGTTCTTGAACAGCTCGAGCAGCACTGAATCCAACTCCATGATGGTGAAGTTCCAATTCAGGCCCGGGCGCAGCCTCATGATGTCCGCCGCATTTTGGAACTCCCAAGCAGGCCTCCTCCTTTCTGCAAGGGAAGCGTCTGGCGGCGAATGAAGTCTGCGCCAAGCGCGCCTCTGATTAACCCGGCAAGCTTTGAGGCGCTAATTCGGGTCACGGCTATCTTGACTTCGCGTCCTCCGCGCCAAGTTACTCCAATCCCTGCCGCGCACTATTGGGGTTTGGCGACGCGGTGAAGGGCTGCGGGTTCTCCTCTCACGACCCAGCACCGATTGGCCCTCCACTCCTCCCACTTGTTGCGGAACTCTCCTCTAGGTAGGCCTCTTTCTTGACGATCCTAGAGACCCAAGCTATCCCTTCGGCAAGTGGCTCTCCTCTCTCGACGCTGGGAACAAAGAAATGGCGGAAGAGTGCCACGTTCGGGTGGACTCCGACAAAGTTTTCGCACAAATGCGCGAAAACTGCCATGGTCAAGATGGCGTTGGGGGTGAAATCTAGGAGGCGGAGGCTAAAGGTGTTCATTATGTCGCAAAAGAATTCGGAAAAGGGCGGGCAAAGCCCGCAATAGAAGAAAAGGGCGAAGAAAGGGTACCCTGTTGGGGCCAAATCGGAGGCGGAGGCGGGGAGCACCCTCGCGCGGATGCACACGAAGTCTCCGTCGACCAGAAAAGGTAGAAGACGCCCCGCAGCTCCCGTGCGCGCCGAGCTGCGGGGAAGATGGCTCGCCTTGCGCGCAGCATCGCGAGCTGCTGCGCCTCGGCCGACTTGACGCCCTTTCTCCTTATCGGCTTCGGAGCCATGGCAAGGGGCGGAGGAGGTCGACGGTGAGTGTGCTTGTGGCGAAGAAGGGGCGCTGCTCTTCGCACCGGAGAGAAGAAGAGGGAGCAGCGGTGGTTTCTTGACAAGACAGCAATGGCAGGGGTGGTCGGCCTGCCTCGCTTCCTCCGCTTATAAAGGGAGGAGGGGCGGACGCCCGCTTATATTAATAAAGAACCCCCCACGACGCGCCCACGATCTCGCAGACGACGCCACGTCCGGTGCGTGCCGTTAGTGGGGATCGTGGTGGAGTGCAGGCGAGTTGCGACGTGGTCGAGGCCGCAGCGTGTCCGTGCGATTACAGGGCCTGGCCCGACAAGCGCCGGCACCGTGTTCAGCCAGGCCGGGGGCTCCTGGCCGGTGTACTAGAGTAGGGTACCCTAGTATCCCGTACTCGTGCCGCAGACGATTGCGACACCAGCGGCAAGGTTTGCCTCGTCACCGCCAATATCCTCCGTGGCTCCTTTGGAGCCATTCAAGAACAAAGTATTTGATTGAGAAGACAAGGCCCGACAAGAGGAGCTTGTCGGGAAGGCCACCTGTGCACGCAGAAGACAAGGCCCGGCAAGAGGAGCTTGCCGGGAAGGCTCGAGCGCGACAAGCCTCCGGGCGCGACAAGGATTCGGCGCGGCAAGGAGCTTGCAGCTGACATGCAACTTCTCTCCGTCTCCGCTCCAGCTCACCCAGCGACGTGTCGCCATGGGACCGTTCCATGCGCGCGTGTCGAGCAGCTGTGCAGCCAGCGGAGAGCAGCGATAAGCGGCGCTGACAAGCTTGCCTTCGTGGTGAGCGGAGGCGCACCTGACGGCCTCTGTTGCATTGTTTGGGCGACAATGACGGGCATTTATTGCTTTTGTCCCTTGCCGTCAGAGTTAGGTATTTTGCACTGTATACTGTTCAAGTAGGTGTACCAACTCCTGTTTTACATTTGTACCCCGCCTATGTTGCCACAGCCGGAGACCCTTGAGCATATAAAAGGAGGCCCATGCGCAACGTAGAAAGGGTTCGGCTCGTTCGGTTCATTCGACCCACCAGAGACCAGAGACACTCACGCTAGGTTTTGTAGCCCTCATTGCTTCCTAGCAAGAACACAATACATCAAACAAGCAGCAGTAGGAGTTTTATCTCTCCGGAGAGCTCCGAAGCTGGGTAAACTGCTCGTGTGCCTCGCCTCGATCCGCTCTTCGTGCGATCTCCGCCCCCCTCCGAACCACAAGGGGCCTGGTCCGCCGGCCCCATAGGTGTCCGTGGGTACGATCAGCCTCCCCAAGTATCATTATTTTCTGACCTTCACAGATGATTTGAGTAGGTATGGGTATATCTACTTGATGAAACACAAGTCTAAAACATTTGAAAAGTTCAAAGAATTTCAAAGTGAAGTAGAGAATCATCGTAACAAGAAAATAAAGTTTTTAGAATCTGATCGTGGAGGCGAATATTTGACTTACGAGTTTGGCCTTCATTTAAAACAATGTGGAATTGTTTCACAACTCACGCCACCTGGAACACCACGGTGTAATGGTGTGTCCGAACGTCATAACCGTACTTTATTAGATATGGTGCGACCTATGATGTCTCTTACCGATTTACCACTATCATTTTGGGGTTATGCATTAGAGACAGACGCATTCACGTTAAATAGGGCACCGTCTAAATCCATTGAGACGAGGCCATACGAACTGTGGTTTGGCAAGAAACCTAACCTGTCGTTTCTTAAAGTTTGGGGTTGCGACACTTATGTCAAAAGGCTTCAGACTGATAAGCTCGAACCCAAATCGGAAAAAGTGCCTCTTCATAGGATACCCCAAGGAAACAATTGGGTACGCCTTCTAGCACAGATCCGAAGGCAAGATCTTTGTTGCCAAGAATGGAAGCTTTCGAGAGAAGGATTTTCTCTCAAAAGAAGTGAGTGGGAGGAAAGTAGAACTTGATGAGGTAATTGTACCTTCTACGAATTGGAAAGTAGCTCATCATAGAAAACCGTTCCTGTGATGCCTACACCAACTAGAGAGGAAGCTAATGATGATGATCATGAAACTTCAGATCATGTTACTACTGAACCTCATAGGTCGACCAGAGCATGATCCACACTAGAGTGGTATGGTAATCCTATTCTGGAAGTCATGTTACTAGACCAAGGCGAACCTACGAACTATGAAGAAGCTACGATGAGCCCAGATTCCGATAAATGGCTTGAGGCCATGAAATCTGAGATAGGATCCATATATGAGAACAAAGTATGGACTTTGATGGACTTGCCCAATGATCGGCAAACCATAGAAAAGAAATGGATATTCAAGAAGAAGACCGATGCTGATGGTAATGTTACTGTCTACAAAGCTCGACTTGTCTTGAAAGGCTTTTGACAAGTTCAAGGAGTTGACTACGATGAGACTTTCTCACCCGTAGCGATGCTTAAGTCTGTCCGATTCATGTTAGCAATTGCCGCATTTTATGATTATGAAATCTGGCAAATGGACGTCAAAACTGCATTCCTCAATGGATATCTTAACGAAGAGTTGTATATGATGCAACCAGAAGGTTTTGTCGATCCTAAAGGTGCTAACAAAGTGTGCAAGCTCCAGCGATCCATCTATGTACTGGTGCAAGCATCTCGGAGTTGGAATATACGTCTTGATGAGGTGATCAAAGCATATGGTTTTATACAGACTTACGGTGAAGCCTGTATTTACAAGAAAGTGAGTGGGAGCTCTGTAGCATATCTGATATTATATGTGGATGACATATTGTTGATCGGAGATGATATAGAATTTCTGGATAGCATAAAAGGATACTTGAATAAGAATGTTTCAATGAAAGACCTCGATGAAGCTGCTTATATATTGGGCATGAAGATTTATAGGGATAGATCGAGACGCTTAATAGGACTTTCACAAAGCACATACCTTGATAAAGTTTTGAAGAAGTTCAAAATGGATCAGTCAAAGAAAAGGGTTCTTGCCTGTGTTAGAAGGTGTGAAGTTGAGTCAGACTCAAAGTCCGACCACTGCAGAAGATATAGAGAAAATGAAAGTCATTCCCTATGCCTCAGCCATAGGTTCTATCGTGTATGCTATGTTGTGTACCAGACCTGATGTGTGCCTTTGCCATAAGTTTGGCAGGGAAGTACCAAAGTAATCCTGGAGTGGATCACTGGACAGTGGTCAAGAACATCCTGAAGTACCTGAAAAGGACAAAGGATATGTTTCTCGTTTATGGAGGTGGCGAAGAGCTCGTCGTAAATGGTTACGTTGATGCTAGTTTCGACACTGATCCGGATGACTCTAAGACACAAACCGGATACGTTTTTATATTGAATGGTGGAGCTATTAGTTGGTGCAGTTCCAAGCAGAGCGTCGTGGCGGGATCTACGTGTGAAGCGGAGTACATAGTGACTTCGGAAGCAGCGCATGAAGGAGTCTGGATGAAGGAGTTCATATCTAATTTAGGTATAATACCTAGTGCATCGGGTCCAATGGATTTTTTTTGTGACAACATTGGAGCAATTGCCTTGGCGAAGGAATCCAGGTTTCACAAGAGAACCAAACACATCAATAGACTCTTTAACTCTATCCATGAAAAGGTCAAGGATGTAGCATAGCAATTTGCAAAGTGCATATGGATCAGAATGTAGTAGACCCGTTGACTAAGCCTCTTCCGCGAGCAAAACATGATCATTACCAGGACTCCATGGGTGTTAGATTCATTACAATGTAATCTAGATTATTGACTCTAGTGCAAGTAGGAGACTGAAGGAAATATGCCCTAGAGGCAATAATAAAGTTGTTATTTTATATTTCCTTATTCATGATAAAGGTTTATTATTCATGCTAGAATTGTATTGATCAAAAACTTAAATACATGTGTGAATACATAGACAAATACCGTGTCCCTAGTAAACCTCTACTAGACTAGCTCGTTGATCAAAGATTGTTAAGGTTTCCTAACCATGGACATGAGTTGTCATGTGGTAACGGGATCACATCATTAGGAGAATGATGTGATGGAAAAGACCCATCCATTAGCTTAACATAATGATCGTTCAGTTTATTGCTATCGCTTTCTTCATGTCAAATATATATTCCTTCGTGATACGTTTCCAAGGTATCTACTGTTCCAAACACTTTTGCCCTTATTTTGGACTCTAACTTGCATGATTTGAATGGAACTAACCCAGACTGACGCTATTTTCAGCAGAATTGCCATGGTGTTATTTTTGTGCAGAAATAAAAGTTCTCGGAATGAATCCATGGTGACACATTTTGGAATTAATGAATATTGGCGAAAGAATCAGCATCAGGGGGCCCACACCCTGTCCACAAGGGTGCAGGGCGCCCCGCCCTGGGGCGCGCCCCCTGCCTCGTGGGCCCCCTGGGACTCCACTGACCTCAACCCCAACTCCATATATTCCTTTCGGGGAGAAACATATCAGAGAGAAGGATTCATCATGTTTTACGATACGGAGATGCCGCCAAGCCCTAATCTTCCTCGGGAGGGCTGATTTGAGGTCCGTTCGGGGCTCCGGAGAGGGGAATCCGTCGCCGTCATCATCATCAACCTTCCTCCGTCACCAATTTCAGGATGCTCACCGCCGTGCATGAGTAATCCCATCGTAGGCTTGCTGGATTGTGATGGGTTGGATGAGATTTACCATGTAATCGAGTTAGTTTTGTTAGAGTTTGATCCCTTGTATCCATTATGTTCTAAGATTGATGTTGTTATGACTTTGCTATGCTTAATGCTTGTCACTAGGGCCCGTGTGCCATGATTTCAGATATGAACCTATTATGTTTTCATGAATATATGTGAGTTCTTGATCCTATCTTGCAAGTCAATAGTCACTTACTATGTGTTATGATCCGGCAACCCCGAAGTGACAATAATCGGGAGCATTCCCGGTGATGACAGTAGTTTGAGGAGTTCATGTATTCACTAAGTGTTAATGCTTTGGTTCGGTACTCTATTAAAAGGAGGCCTTAATATCCCTTAGTTTCCAATAGGACCCCATTGCCACGGGAGGGTACGACAAAATATGTCATGCAAGTTCTTTTCCATAAGCACGTATGACTATATTCGGAATACATGCCTACATTACATTGATGAACTGGAGCTAGTTCTGTGTCACCCTATGTTATAACTGTTGCATGAGGAATCGCATCCGACATAATTATCCATCATTGATCCATTGCCTACGAGCTTTTCATATATTGATCTTTGCTTAGTTACTTTTACATTGCCCTTTATTACGATTACTACAAAAACTGCTACTTTGTTACTTTTGCCACTGT
Source organism: Aegilops bicornis (assembly GCA_021605145.1). Lineage (NCBI taxonomy): Eukaryota > Viridiplantae > Streptophyta > Magnoliopsida > Poales > Poaceae > Aegilops > Aegilops bicornis. The sequence goes on along the minus strand of CM038675.1, from coordinate 283,228,184 downwards.
TACCGTTACTTCCATACTACTTTGCTACTAAATACTTTGCTGCAGATATTAAGTCTTTCAGGTGTGGTTGAATTGACAACTCAGCTGCTAATACTTGAGAATATTCTTTGGCTCCCCTTGTGTCGAATCAATAAATTTGGGTTGAATACTCTACCCTCGAAAACTGTTGCGATCCCCTATACTTGTGGGTTGCTACCTCTTGAGTACTGCGTTGGATTTCCCCGAAGAGGAGAGGATGATGCAGCAAAGTAACGTAAGTATTTCCCTCAGTTTTTGAGAACCAAGGTATCAATCCAGTAGGAGGCCACGCACAAGTCCCTCGTGCACTGCACAAAACGATAGCTCCTCGCAACCAACGTGATTAGGGGTTGTCAATCCCTTCAAGGTCACTTACGAGAGTGAGATCTGATAGAGATGATAAATAATATTTTTGGTATTTTTGGTATAGACATGCAAAGTAAAAGTAAAAGGCAAAGTAAAAACAAAGCAAGTATAAAAGTGATGGAGATTGATATGATGAGAATAGACCCGGGGGCCATAGGTTTCACTAGTGGCTTCTCTCAAGAGCATAGATATTCTACGGTGGGTGAACAAATTACTGTTGAGCAATTGACAGAATTGAGCATAGTTATGAGTATATCTAGGTATGATCATGTATATAGGCATCACGTCTGAGAATTGTAGACCGAAACGATTCTGCATCTACTACTATTACTCCACTCATCGACCGCTATCCAGCATGCATCTAGAGTATTAAGTTAAAAATAGAGGGGCCTTCAGCAAGATGACATGATGTAGAGGGATAAATTCATGCAATATGATAAAAACCCCATCTCGTTATCCTCGATGGCAACAATACAATACGTGCCTTGCAACCCTTTACATCCTTTGGTAAGGACACCACAAGATTGAACCCAAAGCTAAGCACTTCTCCCATTGCAAGAACTACCAATCTAGTTGGCCAAACCAAGCGGATAATTCAAGAGACTTGCAAAGATAACCAATCATACATAAAAGAATTCAGAGAAGATTCAAATATTGTTCATAGATAATCTTGATCATAAACCCACAATTCATCGGTCTCAACAAACACACCGCAAAAAGAAGATTACACCGAATAGATCTCCACGAGAGAGGGGGAGAACATTGTATTGAGATCCAAAAAGAGAGAGGAAGCCATCTAGCTACTAGCTATGGATCCGAAGGTCTGAAGTAAACTACTCACACTTCATCGGAGGGGCTATGGGGATGATGTAGAAGCCCTCCGTGGTGCATGCCCCCTCCGGCAGAGCTCCGGAACAGGCCCCAAGATGGGATCTCGTGGATACAGGAAGTTGCGGCGGTGGAATTAGGTTTTTGGCTCCTGTTACGATCGTTTGGGGTAATGCGTAGGTATATATAGGAGGAAGGAGTACGCGTCGGTGGAGCAACAGGGGCCCACGAGGCAGGAGCGCACCCTAGGGCGCGCCTCACCTCGTGACCGCCTCTTCGTGCCTTGGCGTGGGTCCAAGTCTCTGGATCACGTTCGGTGAGAAAATCACGTTTCCGAAGGTTTCATTCCGTTTGGACTCCGTTTGATATTCCGCTTTCTTGAAACACTGAAATAGGCAAAAACAGCAATGCGGGCTGGGCCTCCGGTTAATAGGTTAGTCCCAAAAATAATATAAAAGTGGAAAATAAAGCCCAATATAGTCCAAAACAGTAGATAAAGTAGCATGGAGCAATCAAAAATTATAGATACGTTGGAGACGTATCAGGCATCCCCAAGGTTAATTCCTACTCATCCTCGAGTAGGTAAATGACAAAAAGAGAATTTTTGATGCGGAGTGATACTTTGGCATAATTTCAATGTAAATCTTCTTAATTGTGGTATGAATATTCAGATCCAAAAGATTCAAGACAAAAGTTCATACATAAAAATAATAATACTTCAAGCATACTAACTGAGCAATTATGTCTTCTCAAAATAACATGGCCAAAGAAAGTTATCCCTACAAAATCATATTGTCTGGTTATGCTCCATCTTCCCCACACAAAATATTTAAATCATGCACAACCCCGATGACAAGCCAAGCAATTGTTTCATACTTTAACATTTTCAAAACTTTTTCAATCTTCACGCAATACATGAGCGTGAGCCATGGATATAGCACTATATGTGGAATAGGATGGTGGTTGTGGAGAAGAAAAAAAGGGAGAAGATAGTCTCACATCAACTAGGCGTATCAACGGGCTATGGAGATGCCCATCAATATATATCAATGTGAGTGAGTAGGGATTGCCATGCAACGGATGCACTAGAGCTATAAGTATATGAAAGCTCAACAAAATAAACTAAGTGGGTGTGCATCCAACTCGCTTGCTCACGAAGACCTAGGGCATTTGAGGAAGCCCATCATTGGAATATACAAGCTAAGTTCTATAATGAAAAATTCCCACTAGTATATGAAAGTGACAAAATGAGAGACTCTCTATCATGAAGATCTTGGTGCTACTTTGAAGCACAAGTGTGGTAAAAGGATAGTAACATTGTCCCTTCTCTCTTTTTCTCTCATTTTTTTATTTGGGCCTTTTCTCTTTTTTTTGGCCTCTTTTTTTTATTTTCTTTATTTTTCATCTGGAGTCTCATCCCGACTTGTGGGGAATCATAGTCTCCATCATCCTTTCCTCACTGGGACAATGCTCTAATAATGATGATCATCACACTTTTATTTTTCTTACAACTCAACAACTCGATACTTAGAACAAAGTATGACTCTATATGAATGCCTCCGGCAGTGTACCGGGATATGGAATGAAACATGAGTGACATGTATGAAAGAATTATGAACGGTGGCTTTGCCACAAATACGATGTCAACTACATGATCATGCTAGCTATATGACAATGATGGAGCGTGTCATAATAAACGGAACGGTGGAAAGTTGCATGGCAATATATCTCGGAATGGCTATGGAAATGCCATAATAGGTAGGTATGTGTGACGCCCGGATAATTAGACTACAGTAATCCCCTGCTAATGATGCCACGCCACCTCAATTACTGTTGATAATCTCGCGTTAGTTCGAAACCGATCCAAATTCAAATTTAAGATCAAGTCAAACAGTTAAAGTTTTCAAAAGTGAAAACTAAAATGTTGTAAATGTTTTAAATAAATCCTGGGTAATAATGGTGGAGAAACCTAAATTTAATAAAATGTTTAAGTGTTCAAAATAATTAAAACTATGGGTTAAATAATAAAACAAATGCCTTTGGAATTTTATAAAATATTAAACTATTTTAATTGGGATGAAAAGTAATGTGGCAGTAGTTATTTAAAAGTACCAATTTAGGCGTTAGTGATAATTTTTACTAAAACTAAAACAAAATGTAACTAAAATAAAACAGAAAAGGAATCAATAACAAGGGAGGAATAAAAACAGTAAAACAAAGCTAACTAAAATAAAGAGGGAAAGAAGCCCCCCCGCTTCCCCACTGGCCTCGACTCAGCCGCCTGGGCCGGCCACTCCCACCAGTGTCGGCCCAACTCGGCAAAGGCCAACCGGCCAGCCTACCCCACTCCCTTATCCACCCCCACTACCCGAAACCCTAACCCACCGGCACCCCACATCCCCCTCCCCACGTCGCCAAACCTCCTCCCCCACTCGATACAATCTGGATCGGGACGAATCTCCCCCACTCCCCTCGCTCCTCGCCCCTCTCCTCGATCCAGATCGGGGCAACGACGCCCCGACCCCACCGACGACCGCGCCTCGCCGCCCCGAGTTCTCCCCTCACCGGACCTCCCCGCAGGATCACCGACGCCTCCCCATCTCCTCCTCACGGGTCGCTGCCCCCGACCCCGATGCGCCGACGCCACTAGTCGTCTCCGGCGCCACCACGCCATTGTCGTGGTCCTCTCCGACGCCGGCGCTCCCCGTTCGCGTCGCCGATGCCGCCTCACCGGACTGCCTCCCGCTCCGCCGCTCGTCCCCGCCATCCCCCCAACCTTCCCCGAGCCCGCTGTCCCCACGCACTCGGTGAGGCCTCGTCCCGCCTCGCCTGCTTCCCTTTGCTCCGGCCGTAGGCCGCCCCACCGCCCGTCTGCGCCACCCCTCCGTAGGCCGCGTCTGCGTGCCCACGCACCGCCATCCTCAGGCGTCCCCGGGGTCCCCAGCCCGTGCTCCCGCGCGACACACCCTCGCTCGATTGCGCTTAACACGCGCAGAAGGGCTTCGCCGCTGGCCGCCCGCCGCTTAGACCTGTGCCGCTACCGCCGGGCGCTTCATGCCCACCGCTGCCACAGGTCCGCCACATCGGGCGCTCAGAATCATCAAGACACTCACAGGGCTCGCCAAAGAACCACGCCGAACTCGATAGGCCACTGGGCCAATGACAAGCAGGGCCCACGCCTGTGAGAACGAAAATGGATTAAAAGAAAATGGTTAAAATAATAATAATAGTAAATAAATAAATAATAAAAATGAATTAATAAAACTAATTATTAATTAATCTGTGAATCAATTAAGTTAATTAATCTTAATTAATTAATCTAATTAACACCGTTAGTTTAATTAAAAGCAGTAATTAGTTTAACTAAACTCTAATTAACCTAAGCAGTAGTATGAGATGGGTCCCATTGGACCCACGCGTCGATTGACCTAGTCAACCATTGTTGATCACGACATCAGCATGACATCATGCTCATGTCATAAATCCAATTTCGAATTAAATTAAATAATTAATAAATTCCAGAAATTAATAAAATATTTAGAAAATCATATCTTTTAATCCGCAACTCGGATTAAATTATTTTCAACATGAAAGTTGCTCAGAACGACGAGACGAATCCGGATACGCAGCATGTTCGTCCGCCACACATCCCTAACATATCAAACTCGCAACTTTCCCCCCTCCGGTTCATCTGCCCGAAAACGCGAAACACCGGGGATACTTTCCCAGTTGTTTCCCCCCTTCACCGGTATCACCTCATACCGCGTTAGAACACGTCTAGCTCTGCTTGTTGTCCTGTTATGCACTTGCTTGCTATGTATTTAGTGTTTCTTCCCCTCTTCTTCCGCTAGACACCGAGACCGACGCCATTGCTACCCAAAGACGACTACGGAGTTGACGACCCTCTCTCTTGCCAGAGCAACCGTGCAAGCCCCCTTTGATCACGGATATCGCCTACTCTTCTCAGATATCGCTTGCATTAGAGTAGTGTAGCATGTTACCGCTTTCGATTAATCCTATACTGCCGCATAGCCCGTCCTTGCTACTCTTGTTGTTACCTTTACCGCTATCCTACCGCCTAGTATAGGATGCTAGTATTCCATCTATGGCCCTACATTCTTGTCCGTCATTGTGCTATACTATCGGGCCGTGATCACTCGGGAGGTGATCACGGGTATATACTTATACTTATACATGATACATGTGGTGACTAAAGTCGGGTCGGCTTGAGGAGCACCCATGAGTGATTCACGGATTGGGGCTGAAAGGACCTTTGTCCCGACGGCCCTCTGGATGGATCTTTGTGGCGGAGGCGGCAGGCAGGTTGAGACCGCCTAGGAGAGAGGTGGGACTGGCCCTGTTCAGCGTTCGCGGGTACTTAACACGCTTAACGAGTTCTTGGTATTTGATCTGAGTCTGGCCATTTGGTCTATACGCACTAACCATCTACTCGGGAGTAGTTATGGGTATCCCGGCGTCGTGGTATCAGCCGAAGCACTTCGTGACGCCAGCGACTGGCGGCGCACGCCGGATTGGAACGTAAGCCTGCTCTTGTATTAAGGGGCTAGTTACGCTTTCGGCCGCCCATAGCGTGCGGTGTGCATAGAGGCGATGGGCCCACACTTCAGGCGCTTAGGTTTAGACCGGCGTCTTGGCCTCTCTGTTGTGCCTAGGTGGGCTGCGGCGTGTTGATCTCCAGCGGCCGGGCATGACCCGAGAAAAGTGTGTCCGGCCAAATGGGATCAAGCGTCTTTGGATTATGTGGTGCACCCTGCAGTGAAGTTAATCTATTCGAATAGTCGTGATCTTCGGTAACAGACGACTTGGAGTTGTACCTTGACCTTATGACAACTAGAACCGGATACTTAATAAAACACACCCTTCCAAGTGCGAGATACAACCCGGTGGTCGCTCTCTATCGTGGTTACGAGGAGGGATCGCTGGGTAGGATTATGCTATGCGATGCTCCTTGGAGGACTTCACCGCTCTCTTCTACATGTTGCAAGACGGAGGCTGCGGAAGCATAGTCTTGACGTGATTAGATATCCCCCTCTTATTACGGCATTCTGCAATTCAGTCCACTGATATGGCCCTTTACACATATATCCATGCATATGTAGTGTAGCTCCTTGCTTGCGAGTACTTTGGATGAGTACTCACGGTTGCCTTGTTCCCCCTTTTCCCCCTATCTCTACTCGATTGCTGCGACCAGACGATGGAGCCCAGGAGCCAGACGCCACCGTCGATGACGACTTCTACACCGGAGGTGCCTACTACTACGTGCAGCCCGCTGACGACGACCACTGTGAGTAGTTAGGAGGATCCTGTGCAGGAGGCTTGCGCCTCTTTCGATCTGTATCCCAGTTTGTGCTAGCCTTCTGAAGGCAAACTTGTTTAACTTATGCCTGTACTCAGATATTGTTGCTTCCGCTGACTCGTCTATGATCAAGCACTTGTATTCGAGCCCTCGAGGCCCCTGGCTTGTATTATGATGCTTGTATGACTTATTTATGTTTTAGAGTTGTGTTGTGATATCTTCCGTGAGTCCTCGATCTTGATCGTATTAATGCGTTTGCATGTATGATTAGTGTACGATTGAATCGGGGGCGTCACAAGTTGGTATCAGAGCCGACTGCCTGTAGGAATCCCCCTTTCCAACTCCTTGGCCGAAGTAGAGTCTAGTCGTTGAAAACCTTTTACTAACATGGTTGTGTGGCTTACGGGCCCATGTCGCCATTGGGTGGTATTAGGATCTTTTACTCCTTGACCTTACTCTGGGACTCTGATCTCTCCTGTATTCGGGTTAAATGAATTTTACTAAATCTAACATTAGGATCTCGTTATCACTTTGACCCGGAGAGCCCCTTATTACGGATGATCGTCTGCTGCACCAGAAGACCCTGAAGATGCTCTCCGTTGTTAACTCGAGAACTTGTGTTCATCGCGTTTGCAATTCCCCTTCCACCATAAACCCTTATGGATAACTACTTGCAGTTGTTATTCTTACATTCATCCCCAGTTGGTCTTGTTATCACAAGATACCCCGAAACACTAAATCGTTGTTTGATAATCCTTTGAGCTTCTTGCCTCATTGTTCATTGACACTGAATACCCCTCGGTTAATTCTCGCACTTGTTGAGTATCCGCTCATCGCCCAGTTGTTCATGTGTTACACAAAAGTCTTCGAAATACCATTCGATATTCCGAAAATCCTCAGCAACCTATTGCTCTGGAATTTCTTGTTTGTTTTCATTATGATTTATCCCATAAGTATAGTAATCATATTGGCATCCTTCGTCACCATCATTTTTGAGTCCGTTGATTCAATATGTTGTGAATGTTCACAATCATCAGTCGAGTCCTAGGATTATCTTTACGGCTCGACGTCATTTTGAACATGAGCTGGTTCTCGACCAAACTATCTCTAAATCGATTGTGCCTCGTATATTCAATTGATCCATCCTTGATCGTAACGTCGCTTACGATCCCTTGTTTTGGAAATCATAATTCCTTTGCATTTAAGCTCTGAATTATTCAGATGATTCCATAACCTGTTGCATTCGCATTCTTTCTTCCTCACGATTGGGTATCAATACTCACCTCGGCTCCACTGTGGATCGCCTTATCCTTTGTTGGATTATTATATCCGACGGTGTCCTTCATAATTAATCACCTTGTGAGTCCTTCTCCGATACATAATGCCTTTGTTAAATTGTATCCTTTCCTTTTGTCATCCATGCTCTGCTTTCGAGCTGGTGATACTTACTCTTGAAGCTTATGGTATATGTTACTTAAGAAGCCCGATGGGATTGAACCAACGCCTTCCCTCATCGGTGTGAACCCGAAAGATTTCATGAGTCATACTTATCTAGTATTGCACCAGGTAAAACTTTCAACAATTAATGTCATCTTCGAAATACGAGAGGTGAATGGAAGATTATGCATTGAGGAAGTGGGAGTCGACCTTGAACTTTGTGTTCATGCCCATGGACGCCGATATATATCCTATCATGGAAGCTTCTTGTAATAATAACTATTTCCTTGATAACTAACATATGGTATCTGTGAATTGATCCCTTGCAACCGTGGTTCCGACCATGATTGTTCTTCTTTGATTCCATTTCTCGGACAAGTTAAAACAATTGTCTTCTATGGATCAATACACCAGTCCAACCTTTACTTTGATCTTGTGTCGAGTATTACCCCTCGGTATCTCGAGATTATCATGGAACTGCATAACTTCTTATGAGTTCTTCATCAAGTGCTACCTTCCCACCGATTCCAATTTTTCACGGGCTCTGAGTTATTAAACACTCAAAGACACCGATAATCGAACCGAGTCCGCACTACGGTTCAACAACTCTTCAGTAAGCTTCTATAAGTACGAGTTTGTACCCGATCACGCCATTCCTATCCTGTTTGGCTATATCATTGTCGTGATGATTTTAACTGTGCTACCCGGTCCTTCTTCTCAGAGCACAATTTTCGACGATGAGCTAAGCTTACGTCGATTTTCCTCGTCATATCATTTCGCCTTGAACAGTAAGCTTGATTTCAAGTTTGTGTCAAACCCGTGGTTCCAATAACCTTTCGCTTCATCATTCCTATTGACTTGATGTCATCGTCGACCGATTACATCTTGATGAAATCTCTCGACAACTGTATCGTGATCATCATCAACATCCTAAGCTCTTCCAAGATATATATCGAATTCTTGATGGGTAATACCATCCTTGCCCCTCGATGATTCGTGTTATCATCGACCACTTTATTGCCCTCCGTTCAACACAAACTTGTTCGTGTTTTGTGTTATACCTTGAGATCCTTGCTACCCAGCAGTTGTTCTTCTTTACCTTGGAAGTATTACCATCTTTAATGTCAAGATTGTCGTGAGAATTTCACCACCTCCTAAGAATTCTTGATACAGGTGATACTTTTTGCCATATCCGTTCATACCTTGGTCCCCGTGTTGTTTCTAACCAAAAAAAACGACCATTGAATTATGTTGTGCGACTTCAAAACTTCTAGCAACCCTATTGCTTTGAATTTAATGATTGATAGCTCATTCTTAGGCTGTTGGTTATTGAATCGTCACTCTAACAGTGATCTTGCTGTCTAAGGTCATATTCGGGCACACCTTTCCACTAATGATTAATGGTGTATGTTTTCCTCGAGCATACAACATTATATCATTTGAATTGACAAGTGTCATCTTCTTGTTCACATTATTGTGGAAATCCATCCATTTGGAATTCTCGATGAATTGTCGTTGAGCCCATCAGCCACCTCCTCATCCTCTCCTTGGTTTAATGATGAACTATTGTTTCAGGAACCCGCTCCCATAGTTCATTTCCCGAGAATCTTGCAATGTCATTTCGTCGATATGTGTCGCACCTTTTCTTCTCGGACATCCTGAGTCTGAGGTATCCTAACACCGATCAGATCTGAATCTCGGTCAGATATGATGGTTGGAACATTTTTCCAAGAGTTATAACACTGGTCTTTTATGACCCGGTAACATGATGTCATGCCTAGCACCCCCCCCCCCTGGGTGGAGGACCTATCGTTATAATTTCTTTTGCAAAGACAACCATTCTTCCTGGAGGAAATTGAAAGACCTATTTTATAAGTGGTTCCGCGTGGATCCTTTTTGTTTTGAAAGTTTGATCTTCCTGTTGACCATGTCAATGCTATCTCGAAGCATGTCTGTGGTACTCCGATTTTCGACAAGAACATTTGAAGCCCAATGCTAAATATTTCTTGCTCAATTATCCAAACACCTTTGTATGGGTAATGTCATGAAATTTCTCTCCCCTTACCTAGAGGGTTTTCTACCTTCTATCCTGTTATGGATATCATGCCCTGCTTGTCCTTGGGAAGGATATACCCCTGAATTATGTGTTTAAACACATACTTCTTTCCATTGTTCTGATTAAATCTGGTAATCACCTTTCCTTTCCATTGGATTGCTTAACCCTACTTGTGATCTTTATTATTAAGCAGTAGTATTCTTACGCTTATGTAAACACCTCGGTGTACAACTCTGCCAATGAGGCCCTATCACTATTATTGATGACATTAGGTAACCACCGATGGATGAGAACTTTGCCTATTGGTCCGCCTCGTTCAACGAGCAGGAAAAATGGTTCTCTTCGTCCCTCGCCCTTGGTACCGATGTTGTTGCCGACATAACCATCAGACAATCCTCTCACATGCCTTACTTACATGGTCGTGCAAGACGTCACCGCCCTTCCTGCTTGTAACACACATTGTGGGCCCATAACCCACAGTTCCACAGGATCGAAACCTGACTCTCCTGTACACCCCTGTTTCCAAAGTTATTCCTCCCGCGTGGCCTCGTATGTAATTCATGAGCCACCTTCCGTGTGATCATCAACTCTGGTATTAAACACAATACCTATACCCGTTGCCTTGTTTCAGGCAATGGTGATTGTCTATCCGTTTCAAACTTCTTATGGTACCTTCTTACTTTGCTCTCGATGTGTTTTATTTGTTCTACTCAAGAGATACTCTTATGATCATTCTTGGGATACCCCCCCAAGATGATTTTCCCTTATACATTCAATTGTTGTAAAGCTGCCCCTTACCTATTAGTAAGTACGATGGAGTTCCCGAAGAAAGGACGACAACTTCATCATGATGACCTGAAACAGCAGAATGAAGACATCAATGTAATGGATCAACCTCTTCTAGAAGGACAAACAAGACCAAGAACACTCCCTAGAATTTCATAACCCGAACCTTCCCCCTTTACTTCCCTCTTAAATCTCGGGACGAGATTTCTTGTAGTGGAGGAGAATTGTGACGCCCGGATAATTAGACTACAGTAATCCCCTGCTAATGATGCCACGCCACCTCAATTCTTGTTGATAATCTCGCGTTAGTTGAAACCAATCCAAATTCAAATTTAAGATCAAGTCAAAGCAGTTAAAGTTTTCAAAAGTGAAAACTAAAATGTTGTAAATGTTTTAAATAAATCTTGGGTAATAATGGTGGAGAAACCTAAATTTAATAAAATGTTTAAGTGTTCAAAATAATTAAAACTATGGGTTAAATAATAAAACAAATGCCTTTGGAATTTTATAAAATATTAAACTATTTTAATTGGGATGAAAAGTAATGTGGCAGTAGTTTATTTAAAAGTACCAATTTAGGTGTTAGTGGTAATTTTTACTAAAACTAAAATAAAATGTAACTAAAATAAAACAGAAAAGGAATCAATAACAAGGGAGGAATAAAAACAGTAAAACAAAGCTAACTAAAATAAAGAGGGAAAGAGCCCCCGCTTCCCCAGTGGGCCTTGACCCGGCCCGGCCAGTCGGCCACCCACCAGTCGGCCCAACTTTGGCAAAGGCCAACCGCCAGCCCACCCCCACTCCCTTATCCACCCCCACTGCAAAACCCTAACCCACGGCACCCCACTTCCCCCCCACGCCGCCACTCCTCCTCCCCTCTCGATCCAACTGGATCGGACGAACCTCCCCACTCCCCTCGCTCCTCGCCCCCTCTGCTCGATCCAGATCGGGGCAACGGCGCCCCGACCCCACCGACGACCGCGCCTCGCCGCCCCGAGTTCTCCCCTCACCGGACCTCCCCGCAGGACCACCGACGCCTCCCCATCTCCTCCTCACGGGTCGCTGCCCCCGACCCCGATGCGCCGACGCCACTAGTCGTCTCCGGCGCCACCACGCCATTGCCGTGGTCCTCTCCGTCGCCGGCGCTCCCCGTTCCCGTCGCCGATGCCGCCTCACCGGACTGCCTCCCGCTCCGCCGTTCGTCCCCGCCGTCCCCCCAACCATCCCCCAGCCCGCTGCCCTGTCCCTCGCACCCGGTGAGGCCTCGCCCGCCTCGCTCCGTTCCCCTTTGCTCCGGTCGCCGAGGCCGCCCCACCGCCTGCTGCGCTCACCCCTCCGTAGCGTCCGTGCCACGCACCGCCATCTCAGGCGTGCTTCGGGGTCCCCTGACCCGTGCTCCCCACGCGACACACCTCGCTCTCGATCAAGGCCAACACGCGCCTCGCCGCTTCGCCGGTGCCGCTGGCCCCAGGCCTCGCCGGGCGCCCAGCTGTGCCCCACCGGCGCCTGGGTCCGCCCATGGGCGCCCAGAATCAAGACACTCACGGGCTCCGCCCGACAACTGGCCCGAACCCGATAGGCCACTGGGCCAATGACAAACGGGCCCACGCCCGTGAGAACGAAAATGGATTAAAAGAAAATGGTTAAAATAATAATAATAGTAAATAAATAAATAATAAAAATGAATTAATAAAACTAATTATTAATTAATCAGTGAATCAATTAAGTTAATTAATCTTAATTAATTAATCTAATTAACCTGTTAGTTTAATTAAAACAAGAATTAGTTTAACTAAACTCTAATTAACCTAAGCAGTATGACAGATGGGTCCCACCGGAGCCACGCAGCGTCGGTTTGACCTAGTCAACCATCGTTGATCGGCCGACATCAACATGACATCATGCTGATGTCATAAATCCAATTTCGAATTAAATTAAATAATTAATATATTCCAGAAATTAATAAAATCTTTAGAAAATCACATCTTTTAATCCGCAACTCGGATTAAATTATTTTCAACATGAAAGTTGCTCAGAACGACGAGACGAACCCGGATATGCAGCCTGTTCGTCCGCCGCACATCCCTAACATATCAAACTCGCAACTTTACCCCCTCCGGTTCATCTGCCCGAAAACGTGAGACACCGGGGATACTTTCCCGGTTGTTTCCCCCCTTCACCGGTATCACCTCATACTGCGTTATAACACGTCTAGCTCTGCTTGTTGTCCTGTTATGCACTTGCTTGCTATGTATTTATTGTTTCTTCCCCTCTTCTTCCGCTAGACACCGAGACCGACGCCGCTGCTACCCAGTACGACTACGGTGTTGACGACCCCTCTCTCTTGCCAGAGCAACCAGGCAAGCCCCTCCTTTGATCACCAGATATCGCCTACTCTTCTCAGATATCGCTTGCATTAGAGTAGTGTAGCATGTTACTGTTTTCGATTAATCCTATCTTGCTGCATAGCATGTCCTTGCTACTCTTGTTGTTACCTTTACACCGCTATCCCTCGCTTAGTATAGGATGCTAGTATTCCATCTGTGGCCCTACATTCTTGTTCGTCTGCTGTGCTATAATATCGGGCCGTGATCACTCGGGAGGTGATCACGGGTATATACTTATACTTATACATGATACATGTGGTGACTAAAGTCGGGTAGGCTTGAGGAGCACCCGCGAGTGATTCACGGATTGGGGGCTGAAAGGACCTTTGTCCCGACGGCCCTCTGGATGGATCTTTGTGGCGGAGCGACAGGGCAGGTTGAGACCGCCTAGGAGAGAGGTGGGCCTGGCCCTGTTCGGCGTTCGCGGGTACTTAACACGCTTAACGAGTTCTTAGTATTTGATCTGAGTCTGGCCATTTGGTCTATACGCACTAACCATCTACGCGGGAGTAGTTATGGGTATCCCGGCATCGTGGTATCAGCCGAAGCACTTCGTGACGCCAGCGACTGAGCGGCGCGCACCGGATTGGAACGTAAGCCTGCTCTTGTATTAAGGGGGCTAGTTCTGCTTTCGGCTGCCCACGCAACGTGCAGGTGTGCATTGGGCGATGGGCCCAGACCCCTGTGCGCTTAGGTTTAGACCGGCGTGCTGGCCTCTCTGTTGTGCCTAGGTGGGGCTGCGACGTGTTGATCTCCCGCGGCCCGGCATGACCGAGAAAAGTGTGTCCTACCAAATGGGATCAAGTGTCTTTGGGTTATGTGGTGCACCCTGCAGTGAAGTTAATCTATTGAATAGCCGTGATCTTGATAACAGGACGACTTGGAGTTGTACCTTGACCTTATGACAACTAGAACCGGATACTTAATAAAACACACCCTTCCAAGTGCCAGATACAACCCGGTGGTCGCTCTTTATCAGGGTTACGAGGAGGGGATCGCCGGGTAGGATTATGCTATGCGATGCTACTTGGAGGACTTCAGTCTGCTCTCTTCTACATGTTGCAAGACGGAGGCTGCCATATATATCCATGCATATGTAGTGTAGCTCCTTGCTTGCGAGTACTTTGGGTGAGTACTCACGGTTGCCTTGTTCCCCCTAATCCCCTATCTCTACTCGATTGCTGCGACCAGACGATGGAGCCCAGGAGCCAGACACCACCGTCGATGACGACTTCTACACCGGAGGTGCCTACTACTACGTGCAGCCCGCTAATCCATTTACCGAGGAGTAGTTAGGAGGATCCCGAGCAGGAGGCCTGCGCCTCTTCGATCTCAGATCCCGGTTTGTGCTAGCCTTCTTAAGGCAAACTTGTTTAACTTATGTCAGATTTCAGATATTGTTGCTTCCGCTGACTTCGTCTATGATAGAGCACTTGTATTCGAGCCCTCGAGGCCCCTGGCTTGTATTATGATGCTTGTATGACTTATTTATGTTTTAGAGTTGTGTTGTGATATCTCCCCATGAGTCCCTGATCTTGATCGTACACGTTTGCATGTATGATTAGTGTACGATTGAATCGGGGGCGTCACAGTATGGTGGCTGTTTTGAGGAAGATATATGGTGGGTGTATGATACCGGCGAAAAGTGCGCGGTATTAGAGAGGCTAGCAATGTTGGAAGGATGGGAAAAAGTGCGTATAATCCATGGACTCAACATTAATCATAAAGAACTCATATACTTATTGCAAAAATCTAGAAGTTATCAAAGCAAAGTATTACGCGCATGCTCCTAGGGGGATAGATTGGTAGGAAAATACCATCGCTCGTACCCGACCGCCACTCATAAGGAAGACAATCAATAAATAAATCATGCTCCAAGTTCATCACATAACAGTTCACCATACGTGCATGCTACGGGAATCACAAACTTCAACACAAGTATTCTTTAAATTCACAACTACTCAACTAGCATGACTCTAATATCATCATCTTCATATCTCAAAACAATTATCAAGCATCAAACTTTTCTTAGTACTCAACGCACTCAAAAGAAAGTTTCACATATCTTGAATACCAAGTATATTAACATTAAGCAAATTACCATGCTATTAACAACTCTCAAAATAATCTAAGTGAAGCATGAGAGATCAATAGTTTCTTTAAAACAAATCAACCACCGTGCTCTAAAAGATCTAAGTGAAGCACTAGAGCAAAAATTATCACGCTCAAAAGATATAAGTGAAGCACTATGAGCAAAACTATCAAGCTCAAAAGATATAAGTGAAGCACATAGAGTATTCTATCAAATTCCAATTCATGTATGGCTCTCTCAAAAGGTGTGTACAGCAAGGATGATTATGGTAAACTAACAAGCAAAGATTCAAATAATACAAGACGCTCCAAGCAAAACACTTATCAGGTGGTGAATAAAAATATAGCCACAAGTAAATTACCGATGGAAGTAGACGAAAGAGGGGATGCCTTCCGGGGCATCCCCAAGCTTTGACTTTTTGGTGTCCTTGGATTATCTTGGTGGTGCCATGGGCATCCCCAAGCTTAGGCTCTTTCCACTCCTTATTCCATAATCCATCAAAAGAATTCACCCAAAACTTGAAAACTTCACAACACAAAACTCAATAGAAATCTCGTGAGCTCCGTTAGAGAAAGAAAACAAAAGACTAGTTTAAGGTACTGTAATGAACTCATTCTTTATTTATATTGGTGTTAAACCTACTGTATTCAAACTTCTCTATGTATTATAAACTATTTTACTAGCCATAGATTCATCAAAATAAGCAAACAACACACGAAAAACAGAATCTGTCAAAAACAGAACAGTCTGTAGTAATCTGTAACTAACGCAAACTTCTGGAACTCAAAAAAATATACCAAAATAAGAATACCTAGAAAAAAATTGTTTATTGATCAGCAGCAATTGGAATCAGTATTTTATCACGGTCTGATGATTTTTAATAATTCGGGCACTGAGCGCAAAGTTTCTGGAAATTACAGCAAGATCAAATAACTATCATCCAAGAAGATCCAATAGGTCTAGCTTGGCACAAACACTAATTAAAACATAAAACCACATCTAAACAGAGGCTAGATGGATAATTTATTTCTAAACAGAAACAAAACCAAAAAAAACTAAAAATAAAATTGGGTTGCCTCCCAACAAGCGCTATCGTTTAACGCCCCTAGCTAGGCATAAAAGCAAGGATAGATCTAGGTATTGCCATCTTTGGGAGGCAATTCTTCAATGAGGCATCTACCTTCTTTAGAATTTTCTTTCTTTCTAGTAATTATCAAATTTTTAGGCAAAAGATCGAAAGATTCATTCATAGCAAATGGTTCCTTAATGATGGCAAAAAGATTGGGATGAACACTTATAGATTTAAGATCCGCAGTTTCCTTACTAGATGATTCACCCTTATTCTTAGGAACATAAATAAGCTTAGTATTTTTAGTAGACTAACTTGGAGTGTTATTTACGGAAGTAAAAGCTGTTCCCAAGTTGGTAATAATACCCTCAAGTTTATCGATTCTAGTGGAATCTAGATTTATTTTCTCATTAACTATGGGTTCCTTTTCTTTAATATTTTTCAAAGTCATTCCTACCTTAGATCCATATTGGGTAATTTGATTGTGGATCTTTTATCAAGATTTTCAATTGATTCAATGGTAGCAACTTTATTCTCAATAATTTCAAGTCTTTGCATAACATGCTCCAAAGTTAACATAGTTCCATTAACCAAAAGAGGTGGTGAGCCAAATAAATCTATTAAAGCATTATAAGAATAAAAAGTATGGCTACCCAAGAAATTCCCTCCGGTAATGGTATCAAGGATATATCTATACCAAGGATTAGCACCTACGTAAAAATTACGAAGAAGAACTGAAGTAGATTGCTTCCTGGTAGATTTCTTCCTTTGCTTAAAATTTAGAACTTCATTCTCGGGAGATAGCGGAGAAGATATGAGACTAGTCATAACAACAAGCAAGCAAACTAACACAAGAGCAAACAAGCGGACGAGGAAAAGGCAATGGGAAAAAGAGGAGGAGATTGGGAAAGAGAGGGCGAATAAAACGACAAGGGTGAAGTGGGGGAGAGGAAAACGAGAGGCAAATGACAAATAATGTAATGCGAGAGATAGGGATTGTGATGGGTACTTGGTATGGTTGACTTGCTCTTGCGTGAGCCTCCCCGGCAATGGTGCCAGAAATTCTTCTTGCTACCTCTTGAGCACTGCATTGGATTTCCCCGAAGAGGAGAGGATGTTGCAGCAAACTAGCATAAGTATTTCCCTCGGTTTTTGAGAACCAAGGTATCAATCCAGTAGGAGGCCACACACAAGTCCCTCGTACCTGCACAAAACGATAGCTCCTCGCAACCAACGCGATTAGGGGTTGTCAATCCCTTCACGTTCACTTACGAGAGTGAGATCTGATAGAGATGATAAATAATATTTTTGGTATTTTTGGTATAGAGATGCAAAGTAAAAGTAAAAGGCAAAGTAAAAACAAAGCAAGTATAAAAGTGATGGAGATTGATATGATGAGAATAGACCCGGGGCCATAGGTTTCACTAGTGGCTTCTCTCAAGAGCATAGATATTCTACGGTGGGTGAACAAATTACTGTTGAGCAATTGACAGAATTGAGCATAGTTATGAGTATATCTAGGTATGATCATGTATATAGGCATCACGTCCGAGAATAGTAGACCGAAACGATTCTGCATCTACTACTATTACTCCACTCATCGACCGCTATCCAAAGATGCATCTAGAGTATTAAGTTAAAAACAGAGTAACGCCTTAAGCAAGATGACATGATGTAGAGGGATAAATTCATGCAATATGACAAAACCCCATCTTGTTATCCTCAATGGCAACAATACAATACGTGCCTTGCAACCCTTTACATCCTTTGGGTAAGGACACCACAAGATTGAACCCAAAGCTAAGCACTTCTCCCATTGCAAGAACTACCAATCTAGTTGGCCAAACCAAACGGATAATTCAAGAGACTTGCAAAGATAACCAATCATACATAAAAGAATTCATAGAAGATTCAAATATTGTTCATAGATAATCTTGATCATAAACCCACAATTCGTCGGTCTCAACAAACACACCGCAAAAAGAAGATTACATCGAATACATCTCCACGAGACAGGGGGAGAACATTGTATTGAGATCCAAAAAGAGAGAAGAAGCCATCTAGCTACTAGCTATGGACCCGAAGGTCTGAAGTAAACTACTCACACTTCATCGGAGAAGCCCTCCGTGGTGGATGCCCTCCGGTTGGAGCTCCTAACAGGCCCCAAGATGGGATCTCGTGGATACAGGAAGTTGCGGCGGTGGAATTAGGTTTTGGCTCTGTTACGACTGCTTTGGGGGTACGTAGGTATATATAGGAGGAAGGAGTACGTCGGTGGAGCAACAGGTGGCCCACGAGGCAGGGGGCGTGCCCTAGGGGGGGGAGCCCCCACCCTCGTTTTTTTGACAGAAAGACTGTAAGGGAACCCCTTACCGTATAATTGGTGCAACAAACCCAAATTGCAAGTACCATGCCTTGAACCTGGGTGGGTGGGAAGGCATCGGCCCCTTCCCACCACTAGGCTATGCCTTACTCTGCGCCTCACCCTCGTGACCGCCTCTTCTGTGCCTTGGCGTAGGGTCCAAGTCTCCTGGATCACGTTCGGTGAGAAAATCACGTTTCCGAAGGTTTCATTCCGTTTGGACTCCGTTTGATATTCTGTTTCTTCGAAACAATAAAATAGGCAAAAAAATAACAATTCTGGGCTGCGCCTCCGGTTAATAGGTTAGTCCCAAAAATAATATAAAAGTGGAAAATAAAGCCCAATATAGTCCAAAACAGTAGATAAAGTAGCATGGAGCAATCAAAAATTATAGATACGTTGGAGACGTATCATGGGTTATCAAGACTATTTTCTGGCGCCGTTGCCGGGGAGCATAGCTCTATTCTTTGAGTCACTTGGGATTTATATCTGTTGATCACTATGAGGAACTTTAAAGATGAAAAAACCAAGATTTATCCCTCAACTATGAGGGGGGGGGGGTAAGGAACTGCCATCTAGCTCTGCACTTGATTCACCTTCTGTTTTGAGTAAACTTGCGACACCTACTCCTGTTATTGATTCTGATATGCCGCACGTTATTGATGATGCCACTTCTGCTTTGCATGATACTTATGATGAAACTACTTCTATGGTTGATAATACTATGCCATTAGGTGAATTTCTTGATGAACAACTTGCTAGGGTTAGAGAGAATGAAATTATTGAAACAGATAATATTGATGAAAGTGATGATGAAGATTCTCCCCCTAGATATGAATTGCCTGATGTGCCTGAGGGTTATGTTATGGATGAAGAAACTGCTAGAGACCTTTTTGCTTGCAAAGATAGATATGATCTTAAGAAACTGTTAGCTAAGCTGAAAGAAAAGTCTTTGAATGCTAGAATGAAATATGACCCTGCTTTTGCTACTTCACCTATCTGTATTTCTGATAAGGATTATGATTTCTCTGTCGATCCTGAGTTAATTACTTTGATTGAATCTGATCCTTGTTATGGCTATGAATCTGAAACTGTTGTGGCACATCTTAGTAAATTGAATGATAGCCATCCTATTCACTCATGAGGAAAAAATTCGTTACTACTATATCCTTAAGTTATTTTCATTCTCATTAAAGGGTGATGCTAAAACATGGTTTAATTCTCTTGCTCCTGGTTGTGTGCATAGTCCCCAGGATATGATTTATTACTTCTCTGCTAAATATTTCCCTCTCATAAGAAACAAGCTGCCTTAAGGGAAATATATAATTTTGTGCAAATTGTAGAAGAGAGTCTCCCACAAGATTGGGGGAGGCTTCTCCGATTACTTAATGATTTGCCTGGTCATCCTCTCAAGAAAAATGAAATACTTGATATCTTTTATAATGGACTAACCGATGCTTCCAGAGACCACCTGAATATTTGTGTTGGTTGTGTTTTCAGGGAAAGAACTGTTGAGCAAGCTGAATTGCTATTGAATAATATATTGAGTAATGATAATGATTGGACACGTCCTGAACCAACTCCTAAGCCAACTCCGAAGAAGAAAGGGGTATTCTATTTCTCAGTCCTGAAGATATGCAAGAGGCAAAGTAATCTATGAAAGAAAAGGGTATTAAAGCTGAAGATGTTAAGAATTTACCACCTATTGAAGAAATACATGGTCTTAATAACCCGACACAGGTAGTAAAGGTAAATTCTCTCTATAGATTTGATGAAGGTGATATTCCTCGCAATAAGTCTGCTAGCCAATGCTTGGATGAGTTTGATAATTTTATTGTTAAGCAAGAAAACTGCAATGCTTATGTTGGTAGACAATTGAAATGTAATGATTATATGGTTGAACACTTGAGTAATTATATGTCTAGAGTTAAAGGTGACCTTAAACTTATTAGTAAACATGCTTCTATGGTTACCACTCAGGTAGAACAAGTGCTTAAAGCTCAAGATGATTTGCTCAATGAATTGAATAATAAGAAAAATGATAATGCTGTTAGAGTTATGACTAGAGGGGGTAAAATGACTCAGGAACCTTTGTATCCTGAGGGCCACCCTAAGAGAGTTGAGCAAGACTCTCAGAGAACTAATGTTGATACTCCTATTCCTTATAAGAAGAAGAAAAAGAAAAATGATAGGACTTTGCATGCTTCTAGTGAACCTGTTGTTGACACACCTAAGAATCCCAATGATATTTCTATTTACGATCTTTGAAACACAATACTGTAATGAACATGAACCTAGTGTTAATGATGATGTTCATGTTGATGCTCAACCTAGCAATAACAATGATCTAGAGATTGAACCTGCTATTGATCTTGATAACCCACAATCAAAGAATCAACGTTATGATAAGAGAGACTTTGTTGCTAGGAAGCACGGTAAAGAAAGAGAACCATGGGTTCAGAAACCCATGCCTTTTCCTCCTAAACCATCCAAGCAAAAGGATGATGAGGATTTTGAGCGCTTTGCTGAAATGATTAGACCTATCTTTTTGCGTATGCGTTTGACTGATATGCTTAAAATGAATCCTTATGCTAAGTATATGAAAGATATTGTTACAAATAAAAGAAAGATATCGGAAGCTGAAATTTCCACCATGCTTGTCAATTATACTTTTAAAGGTGGAATACCTAAGAAACTAGGAGATCCAGGAGTACCAACTATACCATGCTCCATTAAAAGAAACTATGTTAAAACTACTTTATGTGATCTTGGAGCCGGTGTTAGTGTTATGCCTCTCTCTTTATATCGTAGACTTGATTTGAATAAGTTTACACCTACTGAAATATCTTTGCAAATGGCCGATAAATCAACTGCTATACCTGTCGGTATTTGTGAGGATGTGCCTGTTGTGGTTGCAAACGTTACTATTTTAACAGACTTTGTTATTCTCGATATTCCCAAGGATGATAGTATGTCGATTATCCTTGGTAGACCCTTTTTGAATACTGCAGGGGCTGTTATTGATTGCAACAAAGGCAATGTCACTTTTCATGTTAATGGTAATGAGCATACGGTATATTTTCTGAGGAAACAACCTCAAGTCCACAGTATCAATTCTATTGGAAAAATTTCAACGATTACTATTGGAGGTTTTGAATTTCCTCTTCCTACTGTCAAGAAGAAATATGATATTCTTATTGTTGGGGACATGCATATCCCCGTTGAGGTAACCTATTGTTATTCGAAAATTCTCTGGTTTCATGCGATTCGGAAAGAGTTTGTTAACAAGACTTGATCAACCTTGTTACTGGATTCCTTTTGATGAGCACGAGATGGATGAAGTTAGAAAGCACAACTCTCTGTACCCTTCTTTTACTTTATGTTATTTAGATTAAATAAAGAAAAAAAATAGTATTTTCTGTTTGTTTTGTGAATCATCCTTGAAATAAAAAAATACTCTGAAAATAAAAGTTCTCCAAACGTCCTGAAAATGAAATATGATTTTTTGCAGAATATTTAAGAATTTCTAGCACTGAGAACACACCAGGGGGGCCCACCATTTGGCCACGAGGGCACAGGGTGCGCCCACCCCCTGGGGCACGCCCCCTGCTTTGTGGGCCCCACATGGTCCCCCTCCACTTATTCCAGCACCCACTCACTTCGTCTTCCTCCAGAAAAAATCCTCCCATAGCTCAAACCCGTGTTCTAATTTCATCTTGCTGCCATTTTCGATCTCTTTGCTCAAAGCTTCATTCACAAAACTGTTTGGGGAGATTGTTCTTCGGTATGTGACTCCTCCACTGATCCAATTAGTTTTTGTTCTAGTGCTTTATTTATTGCAAATTTTTGCTGCTTAGGTGACCCTGTTCTTGAGCTTGCATGTCAAATTTATGTTGGAAATATGCCCTAGAGGCAATAATAAATTAGTTATTATTATATTTCCTTGTTCATGATAATCGTTTATTACCCATGCTATAATTGTATTGATAGGAAACTCAGATACATGTGTGGGTACATAGACAACACCATGTCCCTAGTAAGCCTCTAGTTGACTAGCTCGTTGATCAATAGATGGTTACGGTTTCACGACCATGGACATTGGATGTCATTGATAACGGGATCACATCATTAGGAGAATGATGTGATGGACAAGACCCAATCCTAAGCCTAGCACAAAGATCGTAGTTCGGTATGCTAAAGCTTTTCTAATGTCAAGTATCATTTCCTTAGACCATGAGATTACGCAACTCCGGATACCGTAGGAATGCTTTGGGTGTACCAAACGTCACAACGAATCGGGTGGCTATAAAGGTGCACTACGGTATCTCCGAAAGTGTCTGTTGGGTTGGCACGAATCGAGATCGGATTTGTCACTCCGTGTAAACGGAGAGGTATCTCTGGGCCCACTCGGTAGGACATCATCATAATGTGCACAATGTGACCAAGGGGTTGATCACGGGATGATGTGTTACGGAACGAGTAAAGAGACTTGCCGGAAACGAGATTGAACAAGGTATCGGGATACCGACGATCGAATCTCGGGCAAGTACAATACCGCTAGACAAAGGGAATTGTATACGGGATCGATTGAGTCCTTGACATCGTGGTTCATCCGATGAGATCATCGTGGAACATGTGGGAGCCAACATGGGTATCCAGATCCCGCTGTTGGTTATTGACCGGAGAACATCTCGGTCATGTTCAGATGTCTCCGAACCCGTAGGGTCTACACACTTAAGGTTCGATGGACGCTAGGGTTATAAAGGAAGTTTGTATGTGGTTACCGAATGTTGTTCGAGTCCCAGATGAGATCCCGGACGTCACGAGGAGTTCCGGAATGGTCCGGAGGTAAAGATTTATATATGGGAAGTCCTGTTTTGGTCACCGAAAAGTTTCGGGTTTTATCGGTAACGCATCTGGGACCACCGGGAGGGTCCCGGGGGTCCACCAAGTGGGGCCACCATCCCCGGAGGGCCGCATGGGCTAAGTGTGGGAGGGGACCAGCCCCAAGGGGGCTGGTGCGCCCCCCCCCCCACAAGGGGCCCAAGGCGCAGGAAGAGTGGGAGGGGGCAAACCCTAGGGCAGATGGGCCCTAAGGCCCACCCCAGGCGCGCCTCCCCTCTCTCCCCCTCTTGGCCGCCCCCCAAGACCCATCTAGGGCTGCCGCCACCCCTTGGGTGGGAACCCTAGATGGGGGCGCAGCCACCTCCCCTCCTCCTATAAATAGTGGGGGTTTTGGGGCTGCCCAACACATGAGAACTTCTCCTCTTGGTGCAGCCCTACCTCTCCTCCTCCTCCTCCCGTGGTGCTTGGCGAAGCCTGCTGGATTGCCACGCCTCCACCACCACCACGCCTGCCAGTTGTGCTGCTGCTGGATGGAGTCTTCCTCTACCTCTCCCTCTCTCCTTGCTGGATCAAGGCGTGGGAGACGCCACCGGCTGTACGTGTGTTGAACAGCGGAGGTGCCGTCTGCTCGGCACTAGGATCTCCGGTGATTTGGATCACGACAAGCACGACTCCTTCAACCCCGTTCTCATGAACGCTCGCTTAGCGATCTACAAGGGTATGTAGACGCACTCTCCTTCCCTCGTTGCTAGTTTCTCCATAGATAGATCTTGGTGACACGTAGGAAAATTTTGAATTTCTGCTACGTTCTCCAACAGTGGCATCATGAGCTAGGTCTATTGCGTAGATTCTTTGCACGAGTAGAACACAAAGTAGTTGTGGGTGTTGATTTTGTTCAATATGCTTACCGTTACTAGTCCAATCTTGTTTCGACGGTATTGTGGGATGAAGCGGCCCGGACCGACCTTACACGCATTTACGTGAGACAGGTTCCACCAATCGATATGCACTTGGTGCATAAGGTGGCTAGCGGTGCCGCCTCTCCACTTTAGTCGGAACGGATTCGATGAAAAGGGTCCTTATGAAGGGTAAATAGCAATTGGCATATGACGTTGTGGTTTTGCGTAGGTAAGAAACGTTCTTGCTAGAAACCCATAGCAGCCACGTAAAACATGCAAACAACAATTAGAGGACGTCTAACTTGTTTTTGCAGGGTATTCTTTGTGATGTGATATGGCCAAGAAGAATGTGATGAATGATATGTGATGTATGAGATTGATCATGTTCTTGTAATAGGATTCACGACTTGCATGTCGATGAGTATGACAACCGGAAGGAGCCATAGGAGTTGTCTTTATTTATTGTATGACTTGCGTGTCATTAAACAACGCCATGTAATTACTTTACTTTATTGCTAACCGGTAGCCATAGTAGTAGAAGTAATAGTTGGCGAGACAACTTCATGAAGACACGATGATGGAGATCATGATGATGGAGATCATGGTGTCATGCCGGTGACGATGATTATCATGGAGCCCCGAAGATGGAGATCAATGGAGCTATATGATATTGGCCATATCATGTCACTACTATATAATTGCATGTGATGTTTATTATGTTTATACATCTTGTTTACTTAGAACGACGGTAGTAAATAAGATGATCCCTTACAACAATTTCAAGAAGTGTTCCCCCTAACTGTGCACCGTTGCTAAAGTTCGTCGCTTCTAAGCACCACGTGATGATCGGGTGTGATGGATTCTTACGTTCACATACAACGGGTGTAAGACATATTTACACACGCGAAACACTTAGGGTTAACTTGACGAGCCTAGCATGTACAGACATGGCCTCGAACACGGAGACCGAAGGTCGAGCATGAGTAGTATAGTAGATACGATCAACATGAAGATGTTCACCGATGATGACTAGTCCGTCTCTCTTGTTGATCGTACACGGCCTAGTTGACTCGGATCATGTAATAACTTAGATGACCAGATGGATGTCTATTCGAGTGGGAGTTCATAAGATGAACTTAATTATCCCGAACATAGTCAAAAGACCTTTTGCAAATTATGTCGTAAGCTCGCGTTTTAGTTCCACTGTTTAGATATGTTCTGAAGAAAATATAGTTGAAAGTTGACAAGAGCGATTATGCGGACAGTAGATAGCTTATGTCCTTAATGCACCGCCAGTCTTTGAACCCCAAACGTCGTTTGTGGATGTTACGAACATCGGACATACACGCTTTTGATAACTACGTGATAGTTCAGTTAAACGGTTTTGAGGCACCAAAGACGTTTCAAACGTCATGGAACATATGAGATGTTTCGAGGGCTGAAATTGGGATTTCAGGCTCGTGCCCACGTCAAGAGGTATAAGACCTCCGACGATTTTCTTAGCCTGCAAACTCAGGGAGAAAAGCTCAATCGTTGAGCTTGTGCTCAGATTGTCTGAGTGCAACAATCACTTGAATCGAGTGGGAGTTGATCTTCCAGAGATAGTGATGTTTCTCCAAAGTCATTGCCACCAAGCTGCTAGAGCTTCGTGATGAACTATAACAAATCAGGGATAAATATGATGATCCTTGAGATATTCGCAATGTTTGACACCGCAAAAGTAGGAATCAAGAAGGAGCATCAATTGTTGATGGTTGGTGAAACCACTAGTTTCAAGAAGGGCACGGGCAAGAAGGGATACTTCATGAAACGGCAAATCAGTTGCTGCTCTAGTGAAGAAACCCGAGGTTGAACCCAAACCCGAGACTAAGTGCTTCTGTAATAAGGGGAACAACCACTGGAGCAGCATTACCCTAGATACTTGGTAGATGAGAAGGCTGGCAAGGTCGATAGAAGTATATTGGATATACATTATGTTAATGTGTACTTTACTAGTACTCCTAGTAGCACCAGGGTATTAAGATACCGGTTCGGTTGCTAAGTGTTAGTAATTCGAAATAAAAGAGCTACGGAATAAACGGATACTAGCTAAAGGTGAG
Source organism: Aegilops bicornis (assembly GCA_021605145.1). Taxonomy (NCBI): domain Eukaryota; kingdom Viridiplantae; phylum Streptophyta; class Magnoliopsida; order Poales; family Poaceae; genus Aegilops; species Aegilops bicornis. The sequence continues at coordinate 283,201,623 of CM038675.1, read as the reverse complement.
CTGACGATATGTGTTGGAAGTGTTTCCAAGTTTGATTTGATCAAACATCGCACGCCCTCTACCATCAAGATTAGTATTAAACCTGAATAATTGTCATTTGGTGTTTATGCGTTGAGCATAGACATGATTGGATTATGTCTATCGTAATATGGTTATTCATTTAAGGAGAATAATGGTTACTCTATTTATTTGAATAATACCTTCAATGGTCTTGCACCTAAAGGAATGGTTTATTGAATCTCGATCGTAGTGATACACATTTTCATGCCAAAAGATATAAGATAGTAATGATAGTACCACTGCTTGGTAATCGCCATTTGAGTCATATTGGTATAGAACGCATGAAGAAGCTCCATGTTGATGGATCTTTGGACTCACTCATTTTGAAAAGTTTGAGACATGTAACCATGTCTATTGGTGTATACGCATGAAGAAACTCCATGCAGATGGATCGCTTTGGACTCACTTGATTTTGAATCACTTGAGATATGCAAATCATACCACATGGGCAAGATGACTGAAAAGCCTCGGTTTCAGTAAGATGGAACAAGATAGCAACTTGTTGAAGTAACACATTTTGATGTGTGCAGTGCAATGAGTGCTGAGGCATGCAGTGAATATCGTTATGTTCTTACTTCACTGATGATTCGAGTAGATGTTGAGTATATTTACTTGATGAAACGCAAGTCTGAGTTATTGAATGGTTCAAGTAATTTCAGAGTGAAGTTAAAAGATCTTCGTGACAAGAGGATAAAATGTCTATGATATGAACATAGAGATGAGTATCTGAGTTACGAGCTTTGTACGCATAATTAAGACATTGTGGAAATTGTTTCACAATAAATACCGCTGGAACACCATAGTGTGATGGTATGTCCGAACATCATAGTTGCACCCTATTGGATATGGTGCGTACCATGATGTCTCTTATCGAATTACCACTATCGCTCATGGGTTAGGCATTAGAGACAACCGCACTCACTTTAATGGGGCACCACGTAATTCCGTTGAGACGACACCGCTTGAAGAAACCTAAGTTGTCGTTTCATAAAGTTTGGGGCTGCGACGCTTATGTGAAAAAAGTTTCAGGTTGATAAGCTCAAACCCAAAGCGGATAAAATGCATCTTCATAGGACACCCAAAACAGTTGGGTATACCTCCTAATTCAGATCCGAAAGCAATAGGGATTGTTTCTTGAATCGGGTCCTTTTCGAGGAAAAGTTTGTCTCGAAAAGTTGAGTGGGAGGATGGTGGAGACTTGATGAGGTTATTGAACCGTCAATTCAACTAGTGTGTAGCAGGCACGAGAAGTTGTTCTGTGGGCGCCTACACCAATTGAAGTAGAAGCTTATGATAGTGATCATGAAGTTTGGATCAAGTCACTACTGCACCTCGTGGGGTGACAAGGATGCGATCGCTTGAGTGGTACGGTGATCCTGTCCTCAAGGTCATGTTGCTAGACAACAATGAACCTACGAGCTATGGAGAAGCGATGGTGGGCCCAAATTCCGACAAATGGTTAGAAGCCATGAAATCCGAGATAGGATCCATGTATCATAACAAAGCATGGACTTTGGTGGACTTGCCCGATGATCGGCAAGCCATTGAAATAAATGGATCTTTAAGAAGAAGATGGACGTGGACGGTAATGTCACCGCCTATGAAGCTCGACTTTTGGCGAAGAGTTTTCACAAGTTCAAGGAGTTGACTACGATAAGATTTTCTCATCCGTAGCGATGCTTAAGTCCGTCGGAATCATGTTAGCATTAGTTGCATTTATGAAATCTGGCGAGATGGATGTCAAGACGAAGTTTCCTTACCGGTTTACGTAAGGAAAGGTTGTATGTGATACAATCGTAAAAGTTTTGTCGATCCTAAGGATGCTAAAAGGTATGCTAGCTCCAAATGATCCTTCTAAGGACCGGAGTAAGCATCTCGGAGTTGGAATATGCACTTTGATAGGATGATCAAAGATTTTGGGTTTATACAAAGTTTATGAGAAACTTGTATTTCCAAAGAAGTGAGTGGGAGCACTATAGAATTTCGATGAGTATATGTTGTTGACATATTGTTGATCGTAAATGATGTAGAATTTCGGAAAGCATACATGGTTATTTGAAAGGTGTTTTTCAATAGAAAACCTGGATTAAGCTACTTGAACATTGAGCATCAAGATCTATAAGGATAGATCAAAAATGCTTAATGGTACTTTCAAATGAGCACATACCTTGACATAATCTTGAAGGTGTTCAAGATGGATCACCAAAGAAGGAGTTCTTGCCTGAGTTGTAAGGTATGAAGTTAAGAGTTAAAGCTTCGACCACGGCGTAAAAGAGAGAAAGGATTTAAGGTCGCCCCTATGCCTTAGACATAGGCTCTATAGCATGCTATGTTGTGTACCGCACCGGAAGTGTGCCTTGCCATGAGTCAGTCAGGGGTACAAGAATGATCCAGGAACGGATCATTGGACAGCGGTCAAAATTATCCTTAGAAGAATAAGGGAATATTTCTCGATTATGGAGGTGATAAAGAGTTCGGCGTAAAGGGTTACGTCGATGCAAGCTTTAACACCTATCCGAATGACTCTGAGTAGCAAAATGGATACGTATAGTGGAGCAACCATTTGGAATAGCTCAAGTGGAGCGTGGAAGCAGCATTTACAATATGACATAGAGAATTGCGAAGTACACACGGATCTGAAAGGTTCAGACCCATTGACTAAAACCTCTCTCACAAGCAAAACATGATCAAACCTCAGAACTCATTGAGTCTTAATCACATGATGATGTGAACTAGTTTACATACACTAGTAAACTCTTTGGATGTTGGTCACATGGCGATGTGACCTATCAGTCATTAATCACATGACGATGTGAACTAGATTATTGACTCTAGTGCAAGTGGGAGACTGTTGGAAATATGCCCTAGAGGCAATAATAAATTAGTTATTATTATATTTCCTTGTTCATGATAATCGTTTATTACCCATGCTATAATTGTATTGATAGGAAACTCAGATACATGTGTGGGTACATAGACAACACCATGTCCCTAGTAAGCCTCTAGTTGACTAGCTCGTTGATCAATAGATGGTTACGGTTTCACGACCATGGACATTGGATGTCATTGATAACGGGATCACATCATTAGGAGAATGATGTGATGGACAAGACCCAATCCTAAGCCTAGCACAAAGATCGTAGTTCGTATGCTAAAGCTTTTCTAATGTCAAGTATCATTTCCTTAGACCATGAGATTACGCAACTCCGGATACCGTAGGAATGCTTTGGGTGTACCAAACGTCCTGGCAACGTAACTGGGTGGCTATAAAGGTGCACTACAGGTATCTCCGAAAGTGTACATTGGGTTGGCAATGAATCGAGATCGGATTTGTCACTCCATGTAAACGGAGAGGTATCTCCGGGCCCACTCGGTAGGACATCATCATAATGTGCACAATGTGACCAAGGGGTTGATCACGGGATGATGTGTTACGGAACGAGTAAAGAGACTTGCCGGAAACGAGATTGAACAAGGTATCGGGATACCGACGATCGAATCTCGGGCAAGTACAATACCGCTAGACAAAGGGAATTGTATACGGGATCGATTGAGTCCTTGACATCGTGGTTCATCCGATGAGATCATCGTGGAACATGTGGGAGCCAACATGGGTATCCAGATCCCGCTGTTGGTTATTGACCGGAGAACGTCTCGGCCATGTCTGCATGTCTCCCGAACCCGTAGGGTCTACACACTTTAGGTTCGATGGCGCTAGGGTTATAAAGGAAGTTTGTATGTGGTTACCGAATGTTGTTCGGAGTCCCGGATGAGATCCCGGACGTCACGAGGAGTTCCGGAATGGTCCAGAGGTAAAGATTTATATATGGGAAGTCCTGTTTTGGTCACCGGAAAAGTTTCGGGTTTTATCGGTAACGTACCGGGACCACCGGGAGGGTCCCGGGGGTCCACCAAGTGGGGCCACCATCCCCGGAGGGCCGCATGGGCTAAGTGTGGGAGGGGACCAGCCCCAAGGGGGCTGGTGCGCCCCCCCCCCCACAAGGGGCCCAAGGCGCAGGAAGAGTGGGAGGGGGCAAACCCTAGGGCAGATGGGCCCTAAGGCCCACCCCAGGCGCGCCTCCCCTCTCTCCCCCTCTTGGCCGCCCCCCAAGACCCATCTAGGGCTGCCGCCACCCCTTGGGTGGGAACCCTAGATGGGGGCGCAGCCACCTCCCCTCCTCCTATAAATAGTGGGGGTTTTGGGGCTGCCCAACACATGAGAACTTCTCCTCTTGGTGCAGCCCTACCTCTCCTCCTCCTCCTCTCCCGTGGTGCTTGGCGAAGCCCTGCTGGATTGCCACGCTCCTCCACCACCACCACGCCTGCCAGTGCTGCTGCTGGATGGAGTCTTCCTCTACCTCTCCCTCTCCTTGCTGGATCAAGGCGTGAGACGCCACCGGGCTGTACACGTGTGTTGAACAGCGGAGGTGCCGTCTGCTCGGCACTAGGATCTCCGTGATTTGGATCACGACAAGTACGACTCCTTCAACCCCGTTCTCATGAACGCTTCCGCTTAGCGATCTACAAGGGTATGTAGACGCACTCTCCTTCCCTCGTTGCTAGTTTCTCCATAGATAGATCTTGGTGACACGTAGGAAAATTTTGAATTTCTGCTACGTTCTCCAACAATTTATATGGTCCAAAGTAGTTTTAATGCATGATATAGCCTCTAGGCACTTGTGGGAGTAGTTGCTATGAATCTTGTTGAGTTTGGTTCACTTTTATTTTGAGTCACTAAAATTTTAGAAATTTTTTAGAGAAAAAAATTGCTTAGGAAAATGTACCAAGGTGGTTCCTCAAGGAAGCAAGGACCAAGGCTCCCGATACGTGAGCCAGACGATGAACCACTGAGGGAAGCTCAAGTGCGGCCTTGTGAATGGCCGTCAGAGGAGTTTATGGTCCAAGCAGGCATCAAGGATGAATTTGATGCATATGTGCGTAACGCTGATATTGAGGGCTTCGTGTCAGATAAGTGCCTACAATACCGCTACCTAACTGATTCTTTTGTGAGGAGGTTTAAATTTACATCCTCGCACAATTCTCACACTGTTTTATTTGTTCTTTACGATAAATCATATACCATGGACCTAGAAGATTTTAATACTGCTTGTAAACTCCCTTGATGGGGGCAATGTTAGTGAACCTCGCAAATCTGAATATAAAGACTTTCTTGCTAGTATCACTGTGGGGGAATCTAGAGAAATCACACAAGCTACCATAGGGAGCATTCATTTCCCTTCCATACATTATTTTGCTCTCTTTATAGGTAGATGCATTAACGGTAAAGATGAGGCTTGTCAAATGTGCGTTCCAGATCTTAGTGTCCTCAAGAGTGCAGTATTAGGTGATAAACAATATAACTTGGGGGCCATTGTCGCACGAAGGTTGCATCTTAATGGTACAAGTGGAGATTTGTTTGGTGGAATTTATGCAACTCGTGTAGCTAATTATCTTGATGTACCCATACAGGAAAATGATATGGAATTGCCTCCTTCTTGTCTAGATTATAGTGCTATGGTTCGCCATCAGTTTCTTGAGAGGAATGTACAGCCCCTCCAGTACCGACTAATCTTTGACAGACAGCGCACTGTCCATGTTGCCCTCCCGGCTCCTACTTTCTTTAACTTTCAGGCAAAAAGGAGATATATTATAACCAGGGAGGAGGCGAACGAGTACGAGAGGAGGACAGAGGTAGCTCGCCTCCAAGCTGCAGCTCTTCGGGCTGTAGCTGTTGCATCTCAATACAACCCCAACTACGACTTTGGATATCCGCCAGGCCAGCAGTGGCCATAGACCAACTTAGGCCAAAAGCCTAAGCTTGGGGGAGTACGTATTTCTCACCGGCATTACATTCATGTTCACACACTCATGCTAGTTGTCGGTGCTCATACTTTTTCATTGTATTATCCATGCTAGTTTATTTTCTTTTCTAAGCCTTCTTCTTGTGTGTCTGAAAAACCTTAAGAAAAACCAAAAAAAATATTTGTAACTTTTAGCTAGTTTACTTTCCATGTCTATAGTAGTAGTAATTGAAAGAAAACCCAAAAAGATTTCTAGTTCTTCTTTTGCTTGTTGGGAGCTTTCTCGTGTAAATAGTTTTATTTCTTTTCTTTACTTTGGGGGTCGAGAGGAGAAGACCATGATGAAAATGCTGAGTGGCTCTCAGATGCATTATTGTTGATTTAACCAAGATCCCATATTACCTTGTCTTCTCCCTTGTATTAAATTCTTGCAGATTCCAGCTTAGTCCAATGCACGTGCACTATTATTATTATCCACGCCGTTCGGTCATGCGAGTGAAAGGCAATAATGACGATATATGATGGACTGATTGAGATGAGAGAAGCTGGTATGAACTCGACCTATCTTGTTTTTGTAAATATGATTAGTTCATTGTTCCAGATTTAGCCTATTATGAATGAAACATGTTTGCAATGACAATTAGAGATTATAGTTGCTCATGCCATGCTTAATTTGCTAGGAGTTTATAATGGTTTACCTTGCGTGCCAACATGCTATTAAAATGGTTGTGATGTGGTATGATAGGGTGGTATCCTCCTTTGAACGATTCGAGTGGCTTGACTTGGCACATGGTCATGCATGTAGTTGAAACAAAATCAACATAGCCTCCATGATATTTATGTTCATGGTGATTTATATCCTACTCATGCTTGCACTCATTGTTGATTAATGTTAATGCATGTTCATGACTGTTGTCGCTCTCTAGTTGGTCGCTTCCCAGTCTCTTTCTAGCCTTCACTTGTACTAAGCGGGGATACTGTTTGTGCATCCACTTCCATAAAACCCCAAAGTTATTCCATATGAGTCCACCATACCTTCCTATATGCGGTATTTTCCTCCCGTTTGAAGTAAATTTGTATGTGCCAAATTCTAAACCTTCAAATGAAATTCTGTTTTGTATGCTTGAATAGCTCATGTATCAACTAGGGCTGTCTATATCTTCCATGCTAGGTGGGTTAATCTCACGATGAGTGGACTCCGCTCATCACTCACGAGAAAATGGCCAAGAACCGGGATGCCCAAATTCCCATGCTCAAATCAAAATAATTGCAAACAAAACTCCCCCAGGATTGTTTTTAGTTGGAGGCACCCGTTGTTTCGGGCAAGCCATTGATTGATGCTTGTTGGTGGTGGGGGAGTATAAACTTTACCATTCTGCCTATAATCACTACAAAAAAAAGACACATCCGTGACATTTTGGGCCGAACGAAAAAAAATTCTATCATACTTATGACACTTCTATGACAATAATTGTGACAAAACCCGGTATCATCATAGATGTGGTGGGGTCCTACTTCTATGACAAAAAATCATGACAGAAAATGGGCTTTTGGTCCTGGGCGGGCCGGAGACGCAACTTCCTGACATTCTTTGGGTCGTCCATGACGGAAAAAACCGTGGTAGAAGCGAGGGCGTGGAAAATATCGGGGAGTCCCTGGTTACGGTGGGTGGTCAGGGGCCGAGCAATGCGCTGCTTTCTCTCGTGACGAATGGCGTGTGTGTGCGGCGTTGGGCTCTAATCGAACCCGAGCGAGGCATTGGGCTCTAACTAAACCCGGCGATTACCGCAGGCTACGGCGTTCATCGAACCCGAGTGATCGATCGATGGCTGTTAACTGAACCCGATCGAGCGATTCCTTCGCTATTGTTGCTAACTGAAGCCGATCGATGCTGCCTCTGGATGAACAGTGAGCGTTGCTGGAGGGGTTTGGATGAACAGTTCCCGGTGGCGGTGGATGAACATGACCCCGTGGCGTTGCATCTGGATGAACAGTGAGCGTTGCTGGGGGGTTTGGATGAACAGTTCCCGGTGGGGGTGGATGAACAGTACCTCGATCGTTCGAGCCGGTTGGGGCTGGATGAATAGGACCCTGTAGAGGGCAGGATGAACAGGACCACCCCGTGGAGGGCAGGATGAACAGTAGGCGGTGGAGGGCTGGATGAACAGTAGCCCGTGGAGGGGTGGTTGAACAGGAGCCCGTGGAGAGGGCTGGTTGAACAGTAGCCGGTGGAGTAGCATGCGGTGGAGGCTGAATGAACAGGAGCCCGTGGATGAACAGTCGTAGGTGGAGGCTAGAGGAGGTCGACGGTGGATGAACAGTAGCCCGTGGAGGCTGGAGGGTGTCGACGGTGGAGATGAACAGTATCCCGTGGAGTCTCGCTTTTGCGGCACGCCACACCCTCCCGATGAACAGGAACCCCTGCTTTCACCGTGGCGCTCCAACACAAGTCTGCTTCCTCCGTTTTGGCGGTATGCCACACCCATCCCGATCAACCGGACCCCGCTTTCGACCGTAGGGAGGTCCGCTTCCTCCGCTTTTGCGGTACGCCGCACCCTCCCGGCGAACAGGATCCCGTTTCGAACGTGGCCGGTTGAACACAAGGCCGTTTCCTCCGTTCTGTGGTACGCCAGGCCTCGTTTCCATCGGCTGTTCCGTCCAAGCCGGTTGGCTCCCACGCGTTCCGTTGCCTCCCGGTGAACACGACGCATTCTGTTGCCTCCCCATGAACACGACGACGACGTTGTTTCTCTGTTCCGACCCAACCATGTACACGAGCCCTGGCCGTACGTGACGCAGCAGTAAGCGTTCGAGACCCGCCCGTATGTACGACGCGGGTCAGATTTACTTTCTTGCACCACGCCGCCAGACGACGCGTGTACATGCTACGTCGGCGCCTCTACTACGACTGCGTGCGGCGCCTCTACATCGACCAAGATGTATGCATACACGTTCGCGACCAGAATGACAACGCCACGACGCTTCGACCAGGTGGGTCCCGACCGCCGTGCACTTCCTTGCGTGCGAAGATGTAGCTGGTGGGTCCCAGCAGTCAGGGGGCGAATCATTTTTTTTTGCCCGGATGCACTTCCTTGCATGTGAAGATGTAGCTGGTGGGTCCCAGCAGTCATGGGGAAACGTTTTTTTCGCGAAATACGGTGGCCCGTCCGGTGGGTCCTCGCTGTCAGGTGGAGGAACAATTATTTTGCGCGTAATAAGGAGGCACTTCCTTGCTGCGGCCGTGGACCCAGCTGTTAGCCTCTCCACGTACAGTCCACGTCCGATGGAAGCCGTTCCTTGACGTTGACCACGCCGCACCGAGAGCACATGGGCGGTGGACGACGGCGAGGCCTAGGAAGGGGACGACGCGGAGCCGGGGAAGACGCGGCAGCGGAAGCCCGCACGGAGAGGAGTACGAGGGTTCACTGGTTCGGCTGCGGTGTGAGGCTGCCGTCGCCGTAGGGCCTGGCCAGCGGTGGGAATAGTATGGGGCGGTGAGGCCTCCGCGGCAACACAGCCGACCACGGGAGGCAGGAGCATGCGGCACGACCGGCGCTGCTTTGGGCGGCTGGAGCAAGAAGACCAGAGGTTGAAGAAGCACTACGGCCGTTGGATTGGCATCGTACGGTCACTGGAGCTAGAATCGTTCATATTGACTAAGTTGACAAAGCACTCCGTCCCCATCAACTTAGTAGGCCCACAAGTCAGCCTCCCACCAAGGTGGGTCCCAACTAGCAGGGCGAGTATTCATTTTTTTGTGCGTAATAAGGAGACACTTCCGATGGGTCCGAGCTAACAGTGGGGGGAACATTTTTTCACGAAATACGGTGGCCCGTCTGGTGGGTCCCAGCAGTCAGGGGGAAATGTTTTTTCGCCAAATACGATGGCCCGTCCGGTGATTCCCAGCTATCAGGTGGAGGAATAATTATTTTCTGCGTAATAAGGAGGCACTTCCTTGCGGCTGCCGTGGACCCAGCTGTCAGCCTCTCCATGATAGTACTCTTCCGATGGAATTCGTTCCTTGACCACGTTGACCACGCCGCGCCGAGAGCACCAGGGCAGTGGACGACGACGAGGCCTAGGAAGGGGACAACACGGAGCCGGGGAAGACGCGGCAGTGGATGCCCACGCGGAGAGGAGTACGAGGGTTCACTGGTTCGGCTGCAGTGTGAGGCTGCCGTCGCCGCAGAATAACAGGGGGTGTGGGTGAGTAGAGGGATGCCCTGGCCAGCGGTGGGAGTAGTAGGGGGTGGTGAGGCCTGCACGGGAGGCGTGAGTAGGCGGTCCCGCCTGCGCTGGATTTGGCGGCTGGAGCAAGAAGATCAGAGATTGAAGAAACACGACGGTTGTTGGATTGACATCCAACGGTTACGTCTGCTAGAATCGTTTGTTGACGTATATAATAACTAAAAAAATCTTACATAAGCGTCAACTTAATAGGCCCATAAGTCAGACCATTCCCTCTTTTTTTAATAATTTATATATAGCTCATTGCGACTTCTTATGCAATTTATTGCAGTCTGTTTTTTTTGGTTGGCCAGGGCCTATTTTGCATATTTCTGTGGGTTCCAAACTATTTTTAATACCGAAATGTCAAGCCAGATTTAAAGTACTTTGAAGATATATTTAAATTAGGTTAATGCCCAGTGAAATAGGAATCTGAAAATGGGAAAAATTCAGAAATTATAAAGTAATTGCCAATTTGTCATATGTTTTTATATTTACAACCCATTTCATATTACTTTCAAGATTTGCCGGCGTCTTGAAAGAGTTGCAGCCCATCAGGGCATAGAAAAATAAGTAGGCCTGGATTGGGTATTCTTCAGAAAAAATAAACTGGGCTCATTTTCGCAAAGAAAAAATAGCTGGGCTGGTCACATGGTGAACATAGAATATAACCCTGGGCTAAACGGGCCACAGCCCAGTTCAAACCCTGCTCCGTCTCAACAATAACAAAAAAAAAATACTGCTCGAGCTGCTACGTCCCAGGTGTCAGCCGATCTTGTGTTGTTCTCTTGTCTATTGACTATATCCGCTCACAAGGTCGTGGGTCCCAGATGTCAGGAAAACACTAGGAGGAAGCATTTTATTTTTCCATACGCTGACATGGTGGGCCTAATGCCATCCTCTCCACGTACTTCTGCCGATTCCTGTTGTTTGTTGACCATGTTGACAACGCGAGAGGGCGGCGCCGCAGCGAGCGCACCAAAGCGCATAGAGGACGATGGCGAGGCCTCGGACATCGGCGTTAACAATTTAGGAGACGGTGGGGCGACAATGCGTGCACTGAGGCGCAGCCAGCCGTGGGAGGCGGAAGCAGGCGGCCCCGTCGGCGCTGGTTTGGTTTTGGCGGCTGGAGGAAGTTAGGACTGAAGAAACACGACAGACTATAAAAGTAGCAGGAGTACTTAACAACCTTAACTGAAACCAGCAGGGGGACTTAACAACCATAGCTGAAAGCAGTATGAGTACTTATACAGGTTCAACCGTACAAAGCATGCCTCGAACAGTGCTACTTTGCCTACATTTAACCAAGGGTGAGGCCTGCAAGCCCCAGGACAAGGCCCAGGCGCCACCCCGCGCATCCACAACCTTCTGAAAGCGGCTTCATCTCGCAATGTGGTCAATAAATAGGATATTCGCTTTAGATCCATGGAAAAGGTGAACATAATCTTCTGTCCTATTCTCCAAGATGGACGGGCCTTCATTATTTGAGACCACCCATGAATAAGTATATTTTCACCTCCAAGGGGAATGGAGTAGGTCGACATAAACATCATGTTGTGACCAAGCGCAAGTCTGACCATGGTCAGCATCCAGATAGGAACAATAAAACTAGGCAGTTTGCTTTCAAGAAGATCACAAATTGTAAAACTGTGTATAAGCAATAGTTTATGAACAACATATATAACAGAAAATAGCTCGTACCATAAGTTTCTTGACACAGTTGGACCTGTTCAACGAGTGCAGCAGTGGCACACATATCCCACGTGGCCTTCCACCATTGAAACACCACACAAGGACCTCAAGACGATCAATAAGGTGTAGGAACTTGTGGATGTCGTCCCATTCAACTTGAGTGCCATCAGTAACAACCGAGTTTTTACAGAATAACAAACGAGCAGCCTGCTTAACTCTGAAAAAACCTACACGTGCCACCAATTGTAAGAAAATATTAGTTAGAAGTAGCATCTTCGTGAGGGATTCGTTGCTACTTCTAAAGTTAAATTGTGATCGATTAGATGTAATAGGTGGATTAAGAAGTAATCGAGGCAACAAGCAAGAACCAGATACAAAACTAACATGGATGAACAATTGGAATGACGCCGGGTGGAAGATCGCAGTGAAGATGAGACCAGGTTACGCTATTTCCATCAACATTCGTATGCGCCAACTTTCAGTCTGTAACACTTGAGAAAGTTTATCCAAGTTCGCCATAAAAAAGCAGCGATCTTCTTGGTTCATGAACCCAACTCAAACTTATATCCATGGCTTGTCTTCACTATTACCATTAAACTGCTGTATTCGGTTATGGCAAGGCCGAGCATCTTGAGTACATGTGTTCGGGCAGAGCAAGGAATGCAATCGCAGAAAAATAATATGAGAACACAATGTATTCCCTATATCCAAATTTAGAAATACTTTCCTCCTTCACGCCAAGTGTTGACCATGGTACTAGTACCTTTTATCCAAATATAGCAATCCAAATTTCCAAATTAGTCGACATCATGTTCAAAAACCCCACCCTCCCGGATAGAAAAGAGGATTCTAGGAACATCAGGCGCTGCTTTTAAAATCCTATGTTAGGATGAGAAGGAACAAGTGCGGCGTCTCGCCGAGGGGCGCAGAAACCTGTAGGGTCCTCGCACTTTGGGCACTGCAAATGAAACACACTAGATTCAGTAGGAAGAAAAATGCATCAACGGCAGCGGCTGCCATCCTAGGAGTACCCGCGACCAAGGGACTTGGATTTATCGGGATGGATGAAGAATTGCACCAGGTTCTCCATGAGAAAACCCTATGCAATCGCCGAGCGGGGTTTTCTCGAACAAGGCATAAGGGAGAAGGGATTCAGGCCGAGTGAAATATTGCCGCTTCGTCCGTCTACCATCGCTAAAATTTGGAAAGGTGGGGGTTTTTGTGATTTGACGGCTCATTGGGCATTAATGCGGCACTACGAAAGGGTGTGTCTACCCGTGCAGTTGTGCACTCTAATTTGGTGCATATGGCATGTGGACCCTGCTGCGGTTGCCCCACATATCAGTAAGGAAGTAGAAAGACAGGAGTAACTAGTTATTACACATAAATATACTTTTGACAAAGAGATATTCCCTCTGTAAAGAAATATGAAGATCTTTTATATCACAACTTTATACATAAGAAAAATCAAGGGGAATATATATAACATATATAATTATAAAAAACGGAGTTTTTTTAACACGGTATAGGCGAGTTGGTCATGATGGTGTGCCTGTCATCCTGCAATATAGGCCGTCCGATTTCTATCTGACGGATAGGAAGGAAACTATGGCAATTTTGCAAAAAGGTACTCTGATACATCCATTTTGCATCATGCTTTTATATCGATATGTATTGCATTATGGGCTGTTATTACACGTTATGTCACAATATTTATGCCTATTCTCTCATATTTTACAAGGTTTACATAAGGAGGGAGAATGCCGGTAGCTGGAATTCTGGGCTGGAAAAGGAGCAAATATTAGAGACCTATTCTGCACAACTCAAAAAGTCCTGAAACTCCACGAAAGTCATTTTTTGGAAATAATAAAAAATATTGAGAGGAAGAAGTTCACCAGAGGGGGACCCACCTGGCCACGAGGGTGGGGGGCGCGCCCTACCCCCCAGGGCACGCCGCCTGCCTCGTCGGCCCCCTGTTGGCTCTCTGATGGCCATCTTCTACTATATGAGGTCTTTCGTCAAAGGAAAAATCATAAGCAACCTTTCGGGACGAAACTCCGCCGCCACGAGGCGGAACCTTGGCGGAACCAATCTAGGGCTCCGGCAGAGCTGTTCTGCCGGGGACACTTCCCGGAGGGGGGAAATCATCGCCATCGTCATCACCAATGCTCCTCTCATCGGGAGAGGGCAATCTCCATCAACATATTCACCAACACCATCTCCTCTCAAAACCCTAGTTCATCTCTTGTATCCAATTCTTGTCTCCAAGTCCGGGATTGGTACTAGTAGGTTGCTAGTAGTGTTGATTACTCCTTGTAGTTGATGCTAGTAGGTTTACTTGGTGGAAGATCATATGTTCAGATCCTTTATGCATATTAATACCCCTCTGATTATGAACATTAATATGCTTTGTGAGTAGTTACGTTTGTTCCTGAGGACATGGGAGAAGTCTTGCTATTAGTAGTCATGTGAATTTGGTATTCGTTCGATATTTTGATGAGATGTATGTTGTCTAGCCTCTAGTGGTGTTATGTGAACGTCGACTACATAACACTTCACCATTATTTGGGCCTAGAGGAAGGCATTGGGAAGTAATAAGTAGATGATGGATTGCTAGAGTGACAGAAGCTTAAACCCTAGTTTATGCGTTGCTTCGTAAGGGGCTGATTTGGATCCATATGTTTCATGCTATGGTTAGGTTTACCTTAATACTTTTGTTGTAGTTGCGGATGCTTGCAATAGAGGTTAATCATAAGTGGGATGCTTGTTCAAGTAAGAACAGCACCCAAGCACCGGTCCACCCACATATCAAATTATCAAAGTACCGAACGCGAATCATATGAACGTGATGAAAACTAGCTTGACGATAATTCCCATGTGTCCTCGGGAGCACTTTTCCTTATATAAGAGTTTGCCCAAGCTTGTCCTTTGCTACAAAAAGGATTGGGCCACCTTTCTGCACTTTATTTACTTTTGTTACTTGTTCCTCGTTACAAATTATCTTATCACAAAACTATCTGTTACCACTTATTTCAAGATTTGCAAGAGAATACCTTGTTGAAAACCGCTATCATTTCCTTCTGCTCCTCGTTGGGTTCGACACTCTTACTTATCGGAAGGACTACGATAGATCCCCTATACTTGTGGGTCATCAAGACTCTTTTCTAACCTAGACAAGTTGTCTGCAACGGGGTTCTCAGCTCCTTTTCTATCAACAATATGCAAATCAAATTCTTGTAGCAAGAGAACCCATCTTATAAGTCTAGGTTTAGCATCTTTCTTCTCCATAAGATATTTAATAGTAGCATGATCAGTGCGAATAGTTACTTTAGAATCAACAATATAGGGTCTGAACTTATCATAAGCAAATACAACTGCTAAGAATTCCTTTTCAGCAGTAGCGTAATTTCTTTGAGCATTGTCTAGAGTTTTACTAGCATAATGGATAACATTTAATTTCTTATCAACTCTTTGCCCTAGAACAGCACCTACAGCATAATCACTAGCATCACACATAATTTCAAAGGGTAGATTCCAATCAGGAGGCTGAACAATAGGTGCAAGTAGATCAATGATTTCTTAAGTATTTCAAATGCTTCTACACAATCATCATCAAAGACAAAGGGTATATTTTTGTAATAAATTAGTCAGAGGCCGAGAAATTTTTGAGAAGTCCTTAATGAACCTCCTATAAAATCCGGCGTGACCAAGGAAACTTCTTATACCTTTGATGTCCGTGGGACATGGCATCTTTTCAATAGCATCAACTTTGGCTTTATTAACTTCAATACCTCTTTCAGAAACTTTATGCCCCAAGACAATACCTTCATTAACCATAAAGTGGCACTTTTCCCAATTCAAAACAAGATTAGTTTCTTCACATCTCTGCAAAACTCGATCAAGATTGCTCAAGCAATCGTCAAAAGAAGATCCATAGATGGAAAAATCGTCCATGAAAACCTCAAAAATCTTTTCACAAAAGTCAGAGAATATAGCCATCATGCATCTTTGAAAGGTAGCAGGTGCATTACTTAAACCAAAAGGCATACGTCTATAAGAAAAAGTACCAAAAGGGCAAGTAAAATTAGTCTTTGATTGATTCTTGGCTGACACAGGTATTTGAGAGAAACCAGAATAACCATCTAGAAAGCAATAATGTGTATGTTTGCATAGTCTTTCTAGCATTTGATCGATAAAAGGTAAGGGGTAATGATCTTTCTTAGTAGCCTTATTTAATTTGCGGAAATCAATTACCATCCTATAACCTGTAATAATTCTTTGCGAAATCAATTCATCTTTATCATTAGGAACAACAGTAACACCTACCTTCTTAGGGACACAATGAACAGGACTTACCCACTGGCTATCAGCAACGGGATAAATTATACCTGCCTCCAGAAGCCTTAGTATTTCTTTTCTTACCACTTCTTTCATCTTAGGATTCAGCCATCATTGATGATCACGAACCGGTTTGGCATCTTCTTCCAAATTTATTTTATGTTGACATAGAGTGGGACTAATGCCCTTAAGATCATCAAGAGTATATCCAATAGCAAAGACGGTGCTTCTTGAGTTTTCAATAATCTCTCTTCTTCATGTTACGAAAGGTTAGCACTAATAATAACAGGATATATCTTCTTTTCATCAAGATAAGCATATTTAAGATTATCAGGAAACGGTTTAAGCTCAAACACGGGATCACCCTTGGGTGGAGGAGGATCCCCTAGGATTTCAACAGGCAGATTGTGTTTCATAATAGGTTCATGTTAAAAGAATACTTCATATATTTCACTTCTTTCATTCATAAACATATCATTTTCATGGTCTAGCAAATATTGTTCTAAAGGATCACTAGGAGGTATGGCAATAGAAGCAAGACCAATAATTTCATCCTTGCTAGGCAATTCTTCTTCCCGGTGTTGTCTACTAAACTTCTAGAAATTAAACTCATGAGTCATATCACCCAAGCCAATAGTAACAACATTCTTTTCGCAGTCTATCTTAGCATTAACAGTGTTCAAGAAGGGTCTACCAAAAATAATGGGACAAAAGCTATCTTGTGGGGAACCAAGAACAAGGAAATCAGCAGGATATTTAGTTTTCCCACACAAGACTTCAACATCTCTAACAATTCCCATTGCTGAAATGGTATCTCTATTTGCAAGTTTAATTGTAACATCAATACCTTCAAACTCAGCAGGTGCAATTTCGTGCTTAATTTCTTCGTATAAAGTATGAGGTATAAAACTAACACTGGCACCCATGTCACATAAGCCATGATAACAGTGGTCTCCTATTTTAATAGAAATAACGGGCACGCCTACCACTGGTCTATGTTTATATTTAGCACAAGGTTTGGCAATCCTAGTGGTTTCACCGCAGAAATGAATAACATGACCATCAATATTATCTGCTAAGATATCTTTAACAATAGCAATATTAGGTTCAACTTTAACTTGCTCAGGAAGTGTATAAGTTCTAATATTGCTTTTACGAACAACAGTTGAAGCTTTAGCATGATCCTTTATTCTAACAGGGAAGGGTGGTTTCTCAACATAAGAAGTAGGAACAACAGGATCATTATAAGTGACAGTCTTTTCTTCAACTTTATTAGGTGCAGCTACTTTTACTTCTATGGGAGGATGATATTTAAACCACTTCTCCTTGCGGAGATTAACGTAAGTAGCAAAAGATTCACAGAAAGAAGCTACTATCTCAGAGTCTAGTCCATATTTAGTGCTAAACTTACGGAAAATATCGGTATCCACAAAAGATTTAACACAATCAAACTTAGGTGTCATACCTGACTCCTTACCTTCGTCGAGATCCTAATCTTCAGAGTTGCATTTAATTCTATCCAATAAATTCCATCTTAATTCTATAGTCTTCATCATAAAAGATCATACACAAGAAGTATCGAGCATGGTGCGATTGTTTTCAGAAAGCCGAGCATAAAATTTTGAAGAATTATTTCTTTTGAGAGCTCATGATTGGGGCATGAATATAACATTGATTTAAGCCTCCGCCAGTCTTGAGCAATGCTTTCTCCTTCGCGAGGCCAAAAATTATATATATAATTGCGATCACGATGAACAAGATGCATAGGATAATACTTCTGATGAAATTCCAATTTCAGTCGTTTATAGTTCCATGATCCCGTGTCATCACATAGCCTATACCATGTTGATGCATCTCCTTCAAAGATAAAGGGAAGACCTTCTTCTTAACAACATCATCGGGTATACCTGCAAGCTTAAATAATCCACAAACTTCATCCACATAGAGTAGATGTTCATCAGGATGCTTTGTTCCATCTCCTGTAAAGTATTAGCTAGCAGTTTTTCTAACATACCCGAAGGAACTTCAAAGGGAATATTTTCATTTTCAATAGGTTCAGTAGTTTGAGGAGAAATTCTTTGATCTACTGGTCGGGGTGAATATACCCCGAACAAGCCCCTCAGAGGATTACTTTCCATAGTAACAAGTGATAGTAAATTTCAGTACACTATATAATTTTTTCCTTACCAAATTCCACCTACCAAAGGCGCTTCACTCCCCGGCAACGGCGCCAGAAAAGAGTCTTGATGACCCACAAGTATAGGGGATCTATCGTAGTCCTTTCGATAAGTAAGAGTGTCGAACCCAACGAGGAGTAGAAGGAAAAGATAAGCGGTTTTCAGCAAGGTATTCTCTGCAAGTACTGAAATAAGTGGTAACAGATAGTTCTGTGATAAGATAATTTGTAATGAGCAACAAGTATCAAAAGTAAATAAAGTGCAGCAAGGTGGCCGAATCCTTTTTGTAGCAAAGGACAACCCTGGACAAACTCTTATATAAGGAAAAGCGCTCCCGAGGACACATGGGAATTATCGTCAAGCTAGTTTTCATCGCGTTACGATGATTCACGTTCGGTACTTTGATAATTTGATATGTGGGTGGACCGGTGCTTGGGTGCTGTTCTTACTTGAACAAGCATCCCACTTATGATTAACCTCTATTGCAAGCATCCGCAACTACAACAAAAGTATTATGGTAAACCTAAACATAGCATGAAACATATGGATCCAAATCAGCCCCTTACGAAGCAACGCATAAACTAGGGTTTAAGATTCTATCACTCTAGCAACCCATCATCTAATTATTACTTCCCAATGCCTTCCTCTAGGCCCAAATAATGGTGAAGTGTTATGTAGTCGACGTTCACATAACACCACTAGAGGCTAGACAACATACATCTCATCAAAATATCGAACGAATACCAAATTCACATGACTACTAATAGCAAGACTTCTCCCTTGTCCTCAGGAACAAACATAACTACTCACAAAGCATATTCATGTTCATAATCAGAGGGGTATTGATATGCATAAAGGATTTGAACATATGATCTTCCACCAAGTAAACCAACTAGCATCAACTACAAGGAGTAATCAACACTACTAGCAACCTACTAGTACCAATCCCGGACTTGGAGACAAGAATTGGATACAAGAGATGAACTAGGGTTTTGAGAGGAGATGGTGTTGGCGAAGATGTTGATGGAGATTGCCCTCTCCCGATGAGAGGAGCGTTGGTGATGATGATGGCGATGATTTCCTCCCGAGGGAAGTGTCCCCGGCAGAACAGCTCTGCCGGAGCCCTAGATTGGTTCCGCCAAGGTTCCGCCTCGTGGCGGCGGAGTTTCGGCCCGAAAGGTTGCTTATGATTTTTCCCTTGACGAAAGATACCCACACACCTCTCCGCATATGCAAATAAGGCCTTCCCTCGTTCATCCTTTTATCTCACAAGATAAAATACTCATACAAATGCATCTTGATGTTACGTGCAACGCACGGGCATTATGGGGGTTCAGCTGAGAAATACTCGCAGTGCTCACAGTTACGGACTTTGGGCCATAGGCCAGTGGGCCTACATGTTTGGGGGCCCATGTGTTCTACCTCAGCGCTTTACATGTTGCAAGCGGTCGGTACAGCGCTGGTTTTAGATGTTGTCGCAAGGCGAATACACAAAATTGAATAAAGCACAACAGTTGTTGGAATGAAATCAAACGACAGCTCCTAACCAGCAATCAGAGTTGCAATTCTATCAATGATACTGTCATACTACTTATACAAATAGGACACTTGTTTCACCATGCCAGAGTATTACATCAAAATCTCTCAACGGATAGATCAGTTCGGCAGTACTGAAGAATTTCAAAGTTGATATGGACCAGCTCTCCTTGCCGAGAAAGTTCGATTTTGACATCATCCGCTACCGCAAGATATGATTTAGATTTGAACCTTGACCATCCTTTAGCATCAATCATCATGCGACCATCCTTTGTATTTTCGGTATATTGAGCAGGTTCATTCACACCAAGGCTGCGCATGGTAAGAGAAACTTGGTCATTGTCGCTCGGATTGTTGAACGACTCCCTCGTTGCTCTAGGAATTCTCTGTTTGCAAACAAGAAGACATACCCAAACAGTTAGATCAACACAGTGAATCATGCGAAACAACATGGAAATAAAAAAGAATGAAACACTTGGGCGGCCAATGCTTACCAAGAAGGTGGACATGTCGGTTTTTGTAAGGACTTTGGTATATGAAGTGCGAACTGCAGCCCAGTCTGTTGCCGGTGCAACTGCTCGTTTGGTTGCCGCTGCACGGGCCGGAGCAGATGCAAGTGCAAGTGTTGGTGCAGGTGCCGAAGCCGCCGCTGCTGCCGGAGATGGTGCTGCTTGTAGAGCTGGTGCCGGTGTTGGAGCAGGTGCCGTTGTCGATGCCCGATCCTCCGGTAGATCAGCCTGATCTGCTGACGTGGTCGGTGCCCAATCCTCAGTTGGACCGGACTGAGCTGCTGCCGCTGTCAATGCTAGAGCAACTATCGGTGCTCGATCCGTTGCTGAAGGTGGTACCGATGTGCGAGATAGCGGCCATCGTGTCTGGTCTGCTATGATCAGCTTTCTAACTTGACTAGGCTTCGTGACCGTGATCCAGTTTTTTTCTTCATTTCTTTTAAACACGAGAAGGACTAATTGTATGCTTTTGTTAAACTGAACTTCAGTTCATCATAGGGATTCAGCTTGTACTCAGACAACAGACTGATCCAATTTTTTCCAGTAATATAAGTGATGGACAGTGTCGGCGTTCTGGGAACGGGTGTCCCCAGACTTGCCTGCCTGCGGCCTGCGGCGTGGCTCAAAGGAGGCCCAGGACAGCCCATCTTCATCAACGCAAGCTCAATACCCTCGCGAGGGGCCAAGCCTCACGGGGCGGACGACAAGGAGCTTCCTCAGGCACGACCTCGTCAGGCTGGCTCATGAGGAGGCGGAGAGTTCAAGGCAGGGTACCTCGCGAGGTGCCCATGACGCAAGCCATGATTTACCAAGGGCGCCGATCGGGCGCCAGCCCAAGAAGGTCCTCCTTTCCTCTTTGGTGCAAAGGGAGCAAGCGCAAAGTAGAGCATCAAGCAAAGGTATCCATTTCGGTGCAACAAGACCAAGACCAGCCCCAACGGCCGGAAGGAGTCATCGTGGAGCCCAAGCAAAGGCGTCATCACCAGAGTTTTGGCAAAGCGAGGACCAACTTTAGTCAGATAAGTGTACCCGTTGTTCCCCTTCAAAATGGCCAATTGTTGGCGCCTTCCCGCTCAATATTTGGGAAGAGGCCTGTGGCCTTTGCCTATAAATAGGACTAGCCACCCCTGTGGTAGAAAGATCGACCCCCCGGTATGAGATCAGAATCCTCATCAAGGAACCAGTAGCTAGAGCGACTGAACCACACTTAGCAGTTCATCGCACCCACCAAGAACAGACCCTCGCGAGGCTATTCTTCCCTGTACTGTTCCTCATCAGCCCAAGAGGCAATCCACCACACCACACACTGGAGTAGGGTATTACACCACAACGATGGCCTGAACCAGTATAAATCCTGTGTCTCTTGTGCTGTTCTTTTGAGTAGTTTAGGTCCCTGCGATTCGGCGAGGTACGAGACGGTGGAGGGTGGGATCTCCGCGCGCACCCCAGTGTTCGAACCTCAAGGGTCTGCCGGAACCCGAAATCCGACATTTGGCGCGCCAGGTAGGGGTGCGCCGGAATCTGTCTTCCATCGCCTCGTTCTTCCCCGACCACCGCAACCATGTCTGACGCTCGTCGGGCCCGCGCCAAGCGCCGAGCCACCCTCGCCTCCCATGTCGCCCAGACAGCTCCCGTCGGCGGGCGCTTCGCCGTTCCGCCGCTGCCGTCAACGCCGCCACCAGCCCGGGCGGGGAACGAGCAGCAAGCATCGCCCCAAAGACTCGCCCATGAGGCGGACGGCCGCACCGCCATGCCTTCGCTCACCTCGCTGGTTCGTTGCCGCAGCGCGCCAAGGCCATGGAGGCCCGAAGCTGCACTCATCGCGCAAACGAAGCTCCTCGTGACTACCGCTTGGCCGACGACGTTTACAAAGAATGGCTCGACCGAAGTCGCCGAAGCTCGTCTGTTGCCGCAGAGGCGACCTCGCGCCGTCTGCCAGACTGCACTCCGCACTCGCTGCTGGCGATGAAGCTCCCGGGGCGCCTTAGCCGCCTCCTCCCCAAGAAGGTGCCCTGGCCCCAAGGCGCGCGGTCCCTGGGCGGAACCCGTTCCGCCAGGCGCCGGCGCGGCAAGAGCAGAGTTGTCAAGAAGTTCCTCGCTCAAGAAGAAGCTGCCCGAGCGCCCCCGCTTCCAAAGACGTCAAGACCCTGCGCTGCCCCCAGCAGCGCGCATGGAGGCCCGCAAGACCAAGCTCTCTGCCTTCCAAGGCCCCAGCTGCCACGGGCGGGCTGCCGCGCTTTCACCTCCGGAAGGCGCAGCGTCATGCGTGGCCCGCCAAGTTCAAGCCAGACCGCCTCCTCGCTATGACGGCAGCCTAACCTTACGGAGTTCCTCCAGCTTTCACGAGCTGGGCATCGAGGCTGCCAACGGGATGAAAAGGTCATGGCAAACTGGTTTCCCATGGCGCCAAGGACGGAGCCCGCACTGGCTCCTGAATCTGGCACCGTGCACGATCTCTTCCTCGGGCCGAGATGCGCACCCGCTTCATCGCCAACTTCCAAGGTACTCGCGATCGCCACCCGCCGTGAGCGACATGTCAATCAAGCAGCCGGGGAAACCCCGCAAAAGTACATCCGGTGCTTCAACAACGCTACGCCTCAAGATCCCTGTGGTGACGGAGGAGGCCGTCATCTCGCTTTCTCCGACGGGCGCGGCGCGACGTCAAGATGAAGGAGGAGCTGGCGATGCATGAAGACATGTGCACCTCCTGAGCTGTTCAACTTGGCGACCAAGCGCGCCAGGCTGAGGAGGGCGCCTCTCCTCCTCGAGCTGCTCGCCGCGGATCCCAAGAGAAAAAGTCCAAGGCCAAGGACGTGAAGCGCAGGGGCTGCCGTACATTTCGCGGCCGTAACCGCATACACCAAGCGAGGCGAGATCAGCCCGAGTCCTCCAAGGGCAGCCGGCATCGCGGTACCACGACCTCCACACCCACAACACCAATGAATGCCAAGAACCTGTGCCAGACGCGAAGGAAGGGTCGGCAGACGCCCCGAGCGCAGTGACCGGGGCTACGGCCGAGGAGGAGGAAGGAATGCAGGACGCTGGGAAGACCGCGGCCCGCGCCAAGGGTGGCGCGACCAACCTCGCGAGGATCGCCCGCAGGGGAACGCAGGCCTCCCTCCGCCGCCGCTGCCGCCAAGGAGAATTGAAGACCGTCATCAGGACGAGGGGGCTGGGGGCTTCCAAGAAGCGCGTGCGATCGCCTGCATCCTGGGCGGAGCTCAAGCCCGAGCCTCTCAGCGCATCTTCAAGCAGTTCGCCCGCGAAGTGAATGCAGTCCTCCCAAGCTCAAGGCCACGTGCCCTCAGTGGTCGGGCGGCGCCATCACGCTCAGCAATGGATCAGCTCAAGTGCGCAGCCACAGCCGGAGTTCTCCCGATGCTTTGTTTCCCAATCATCATCAATGTGCTAGTCACCAAGACCCTCATCGACGGCGGAGCGGGGCTCAACGTCCTGTCCGTGGAAACATTCAACAATCTTCAAGTGCCTTACAGTCAGCTTCGGCAAACCAAGCCTTTCTCCAGAGTCACCGACGGCTCCATGGTCCCGATCGGGCAGGTCCGCCTTCCTGTCACCTTCGGGGCTCGCGACAACTACCACACCGAGCTCATCGACTTCGACGTCGCCCACATTCGCCGCCATTGCATAACGCCATCCTCGGGTACCCAGCGTTGGCTATTAAATTCATGGTCGAACTCCACCATGGCTACAACGTCCTCAAGATGCCAGGAAGCGGCGGGGTCATCACGGTGCCCTGTGAAGAGAGGAACGCAGTGTGCTCCCTGGAGCGAGCCTTTCAGGCCGCATCGCTAGAAGACCCAGACCACAGCAGCAGGAGGCCTCCCGAGGCCGCACCCAAGATGAAGAAGACATCGACCGACCCAGCTCTCCAAGAGACAGGCCCCTCAGGGCCCGCATCGGGCCAGGGGGAGCCTCCTTCCATCGCATAGGAAAGCGCGCCCGGCGCCCTCCTCAGGCAGGGCTCGGGGGCTCTCCCCTGGAGGGCCGCCGACCTCACCAAGGTCTCGAGGGAGGCGCTTGGGCACCACGTGGAGGCGTGCTTCGAAGCACGTTTCCCTCAAGAAGGAGCAAGGCAAGGAGGGCCGAACCCTCAAGAGTTCGTCGGCAAGGCCATTCAAGAGCTACAGGAGTCAATGGTCATGAGGGGCAGCCACCGCCTACCCGCTGCGGCCCCCCATCCAGGCGAGGATGGTGGGCTGCGCGTCTGCATCGACATTCCAGGGCTCAACCGAGCCGCATCTCAAGAGCGCCTCTGGACCTCGCGAGTGGGACGTTGCGAGGGTCCGCCCCACAGCTACGTACGCATGCCTTATGGCCTGCCAAACGCGCCTGCTGCGCACTAGTGTCTCATGAGGACCATCCTGGAGGCTCAAGAGGTCAGGCACGCCGCAGCCCTGGCGGAGATGGAGATGGCCCCTAAGGAGCCGCCAACGCCTCCGGAGCCTCCCGAGGCCCCTGGGCCTGGGGGCTCGTGAGGATTGGCTCCCGCAGCCCACCGAGTCTGCTACACCAACACACCTTCTTCCCCAACATCATCAGGTGACATCTTTAAAGTTTTGTTTCAGGCTGGGAGCGCCTTCAGGGCCGCATTATTCCCAGGCCGCGTGGGTCCGTCCCTGCGGTGTGTATCCCTTTTATTTCATGCCATTAGCCTATCCTATTGGGGGCGCCCCTCGGGCTGCATCATCCCCAAGCCGCTCGGGCCTATCCCAGCGGCATGTATCCTTCTTGCGTTTTTCTTAGGATTATGCTCTCGCTCCACCATGCTTGTTATTTGGTGCCTTTTCCTGGGTGGCGGAATCTTGCACGTTAAAGGGGGTGCCCGAGCATCGCGACTCAGTGGCTCCTACCGCTCTCCGCCCTCACCCTCTGGTCTTGTCCATGGCATCGCGACCTGGCTTGCCAAATGACGATCGAGACCAGCCCCAGAGCTGGGACCCGAGGACGTAGAGTTTCGTCATCTAACCCAGCTTATGCGTTAAAAGGGGGGTGCCCGAGCATCGCGACTCAGTGGCTCCTACCAGCTCTCCGCCCTCACCCTCCGGGTCTTGTCCATGGCATCGCAACCTGGCTTGCCAATGACGATCGAGACCAGCCCGAGAGCCGGACCCGAGGACGAGTTCCTCGTGATCCGACCTAGCTTGCGCTGCTAAAGGGGGTGCACGAGCATCGTGACTCGTGGCTCCTACCGCTCTCCGCCCTCACCTCCGGGTCTTGTCCATGGCATCGCGACTGGCTTGCCGACGGCCGAGACCAGCCCGAGAGCCGGACCCGAGGACGCCGAGTTTCATTATCTAACCCAGCTTAGCTGCTAAAGGGGGTGCACGAGCATCGCGACTCAGGGCTCCTACCGGCTCTCCGGCCCTTACCCTCTGGTCTTGTCCATGGCATCGCGACCTGGCTTGCCAGCAACGGCTGAGACCAGCCCGAGAGCCGGGACCCGAAGACATAGAGCAGCGGCATCTGGCCAATTTTGCAGGGACACACTCGAAGATAAGGCCCAGAGCCAGGCGCAACCCGCCTTGAGGTAGGGCCCCGTGAGTCCCGCGCTAGCCCACGGGTGTCCAGATACACCTCGTCCAGCCCTACCGTGCGTGCCACGCGTGTCGTGGTGGGGCAGAGCACGCCTGGCTCCTCCCGGAGGGGAGCCCTCCCACGCGCTGCTGGAAGCACCATGCTCGCTACTGGCTGACGACACTGCCGAGGAGCGGCTATGCCCATATGGATGCGGAAGCGCTATGCTCCGCGCTGGTGATAAACAACTGAGGGCGGCCTCTGGGTTGTATCAACCTCAGGGAGCCCAGAGCTCAGTGTCTGGCCTCATCGCAACGCTTCCCCTCGGGAGCGCCGCGCGAGGGGGCTGGGCACGGGGGCTGCACCTGGGTCACGCCCAGACGCACGCCACCCAGCCAGGCCCCTCGGGCCTGGTTCGTCGCACGTCACTCCCCGAGCGAAGCCAAGGTACGGATGCCGTTTGAGCGTCAAGGGGGACTCCTGAGCATCGCGACTCAGAGCCTAATCGTCACGTAGCCCTCACCCCTTAGTTCCGAAAGGCTAACGGCGGTTGAGGTATGCGCGGGCCGGCTCGCAGACGTAGAACGGTGGATCCGCCCGCGTCTCACCTCCCTACTTGATGTTCGTGCGCCAAGGGGGACTCTTGAGCATCGCGACTCAGGAGCCTAACTTGTCATGTAGCCCCTCACTCCTTGGTCCCGTCCTGGTTTCCGATCGGGGCTAACGGCGGTTGAGGTATGCGCGTGGCCGGGCTCTGCCGGCGTAGAACATAAGCAAGTAGGAAGCGCAAATCTCAAGGAATTCAAAAGCAAATATTACAGTCCACACTGTTATCGCCCGAATGCAAGTTTAAACGCCTCCCCGAGGCATTGATACATGTGCAGGAATTAAAAGCAGGACAGGAGCCACAACGGAGTCACTTGTCGGCGGTGGAGCAGCGCGAAGTGGGTTCGCCCCGTGGAGCAGCAGGGCCGGCAGCGCCTCGCTTCGGCTTGGTGCTGAAGGCCCGGGACTTCCCCAACAGAGCCTCCGCGCGACCCTTCACAGCCTCGGCAGCGGCAGCTGCGTGCTCGCCACTCGCTGGCTCCAGCAGGCTGTCCAGGTCGACACTGGGATCGTGAAGGTAGACGTGGGTGAGGACCCGCGTCAGCGCCGCAGAAGACAAGACACGCGCCTCGGCCTCAGCCGTGGGGCCAAGGCCAAGGGAGACATCTTCAAGAGCGCGAACCAGGAAGGGAAGCAGCTTGGCGGGACCATCCTCGGCGCCGGCCAGCGGAGTCTCCAAGCCGCTATCGTAAAGCTCCCTCAGCAAGGTGAGAGCCTTCACTTCCATCTTCGTGAAGGCCAAGCGATCCTCGGCAAGGACCCGTGCCTTGTCGTCCAGCTCGACCTACCTCGCCTCTAGTTCCTGCTCCAGCGTGCCTAGGCGGTCACGACGCTTCTTCAGCTTGGCCTCCCGGTCCTTGACGGCCGCCTCGCGAGCCTTCATGCTTTCCTCCTGCTCCTGGCGGAGGCGGGCCTCCTCGGCAAGCTGGTTCTGCAGGCCCTTCAGCTTGCCCTCCAGCGTCACCTGGCGACCTTGGATGCTGGCTGCCTCCCAGAGGCAGCATTGCGGGCTACCTTCCTCATGAACAGCTCGCTTCTCCTCGTCAAGAAGCCGTCGAGGCCCGGACCAGCGCCGCCCGAATCGAAGCATCGGAGCGATTCCAGCCAGAGGCCAGCTCCAAGCGCCCGACCACCAAGCGAGGGTCGGCGCCCAGAAGATCCTGTCGTAGCCGGGTCCACCCGGGCGCAAAGACGATCCAGACGATGGGAGGAGTCAGAGAGACAGCAGTTGGTGGAGTAGGAGGAGATGGCGGCGGCATAACCACTGCGCCCTGAGGCGAAACCAGCGGCGCCACGGCAACAGTGGAGGCAGCGCCAAGCAAGGGCACCTCGAATCGCTGGGTCAAGGGGCTGAGCCGCTTTCGGGCTCACCAGCTCGCGAGGACGCCCGGGCAGGAGAGGCCTGGGCGTCAGGATCATCTTCTTTTTCGGGCAGAGGCACCACCACGGATGGGGCCTCAGGAGCCCCTTCAGCTTCTTCGCCGCGGGCGCCAGCCTGGCCGAAGGACATGGACGTCAGATCTCGTCGACGAAGCAATAATCAAGACGGGAAGGTGCACTTCTGTGTCGTCGCCGGTGGACTCGAGCAGCCTCCGCCATACTTGAAGCCCGAGAGCCGGCTGCAGGATCAGCTTCAAGGGGACCAGGGGCAGGAGGCGCTGTCACGGATCGCCCGGCCGGGCGGACCTGCTGGGGACCAGCCCACCGCCCTTCTTCGGGATCGGGGCAGGCCGCCTCCCGCCACCCTCATCCTCGCTGCCGTCACTCTCGGGAGGCGGAGAACGGGACCTGCGCCGCAGGGAGGAGCCCTTGACTCGCCCGAATCAACCCCCTCTCCTGGCTCTGTTTCCGCCACCTCTTCGCCGGAGTCGGAAGAGGACACGTCCACCAGGTCCTCCGGAGCCTCCACGGGCACGGGCCCGTCCCCGTTGAAGACGGGCATGGACTCCACCACCTGCTCCCAGTCGGCGCGAAGGAATAGGGGCGTAGGAGCGCCCTCCAGCCTTGCCACATCGCCCCCAACCAAGGACTGGAGGACCGTCGCCAGATCCTCGCTGGCCAGGACCACGGGGCTCGAGTGAGGCCTCCACATCAGAAGAGAGTACTGGCGAATCGGATCCAGTTGGTGCTCCAGGAACTCCCTCAGCAGCGACGCACCGGTCAGCTTCGCCTCCGCCGCGTTGGCCGGCTTCAGATTTGCATCCATCTTCTCTAGCACCAGCTTTGCGCGGGGATCCCGAAGCTCCGCTCGGGACCAGTCGTCGGAGCTCTCGGCGGGCTCCGTGGGCAGGATCAGCCGAGGGTGGATGCGCCCAGCATCCACCAAGACCCACTTGCTCCTGAAGCCCTCAATCCGCTTCCTGTGGTTTGAAATGGCGATGGCTCCGCCCTATGCGATGAAGCTCACAAGACGTGAGGCGGAACCACGGGAGGTTCGGAGGAAAAAGTAGTGGCGCAGCAAGGCCACCGAGGGCTTCACCCCAACATAGGCCTCACAATAGTAGGCGAAGATTGCCAGAAGGAGGACAGAGTTGGGATGGAGGTGCAGAGCTTGAATGTTGTAATGACGGAGGACGGAGAAGAAGAACTCAGAAAAAGGAGGCACCAGACCAGCAATGATGGCGCTCACGAAGAACGGGTAGAAGGTACTCCCCCGACCCTCAGGGGCGGCGGAGCCGGCCTTGAATGCTCCCGCTCCGTTGACGCCCTGCGCCTCCGCAATCCAGCGCACCAGGGCGAGGCTCGCCGTTGACACATTTGGCGGGTCCAAGGCAGGAGAGTACCAGGCTCCGGCCGGGGTTTGGCGAGGAGCCATGACTGGCTAGGGCACGCAGGCTGAGTGGATCTGAAGATCTTGGAAGCAGAGAGGAGAGGCGCAGGAAAGGGGATCTGAGCAGCAACTGGCGAAAGTAAAGGAGGCAAGGAAGATGCCGCTCTGTTATCAACCCACGCGGTTGCTGGGGCACCCACGTCCAATCAACCGCCACGCGGCGCCCAAGGCGCTTCGCACTTGCCCTTTCGCCTCTCTGCTCGGCCAAATTCAGGCGCGCCATGGGCCCGGGGCTCTTGGCCGGTGTTCTCGGGAACGGGGTCCCAGGACTTGCCGCCTGCAGCCCGCGGCGTGGCTCAAAGGAGGCCCAGACAGCCCATCTTCATCAACGCAAGCTCAAGACCCTCGCGAGGGGCCAGATTGCTGGGCGGACGACAAGGAGCTTCTCGTGCACGGCCTCGTCAGTTGGCTCATGAGGAGGCGGAGAGTTCAAGGCAGGGTACCTCGCGAGGTGCCCATGACGCAAGCCATGACGACCAAGGGCGCCAGTCGGGCACCAGCCCGCGGAGTGTCCTCCTTTCCTCTTTGGTGCAAAGGGAGCAAGCGCAGGTGAGAGCATCAAGCAAAGGTATCCATTTCGGTGCAACAAGACCAAGACCAGCCCCAACGGCCGGAAGGAGTCATTGTGGAGCCCAAGCAAAGGCCATCACTCAGAGCCTTTGGCGGGCGAGGGCCAACTTTAGTCGATAAGTGTACCCGTTGTTCCCCTTCAAAATGGCCAATTGTTGGCGCCCTTCCCGCTCAATATTTGGGAAGAGGCCCAGGGCCTTTGCCTATAAATAGGACTAGCCACCCCCAGGGTAGAAAGATCGACCCCCCGGTATGAGATCAGAATCCTCATCAAGGAACCAGTAGCTAGAGCGACTGAACCACACCTAGCAGTTCATCGCACCCACCAAGAACAGACCCTCGCGAGGTTGTTCTTCCCTGTACTGTTCCTCATCAGCCCAAGAGGCAATCCACCACACCACACACGGGAGTAGGGTATTACACCACAACGGTGGCCTGAACCAGTATAAATCCTGCGTCTCTTGTGCTGTTCTTTTGAGTAGTTTAGGTCCCTGCGATTCGGTGAGGTACGAGACGGTGGAGGGTTGGATCTCCACAAGACACCCGTTGTTCGAACCTCAAGGGTCTGCCGAACCCGAATCCGAAAGACAAAGGTTTCACATCGACACGACATAAGAAGTGAAACCTGCAAAAATAGCCATCGAGAGCAAACCAACTGGTTTATTCTGTGATGAATGTCACATGGAAAAACTCAGTATCGTAAAATTGCAGGAAAAGAAAGAAAACATGACATTAAATCAATAAGATTTAGACAAGAAATCAATAAGATTTACTTGATGTGACACGAGTGAATCCTTACCAGGAAATCACTATGTTGAAGTACTAAACAGAAGATTGATCGTCCAACTACGGGTGGCATGCAGGGGCCCCGCCTACTCCCACAAGCAGGACCGTCCAAAGGTCGTGACAAATCATATGGACCGAACATCCATGGGACCGGAAATCCTGGTGGGTGCGATAAACCCTGCAATGCATACAGATATTGGAGTGTAACCATAATTGATAAACTGTCCTCACAAAAAAGATGAACTGGATACTTCAAAATATACAGACTGAATTGACTGGACAGACATTAACATAGACCGTTCTAAGGACTGACTACACACCAAAAGCGGCAAAGATTAATAAACAATACAGGTTCACAAACACAAATCGAGTAATCGAACAATAGTACTTACTACGCATAAGCAAAGTTGCACTAATTAAACTCTGCAGACTATTTCTTGCCACCGACCTACTGTGGATGAACCCCGCATAATCGACTAGGCCATGGACTTCGTGAGAGATGTCTACATGCACCGTCACCATCTTGTCAACCTTGGAGAACCTAACAGAGTGGTCTTTCCACTCATAAACATGATCATGAAGACAGGCCGCATCAGATTTGTTGGGAAGCTTTACAAGAACCACACCCTTCGTAATCGAAGGCACAGCCAGGAAATTGTTGTTGTAAAGTACAGCCTCGAGAACACGCCTGACAACAATGCTACAGGAAAACACTACTTTAGGACATGTGGCGACAAGGACACAGCAGCTGGATAGTTTAGCAATAGAACTCATCCTCAGGTCTTCCAGTTCACACGACATGACTTTGAGAACTTCATCTCCACCGCGGACCTGGTTCTAATTCAAACAAAAACCATATTTTATTACTACCTCCATTCAGAAATATAAGATGATTTTCGATATTATACTCCATATATGACTAGATATACGCACAGAAATGAGTGAACAAAGACACTAGAACATGTCTTCAAAGGCATGAGAGCAGAGGGTGTCGGATTTCGGGTTCCGGCAGACCCTTGAGGTTCGAACACTGGGGTGCGCGCGGAGATCTCGCCTTCTACCTACCTGCACCCCGCCGACTCGCTAGGATCTAAGCTATGGAAAGAACAGCACAAGAGACACAGGGTTTATACTAGTTCGGGCCACCATTGTGGTGTAATACCCTACTCTAGTTTGTGGTGTGGTGAATTGCCTCTTGGGCTGATGATGATGAACAATACAAGGAAGAATAGCCCCGCGAGGGTCTGTTCTTGGCTGGTGCGATGAACTACTAGGGGGAGTTCAGTCGCTTCTCTCTGTCTCTTCGAGGTGTCGCTCAACCGATTTTCTCTCTCTTCCTACCCTGTGGGTGGCTAGTCCTATTTATAGGCAAAGGCCCTGGGCCTCTTCCCAAATATTGAGTGGGAAGGGCGCCAACAATTGGCCATTTTGAAGGGGAACATCTAGTACACTTATCCTGACTAAAGGTGGTCCTCGCCTGCCAAAGGCTCTGGTGGTGATGCCTGCTTGGGCTCCACAATGACATCCCTCCTGCCGTTGGGCTGGTCTTGGTCTCGTTGCACCGAAACGGGTGCCTTTGCTTGATGCTCTCGCCTGCGCTTGCTTCCTTAGCACCAAATAGGAAATGAGGACACTGAGCGGGCTGGTGCCCGCCTGGCGCCCTTGGTCGTCATGGCTCACGTCATGGGCACCTCGTGAGGTACCCCGCCTTGATCTCTCCGCCTCCTTGCGAGCCAGCCTGATGAGGCCGTGCCTGAGGAGGCTCCGTGTCGTCCGCCCCGCGAGGCTTGGCCCCTCGCGAGGGTCTTGGGCTTGTGTTGATGAAGATGGGTCGTGCTGGGCCCCTCCTTGAGCCACACCGCAGGCCGCAGGCAGGCAAGTCTGGGGACCCCCGTTCCCAGAACGCCGACAGTAGCCCCCGGGCCCAAGGCGCGCCCGGACTTGGCCGTGCAGAGAGGCGAAAGGGCAAGGGCAAAGCGCCGCGGGCCCCAAAAGCCTGCGGCCTTGGGCGTCGCGTGGCGGTTGATTGGACGTGGGCACCTCCACTTCCCCATGACGCCTCGGCAATTGCGTGCATTGGACAAGTCCCTGCATGCAAAACGGGTCATGATTACATGCGATTGTGGTGGTCGACGGTTGGCCTTCGCCGGCCATAAGCACGTGGCGGCACGCACTCTTCCAGTCCAGTCCTTCTTGCTTCTCCTTCTTCCCAGTCCTTGCTCCGTCTTGCTGCAATGGCTCCGATTCGTCGGTTCTCTACGGCAGAGAAGGGAAAGGCTCCCCGAGAGGGGCCAGACCCGCTCCCGCCAAAGAAACGGCTCACCCTCTGCCGCCGAGATGAGGGTGCCCATCAGGTGGTGTCGAGGCCTTGGTGCGAGCGGCCACCGCCGGGGTTCCCGCTTCCCTTGTACGCCCGCATCGAGGGCTCTGAAGGAGATGACGCCGAACGCCGCGGGCGACGCCGCCGTCGGCGCCGACGGGTCACGAAGGTGTGGGTTGTCCCTCCTGGAGTCCACACCGAGGGCTCCTCCCGAGAGTTCGTACTCCACGCCGCCATGCCTCCTCAGTCTTGGATTCGCCTACCTCCCTTCTTCACCTCCATCGTTCCGCAGGGGGAACTCCTGGAGCTCTGGCTGCAGCACGCCGGCTGCAGCGCCCTCGCGACCGAGGCAGAGGTCGCGATCGTCGCCCCGGGCGAGGTCTTCATGACTCGAGGCTGGGGCGAAATTGCTCGAGTTTGCAGGACAAGAGGCGCTCTCACGATCCACTTGGACGGTGCTTCGGTGGTGCTCTTCAAGGTCTTTGACGCGAACGGGCGCCGGCTGGAGTGCTGCCCCGGGAGAGGTGGTCGGGGCCCTGCCACGGTGAGGACTAGGCCCGCCGACCGCTCCCTTGGCAGCTCTTCAGGCGGCGGAGGCGGCGGAGGATCCAGCGACTCCGGCGAGCTCTTCGCGACCCCGGAGACGAGCGACGACAGCTACGAGCCCCCGAGCCGGCGCCGCTCCCGGAGCAGGGAGGGCTCGTCAGGCCGTCGCCACCTCTGATCTGGATGGGGTCGGCGCCGGTGCTTGACGGCCCACTGTTGATGATGGCGTCTTTTGCAGGGGGCGCGTGTAGTTAGCGCTCTTTAGGATCTGTTCCCTGCGAGGAATCAAAAACGCGCCACGTGGGGTCTTGTAAGGTGCATGTGATCCTGTTTGTTAATATATAACCTTTGCCATAGAATAGTGTGAGTTGCTCATTCCGTCTTAGCTCAGTTCTCCCTTTCGAACCTCACGAGGGCTTGATGCTCTGCGCCGACAGGTCCCAGTCCCAAGGCGGCTTCAGCCGTCGCTGGTATGCCAGGTCGTGATGCCGTGGTCAAGGCCAGGAGGTGAGCGACCCGGGGTCCGGTAAGAGCCCCTGATTCGCGATGCTCAGGAGGTCCCCTTTGGCGCTCAAGCAGCCATCGTTCAGTGAGAAAGGAGAGCGACGTTGCTAACGCGGGATTGCATCATGTGCGGGGACGGTGTCATGATAGCTGGCGCTTCCGGGCGGTGACTTATCTTGAGAATCAGGGACCGCTCCCTAGCGTGTCGCCGGGTCCGTGCATCGGCAGGTGTGAAGCTGCTTGGTGAGGTCCTCGCGTGTCCCTCCACTCTCGCCTTTGCTCCCCTTTCTGCTCTACGTCCTCGGGTCCCGGCTCTCGAGCGAGTCTCAGCCGTCGCTGGTATGCCAGGTCGCGATGCCGTGGTCAAGGCCCGAGGGTGAGGGCTGGAGAGCGAGGAGCCCCGAGTCGCGATGCTCAGGCACCCCCCCCTTTAACGTGCAAGCGGTTCGCGCGGATGAGAGTGAAGGAGACACCGCAAGGGCCTCGCCTGACGCTGCTTCTTTAGGAGATCCTGTAGACCCATCACAGAAAGAACAAGGGGTTGCCATGACAATTGACAATACCGCTGGTTGCTCTGGAGGGGTGATGAGGCACTGAAGGCTTGACGAGGTGACGCTATGCGGGGCTGCCGCGGCCAGAGCTCAGCCATTCAGGTTTGTCGGCGTTGCAGGGACGGACCCATGTGCAAACGTCGTGCCGTTTTAGGAGCAGCTCCGTCAGTTGGCGTCAGTTGAGCGGGCAACTAGGTCAACACATTAGTTGCGAAGGAGTGAATTCATTCGAATAGATGCTGTGAAGGTGGACATCACTGGGTCTGGCCCGAGCGACTTGGGGATGATGCAGCCCGAGGGGCGCTCCCAACGAGGTAAGCTAACAGCATGAAAATAAAAAGGATACATGCCGCAGGGACGGACCCACGCGGCCTGGGAATAATGCAGCCCTGGGGGGGCGCTCCCAGCTGGAAATGAAACTTGAAAGATGTCACCTGGTGCTGTCGAAGACGAAGGAGTGTTGGTGTAGCAGACTCGGTGGGCTGCGGAAGCCGATCCTCACGAGCCCCCAGGCCCAGGGGCCTCGGGAGGCTCCGGAGGTGCTGGTGGCTCCTCACGGACCATACATCTCCACCAGGGCTGCGGAACGCCTGGCCTCTTGAGCCTCCATGATGCCCCTCATGAGGCGCTGGTACGTAGCAGCCGCGTTTGCAAGCCGTAAGGCATGCGAACGTAGCTGTGGGGTGGACCCTCGCAGCGCCCCACTCGCGAGGGCCAGAGGCGCTCCTGAGAGACGACTCGATTGAGCCCTGGTATGTCGATGCAGACGCGCAGCCCACCATCCTCGCCTAGATGGGGAGCTACAGCGGGTAGCCGGCGGCTGCCTCTCATGACTCTTGACTCCTGTAGTTCTTGAATGGCCTTGCTGACGAACTCCTGCGGGTTTGGCCCTCCTTGCCTTGCTCCTTCTTGAGGGAAACATGCTGCAAAGCACGCCTCCAGGTGGTGCCCAAGCGCCTCCCTCGTGACCTTGGCGAGGTCGGCGGCCCTCCAGGGGAGAGCCCTCGAGCCCTGCCTGAGGAGGGCGTCGGGCGTGCCTTCCTATGCGATGGAAGGAGGTTCCCCCTGGGCAGGCGTGGGCCCTGAGGGGCCTGCCTCCTGAGGGGCCGGGCCTGACGATGTATTCTTCTTCTTCGAGGCGGTCTCGGGAAGCCTCCTGCTTCCGCGATCCGGGTCTTCCAGTGACGCGGCCTGAAAGGCTCGCTCCAGGGAACACACTGCGTCTTTCTCTTCACAGGGCACCGTGATGACTCCGCCACTTCCAGGCATCTTGAGGACGTTGTAGCCGTGGTGAGTCACGGCCATGAACTTGGCCAGCGCTGGGTACCCGAGGATGGCATTGTACGGCAGGCGAATGTGGGCGACGTCGAAGTCGATGAGCTCGGTGCGGTAGTTGTCGCGTGCCCCGAAGGTGACAGGGAGGCGGACCTGCCCAATCGGGACCGTGGAGCCGTCGGTGACTCCGGAGAAAGGCTTGGTTGGCTGAAGCTGATTGTAGGGCACTTGGAGATTGTTGAATGTGTCCACGGACAGAACGTTGAGCCCTGCCCCGCCATCGATGAGGGTCCCGGTGACCAGTACGTTGCTGATGACTGGGGAGCAAAGCATCGGGAGGACTCCGGCTTTGGCTGCAAGACTTGAGCTGATCCGGCTGAGCTGAGCGTGATGGCGCACGCCGACCACCCGAGAGGGCGCGTGGCTTCAAGCTTGGGGAGGACTGCATTCACTTCACGGGCGAACTGCTTGAAGATGCGTTGAGAGGCTGGGGCTTGAGCTCCGCCCAGGATGCAAGCGATCGCGCGTGGCTCCTGGAGGCCCCCAGCCCCCTCATCCTGGTGTCGGTCCTCGTTTCTCCTGGGCGGCGGAGGCAGCGGAGGGAGGCCTGCGTTGCCTTGCGGGCGATCCTCGCGAGGCTGATCCCTCCAGTCTCCCTCGCGAGGTGGGTCTTGCCAGCGATCCTCGCAAGGTCGATCGCGCCACCCTTGGCGTGGGCCGCGGTCTTCCCAGCGACCTGCGTTCCTTCCTCCTCCTCGACCGTAGCTCCGTTCACTGCGGTCGGGACGTCGGATCCTT
Organism: Aegilops bicornis; assembly: GCA_021605145.1. NCBI lineage: Eukaryota > Viridiplantae > Streptophyta > Magnoliopsida > Poales > Poaceae > Aegilops > Aegilops bicornis. The sequence continues at coordinate 283,164,962 of CM038675.1, read as the reverse complement.
CCTTCGTGCACGGCTCGGAGCTCTTGGCATTCGTTGATGTTGTGGGTGTGGAGGTCGTGGTACAAACAGTATCGGTTTCCCATGGAGGATTCGGGCTGGTCTCTGCCCCGCTTGGTGTCTGGTTCTGCCGCGAGCACGGCAGCCCCCTTGCGCTTCACATCCTTGGCCTTGGGTTTCTTCTCTTCTGGGTCTGCGGCAGGCAGCTCGAGGAGGGAGAGACGCCCTTTCTCAGCCCTGGCGCACTTGGTCGCCAAGTTGAACAGCTCCAAGGAAGTGCACATGTCTTCATGCATCGCCAGCTCCTCCTTCATCTTGATGTCGCGCACGCCGTCGGAGAAGGCGGAGATGATGGCTTCCTCGGTCACCTTGGGAATCTTGAGGCGTGCGTTGTTGAAGCGCTGGATGTACTTCTGCAGGGTCTCTCCTGGCTGTTGCTTGATGCGGCGCATGTCGCTCACGGCGGGTGGCCGGTCGCGAGTACCTTGGAAGTTGGCGATGAAGCGGGTGCGCATCTCGTCCCAGGAGGAGATCGTGCCTGGAACCATGTTCAGGAGCCAGGTGCGGGCCCCGTCCTTGAGCGCCATGGGAAACCAGTTCGCCATGACCTTCCCGTCTCTGTTGGCGGCTTCGATGCCCAGCTTGTAGAGCTGGAGGAATTCTGCGGGGTCTGCCGTACCGTCGTAGCGAGGAGGCAGGTCTGGCTTGAACTTGCCGGGCCACGCGACGCTGTGTAGCTAAGTGGTGAAGGCACGGCAGCCTGTCGTGGCCACGGGAGGCCTTGGGTGACGAAGAGCCTGGTCTTGCGGGTCCCCGTGCGCTGCAGCTGGGAGCAGCGCGGGGTCTTGGCGTGCGGGAGCAGGAGCGTGGTCGCGACGTGGTGGAGCTGGGAGCACCCGGGCAGCTTCTTGCGGGCGAGGGACTTCTTGGCAGCTCTGCTCTTGCCGCGCTGGCACCTGACGGAGCGGGTTCCGCCCAGGGGCCACGCGCCTTGGAGCCAGGGCGCCTTCTTGGGGAGGAGGCGGCTGGGGCGCCCCCGGAGCTTCGTCGCCCACGCGGGGCGGAGTGCGGTGCAGAGGAACGGACGACGCAGGAGAGCCCCCTGCGGCACGGACGAGCTCGGCGCTGTCGAGCCATTCCTCGTAGACGTCGTTGATGGGACGGTAGCGCAGGAGCTCGTTCGCCGCGATGAGCGTAGCTCGAGCTTCCATGGGTGCGCGGAGCGCGCGGGACGAAGAACCAGCTGGGGTGAGCGAGAGAGTAGCGGTGCGGCCGTCTTGACGCACGGACAGATGTTGAGACGACGCTTGCTGCTTGTTCCCCGCCGGGCCGGTGGCGGCGTTGATGGCAGGTGACGGGGAACGACGAGGACGCCCGCCGACTGGCACCGTCTGGGCGACGCGGGAAGCGAGAGCGGCTCGGCGCTGGCGGGCCCGACGAAGCGTCGAACATGGACGCGATGGTCGGAGGAGAACAGGCGGTGGAAGATTTAATTCCGGCGCACCCCTACCTGGCGCGCCAAATGTCGGTTTTCGGGTTCCGGCAGACCCTTGAGGTTCGAACACTGGGGTGCGCGCGGAGATCTCGCCTTCTACCTACCTGCACCCCGCCGACTCGCTAGGATCTAAGCTATGGAAAGAACAGCACAAGAGACACAGGGTTTATACTAGTTCGGGCCACCATTGTGGTGTAATACCCTACTCTAGTTTGTGGTGTGGTGGATTGCCTCTTGGGCTGATGATGATGAACAATACAAGGAAGAACAGCCTCACGAGGGTCTGTTCTTGGCTGATAGGATGAACTACTAGGGGGAGTTCAGTCGCTTCTCTCTGTCTCTTCGAGGTGTCGCTCAACCGATTTTCTCTCTGTTCCTACCCTGTGGGTGGCTAGTCCTATTTATAGGCAAAGGCACTGGGCCTCTTCCCAAATATTGAGCGGGAAGGGCGCCAACAATTGGCCATTTTGAAGGGGAACATCTAATACACTTATCCTGACTAAAGTTGGTCCTCGCCTGCCAAAGGCTCTGGTGGTGACGCCTGCTTGGGCTCCACAATGACATCCTTCCTGCCGTTGGGCTGGTCTTGGTCTCGTTGCACCAAAACGGGTGCCTTTGCTTGATGCTCTCGTCTGCGCTTGCTCCCTTTACACCAAAGAGGAAAGGAGGACACTGCGCGGGCTGACGCCCGCCTGGCGCCCTTGGTCGTCATGGCTCACGTCATGGGCACCTCGTGAGGTACCCCGCCTTGATCTCTCCGCCTCCTCGTGAGCCAGCCTGATGAGGCCGTGCCTGATGAGGCTCCGTGTCGTCCGCCCCGCGAAGCTTGGCCCCTCGCTATGGTCTTGGGCTTGTGTTGATGAAGATGGGCCGTGCTGGGCCCCTCCTTGAGCCACGCTGCAGGCCGCAGGTAGGCAAGTCTGGGGACCCCCGTTCCCAGAACGCCGACAGAGGGATTACATGCAATATCCATAGCACAAGTTACTGAGGCAAATATACCCTCTTCAAAGGTAGCATTGATGTTCATAAAGTACTCCCTCCGTCCCAAAATTCTTGTCTTAGATTTGTCTAGATACGGATGTATCGATTTGTCTAGATACGGATGTATCAAGTCACATTTTAGTATTAGATACATCCGTATCTAGACAAATCTAAGACAAGAAATTTGGGACAGAGGGAGTAGTTGAAAGTAATCTATAAGAAATCAGTGTCAACCTCTCGCATGTTTTGGTCAAAAGAGGAATTTAGAACCGTCATTTGGCACACAAAAATCACATGCAAGATCACCCGAAAGTTGTACTACTAGTACCAGTACTGCGTGTTAGATGAAAAAACACGATCAAGATCGAGAAAAAGATCGTCAAGAAGAGATATTACCTGGACTTGCTTAATGAGGGATCCCGGAGAGGGGGGCTTGGACAGGATGATGGCTTTGAGCTTGTCCGCGGTAGTCTCGGCAGGGTGCTTGCACTTCTTCGTACCATGAGCCTCGACGGTTTTGGCCAGAGCCATAGACATCACTTCGGCCGGTGCTCCAGCGTCCATCAAGAAACTGTCAAATAGAAATAAAAGAAAAGAAACCATAATCACAAACCCAAAAGAAGAAAAGAGAGGGAGTTATAGGATCAGTCTCGGGGTTGCAAGACCAGGCCTTGGCCAGAATCAACACCATTGATGTGCTCACCTTTCCTTCTTTGGGAGAGAAGAACAATGGCAGAAGCAGGTCGGGGTTTTCTTGAAGAAACGAGGAACAAGATGAGGGAGAAGCGAGGGTTGGGTAGAGAGGAAGTTGAGAGAGAAGAGTGAAATGATGGTTGCTTCGTCCGTCCAACTTACTGCTGGAAAGGAGGGGGTTTTGTGATTTGACGGCTCATTGGGCATTCTTTGCGGGCGCTCGATCGGGGTAGTCTACCGTCACTCTACTACAAAGTAATTTAGTGCATGGCTGGTGGACCCGATGCTGGTTGTCCCACACGCCGCGAAAGTGAGTAATTTAGTGCATGGATGGAGGAGGATCCATGCGGTAGAGCATGTCCACTGTTTTTACGAAGAAAAATGATTACAGCAAGCGTTTCCACTCTTACGACGGAGGAGTGTGAAACACGGCAGCCACTTGAACATACACAGTGCTCCTACTACTAGGCATGTGCAGTGGTTCATATGTCAGTACTACATAATCTTGTTGCTAGTGTAGTAAGATATGACGATGACAAATGATGTTGTGCGCATGTCAACTATATGAACAGTAATGTAGTAACATAGTACCCCTTTCTCACTTGTCCGGTCGAGAATGAACGGTGAGATCAATGTTAACAGAACTAGGTCTACAGCGCATGGAGAGTACGGTGCTACAGTACTCCACGAAACATGAACCATATGAAGCATGAATAGTGTTAGGCAGGGTGTATGAAGGGTGCACAGGATGGGAGCAAAAGTTCCCTTCTCGACCCACTTTTGGGTGTTTGGCAGAGTGCATGAAGGGTGCATGAGTCCACACTAGTAGTTTAACACAAATACACGAAGAGGAAACAACTACTCCGTCTAGGTGTGTAAGTCATCTTACGTTGTGCACTGCGACCAAGGCGGAGAGGAAAACGAGAAAACTTAATGTCTTTTTGCTAATTAATAGCATTGCATGCAATGAACTAACCACTGCATGTCATATTTATTAGTCTCAAGTCATTAAAAGCATGCACGGCCCACGTCTCTTATTGGTTGATATGTCACAAAACAAGAAACGGGGAGGGATTTAATGTACCGTGCCTAAGTGTTTTTCGATTATTTGGTTTTCGTAAGGTGACTTACACACTATATTGAGATGAGAATGCAACCAAACACACCCACACGCTTTGTGCTACAGTGACTGGTCTGCACTGTCTGAGTTTGATCCAACGGTCATGTTGCGCCGAGACATGGACATGCCCCTGCAGAGGGCGCCTAAACACCACCGAAGTCCCTCTGCTTCTCGAGGCGCACGACGTTGGTGATGCAGGGGCAAAAGCAATTTGAAAGGCAATGCAATCTACGGGAAGGCGGAGGGAGCCAGCCGAGGAGGCGGGAATCTTTTGGTTTTCTCCATGGTAAAACACCCGATCGACGACTTCTCACATCGAGAGCGATGGGTTTTACTGGCGGAGTCATCGTGACTAATTGCTGCCACGCTGCTCCGTCAATCAAAAATTAAAAATCCTGCCGCTACCGCTCACATCAATCAAAAATTAAAAATCCTGCCGCTACCGCTTCCCGTCAATCAAAAAATTAAAAATCCTGCCGCACTCAAACACCAGAGCAACGCCGCGGTGGATGTTTAAATTTACCTGCCGACAAGTAGATAAAAAAGGGGTGAAAAAAATGTGGCGGCGACCTAGCTAATCGGTTGAACTAGCCCAACTAGCTAGCCACCGTGCTTCACTGATGTACTCGACGGGAAAAGTGGTCTTTCGTGATTCGATGACTCATTTATTTACTTGCTTCAGCGAAAACACGCGGTAGGGCGTCCCACGTCAGGAAGAACATATGCGTGCACCACCCGGGAGGACCCCGAAACCGCGCGGTAGGGTGTGCCATGTCTCGGCACGGAGGAAAAATGTGCGTGTAAAAATTTACTTTATCAGACGTAGTACCTATGGTTCGACCTCGGGACCCAGCCAGTCGGTCTAAAACACCCCACTAGCCACACAGCTTCATCATGCTAACATGGCACGGAGGATAGGTGTGGTTAGCTCCGTCTCGACCAGCCACAATGTCTCTTGTTCTAGCCAATTCTTCTATTTTCCAAGCTTTTTTTAGTTGTAGTAACACCACGGCAAGCTAGCGCCGCTCTTCGTGTGTGCCCGTGTAAAGGTTAGACGATGGAGAGAAGAGAGAGATCGCAGACCTGGGACCCACCAGTAAGTGAGTCAACGGTCATGCACGTGTAGAAGAGGCACTCCCTCTACTCTACTCAACGTAATACTGTATAAAATCAAGTTATGGGACAAAGCCAACAACCGTTGTTGTTTCAGGCTATCGACTTACGCTTTGTAGTCCAGGTTGCCAGCTCGAATTTCGTCTTCCAGATTTTTTAGTTTTAGGTCCAAATTTGATTAATGACAAGTGGGACCCCCGTGTGTTGTTCCGATATTTCAGTGTAGGATGGTTTTTTTTTTGAACAAACACTTTGCGCGGTTAGACAAGTAACGGCCCAAGTTACATGTATTTTGCAAGTTTGCGAACAAAAATGACAGCGGCATAGAATATCACATCCACCCCGCAGCTCAGATGCTATGGTGATACAAGTTTTTACACCGTTGGAAGTGAGATCCAATGGCTTGGGAGTAGTCTTTGTAATTATGCGCAATTTCCAAACTCTCCAAAGGTCTTTTTGTGAATAAAATATTCAGGGCTCGTGTGTGCCGCTGCATCTTGGATCCAACGGCTCCCTGTTGCTCATATTAGGTGCTCCCCGTAGCTTAATTACCCGCTACGGTGATATGAGCATCTAGGTCGTATGATCAGTGATCAGATGGCACATGCGTAGTACTTGTACTTTCTGCGCAATTCCCAAACTCTCTCAGCCGTATATTGCAAAAACATTCAAACCTCCTACTGTGGTCCGTTAGATCTCCGTGAACTCGTATCACCATAGAATCTACGGTGCGGGAGCACCTCATATTCTCTCGTGCGAGAAAACATAAGGTGCTCTCGCAGCTTGGATGCTACGGTGATACAAGCTTCGAGGTCGTTTGATCTGAGATCCAATGGCATCTGAGCAGTCTTTGTGCTTGTAAGCAGTGGCCGAACTCTTTGGGGGCTTTTCTGCAAAAAAACATTCAAACCACTGAGGAGGCGTTGGGTCACAAATCCAACGGCTCCGAAGAGCTTGTATCACCAAAGCATCTAAGGTGTGGTAGCACATGATATTCTTACATATAGGAAAATATGATGTCCTCCTTCATCTTAGATGCTACGGTGATACGAGCTTCGAGGTCGTTGGATATGGGATCCAAGGGCATCTGAGTAGTTTTTGTACAAATTGTGTGCAATTCTCAAACTCATCAAGGTTCCTGTAAAAATATTAAGACGTCATGTGAGCTGCTATATCTTAGATCTACAAGCTCCAAGCAACTCGTATCGGCATATATAGCATCTAAGGTATGGGGGCACATGATATTCTCCCGGGGAGGAGGGGTGGGGGTGCACAACCAATCGGTGGTTGGGAGGGTGGGGACAAATATAATCTAAACAACCCTAAGCAGTAGCTTCACAATTTTATCTAAGGTCGAGGGGGTGACCCCCGACAATCATAGCTCCGCCTAATTAAACACAACATTTGCATGTACTGTAGTACTAGACTTAATATTCATGTTTCAGTTTCATGTTCGTTTTAAATATTGAATTAAGGTCCATGCATGTCTTACATTTTACTCCCTTCGTTCCTAAATATTAGTCTTTTAGAGATTTCAAGTGGACTGGCACATACAGATGTATATAGACATATTTTAGAGTGTAGATTCACTCATTTTGCTCCGTATGTAGTCACTTGTTGAAATCTCTAAAAGACTAATATTTAGGAACAGAAGGAGTATTTTTGAATTCGTGTCATACATGCATGGTTTGGAAAAATAGATGCACTATACTTATTGGATTGTTGTTGTGTTCGTGTGTGGGTGTCTGTGAGTTTTCTCACCTCCATATTGTTCATCTTTTAAATTTGAATTTGCATTGAAAATCTTAGCAGGGATACCATGAAATGTGAAATCCATGTTGAGATCACTATATCACAAACTCACTCTAATTCAACAACTCGTCATAAATCAATTACCACGTTGAGATTAGTATTTGCAAGGAAAATATGGGCATTGTAATACACATAGATTCGTTCGGCAACTTAAAAGTTTCCTTTCATATTCTCGAATGGTAGGACCCAACGGTGTACCAGCCAGACCTTGGCTCGTGTTGATCCTAAAAATAAAAAACCGGGCTCGTGTCATACGGTGGCGTGCGTGAATGCGCACATTAGGTAACCCCAACCAGTCGAGCCTCCGCGTTTCGAGTCGAAATATCTGGCGGCCAGAATTCCAGCCCTAGGAAATTCCCCTCATGTCCCCGGTCCATAATGACTACCGATGAACAACAGAGGGATGCTTTAGTAACTAGACAATGTTACGTTCAAAAAAAAGTAACTAGACAACGTTACCTACGTGCCGAGCACGGTTCAATTCCCTCGGTCGCCGCTCGCCAAGGTCACCCGTCAACTGCATTGCCTAGTACAACTACTACTACACCAAGATGGGCACAGAATTGAGCCCGTTTGTTCGTGCCTAGTACTTGAGTTAATATATCAGGCAATGCACTGATACGGAGGGATTATCCTTTTGCTCTGCATATATAACTTGTCTGAAGTCTAACTAAGCAAAATGTTTGACCAAATCCTTTCTTAAGAAATACAACAGGATAGATGTATGGCTTGAAAATTCATTGCATGATGCAGGTTATGATATTGCTTCGAATCCTGGATCTTAAATTTCAGAAAATCCAAAAGTGACCATAAATTCTTGAAACTGAGCATGGTCACGTGATATGGCACAAATATTACTTCGTAATTTTTTCTTCAATTTGAGACAAGCTGCTTATGACAAGTTGCACAAATGAAGAGCCAAGGTATTTTGGAACAAAGACCTGTCACGTTAAGGTGAACGCTTTCACTATTGAAACCGTGGGCGTTTACGTGCCGCCACGAGTCCCGCTTCTCATCGGCAGGTGCCGTCCGAGCAAGCGTGTGAGTCGACAGGAGGCGTGCGAGCAGACCGCTGTGCAGGCTCCCCGGGAGGCGAGCCCTTTGACCAGGTTCCGCCGCCCACCTTCGTCCCAACTGCTCCCACTTTTAATGTCGCCGGCGCCGCAGTTTAAAATCAACCCCGCACTACCCGGTATCGCAACAAACCTCTCTCTTCCTCTCCGATTCTACTGTCGTCTAACTCCAACCAGCCTGACCTAAACGTGACGCCATGCCGCATCACGATGGTCCGCCCTTTGTCTTCCGGGGCTTCGAGGAAGACACCCAGCCGGAGTCTCAAGAACATAAGGCGCTTTGGGACGAGCTTGAACTGGCCTTGCGGGAAGACGTCGCGCCAGTCCCCGCTCCCGTTCCGGATCCCGTCGCCCTGACTGCGCCAACGCCCATCCCAGTGGCATTGATGGGCTGGGAGCTGCACATTGTCGCCGAGCTTGATGCCACGGGGTTCCACAAGGTCCACGCCGACTTTCACGCGCCCGTGCACCTGCCAGGGCATGCGCCTGCACGTGCACTGACACGCACGCCCGTGCCAGTGCCCGTGCACCTGCCAGCGCATGCGCCAGCGCGTGCACCGACGTGTGTGCCCGTGCCCGTGCCCGTGCACCCTAATGTCTCCGCCACGCCATTGGCAGCGCCTGTTCCCGCGCGGGTGCCAGTGCCCCCCTCAGCGGCATGGATGGCCGTCGTCGACCGCTTCCTTGCACCGACGCCAGTCGCCTCCTCCCGCCAGTTGACTCGCTCCTGGAGACCGAAGTCCAGAACATTGTGGCCTTCCTTGAAGCTAGGGCCAACGTCCAGGAGTACGCCAACAACAGCGCAAGACGCTGCCGTCGCCGTCGGTCAGTGGCCCGACAACACACACAGCACGGCAGAGGAGCCGCTTCCCACCGCAAGACGCCCCCGCCTCCGCCGCGTAATCTAAATTTGCCATGAAAAACGTTCGGATTGCCATGCTTAAAATCCGAACGTTTATCATTTCTGTTTATTTTAGATCGATCATCGTATAATTTAAAGTTGGAGTCAGACTGAATGAAATCTATGGTTTGATCGATTGAATGTTCTGCTAGAGCCATATCAAATTAAATATAAAAACGTCATCAAGCCACATGTATTCCTTGTCATCCAACGACCTAGACTACTTCAATGTCGAGCGCTCAACATGTTCAGCGCGCAGTTAATTTCATGCCAAAAATAGTGCTAATCACATAATAACACGCAAATAATATCCAACTTAATATCGCATGCACTTAATATACTTCCAAATTAATGTGCATTGCACGACATTACCTGTGACTAGTGCTGCTAGCACGTGAAACTGGTGCCGTAACTTATGAATGCGTCCAGATATGGTCAACGGCAACATCGTCCGCGAGTTCTTCGTGTTTGACCGTGCATCTAAACGCAGAAGGGGAGGAGAGAGAGAGCACACATGGAACCCACCAGTTAGTGAAGGCGAATAGTACTAAAAATAATATTACATGTTATCAATTAAATAGGATGTGGTAATATAAAAAACATTATGTGAACAAAGTAAGGTATAACAAACATTGTTGTTCTACGTATGTTGCTGTAACATCCCAAAAATTCTAAATTTTGGAATGTTATGACAAATAGATAGATTTGCTTGTTTGTTTGATTGTTGTGTGATTGATTGACTGAATGTGAGTGAAATTCGAACTTCTTGAAAGTTAAATGAGAGGGAATAAAAGGACTTTCCCAAACTTTCATTTTTTTGCATTTATGATCTTTGTGAATTCAAATTCTTTTCAAATACAAAACCCTAGAGAGAAGATGACATGACTTCTTCCATTTAAATAAATGAAAAGGGTGTTTGAAAAATATTTGAATTTCATTTGAAAATATTTCAAATTTAAAAACTTGCAACTCAATGATTTTCATGAGAGGAGATAAAAGGATTTCTTCAAATTATATGAAATATGAGTTGGAAGTTTCAAAGAATCAAATTCAAAGTCCTTTTGAAATTATTTTTCTCCAAAAATATAATATATGGAAATTAGGGTAAAATGATTCCCTACATCAGAAAATTGGAGAGAAATAAATTTGAATTAATTTTGGTATTTTTAAAATGACTTTTGTTGGATTTTATTAGAGCAGTAGCACTGTTTGGATTATTTAAATTAGTCTGAATTTTATTTGATGCTAGAAAATTGTTCATATTGTAGGAAATCTTTTTATGAAAATTTTGATATATTATATGCCTATATAAGTTTTTTTTATTGTCTTTGTTTGTCTGAAAAAATGTTTATTAAAAAAAAGAACTTCTGGACCGACCGGGCCGGCCCAGCCAGCCAGCCAGGCCATGGCCCAGCCGGCCCACGTGCCCGCACCGCCGCCTCCGACTTCAGGAGGAGTTCGCCGCCCGCACGCCCCCCCCCCCCTCCCGAGCGCCACCACCGCGTCGTGCCGCCTCCGGTCTCCTCTGCCCCCTCCTCCACGTCGCCGCCTCCCCTCCGCCTTTAGAAGGCGAGGACGCCGTCGCCCCGCCTCTTCTCCCCGCGTCCCGCAGCTCGCACCACGCCGCCGCCGGCGAGATCCGCCGCAACCGCCGCCATCTCCGCTCCTTGCCGCTGCCGTCGCCACCACCGACTTCGCCCAGCGCCAGCTTCGCCGCCGTCTCCGCCCATCGCCGTCGACCCCGGAGCCGCCGCCGATCCAAGTCGCCGCCTCGCCCCGCTCGCCGGAGACCGCCGTCGCCGGAACCGCCCGAACCGCCGCTCAACTCGCCGGTTTTCCCGGTCCGGTAATGAACCGCCCCGGTTCCCCGGTTTTTCCTTAGGGTTTCGGTTTTTGTTCAAAACGCGTTTTTTTATACAGTTAGTTAAGTAGCGAATGTATTCTGTTTAGTTAGTTTCGGCGAACGTTTTTGTTTGTTAGCGTTCGGTAACGAACGTTCGTTATTTAGTTATTTTTCTTTTTCTGTTAGTTTTAATTAGGGACTTCTTTGTAGATGTTTTATTTACAATTTAGCCCCTAGTTTTCAAACGACCATAACTTTTGCTCGTTAGTCGGAATTAGACGAAACCAACGCCCACTTCTTCGTTATGATCCCCTCTATCCAGTAATCCAACTCAAACATGTTTTTGAAATTTTAAAATTTTGAATTAGACTAGATTTGAATTCAAACTTTGTTTGATCATAACTTGAGTTTCGTAACTCCGATTTAGTTGATTCTTTTTGCAAATCGAAGCTCTTGACCTAAACTTTCTGATAAGGCCAAATTCACATAATGTTGGTACTGTTAGAAATTGTTTTATGTTGCAAGAGTTATTTGCTTGGTTTTGATGTTTTCCGAATTGTTTTCTTCGTTCTTTCCGATATTTTGAGTGATTGCTTATGTGTGGTTACTATTGCTTGCTTACGATAGATTGACCGGAGTGTGACGAGTAGAACTATCAAGAGTGTTGAGTGCGAATCATCTTCATCTACATTGCAGGCAAGTTCACACTTTGATCATATCCCTTTTCATACCCAGTTTTTATGCATTAGTTTCACCCTCAAACATTGCATGAGTAGGATTGATAACATGTGGGTATTGGGAAGTAGTTGATGAGGTAGGAACCTATCGCCCTGCATTCAACCCTTGGGAGTTACTATTACGCTATGCTTATATTGTCATTCTATGCTCGTAGACGTGGATTGGGTTTTGAGAGTATCCATGACAGATGTGAGATTGTTAATTAACGATTTACTTAAGGTGGCAACTTAAACACACATCTGGGTGGATTGAGGCACCTGGGTATTCCAGGATTGCCTGTCTAGGCACCTGGGTAGACCAGGCTCAAAGGGATCATGAGATTATTCATACTAGAAACTTCCGTGTGCAGCCACAAGCTATTATGGGCTCTAGCATAGTTGATTAAGTCGTGCGAACTCTTACAGGGTAGACTAGCAGATGTAGGGGAAAGTAGGTGTAACGGTCTATCCATCGTAAGGTGCTAGCGCTTCTGAAAGACTGTGTCTCGGTCATCCGTTTCTCAAACACCATGTAGTGCGAGAAATCCAACGGAGGCGATCGAGTCTTGTGGGGAAAAGTGCGCAAACCTCTGCAGAGTGTATAAACTAATCATGATTAGCCGTGTCCCCGGTTATGGACGTTTTGAGTATCTAGTATTTGGATTATCATGTGAATCTCATCATGTTACTTTAATTAATATTGTTGGGTTTTAATGATGATTACTTTAATTGGGATTGAGGATGCTGTCAACCATTCTCAATGTTTAACAACCACCATGATAGTTAAATAAAATTTATTCCTTTGCAGTAGGGAAAAACTGGCTTTACGCAAAAACTGTAACCATAGAGCTTTTCCACCAGCCAAATATGCATGTATTGATAGCCATATTTCAGCATTGCTCTACAGTGTGAATTTGCCAGTACATTCAATGTACTGACCCTTTGTGGCTGCAACGTCTCATGTTGCAGGATTTCTTACGACGAGTAAGTGATACGTTAGGGTTACGATTTCTACACTCAACTTTGCCATTGGTGTTGATGGGAATCCACAACCTTGTTACTTCCGCTATTTAGATTGAGGTAATAGTATTTTCGTTACTTTATACATGTGATTTACCTCTGTTATAAATCCCCGAGTACTGTGTGTGTCAGCATACCGATCCAGGGATGACACTTAAGCCACGTAGACTTGATCCATTAGGGTCGGGTCGCTTCTGATTTGCCTATTGACGCATGCGGCTTGAAGGCCATGGTCGCATGTTCGATACTAAATCCTTTATTTTTAATTTGTATATGGGTCCAAATTTGTTTCATGACATGTAGGCCCCTCGGTGTGTAGTTTGTAGAACTTTAATTTGTGAGTCCAAATTTGTTCCATTCCAAGTGGACTATCGATTGTGTAGTTTTGTAGCTTATTTATAATAATTAAAGAGAACAACAGAGTTTTTTGCAATAATACCATGATGCGATGTTGAAGGCGAGAAAGGACGTGCGAGAGAGCGATGATCGAGCCAGAGGGAAATCAACTAGGGGAGTTGCGGGGGTTGCAATGGTGTTTCGAGTAGTTGTGGGCCGAATGCTATGAAAATATAATCTAAACCGACTGGAATAAATGCCTACACAAATTAATCCAAGGTTGGAGTGCCCCTCGCAATGTAAATAGCTCCGGCTTTGCGAGGGATGGAGAGGTAGCTTCAATGTGTGGAAGATACGGCGTGAGAAAGCAAGGTCAATCGAGAGACATATAGATAGAGAGACAAAGTGAGTGTGGTCCGACATTCATGAGACAAATATATATGCTCACGGAGAGATATTGTGCGATTGAGCTTTTGGCAAGGGTGAGGGCTGTAATATAGAGCTTGAGAGATGATCCGATCCTGAGGCGTGTAGATATATTTTGTGCGTGGGAGGAAGCAAGGTCGATCGATCACATAGGATCGTCGTGAGATTGAAAGAGTGAGACGGGTTGGAGAGAGTGACCAAGATAGACAATGTGCGTGAGAGAGTATACAATGTGAATAAGTCGAATTGGGCTCAAACATGGTGATATATCGTTTTTGTCCGAGAAAGAGTGAGGTCAACCGAGACATACAAAGAGAGAGAGAGAGAGAGAGGGAGAGAGAGGGAGAGAGAGAGCGAGCGTGGCCCGCCACGAGGTCGAAAGAGTGGGGGCGGCTTCGATGGACTGACCTAGATAGACAATCTGTGTGAGAGAATATAGAGTGTGTCGATCGAGGCCCGAACAGGGAGATATATCATTTGTGTGTGATAGAAAACGAGGTTAAACGAGACTGAGATAAAAAGAGCGAGATTGAGCCCCGCCGTGCGGAAGAAAGAGTGAGACAGTCTCGAGGGAGTGACCTAGATAGACAATGTGTGTGCGTGCGCACGAGAGGTTGGGGGGATAGATAGGCAATGCATGTATTTAGCGCGAGAGGGTGAGAGGGAGAGGGAGAGAGAGAGAGCTCGGCATGGGGTGCAATGGCGGGTGTGTGAGGTAAATACATTTCTTAACGGAGTGGAAAAAGGGGGTTGTGTAGTTGAGAGAGTTAGAGATCGAAACATGGAGAGAAAGAATGGATGTGTGTTGGAAACCGATAGCTTCCTAAGGTGGTTAGGAGAGGAAGATTGACCGATACAGGAAGTATGTAGCGTGTGTGTGGCGGGGGGGGGGCTAAAAACAACATTCGAATGTACATAGTAAGAGACTTAATATCGATGTTTCAATTCGGTGTACATTGTAAGATTTGAACTGAGGACCATGCATATGGGTAATTATTTCGAATTCATGCCATACTAGGTTTCGAAAAGTTGACATTGACTCGATTTGTTGTGCTATTTTGTAGGTCATATGTTTGAATCCATCCAAAAGTTTTCTCACTACCATGGTGTTCATCATATACATATGAATTTGTATTAAAAAGTAGCGTGGATACAGTGAAATGCGAAATCCACGTTAGAATTGGAGATCGCTATGTGACACACACTCTAATTCAAATAACTAATTATGTGAGACACACTCTAATCCATGTTAGCGTGGATACCATTTCAATTTTTTTCAAATAACTCCTCATTAATTAATTTATAGTATCTCGTTTCGAATGACTAATTATTGCAAGGAAAACACGGGCATGGTAATACATACAGATTCTTTTGCAAATGAAAGAAGATTCGTTTGCATTCTCAAATGTAGGCGCACTAGGGTCGTGTCGTGGTGGTCGCGTGTGTCGGACGGACACGTAGCACCCACACACCCACCCCCTCCCCCCCAAAAAAAAGATGACGACAAAATAAGTTCGCGCTTCCACGTTTCAGATTGAAATATCTGGCGTCCCCAATTCAAGCCCTGCAAAATCTCCCTTCTCCACCGTCCCCTTCCACGCCCAGATTGCTCAAATCCCTAATTCGCCGCCAACCCAAGCAAAGTTTGAATCGGCCCTCATCTCATCTCTTTCCCCACCTCTGTGCCGGACGACGACGACGAAAACGACGGTCGCGCTTCACCACCGCACCGGAGCTACCTCATCTACGCCCTCGTCCACCGCACCGGGTGGTCCACCGACAATGTCGGCCGCCGCAACCGACGTGCCTCACAGACACCGACTTCCACCGCATCACGTGCGCTTCACCAATGCCGTCTCCCAGCTCACCGGGGCTACTTCACCGAGCACATCGTCGCGCCTCTGCCCCCCGAGGCCGCTGGGGCTTCACCAACGGTCTCGTCCACCGCATTGTAGCGCTCCGCTGCCACTCAAGATCTGCATCCGTGCGCGGCCAGCCAACGCCAGCGCCTCACCCTCAATGGCTCTAAAGTGACCTGCACTCTAGCTAGGCGAGCATGCCCAAATGCCGGCCCGAACTAGGTATCCACACATCACTCCCATGTGCCTTTGTTCCAACGATGTTTGGATATCCTTTCCTGCTCTCTTAGCTTACACGCCTATCCAACTCGACTTTAACTCTTATTTCTTACGGAGATATCATCTGAAACAAGCAAATCCATTTTTAGCGAAGCATGACGGCGCTAAGGGATCTGGTACACATCATGCACACCGTATAACCTTGTAATTATCGTCCTCCTGCACAACAAAGAAGGTCGATTCCTCTTATTTGATCAGCCATTCGCCGTGTCAAAAATGCAGAGGGGGGGTGCAAGGAGCACAAGGCCTGCACATCCAAGCAAGTGGTAACATGGACTTGTACAAGGAACATCCCAAGCGCAAGCAGAGCTGCAGTGAGCTTGTACAACGAGCTAGCGTAAGTCCCTGCATTTCATAAAGATCCATTAGGGTCGGGTCGCTGCACACGGAAGTTTCTAGTATGAATAATCTCATGATCCCTTTGAGCCTGGGTGGTAGGTTTGTAACATCCCAAAATTCTAAATTTTAGAATGTTATAATAAATAGATAGATTTGCTTGTTTGTTTGATTGTTGTGTGATTGATTGACTGAATGTGAGTGAAATTCGAACTTTTTGAAAGTTAAATGAGAGGGAATAAAAGGACTTTCCCAAACTTTCATTTTTTTGCATTTATGATCTTTGTGAATTCAAATTCTTTTCAAATACAAAACCCTAGAGAGAAGATGACATGACTTCTTCCATTTAAATAAATGAAAAGGGTGTTTGAAAAATATTTGAATTTCATTTGAAAATATTTCAAATTTAAAAACTTGCAACTCAATGATTTTCATGAGAGGAGATAAAAGGATTTCTTCAAATTATATGAAATATGAGTTGGAAGTTTCAAAGAATCAAATTCAAAGTCCTTTTGAAATTATTTTCAATTTTGAGTTAGTTGGGTTTTATTCAAATTATTTTTCTCCAAAAATATAATATATGGAAATTAGGGTAAAATGATTCCCTACATCAGAAAATTGGAGAGAAATAAATTTGAATTAATTTTGGTATTTTTAAAATGACTTTTGTTGGATTTTATTAGAGCACTAGCACTGTTTGGATTATTTAAATTAGTGTGAATTTTATTTGATGCTAGAAAATTGTTCATATTGTAGGAAATCTCCGGCCCAGCCAGCCGGCCCACGTGCCCGCACCGCCGCCTCCGACTCCGGGAGGAGTTCGCCGCCCGCACGCCCCCCCAAGCGCCGCCACCGCGCCGTGCCGCCTCCGGTCTCCTCTGCCCCCTCCTCCTCGTCACCGCCTCCCCTCCGCCTTTAAAAGGCGAGGACGTCGTCGCCCCGCCTCTTCTCCCCGCGTCCCACAGCTCGCGCCACGCCGCCGCTGGCGAGATCCGCCGCAACCGCCGCCATCGCCGCTCCTCGCCGCTCTTGCGTCGCCACCGACTTCGCCGCCCGCGCTGCCGCCGTCTCCGCCCATCGCCGTCGACCACAGGAGCCGCCGCCGATCAAGTCGCCGCCTCGCCCAGCTTCATGGGAGACCGCCATCGCCGGTACCGCCCGAACCGCCGCTCAACTCGCCGGTTTTCCCGGTCCGATAATGAACCGCCCCGGTTCCCCGGTTTATCCTTAGGGTTTTGGTTTTTGTTCAAAACGCGTTTTTTATATAGTTAGTTAAGTAGCGAACGTATTCGGTTTAGTTAGTTTCGGCGAACGTTTTTGTTCGTTAGCGTTCGGTAACGAACGTTCATTATTTAGTTATTTTCCTTTTTCTGTTAGTTTTAATTAGGGACTTCTTTGTAGATATTTTATTTACAATTTAGCCCCTGGTTTTCAAACGACCATTACTTTTGCTCGTTAGTCGGAATTAGGCGAAACCAACGCCCACTTCTTCGTTATGATCCCCTCTATCCAGTAATCCAACTCAAACATGTTTTTGAAATTTTAAATTTTTTAATTAGACCAGATTTGAATTCAAACTTTGTTTGATCATAACTTGAGTTTCGTAACTCCTCTTTAGTTGATTATTTTTGCATATCGAAGCTCTTGACCTAAACTTTCTGATAAGGCCAAATTCACATAATTTTGGTACTGTTAGAAATTGTTTTATGTTGCAAGAGTTATTTGCTTGGTTTTGATGTTTTCCGAATTGTTTTCTTCGTTCTTTCCGATCTTTTGAGTGATTGCTTATGTGTGGTTACTATTGCTTGCTTACGATAGATTGACCGGAGTGTGACGAGTAGAACTATCAAGAGTGTTGAGTGCGAATCATCTTCATCTACATTGCAGGCAAGTTCACACTTTGATCATATCCCTTTTCATACCCAGTTTTTATGCATTAGTTTCACCCTCAAACATTGCATGAGTAGGATTGATAACATGTGGGTATTGGGAAGTAGTTGATGAGGTAGGAACCTATCGCCCTGCATTCAACCCTTGGGAGTTACTATTATGCTATGCTTATATTGTCATTCTATGCTCGTAGACGTGGATTGGGTTTTGAGAGTATCCATGACAAACGTGAGATTGTTAATTAACGGTTTACTTAAGGTGGCAACTTAAACACACATCTGGGTGGATTGAGGCACCTGGGTATTCCAGGATTGCCTATCTAGGCACCTGGGTAGACCAGGATTGCCTGTTTTTTTATGGACCGCCACCCAGGCTCAAAGGGATCATGAGATTATTCATACTAGAAACTTCCGTGTGCAGCCACAAGCTATTATGGGCTCTAGCATAGTTGATTAAGTCGTGCGAACTCTTATAGGGTAGACTAGCAGATGTAGGGGAAAGTAGATGTAACAGTCTATCCATCGTAAGGTGCTAGCGCTTCTGAAAGACTGTGTCTCGGTCATCCGTTTCTCAAACACCATGTAGTGCGAGAAATCCAACGGAGGCGATCGAGTCTTGTGGGGAAAAGTGCGCAAACCTCTGCAGAGTGTATAAACTAATCATGATTAGCCGTGTCCCCGGTTATGGACGTTTTGAGTATCTAGTATTTGGATTATCATGTGAATCTCATCATGTTACTTTAATTAATATTGTTGGGTTTTAATGATGATTACTTTAATTGGGATTGAGGATGTCAACCATTCTCAATGTTTAACAACCACCATGATAGTTAAATAAAATTTATTCCTTTGCGGTAGGGAAAAACTAGCTTTACGCAAAAAACTGTAACCATAGAGCTTTTCCACCAGCCAAATATGCATGTATTGATAGCCATATTTCAGCATTGCTCTGATGTGAATTTGCGATTACATTCAATGTCTTGACCCTTTTGTGGCTGCAACGTCTCATGTTGCAGGATTTCTTACGACGAGTAAGTGATGCGTTAGGGTTACGATTTCTACACTCAACTTTGCCGTTGGTGTTGATGGGAATCCACAACCTTGTTACTTCCGCTATTTGGATTGAGGTAATAGTATTTTCGTTACTTTATACATGTGATTTACCTCTGTTATAAATCCTCGAGTACTGTGTGTGTCAGCATATCGATCCAGGGATGACACTTAAGCATAGAGACTTGATCCATTAGGGTCGGGTCGCTACAGTTGCCTATTGACGTGCGGCTTGAAGGCCATGGTCGCATGTTCGATACTCGTCCTTTATTTTTTAATTTGTATATGGGTCCAAATTTGTTTCATGACATGTGGGCCCCTCGGTGTGTAGTTTGTAGAACTTTAATTTGTGAGTCCAAATTTGTTCCATTCCAAGTGGACTATCGGTGTGTAGTTTTGTAGCTTATTTATAATAATTAAAGAGAACAACAGAGTTTTTTTGCAATAATACCATGGTGCGACGTTGAAGGCGAGAAAGGACGTGCGAGAGAGCGATGACTGAGCCAGAGGGAAATCAACTAGGGGAGTTGCGGGGGTTGCAACGGTGTTTCGAGTAGTTGTGGGCCGAATGCTATGAAAATATAATCTAAACCGACCGGAATAAATGCCTACACAAATTAATCCAAGGTTGGAGTGCCCCTCACAATGTAAATAGCTCCGGCTTTGCGAGGGATGGAGAGGTAGCTTCAATGTGTGGAAGATACGGCGTGAGAAAGCAAGGTCAATCGAGAGACATATAGATAGAGAGACAAAGTGAGTGTGGTCCGACATTCATGAGACAAATATATATGCTCTGGAGAGATATTGTCTGATTGAGCTTTTGGCAAGGGTGAGGGCTGTAATATAGAGCTTGAGAGATGATCCAGTCACAGACGTGTAGATATATTTTGTGCGTGGGAGGAAGCAAGGTCGATCGATCACATAGGATCGTCGTGAGATTGAAAGAGTGAGACGGGTTGGAGAGAGTGACCAAGATAGACAATGTGCGTGAGAGAGTATACAATGTGAATAAGTCGAATTGGGCTCAAACATGGTGATATATCGTTTTTGTCCGAGAAAGAGTGAGGTCAACCGAGACATACAAAGAGAGAGAGAGAGGAGAGAGAGAGAGAGAGAGAGAGAAGCGGCGTGGCCCGCCACGAGGTCGAGAAAGAGTGGGGGCGGCTTCGATGGACTGACCTAGACAGACAATCTGTGTGAGAGAATATAGAGTGTGTCGATCGAGGCCCGAACAGGGAGATATATCATTTGTGTGTGATAGAAAACGAGGTTAAACGAGACTGAGATAAAAAGAGCGAGATTGAGCCCCGCCGTGCGGAAGAAAGAGTGAGACAGTCTCGAGGGAGTGACCTAGATAGACAATGTGTGTGCGTGCGCGCACGAGAGGTTGGGGGGATAGATAGGCAATGCATGTATTTAGCGCGAGAGGGTGAGAGGGAGAGGGAGAGAGAGAGAGCTCGGCATGGGGTGCAATGGCGGGTGTTTGAGGTAAATACATTTCTTAACGGAGTGGAAAAAGGGGGTTGTGTAGTTGAGAGAGTTAGAGATCGAAACATGGAGAGAAAGAATGGATGTGTGTTGGAAACCGATAGCTTCCTAAGGTGGTTAGGAGAGGAAGATTGACCCGTCTGAGGAAGTATGTAGCGTGTGTGTGGCGGGGGGCTAAAAACAACATTGAATGTACATAGTAAGAGACTTAATATCGATGTTTCAATTGATTGTACATTGTAAGATTTGAACTGAGGACCATGCATATGGGTAATTATTTCGAATTCATGCCATACTAGGTTTTGAAAAGTTGACATTGACTCGATTTGTTGTGCTATTTTGTAGGTCATATGTTTGAATCCATCCAAAAGTTTTCTCACTACCATGGTGTTCATCATATACATATGAATTTGTATTAAAAAGTAGCGTGGATACGGTGAAATCTGAAATCCACGTTAGAATTGGAGATTGCTATGTGACACACACTCTAATTCAAATAACTAATTATGTGAGACACACTCTAATCCATGTTAGCGTGGATACCATTTCAATTTTTTTCAAATAACTCCTCATTAATTAATTTATAGTATCTCGTTTCGAATGACTAATTATTGCAAGGAAAACACGGGCATGGTAATACATACAGATTCTTTTGCAAATGAAAGAAGATTCGTTTGCATTCTCAAATGTAGGCGCACTAGGGTCGTGTCGTGGTGGTCGCGTGTGTCGGACGGACACGTAGCACCCACACACCCACCCCCTCCCCCCAAAAAAAAAGATGACGACAAAATAAGTTCGCTTCCACGTTTCAGATTGAAATATCTGGCGTCCCCAATTCAAGCCCTGCAAAATCTCCCTTCTCCACCGTCCCCTTCCACGCCCAGATTGCTCAAATCCCTAATTCGCCGCCAACCCAAGCAAAGTTTGAATCGCCCCTCATCTCATCTCTTTCCCCACCTCTGTGCCGGACGACGACGACGAAAACGACGGTCGCGCTTCACCACCGCACCGGAGCTACCTCATCTACGCCCTCGTCCACCGCACCGGGTGGTCCACCGACAATGTCGGCCGCCGCAACCGACGTGCCTCACAGACACCGACTTCCACCGCATCACGTGCGCTTCACCAATGCCGTCTCCCAGCTCACCGGGGCTACTTCACCGAGCACATCGTCGCGCGCCTCGCCCCGAGGCCGCTGGGGCTTCACCAACGGTCTCGTCCACCGCATTGTAGCGCTCCGCTGCCACTCAAGATCTGCATCCGTGCACGGCCAGCCAACGCCAGCGCCTCACCCTCAATGGCTCTAAAGTGACCTGCACTCTAGCTAGGCGAGCATGCCCAAATGCTGGCCCGAACTAGGTATCCACACATCACTCCCATGTGCACTGTTCCAACGATGTTTGGATATCCTTTCACTGCTCTCTTAGCTTACACGCCTATCCAACTCTGACTTTAACTCTTATTTCTTCTGGAGATATCATCTGAAACAAGCAAATCCATTTTTTAGCGAAGCATGACGGCGCTAAGGGATCTGGTACACATCATGCACACCCGTATAACCTTGTAATTATCTGTCCTCCGGTACAACAGCAAGGTCGATTCCTCTTATTTGATCAGCCATTCGCCGTGTCAAAAATGCAGAGGGCGGTGCAAGGAGCACAAGGCCTGCACATCCAAGCAAGTGGTAACATGGACTTGTACAAGGAACATCCCAAGCGCAAGCAGAGCTGCAGTGAGCTTGTACAACGAGCTAGCGTAAGTCCCTGCATTTCATTTAATTCTGTCTTGGCATTCGTTTATGATTTGTGTGCGATGGCGGATCCACAATTCAAGTTACCAGGGCGAACATTTAACTTAAAAAATACGAAGGCACTTGCACTCAGGAAATCAACATAACTTGAGAAATGTGAAGCTACATGCACTTTGAAAACCAGCTAATGATCCAAAGTAGTTTAGATTATAAACACTAAATGATGCAAGCACCAAAAACACAAAATGCAACATGGTGTACAAGGACTACAAACATGGTGCATGCACTGCTTGAATTATTCGTTCTCTGGCTGAAAATATCAAAGTGTAATTGCACCTATAACCAGTGCGCAAACTACATATCAATATATCTATCATGCACAAGTATGACAATAGTTTCAAACAACAGATTAGAAAAGTATTTATGCTATGTTGTCATGATATGGGGACTTTCTGGTAGATGGCCTCGACGTTTCCTCAAGCTATGAAAATGCACTATAATTTGCTTGTCATCAATGCCTGCAAATCTCTATCTCTCTCAACATAGTAGATCATCATTATACACTAAATCCTTCAATGAGCTTGCAAAATGCTTGCATTAGATCCCTCATTAGACACTATATGTTCATCACCAGGAGCATGTAAAATGTTTGCATCAAATCCTTCATTAGCAGTCCGTTCATTAGACACTTGTGCTCAAGAACAACATGAGCTTGTATGTTTGCACCGGAAACTTGATTACATACATCGATTCAGTCGATTCGGTATTGATTGGGGGAGTTATAAAATAACTAGAAATTGGTTTCATTTTCTCATAGATTCCCTACATACAAGCAGTTTTACAACACCGTCAAGTTTAACTATCGGCCAGAAATTGAAGAGTTGAATTAGATATAATCAGAGATGTGATGTACCTGCTAGTTGCGCATGCTACTCTTGCAAGCTGCATTGTCTGCTTCATAAGCTCGATGCCATGCTGTCTGCCACTTCTGCCTCCCACGCAGCTACACCTGTGGTTGAATCTTCATCTTCTTGTCCTTGATTCGCTTGAAGCCGGTGACCGCCCTCCAACGAGGCGCGAGGAAAATCTTGTGTCAGTATGTCCAGCGGCGGCTAGGTTAGGAGCGAACCAGACTGGAGGCTGGAGCGGATGAATTGGGATTTTTCCTATTGTCGATCAATATGGGAGGCGCTCGTTTGGGCCGCGAGCCTGCTATAGGGCCTACCTTGCACTTTTGTTATTGGCCTATCCAAATTGAAACATTTTTCTTCAATTTTTACATTGCCTGCTCGTGCATTGGGATGAACAAAACTAGCCTGGGCCAACCTGGACGACTCAAACTAGGTGCACACTTTCGAGCCACCCGAGGCGGCCGCCCATACCAGCCCCTATGGTGGCGTCGCCCCTTTTTATGCAGTATGATAGGGGTAGTGAAAAATATTCCAGTGGCGCTTTTGATTTACCCATAGAATGGTTGAATTGCTTGTTTCTATGAACTGAGTTCGCCAATAATGTGAAGGATGCAAGTCTTTTCATCCTATTGTAGATTGCTTAGATCTCGGTATGCCAAAAGTAATTGCATGAAATATAAAGTAAAGGCCAGTGTGATGTGTGTAGCTACAACTAGTCTGACTACACGTCCTCATATAACATATCAAGGACGCACCATCTTACCAGATTAACCATTCGACTTACCAATGCAGTGTGGGAAGAAAGAAGTATTGGGACTGCATATCCAAGCAATTGATGCCATGGAATCCTTCGTTACAACCTTGTAAGCGAAAAAGAAGTTGCAGTGTGCCTGTACAAAGAACTAGCATAAGTTCAGTTACCTGCTTCTCGGAATTTTAGTTAGCCACTTATTGCAAAATTGTTCAATTACGTTGCTTGGCTTAATTTAGTTTGCTATTGATTACATAATGCCGCTTTGTTAATCCTATTATAGACTGCACCTATCTATGTGTTTGATACTTCTTGTTAAGAATTACTGTTTGCACGAACTTAAATAGCTAATTGCTTGTTTAAGCGCTTTCTTGCTGCAACAACGGGTTACAATGATGTTAATAACTACTTTTCAACATCGAATTGAAACTCTTTAATTCCTCGTTTGTTTAAGCTGGTTTGCTGTTATAACTCCTAGTTGAGATGTTTTGCTAACTTCAACTTTTCTGAATCCAATCGGAACTTTAATGGCAAAATAGGTTAGCCCAAGATCAAAGAGCGAGGTCCCCATGGACGTTGTATCATCCCACAGCAGTGGCACCGGCCCAATCGTGCATTATGAATTGCCAAGTGCTGATGCTCTATAGGCTAAACTAGTGGTAGAAAGAGATTACATACGCACTTAGAGATGAAGTTGACATGTTGAGGAAGCAAACAGCACAATCAGTAGCAATACTCAAGACAACCATTAAATATTTGGTGGATTTCAAAACGAAGCAAGCTCTGACCACATTGTTAAGGTCCTGAAGGAAAAAAGGAAATTAAATTCCCACTTGGTAAATCATAGGTGAAATGTTCTTTCCATCGTTGAATAACCTTTGTGTTGTTTGTTCATGTAATCAATCAAACCATTTGTTTTAGAGATCATGTAATAATTGTTTTTGTTTTTTGTTTTGTAATTTTATTTGAGCACAAGTCTGTATTAATTGATAAGACTCGGAGACATTTCATTTTGATTGTTGTGCCAGACCTACAAATATGCCAATCGGGCTGAATGTGCATTCAGCAATAATAGTAGTATAGATGGACCATAAGTGGCACGCATTGGAAAGGGCCAAGATGATGTAGTAGCTTGGCTAAAAAAAGGATGTTGTTGTAGCAAAGAAAAGTACAATGACACGGCTTATGTATGTTAGTTGATATTATTGATCCATATACTCTATAAGTGTTTATATGTACATTAGTTCTATACATTCTTGGTTGATTCACTCGGTATTTGAATCTTGATACATCACTTGTGTACATATCTAAATGGGAGTACACATTATGCCGCGTGTGACATTTGAGTTGGACATGAAGTGTTCCAAATATTAGAATTCACCTTAAACTGGATTCTAGCTTCTGAATTTGAGTATCAGCATTTGTAAACCATATTCATATATGATAGTGGAATACATCTTTGTCGTCCTTTTGAAGATATATAATAACACATAGGATGATTTATAAATATTCGTATAGGAATACAAAATGGATTCGAATTTAGTTGCTAGGGTAAACGTGGATGCTTATTGTCCCAAAATTCGAAAGAAGCGGCAAAATGTCCACTCCCACGTCGGCTGCCCGAAGCCAAGTGTTTGGGAGATGGAAATTAGTGTCTACCCATTATACGGACAATCCATCGGCCCGATTTCCACTGCTCTAAATAGGGGTAGGATAGTAACTTCAATAAGACGTGACACGACCGCCTCTGAGCCCATTCCGACACGGTGGGCACCAAACATGGGTGGCAAAACACATTTGATTCAAGCTCGTCCGAAAGACCTCTGTTTCTCCCTCCATTTCCCCATTCATACACGGTGGGTGGCAAAACAAACTCGACTTGGTCGAAATCGATGTAGGCAAATATTTTCAATAGGGGCAGGTTTGTAACTTCACTCAGACGTGACACAACCGCCCTACCTGTCAGCCTCGTTCATACATCGTGGGCACCAACCATGGGCGCCAACCACCCTCTCCTCGCCCGAAATCGCTCTGGGCAAATATTGGCAAGATGCGAGATTACCGTCGTATCCCCAACCGACAAGACGTCCAAATTTTAAACGGGGGCTAAGTTCGTAACTTTCCCATATTTCAGACAGGCGCGTCCCAAAAACATGGTTCCCCATACCTCTCCCTCCATTTTCCCATTCATACACCGTCCGCGCTAGAACACCATCCGCACACCAGCCTCCGTCCTCCACCACATCCATCACCACCGTCCTCCACCATGCCGGAGCGCCTACCAAGACCGTGTCGTCTACTGCTAGAGATGGACATTTCCCATCCACGGTGACGGACCAAGAGCCTTGCATCACGTCCTCTCGCTTCATCAGCGCCGTCGTCCTCTTTGCCGGGGCCGCTCACACGACCTTCTCTTCCACCGCAACGGGACTTATCCCCCGATGCACTCGTCTACCGTCGTAGATCTGCTAGCATACCACCGGCGACCATCGTACCCCGATGCCTACACGGCGCCCGCAACAGAGGTGGTACTTCATATCTCCTCAACTTTTTGATCTCAACCAGAAAATAGATCTTAACTTGGTTACTCTACTTTCTTTTCAGCTCTTAGAATTTAGTTCTTAGTTCAAAGCAAACAATGGCTGCTAAATATCATTTCTCCGGTTTCCCTCTTTTATGATCATTATACGATCAGAATACGTGCTTCGTGTCATAATAGCACTGCTCGACCCATCAAGCTAAACAAGCTTAGTTGTTCAAATCTGAATCGATATTATTAAAACAGATTCGTTTAATTGGTCGACTAAATGTTCCTAAATTAGTTTCAAAAATGCATGTTCGCCGCTCGGTGTGTATCTCTGAGGTGCCCACGGTGTCGCCCACCACAGGATTTTGGGTCATCCAAGGCCCCGATTCCCCTCTGTTCTGTTGCGCGCTTCCGATCTCTACTCGCCCCCAGCCGCCTACCTCGCCGGCGACTTGCCGGGGGAGACGCCGAACTAACAGGAGGTCAGGAGCCGCTCACCCAATAGCGTCACCGTTGCCCGGGCGCGCCCCCTTGCCTACCTTCCCAGTCTGTTTAGGGCTCAGGAGTGCAGCACCCACTAAGCCAACCCGATTTATCCTGAGATAAGTCCTCAACACTCAAAAGCCACTCCTCATCACCCATTTTCTAATTGATTCATTACCCATTAGGCAGGACTGTCATTAGGGTTTGTTGTGTGCTCAGTGCTACCTACACTTAATGGTTCAGATGTATTTCGGTAATCTTTAGTACCTGTAAAGTTCACAGGGTTTTCGAAACTCCGGCCCTAGGAACAGACACTAGTCATTTTGGATTGTTGGTCGTAGTGACATTGACCCAGATTACTACTGCAAGCCAGGTTTGTTGAAAATTTTACTTGTCTTTCTTACTCATTCGATATAATATCCAATTATTCACGTCGATTAGTTGCAAACAATAAGTGCTAGACAAACTTCTTGATTCAGATTTTGGACGGTCTCTTCTGCGATTACAATTACGCATACTTGTCCTAGTGAGCTCACAAGTAAATGATCGATTCACTACATCTATGCTTGCCTTGTCATATTTGTTGTCAATATTCTTTTAGGGTGGACCACCCTGTTTCTAAATACTGCAACCGTAGACATGCGTGAATAGTATTTCTCTATGTGATCTCTTCCATCATGTGTGGGCAACGAACCTTGCATTGTATAGAAAGAAAGTGTCATTTCCAGCTTTTACATAGGCTTCGATCTTTATGAGGAATACAATCCGCCTACTTGCTTTGTGTATCACTACCAACACTCCACCCTTGAAGCTAAACATTATGTCACTCATAATTCCTTAGTTTATTTGTTCAAATACGAATTTCATATAATTCTAATGTTCCTACTTCAGTTTTGAAATGTGTATGCACTGTTATAGAGACATAAGGGGTTTGTATTTACGTGTGTGGTGCAGTCAAGACGGTTGGGGAGTGAACTTTGCATATGCAGGGGTTTATAGGGATACACTCTTGAGTTGAATCCATAATGCATTCCATAGATAATCGACTACTTTTTATGTTTTCATGAATCTCAGATTCTGAACAACATCATAATGATTATGAGCTTGCGCGTGAAAAGAATAAGCGAGAACAATGCCATGGCTGTCAAACTTGGCATTAAGGGAATGAAATCAAATGCGGATGCAATGCAATGCAAACACTCTCCTCCTAAAGATTCATGCTCAGAATATGATCCTAACAGTGATTCTGAGCAAGAGGGAGACCTAAGTCAATGTAGCTCCCTAGTGGAGGAATCAGAGGAAGATGCCCTATCTTATTCACCCATCAAGGTGCTTGCTCTAACTTTCCAAGGTTATATTTGTCGTACATATCTTGCAACTGATGCTTTGCATTGCTTCTACTTTTTTGAACTGCCATTAGCTTAGTTTACACATCGTGTATGTGAATCTGACCTGCCTATCCATTTTTAGTACATATTCCATCTGTCATCATACCATATTTATCCATTCAAATGTTGTTCTTGTGTATCAGACGTTCAAAAGGAAGAGGGCGATTGCTGATCATGGAGGAGCACAAGCAAAGTATTTGGAAAAGGTAGTGGCACTTGATAAATCAAATAGCCCATTAGGTGTAGTTGCAATATCACCTGACCCACAAAACACCCCAACTCTAGCAGACTCTAGCCCTACTACCTTTGGTCATTTCGATGCCCCAACTCAACAGACCCCAAGCGCAGCAAACATTATGATTATGCAAGTTGACATAGCACCAGCTCTACGATGCAAAACCCCCATTACAGCAAAGAGTACACCAAATCCAGTTGCCAAATCCCTTTTCAAACCAGAGAGAGCCCCAATTGCAGCAAATAGGATCCCTGTTCCATTTCTTCCCAGTTTAGAAGACAAAGCTTATATTGTTGTCAGGAACTTTGTGCGCATCTTTCCTTCATGGAAAGATTATACCGCAGACACAAAACAATTTCCAGACTTCCTCCGCAACTTACGTGTAAGTAATGTACTAATGTTATTCATGGTCATTACTGCATATGTTTCTGCTGACAGAAGACACAAGATTTCATTCTTTTAAATAGGCGAGGACCAAACTGGATTGTGAAGATGAGCAAGGGTTGGTTGCGCTTTTCAAGCACTCGTTGATGAAGTATCGTTCCTACCTGAGGCAAGCGCACTTCGATGGCAAGCCTCTAAACGAAATTTCTGTAAAGTCTCCGGTGCTACATTTATCCGACGGTGACTGGAATAATCTTGTTACACATTGGTCTCGGCTGCAGCGTAAGGTACTATCTATGATATCACATCACAATTTGAACTACATTTTTGCATTTGCCTTAACGTCTCACTTGTACGAAAACTGTTAGCAGAAGAACATTCGTTCTCAAGGGACCATAGAATCTCGCAACTATACTGCACACTGCATTGCTCTTGTGAGTACGTCTTGCCCTATATGACCATACTTACTTTCATAGCTGTTTGATTATGTAGCATCACTGCACATGTTAGCCTCGTTATCGTCCATTTGGTGGACATTATAAGATACATATGGACTCTTACATAAATTTATAATCAACCCAATGCTTTTGGAGAGGTTGAGCTCTGCAGTCCTCTTGTAAGGACTGAACGTCGTCTATCACTGTACTTACATTAACAGCTACTCCCTCCGTTCCATGATATAAGAATGTTTTGTACAGTACATCAGTGTTCAAAACACTCTTGTATTATGGGAAGAGGGATTGGTTCATTGTGTAGCATTCTGCAACTTATCTCCCTCGCCCACCATTTACTAAAAAAGATCAGATCTATATTTTATCTTACCATCAAGTAGAATACACAGACGATGCCAGTGCAGAAGTGTAGCCCATTGCTCTTGTCAGTACATTTTGTCCTGTAATGCTTGTACTTCGGATTGGTAGTTGATTATGTAGCATCAATCTGCATCTTATCTTCATTATCCTCTATCCCTTCCAAAGATTATCATATCTATAATTACTCTCTACAAAATGTAGAGTACAGGCAATGCTTATGAAGAAGATTACGTCTGAAATTCTTGAATTATCCTTCCCTTGACATGGAGAAGGGCATTATAAAGCTGGTGTTAACTGTTAATGTAAGTCAGTCATTCTAAAGCCTTTATCCTCAACTGCTGTTTAATTTGCTCATACTCCCTATCGTTTACTGCTGTTTAGTTTGTTGTTTCTACCAAAATGCATGTTCGCAAGAACCGTAAGTTCTAAGTTTTACTTGTAAAACCAAATTCCTTATTCATACCATGCAAATTACTCAATACTCCCTATATGTATGCTTGTTTTTGTGGATCTATAATCCAGTGTATGGTGAAGCAGCCCACGTTTGCACCTTGTCATCTCTGTATTATCTTACTGGTGTGGCTGATGATATGAACAACATGCCATGCACATTAACCAAAATAGATACAATGATTTTCTTTGCCCTTCATCTATGCTTGTTATGTTGACATGGTAATCCGGTAGTGTGGTGAAGCTCCCAGCATTATGAACAATGCCAAATTATGCTATTGATATTTTGAACTTACTCTTTATTTTCTAATTTGAAATTGGATGAAACCGACAAAGACAGTTATCATCTTTGTTTATACACGTGCAAAACCTGTCATCTCTACGCTTTGTTTGAGGGTGATATGCCCGATGGCATGCACAAGGCTGCTTTGAAAGGTCAGTCGACAAACCCAACATATATTGCAGCAAAGAAGGCAAAACATCTTGAAGATAGCGAGACAACCCCAAAGTCTTGTCTTGATGCAGTGTTCAAGTTACTTTAGACTAGCAGTCAGACAAGCTCACAGAATTCGTTGTCTGAATCAGTTCGACTTCTTCAGTCTCAAGTTTGTCAGGACCCCGATTCCAAGTCACATCGATCTAGCCGGTAACACCTCATATCACTTTGCGGCCTCACGCACGGTATTCCCACGGGTGTCGCCTTACCATGGCCCGGGACCGTTTGCGCCCTTTGGCTCACGTATATGATAGTGTCGCTAGCATCCATATGACAGAGAACCCGGGCCGACATGACTAGTCGTGAACCCAAAGTGGCACTAACTTACGGGGACATGCATACATGAATCAACATCGAGCATGCCGGTCAGCGTGCGAATAATCCGTAACAGACTGGCTAACAGGACTCCGGTGAACCGGGCCATAGCGAGCTAGGCAGGACTCGGATGTCGCGTGTGACATTTCCCGAAGGGAGACCACAGGAACAAAGTGAATCACATGCCGGCCGATCAAGTGTTCCGGAGCAGTAGTCTTTGGGCTAGCAGGACTCCGGTGAACCGGGTCAGAAGCGGACTACTATGGCTCATGGAAGCACAAGACTACATTTCCCCATAAGAGAGGCTACCAATGATAA
Organism: Aegilops bicornis; assembly: GCA_021605145.1. Classification (NCBI taxonomy): domain Eukaryota; kingdom Viridiplantae; phylum Streptophyta; class Magnoliopsida; order Poales; family Poaceae; genus Aegilops; species Aegilops bicornis. Next base: position 283,133,715 of record CM038675.1, on the reverse strand, counting down.
ACAACTAGGTCGTCGGATCCCACACATACCAAGCATTTCAAAATCATACACACAATATGCTCGATATGTGCAAATACAACATGGCATCACAACAGGACTGTACGACTCAGATATTTATTCATTAGGCTCCGAGGAGCGAGATATTACAAACATGGGTGTGATGACCCATCATTCAAGTCATACAAGCAACAAGCACATGCTGAAGCTTAACTTGTCTGAGTACAGACAACTACAAATGAAAAAGGCTGAGAAGCCTGACTATCTACAAGACCCTGCCGAGGGCACAAGATCGTAGCTGAGGCAACAAGCTAAACGTCGAAGTCCACACGGAATTACTAGCGAGAGTGAAGTCTCTCTGCAAAACATAAATTAAGCAAAGTGAGTACAAATGTACCCAGCAAGACTTACATCAGAACTAACTACATATGCATCGGTATCAACAAAGGGGGTGGTGGAGTTTAACTGCAGCAAGCCAACTTTGACTCGGTGGCTATCCTAAACTACATCGCAAGTAACTCTTTTGAGGTAGTGCACACGAGTCCACATATTCACCATATCAATACACCACTATGGATCCGCCTCCGTCTCTCACGAGAACGCCATCCATAGCACTCACGCTTATCTTGCGCATTTTAGGGTATTCACTTTCACTTGTCTATGAAATGTACAGGCAACCCAGAAGTCCTTTACGCGGACACGGTTATTCGAATAGATCATTTATAACCCTGAAGGGGTGTACTTCTTCACACATGCTCTCGCCACTTACCACCATGTACACGTCGTGTATCTCGACAACCTTCAAGCGGAAGCCTGGCGAGGGAGTCGGCCACGACCCGACTAACCACACAAGTCTCTACTCCAGGTTTATCGCCTATTCGGGTTCCATCCGCAAGGAGATCCGGCCGGGGTGTCGCTCATGGCCCCAAACGACCAGAGCAGGGTTCTCGAGGCACCAAACGGGCGTCCCGGTACACCGTGCCTCGTGTCTCTACCGCAACATAGCCCACCCCTAGGGTCAGCGCTACGCATGGCCCCCAACACATATCCTACAAACACCAGAAACTAGTTGCAACTCCTGGACAGAGATCAAGGCGATTAATAAGTCAAGAGGGGCACTTAAGCATTCCAATGCGTGGTAGTAGCTGTTCATGGATTACGAACACAGAACTCAGTTCCTAAGGACGGCTACAATGAGAGAACCCACCATGTACTCCTACATGGCCTCTCACCGTTACCTTTACCAAATCGTGTTCACACTCTTAGCTCTCAACAGTCGGACATGTTCACCACATTCCAATTCATCCCCGATGAATCAGACCTGACTCAACTCTAAGCAAAGAGGTGCATGACAACAAGCATGAATGAGTAGGCACATCAGGGCTCAAACAACTCCTACTCATGCTAGTGGGTTTCATCTATTTACTGTGGCAATGACAGGTGATGCAGAGGCAGGGCCGAGCCAGCAAAATCTGAGGCCTTGTGCCAAACTCTAAAATGGGCCCTACCTCACTAAAAAACTACTATATAAATATAACTACAATAATATAAAAATCATAATGTCTTACATAGCAAAGTAACATATCAAGAATCATACCAATTCTTGGTTGTATAGCCTTCACTTAAACAACATCATTCTTAGTGTTCTTTGAAAGAATTTGTTGATCAAGCCATTGATTATTGGTGGACACTTGTGATTTTTTATGACAAACTTATCCATATCTCCTTTCTTAGACAGAGTTAAATCCTCTATTTTTTTGTTTCTTCAAACACTCTTGGTAACCAGATTCATGTTTTCTAAATGAAGACATGATTTGAATCTTGGAATACTAAAAGCCTAATAGGTGAAAAGAATAAAATTATCTACTGCACAAGATTTACGAGAACTAAATATCAGGCGGAAATTGGAACCCAAAATCAAGGGGGAAAGGGCTCACGGGATCGATGGATGCAAGGACGCCTAAGAAATCGCACATGGCTTGAACTTTTTGAACTTCCCCTGCCTTACCGCGCGGTCCAGCCGACTGTCGTCTCTCATCCTGCCCTTGGCCCCTCCTTAAGCCCGATGAATCGATTGATTGATTTGATCTGTATCATTGGGATCCTGGGACGCTGCACGCTGGCGGCCAGACAAAGAAATGAACAATCGAAGCCACGAAGGAAGGGCCGTCGTGATTCGCTCACTCCTCTCGATCGGCGGTTGGATGGTGGGGGCGAGGAGCCGAGGAGACGCTGGTCGCGATTGAGGCCTGCTTCAGGCACCAGCGCTGTGGCGGCCTAAAGGGCATAGGCCCATATACAAAGGACAAAGCCTACTCATGGCAAATCTAAGGCCCCTAAAACCTAGGGGCCCTGTGCGCCCGCACAGGTTGCACCCCCTAGGCTCGGGCCTGTGCAGAGGAAAGGGGTTCAACTACCGCAGCATGCAACAGTTGAATCGTTGTTGTCCTAATGCAGTAAAAGAGAGCAGGAGAGAGAGAGCGGGATTGTATCAGAATGAACAAGGGGTTTTTTGCTTGCCTGACACTTCTAAAGATAGCATTGAGTCTTCATCAGTGTCAACGATCACAGCGCCGGAACAGCGTCTGCCAATGGGGAACAATACCGGCAAACAGAGAAGAAGCACGATCAATGCAATGCACAATATGATGCATGATCATGACATGGTAATATGATGTGATTTGAGCTAATGCAACTAGCAACAGGTTAAATGGAGTTGGTTTGAATCCAAGATTCAAATTCAAACTCCATATGGGGATATTCAAATGCCATTTATATTATTTGTCCTAAACAGCAGCCATAAGTTGTTCTAACATGCATGAAAATGATACAGATGGATAGATTGGATTTTTCTGATCATTTTTCATATATAATTTATTTCATTCTGAGCTATAGATTAATTTCTATGATTTTTTGAAGTTTATACTATTTTCTGGAATTTTCTGAATTATTTTAAGTCTAGAAAACCATTACTGCATCAGCATGACAGCAGCATTGCGTCAGCAGGTCAACTGGGTTGACCTGGGTCAAACCTGACATGCGGGGTCCACACGTCAGTGACACAGGGCTAATCCCGGTCAAAACCTGGCGTTGACTTGGTTTGACCAGTGGTGGGGCCCGCTGTCAGTGCCTGTGAGCGGGAGTTAATTAGTGCAAACGCTGGGGTTAACCAGTGGCTAACTGGCGGCGCTAATCCAGCGCGGCGGCGATCGCCGGCCGGCCGTTTCCGGACACGGCTGGACGCACCGAGGGCACCGGAGGCAAGCTCGTGCTCTCCCGCATCCAGGGGAGGTGTCAGGAGGTCGCGGGGTGGCCTGGTTCGTCGACGGCAAGCACTTGGGCGGTGGCCGGAGTTCGGTGTGCGAGCGGGCGCGGCGCTGCAGCTCGAGGGCGAGCAAACGGAGGTGCTAGGCAGCACCTAAAGGGCAGCAGGAGCACGCCCGAGCGACTATGCGGAGCGGAGAGGCTCGGGGGCATGGAGCTCGCCGGCCATGGCGGACGACGGCTTCGGGTGCTCGCGGGGCAGCGGCTACGGGGCGCGCGCGAAGGAAAATACGGAAGGGAGAGGGTCAGTGGCTCACGGAGAGTCAGACGGCGTAGACGGCGAGGCCGGGGAGGTGTCGGAGCGAGCGAGGCGGCGAGAGTGATCTCGGCGATCCGAGGTTGAAGAAGAGCTCGGGGTCGTTGCTTGGGGGTGTTCGGCGTCGCGTGCATCAACGGAGAGGATGAGGCAGACGAGGTGACGCTTCTGGACATGGACGCAGGGCGAGGAGGTGGCTCTGGTTGCGTGGGCAGCGAGCGGCAGCGCTCGGGCGCGCGAGGGAGAGAGCCAGGGGAGGGGGAGAGGCACTGAGAGAGCGGGAGACGGTCGAGGGGGTCTGCGTGGCAGTGTTGGAGGCGTCCAGGGCGTCGGGGACGCAGGCAGTCAGGCAGGAGGTGGCACGGGCGCATGTCGGCGTGCGGCGAACACATGCCTCGCGTCCTTCTGGCACGAGGTGGGGGACGACTGGCGGCGGCGGTGGGTTGGGCCAGCTCCTGGGTTGCACAGTGCTGGGCCTCTGGGCTGTAGCTAAGCGCCAGGTAATTCCTTTCTATCTCCTCTCTTTTAATTTAGTTTTTGTTTTCTATTTTTCTGCAATTGTTTTGACTTAATTAAAATGCTAAGGCATTTTCAAAAACCCTGAAAATAATTGTGGGCTCTGTTTGGAATATTTCCAACAGCCCTCACTTAAGTTCAGAATTATTTGGACATTTAAAATATTATATAGCATTTAAATGCCCAAATGGTAATAGAGTATGATTTAATTCAGTGACCTTAGGTGTCCTAGAAAAATGTGAACATTTTTGTCAGAGGTTCTAGACCAAGGCAAAGATGATGAACATTTTTGAAGGGCAATTCAAGTTCATTGAAAAGATTTAACTTTGATCCTAGTTGAATTTCATTTGCCGCTAGGGTTTAACAGTCCCCATTTAAAATTCATTTGAATTTTAAACATGATGACATGATGATCAAGCAAAGACAAAAGGGCTGAGCTAGGGCTGTGACAAAGTTCTAGCAGAAAGGCATTTTGCAACTCAACTTCGACTTGAAGTCATATCTCTAAGAAAGATTGCAGAGAACACCAATGAGAACCTCATCGCTAAACAGCTGCACCTGGAAGCTATGACCGACATGCTAGGCCGGTCTCACAGCCTTGCTCAACAGCTTGTGCAAAGGTTCAGCATAAAGGCTAACCTTTCTTGAAATGTCTTGAAGTGGTCTCGGTTCAAGATTATTTTGTTCTGGCAACGGTACCCGCTTTTTGTAATCTGCTTCTTCGTTTAAGCTTTATGATCACTGGTGGCGAACTTTGATGCCCAGTGGATGTAATATACCATAAATCCTTTATTGTATAGTGTAGGTTTATTCTTAGTTACTATGCCATAATTTCTTCATTGTATAGAGTAAGTTTGTTCTTAATTCCTACTAGTTACTGCCATCATTCGCTATCTGAAAAAAATCAGATGTAGTCGACCGGGCTGAAACATTCGCCTCTAACGGGCCTGGTGTTTAGCGGGCCACAATTGGGCCGGCCTGCATCTTTCTTGGGCCTGAATGATTGGGGCCTTCACACTTTGCGCGAGGCCCACAACTTACACCGGCCTATATTTTAGTTGGGCCTTTTGTGGACCCAGCGCTTAGTTTGGCCCAGGTAGCGTTGGGCCATTAACAGGCTGAATATTGTCTTGGCTTTATTACGGCCCAGATAAAACCATGGGCCTTTAGCAAGCGAAATGCATATTGGGCCTCAATTTTCACTAGTCGTCGACGGGCCTTCAAAGAGCTGAAATGTAGACCGGCCTTTTGGGCCCGATTATATCACGCGCGATTACCGTGACGAAACATATCTCGGGCCTTAGTTGGCCCATCGATATCATGGGCCTTTAAGAGGCCAAAAGCTTAATCTGAGACATCAACGGGCCGAATTATGCGACAGGCCTTTAACAGGCCCAAAGTCACATTGGGCTTAACTATTGCCACCTTTATCACGGGCCGTTAGTGGGCCCAATGTCCCGTCGGACCATATATGGCCCATGGGCAGCACGGGCCATTCTGTAGGACCTTGAAGTATGTCTAGAGGGGGGGTGATTAGACTACTTGACCAATTAAAAACTTAACCTTTTCCCAATTTTAGACTTTGGCAGATTTTAGCTATCTTTGCACAAGTCAAGCAATCTTCACACAATTCAAGCAAGCATGCAAAGAGTATATAGGCAGCGGAAATTAAAGCATGCAACTTGCAAGAATGTAAAGGGAAGGGTTTTGAGGATTCAAACGCAATTGGAGACACGGATGTTTTTGTCGTGGTTTCGATAGGTGGTGCTATCGTACATCCACGTTGATGGAGACTTCAACCCACGAAGGATATCAGTTGCGCGAGTCCACGGAGGGCTCCACCCACGAAGGGTCCACGAAGAAGCAACCTTGTCTATCCCACCATGGCCGTCGCCCACGAAGGACTTGCCTCACTAGCGGTAGATCTTCACGAAGTAGGCGATCTCCTTGCCCTTACAAACTCCTTGGTTCAACTCCACAATCTTGTTGGAGGCTCCCAAGTGACACCTAGCCAATCTAGGAGACACCACTCTCCAAGAAGTAACAAATGGTGTGTTGATGATGAACTCCTTGCTCTTGTGCTTCAAATGATAGTCTCCCCAACACTCAACTCTCTCTCATAGGATTTGGATCTGGTGGAAAGAAGATTTGAGTGGAAAGCAACTTGGGGAAGGCTAGAGATCAAGATTCATATGGTAGTAATGGAATATCTTGGCCTCAACACATGAGTAGGTGGTTCTCTCTCGAAGCTGGTAAGTTGGAAGTGTAGGTTTGTTCTGATGGCTCTCTCCACGAATGAAGAGGAGATGGAGGGGTATATATAGCCTCCACACAAAATCTAACCGTTACACACAATTTACCAAACTCGTTGGGACCGAATCAACAAACTCGGTCGGACCGATTCAGTAAACCTAGTGACCTTTAGTGATTTCGGTGGGACCGACATGCAACTCGGTAGCACCGATATGGTTAGGGTTAGGGCATAACGTAATCTCGGTGAGACCGATTACACAAACTCGGTGAGACCGATTTTGGTAATTAGCTAACCAGAGAGTTGGTCAGGTAAACTTCGGTGGGACCGATTAAGCTCTTTTCGGTGAGACTGAAATGTTACGAAAGGGAAACAGAGAGTTTACATTGCAATCTCGGTGGGACCAATCGCTCACTTCGGTTAGACCGAAACGTTACAAAGGGAAACAGAGAGATTACAATCCCATCTCGGTGAGACCGAGATCCCTTGTTTGTGGCAGTGGCTATGACATTTGAACTCGGTGGCGCCGGATAGAAAGAATCGGTAGGACCAATTTTGACTTTGGGTTTAGGTCATATGTGGAAGTGAGAAAGTAGTTGAGGGTTTTTGGAGCATATCACTAAGCACTTGAAGCAAGAGGCTCATTAAGCAACACCTCATCCCTCCTTGATAGTATTGGCTTTTCCTATAGACTCAATGTGATCTTGGATCACTAAAATGTAAAATGTAGAGTCTTGAGCTTTTGAGCTTGAGCCAATCCTTTGTCCTTAATATTTTGAGGGATCCACTTTCATCATCCATGCCATGCCATTCATTGAGCTTTCATGAAATATTTGTCTTGGAATAGCATTAGCTCAATGAGCTATATGTTGTTATGAATTACCAAAACCACCTAGGGATAGTTGCACTTTCACATTCCCAGGCCGAAAGTCACACCGGGTTGTGGGCCCAAATATTCGACGAACAATTAACGGGCCAGATCTGGCTTCGGGCCGTAAATGGGCCCAAACATTCGGCGAACAATTAACAGGCCAGATCTGGCTTCGGGCCATAAATGGGCCTTTATTAAGCAGGCTGTTATTGGGCTGGCCCACTAGTACCTGAGTAAGTACTACGGGCCTTTGACTGGGCCGGCCTTTTTAACCTATATGGGCCTCTGTTGGGCCGTGCCACGTGTCGATGTATCATTGGCGCTTTGGGTCCAATGAGTGGATGGCATCTGTCCCAATGGTGAGCCGACACGTGTTTCCTTCAGCCAATGATGATTTTACACGTGGAAAATCCCCATTGGTCGGGGCTGTTAACGGGTTAACGGATCCAAAACCGGACCCGATAGCTTAACGGCGTTCCGTTACGGTGGATGCCACGTGTCGGTCACCCTTGACGAAAGCACTTCTGTGACGCGCGATTTATCGTCATGGAAGCGGACACTTCCGTGATGATAATTTTGGTAATGTCATGGAACACTTCTACGACAGCACATGTATGACTATCTTGATTCTGTCATAAATTTGTCATCGATGTACATGCATGACAGAAAACGTGATCTACTGTGACAAACACGTATCATCACGGAAGTGTATTTTTTTGTAGTGAATGTGTGTAGCATGGAAGATATCGAGATCTCTTGGTTGTTATGTTGAAAATGAAAGTATGCCACTCAAAATATTATTCAATCTCTATTTCAAAACTCGAGCTCTGGCACCTCTGCAAATCCCTACTCCCCTCTGCGAAGGGCCTATCTATTTACTTTTATGTTGAGTCACCATCCTCTTATTAAAAAGCACCAGTTGGAGAGCACCGTTGTCATGCGCATGCATTGCTATTAATTTACATTGAGTATGACTGTGACTGGATCTCTTTTACCTTGAATTACAATGTCTAGTCAGTCCTTGATCCTCAGGGGTGCTCTACATTTATGTTTTGCGGTCTCAGAAAGGGCTAGCAAGATACCATCTTGTTATATCATGTTATGATTGTTTTGAGAAAGTGTTGTCATCCGAGATTTATTATTATTGCTCGCTAGTTGATTATGCCATTGATATGAGTAAATATGAGACCTAAATGTTATTATGAATATGGTTAGTTCATAATCTTTGCTGAAAACTTGAATGCTGGTTTTTCATATTTGCAACAACAAGATCAAACAGAGTTTGTAAAAGTTTTTCTTTATCACTTTCAGTTTGTCAACTGAATTGCTTGAGGACAAGCAAATGTTTAAGCTTGGGGGAGTTGATACGTCTCCAACGTATCTACTTTTCCAAACACTTGTGCCCTTATTTTGGACTCTAACTTGCATGATTTGAACGGAACTAACCCGGACTGACGCTATTTTCAGCAGAATTGCCATGGTGTTATTTTTGTGCAGAAATAAAAGTTCTCGGAATGACCTGAAAATCCACGGAGACACGTTTTGGAATTAATGAAAAATACTGACAAAAGAATCAACATCAGGGGGCCCATACCCTGTCCACGAGGGTGCAAGGCGCCCCCCCTGAGGCGCGCCCCCTGCCTCGTGGGCCCCCTGTGACTCCACCGACCTCAACCCCAACTCCAAATATTCACGTTCGGGGAGAAAAAAAATCAGAGAGAAGGATTCATCGCGTTTTACAATACGGAGCCACCGCCAAGCCCTAATCTTCCTCGGGAGGGCTGATCTGGAGTCCGTTCGGGGTTCCGGAGAGGGGAATCCATCGCCGTCGTCATCATCAACCTTCTTCCATCACCAATTTCATGATGCTCACTGCCGTGTGTGAGTAATCCCATCGTAGGCTTGCTGGACGGTGATGGGTTGGATGAGATTTACCGTGTAATCGAGTTATTTTTGTTAGGGTTTGATCCCTAGTATCCATTTTGTTCTAAGATTGATGTTGCTATGACTTTGTTATGCTTAATGCTTGTCACTAGGGCCCGAGTGCCATGATTTCAGATCTGAACCTATTATGTTTTCATGAATATATGTGAGTTCTTGATCGTATCTTGCAAGTCAATAGTCACTTACTATGTGTTATGATCCGGCAACCCCGAAGTGACAACAATCGGGACCACTCCCGGTGATGACCATAGTTTGAGGAGTTCATGTATTCACTAAGTGTTAATGCTTTGGTCCGATACTCTATTAAAAGGAGGCCTTAATATCCCTTAGTTTCCAATAGGACCCCGCTGCCACGTGAGGGTAGGACAAAAGATGTCATGCAAGTTCTTTTCCGTAAACACGTATGACTATATTCGGAATACATGCCTACATTACATTGATGAACTGGAGCTAGTTCTGTGTCACCCTATGTTATAACTGTTGCATGAGGAATCAAATCCAACATAATTATCCATCATTGATCCATTTCCTACGAGCTTTTCACATATTGATCTTTGCTTAGTTACTTTTCCGTTGCCACTGTTACGATTACTACAAAAACTGCTACTGTTACTTTTGCCACCGTTACTTCCATACTACTTTGCTACTAAATACTTTGCTGTAGATATTAAGTCTTTCAGGTGTGGTTGAATTGACAACTCAACTACTAATACTTAAGAATATTCTTTGGCTCCACTTGTGTCGAATCAATAAATTTGGGTTGAATACTCTACCCTCGAAAACTGTTGCGATCCCCTATACTTGTGGGTTATCACTTCGACTATGAGATTATGCAACTCCCAGATGCTGTAGGAATACCATGTGTGTTATCAAACGTCACAACGTAACTGGGTGATCATAAAGATGCTCTACAGGTATCTCCGAAGGTGTTTGTTGAGTTGGCATGGATCGAGATTAGGATTTGTCACTTCGAGTATCGGAGAGGTATCTCTGGTCCTTCTCGGTAATACACATCATAAGCTTGCAAGCAACCGACTAAGGAGTTAGTCATGAGATGATGTATTAAGGAACGAGTAAAGAGACTTGCCAGTAACGAGATTGAACTAGGTATGAAGATACTGACGATCGAATCTCGGGCAAGTAACATACTGATAGACAAAGGGAATTACGTATGTTGTCATAACGGTTCGACCGATAAAGATCCTCTTAGAATATGTAGGAGCCAATATGGGCATCTAGGTTCCGCTATTGGTTATTTACCGGAGAGGCGTCTCGGTCATGTCTACATAGTTCTCGAACCCGTAGGGTCCGCACGCTTAACATTCATTGACGATTTAATATTATATGAGTTATGTGATTTGGTGACCGAATGTTGTTCGGAGTCCCAGATGAGATCATGTACATGACGAGGAGTCTTCAAATGGTCAATAGGTAAAGATTGATATATAGGATGATGGTATTCGGACACCGAAAGTGTTCTAGAGGGTACCAGGTACTTATCGGGTCACCGGAAGGGTTTTAGGCACCCCGGGCAAAAGATATGGGCCTTATGGGCCAAGAGGGGAAACACACCAGCCACAAGGGGTTGGTGCGCCCCCCATATGGGCCGGCCAAGGTGGAGAAGGAAAGGATAAGGAGGAAAGGAAAGAAAGGGAATAGGATTCCCCCTTCCTTTCCCCTTCCCCCTCTGTCCTTCCCCCTCCGGCAAATATGGTAGGGGGGCCACGCCACTTGGGAGGACCCCAAGTAGGATTCGGCCTACTTGGGGCGCCCTCCTGGCTGCTCCCTCCTCCCCCACCTATATATATATATACATATATATATATATATATATATATATATGTTGGGTTCTACGGTAGGGTGCGTCGACTGCAAATTTAAATTTTCCTACGCGCAGAACATCCAGGACATGCTACGGGAGATGGATCACAGTTTGTTACCACTAGACGCTTGATGCCGTGCAAATGAAGAAGAGTTGGGGCAGCGCGTCTGCGTGGATCGTCTCCTCCTCGTCCGATCTCCCTCGAACAGCCGGTCGTCCGATCCCACGTCTGAGTTTGCGAGGCGGCGCAAGTGCACCGCCTCTAACGGTATCAGCGCGTGCAGGAGGAACACCGTGCGGCGGACTGCTAGGTCCGATCACACAGTCGGCGGCGAGTGGAGGTGGCTATTCGCAACACATGCAAACCCTAGTCGTAGCCAAAGCGATCAACCACATGAGTGTGCCGCACCTCCACTTTATATAGGCATCCGTCGCAGGCTCAACACTTGGGCCTCGCACGGACCCTAAAGCCCAAAGTCTACTCGGTCACGTTCCTAGTCGATTCGGATCACATCCGACCGGTGTCCTATGAACCTACCTCGTAGGTTCCTTCCCTTAACTGCTGACCCCTTAGGTTCAAGTCGGCTTGGTCACGATTCGGATCACCTCAGGCACACTTGCGGTTGGTAGCGGCCTCTAGCAAGGCGTGCCGACCACCAAGCAGACTATGAAGCTGGTTAGGCGAACCTGTACAACATGTCACACTTCTGTTCCCTTTGCCACACGATATATGTTGTCGGGCTCAAGGCGAGGCTGTCATCCTTGTGCTAGCCCGACCTCTTTCTCGTTCTAGTGATGCCGACCACTATCCGGATTATCTCATAATCCTTGTCGCATGGCCATGCTTATCCTGGTCGGATCACACGAGGGGCCCAGAGTATATCTCTCCTGATCGGAGGGGCAAATCCCATCTTGCTTGACCACGTCTCGCAGCATGGGTCTGGACAAGCCCGAAACCTACCTTTGTAACTACCCAGTTATGGAGTAGCGTTTGGTCGGCCCAAAGCAAGTCTGTCACCATCCCGAGTACATGCGTCAGCTCAGGTCTTAGGACATAGAACGTATGTTGTACTAGAGACTCACAGATGACATATCGCTGCGTCTCATAGTTGGGTCTATCCAACTCGGACCTTATCTCGACTCGGATCCGACTACGTCGAATCTGACCAGACCTTTCCAAGTCCATATTATCCGGTTAGCATCCAATGCTCCATGGCTAGTGAGACCAAGCCATCGACCGGGTCATATGCCGGTCCTAGTTTGCGCGTCCACACAGCCCTTTCGACTAGGGACCTTTTAGAATAGTCATCATACAATGCATAGTCCCACAAACAAGTCACGTACTTGCTGATACACATCATTGATAATGTCCAAGGACTATCTTTATTCATAAACACATAGGAAATATCATCATACATGATTGCCTCTAGGGCATATCTGCAACAATATGTGGGAGGGGGCGCCTAGCACACCCAGACAATTGTTTAGCCGTGTGCGGCGCCCCCTCCACCGTTTACACCCTCGGTCATATTTTCGTAGTGCTTAGGTGAAGCCCTGCGTGGATCACTTCACCATCACCTTCACCACGCCGTTGTGCTGACGGAACTCATCTACTACCTGGATATCTTGCTGGATCAAGAAGGCGAGGGACGTCACCGAGATGAACGTGACGCGGAGGTGCCGTGCGTTCGGTACTTGATCGGTTGAAGCGCGAAGAAGTTCGACTACATCAACCGCGTTGTGAAACGCTTCCGCTTATGGTCTACGAGGGTACGTAGACACACTCTCCCCCTCGTTGCTATGCATCTCCTTAATAGATCTTGCATGTGCGTAGAATTTTTTTGTTTTCCATGCAACGTTTCCCAACAGAACGCAGATCGGATCCAATTGGATCCATCAAAGACAAACGTTGACCGAATCTCACGAGATCCGCTGGAGATGCACCTCCACACGCCCTCCGACGACGCTAGAAGCATTGCCGAAACGGGTGCTAGGCGGGGAGAACCTTATTTCATCTTCAAGAGTTGCTTCCGCATCTTCTTCCTGAGCATGTCATAGACCCTAACAAAACTGAAAGAAACACATAAAACGGAGCCCTCTCGTAGGCAAAGGCCGAGATCCACCGTGCCTCTATGGTCCTAGGACCATAGGAGAAGGGGCGGACCATCTGTGACGCCAGCGAGAGGCGAAGGAAACCCTAGCTGAGAGCCCACGGGTATCATGTATGAAGGGGTACTCGCTTATTTTTCTTTCAACCTGTCTACTTACACTACTAGGGAAAACCTTATACACAGCATCTTAGCAGTAGCGCTGGACAAAATGAAGCGCTACTATACTTAGTAGTAGCGCGTGTAAGTAAACGGTGCTACTGCTATCCTTTTAGCAGTAGCGCGTTTTAGCAAAACGCGCTGCTGCTAAGTTTGAACTGGGCGCACATGGCTAGCCCCACTTAGCAGCAGCGCGTATCCTTACCCAGCGCTACTGCTATGCTCCGCAGCAGTAGCGCTTTTCTCAAACCCGCGCTGCTACTAACCCTACCTTATCGTACTCGCGAGGCCCACCCTCTCCCTCTCCCTCTCAGTCACTCTCCCCCGCACGCCCCGTCGTTCGCCGCCACCGCGCTGATCCTCTTCCACTGAGGTACTCCCTCCATCCCTCCTCCCCTCCCTCCTCCTCCCACCGCGCCCTCCTCCCTCCTCCCTCCTCCCTCCTCCTTCGGCCAAGCCCTCCGCCGGCAGCCCTCCTCCCACCACCCCTCCCCCTCCTCTCTTCTCCATCCTCCCTCCATCCTCCTCCCTCTTCCCAACCCCTCCTCCCTCCATCTCTAATTTTTTCTGTAGTTTTTACCATTGTATAATGTAGTTTTTTTACTGTTTTTAGTAAGTGTTTAATAGAATTAGTAAGAAAATTAATAGAACTAGTTGAACTAGTTTATTTTTAGTAAGAACTAGTTTATTTTTATTTATAGTAAGTGCTTAGTTGAACTAGTTGAATTAATAGAACTAGTCTAATTAAAATTTTACTATAGAACTAGTTTATTTCTAGTAAGAAAATTAATAGACTAGTTTACTTTTAGGTGTATTTAACATAATTTTAGGTTGATTCGTTTTGAAGTGGACATGCCATATTTTGAACATGTCACATTTGTTGTTATTTTTTAGTTAAAGCAATTATTCCCGCATCAACGTCGACGATGCCTATCCCGCATCCTTGTCGTCGACTCAGGGGATGAGGCCTGCTTGATCAGAGGGGCCATTTCCAGGACTGGGCTCCACCGGGCTGGTACTGGGAGGTGCTACCTTCCGGGGGCGCAGCTTGGTGAGGAGCCAGCCCGTCGTTGACCCAAACCTTCTTTGGTGGTGGTCGCGTGGGCCAGTGATGGTGCAGAGGCTTTCGTCCCCCGCGGAGGTGGTACGTCTCCGTGTCAGCGAGGAGGATGAGCACGTCCATAGCTACATGGTTGCGTTGGAGGGCAGGTTCAACAATACCTGACAGGTTCTTTAGGGATCTCACTGGAGCTATGATCCTGTGATGGTTCCTCTCTTTGGGTGTCCACCGCCAGCGCCGATACCCGTCGTTCGCTGGGGTTTTAGCTGTATTAGTGATGTTATATGTATGATACTATTCGAGATGTATTAGTGATAATATTCGACGATGTACGGACGCAAGTATTGCTTATTGAATGCATGCTAATTTGAATACTAATTTATTTTATGATTTAGTTTTGCTTATTGAATGCTCAAATTGGAGAACTACTCCTATTTTGAATGCTCAAATTGGAGAGCACTATGCAAGGCGTATGCATTTGATTAGTTGATATCTTATAGGGTTTTTGTTTTTGCAGAAATCAAGGAGCCCCTCCATCATCCCCGCTGTCGTCCCCGTCACCAACCCCCCCCCCCCCCGACCTCAAGGTGAGACTAGCCAATTTTCCTTGTCAATATGAGTCCTATAAGATATTTTGAAATGTTTTTGTTCATATTTTCAACCATTGAAATGCAATGGCCATCAAGTTTGAATGCTCATATGATGTAGATATAAACATGTATATCTTGGGTTGCTCAAATAGGATATGTGCTTGCCCAAGTGGCCGGCCATGTTTGCAGGTAACACCTTCGAGTGGCCTATGTTTTGCCGGAGTGTTGATTAATTTCCGTTCCGGCAAATTTTAGGCGCTCGGCATGTCATGCCGGATTTTTCCGTGAATTTTGGCATGACTTGTTCTAGAATATGTAGGAAATATCGAGTGGCTTGGATTTTCTAGAAAGATAATTAAACGACATTTCGGGTTGACTTTAAGTCTGTCGAGGCTCCATACATGACAGTCAACAAATGAGTGAGGGAGAAAGTCTGCACCATATATGAGAGAAGAAGAATCCTGACTGTTGTCGTGGGGGTCATTTTTCCTTCTTCTCCTTGTGCTAGACCTTTGTTATGCACTAGGGGAAGGAGGAATAACGACCATCACCGGCGGTCAAAAAATCAGTGAGGGAATGTGTCCACCATATATGAGAGAGGGCGAAGAATCCCGACTGTTATCGTGGGTGTTGTTTCTCCTTCTGCTCCTTGTGCTAGACCTTTGTTATGCACTAGGGGAAGGAGGAGTAACGACCATCACCGACGGTGGTAAATGTCAGAAAGGAATCAGTGAGGGAGAGTCTCCACCATATATGAGAGGACGAAGAATCCCGACTGTTGTTGTGGGGGTCGCTTCTCCTTCGTTCCCCTGTGCTAGACATTTTAGTGTAATGCACTTGAGGACGAAAGGAGGAGCGACCATCACCAATGGTTGAATGTATACACCACGTGAGCTAAGAGTTTACAAGAAAAGACTCGGCAGACCGATAGTCAACCCGCGATGAATAATAATGATCTAATTTAGTTTTTGTAGTACATATATTTAATTGTACAAGTTTAATCTTTGAATTATGAACCTAGTAAATGTAAATGTCGGACTGACGAAAGTCTCAGGGAGTGCGATTTGGTCTTGGCGACGAGTGCATCTGACGAGCCTCACACGGTAGAAGGTTGGCGCTTCAGCATTAAGCTCCAGGAGACCTTCGATGTTGAAACGGTACGCAACGACGACAAGTGTTTTTTCGTAATTAAGCACGACTTCTACTACAACGTGTAATTTTCGTCTTTTACAATTCGTCTAGCTAATTCCATGCCATGCAAGACGCTATGTTCGGAGAGGATGGATTTTGAAGATCATGAAAATATGGAAACAAAGATAATTCACCTAAGGACCCATCATGGTATGGATTTTGATGTAAATCTATACAATTCTGAGAGCGTAACCCATTTTGGTTGCCTGAATTGGGAAGCACTTTGCAAGACGTATGATTTTCATGAGGGTATGCTTGTCATCATGGATCTTGGTGATCCTGACATCGCCCAAGACAATATGGACATTTGGGTCCTTGTTGATACGCTTCCAATTCTACCGCTATGTGAGTTTCTTAAACATAGCTATTAAGTAAGTTATATTGTTTATTTCAAAATAGTTGACAACTTATTTCCATTGATAGCTTATTTTCATTCTTCAAAGAATGTGCGGAAGATGGTAGACAGAACCTACTACACCGATGGCTCAGAATTAACTTATAAGGAGAAAAATCGTCTGATCTCATTTATTACTGATCTTGAGAATTACAATATCTATTATCAAACTCCTCCACATTATGGTCAATACGTGCCACTAGTGCACGTGTTGAACTACTGTAACATCCATGAAGATGTCATGGTAAGATTTTTTACTATTACGACATCCGTGCATCTTTTGCATAAACTCTTCTAAAATTCAACTACATTGCTAACTACGAAGTTATTACTATATTTTTCAACAAAAAATCCCGAATGATTGTGTGCCTCATCTGATGTTTCCGAAAGGTCGCCTTGATGTTAGGAACTTACGACCAGGTCATCCTACGCATCACTGCTGTTCATACCGGATTTCTAAAATAGATGAAGATATGACAATCAAAGATTGGAAAAAAATGTATGGTCAATCGTAGGGAGCTACTTGGAAGCAACATTGTGTCAAGCGCAAGAATTGGAGACAGGATAATCTCCATTCTCCATAATGGAAGTTAGGGCCTATCATGTTTTATGCTATTTTACCTAAGAGAGGGTAGTAGGTCCTATGAGAGAGGAGTAGGTCCTATGTACAATTTGTTATTATGTGCTACAATGTGTTAGAGTTGATGATAATGAGGAGGAGTTGTGATTATGACTAGTGACCAACTTGCTATATGATGTCTCATTGATGATCATGAGGAGGTGTTATATGACAATGATGTATTATGATGATAAGTTGTTAATGATATGATGATGATGATTTATTATATCATTGGGTGAAAGAACCGCAGATTGGTTTCAAGTGGATGGATCCATCCACTTGAAACTAGTCCATGGTTCTTTCACCCAGTGATGTGATAACTCATTATGACGTAAAAACAATATCTAAATTTCTATTGTATGAAAACTTGTATAATGGTGTATGAATACAACATAAAATGAAAAAGAATAGAATACACAATAATAGTAGTAGCGCGGGCGTAGAGGCGCGCTGCTAGTACTTACCAGTAGCACGTTACGGAAAAAGCGCTACTACTAAGTACGTATAGCAGTAGCGTGTGTCGACCAACGCTACTGCTAACCTTTAGCTATAACACCTTAGCAGTAGCGCGGCACCCCGCGCTACTGCTAGGCCAAAAACTCGCGCTACTGCTAGGCTTTTCCCTAGTAGTGTTAGGCCATCTATGTACAATGGAGTCATGGGGAGGCACTTGTTTGAACGCTTAGAAAAAAAACTTCTTACATTCGTGTAGGAGTTTGTTCCTCCATTGCAGGGGCGTTTGTCTGAGTAGACGTGGCCACCAACTCACGAAGTTCTATTGGATCCACATAAAGGGGATTAGCTAAGTGAGGTTAACTCCTCAAAATCATTTTTTTAGAAGAACAGGGAGGCCTTTCCCCGATTCCATTACTTGAATGAAATCACAGTAGTCTCTTACAACAAGTTCAACATACTTAGGGGCATTACAGACAACCTGGGGGGGGGGGGTGAGAACCACCACAACAGCCTGTGGGGTCTCAGCAAACTAAACATAAATAAGTTTTTGTCTTAGCAATCGAGCATGAAAACCACAACCCACACACACACACTAAATTGCAAGCGTCATCGCGTCCTGTCCAGGGTTTCCCGATTTCCTGAATTTGAAGGGTGGCGCCAGGGCAACTTGTGGTGACCAGCATGACGTGAGTGTCGACACAGGGCTGCACATGGTGTTTTTGCTCGACGGATCCCTTTTCTTGGAAGGGGATTGGAAACTGACATCCTCCTCCGTGGTTTTGAGCTTGCTCCAGCGCGCTCCAACATCATCTTTCTCCATCAGCCACTCCAGATTCTCAGAGGTTGCCGAGCTAAACTTGTCAGTGAGCTCAGGAAACTCTCCAGTTTTGCTCTCTCCGCTTCCGGCGACAGGATAGACCAGAATTTGAGCATTCTGATCAACAAGCCCCAAACCTGAGAAATGGAAGTCCAAATGGTGTTGTTAAAAATTATAGAGTTCCTATATTTCCACAAACACCATAGGACTGCAGAAGTAACAGTATTCAAAGCCGAATTCTTCTTATTAGTAACCCAGAGGCGTGCAACAGACTCAAAGTTCACGCCTATCTGAATTTTGAAGAAATCTTCAATGAAAGGCCAAATGTTCTTAGCTACTACACATTCAAAAAACAAATGGAGGCTGGTTTCATTCTCAGCACAGAACACACAGTCCAAGGGTTTGATGATGTGCCTTTTCCTAAGGTTATCCCTGGTCATCAACTTATTATGAGAAAACAACCAAAGGAAGACATGGATTTTTGGAGGTATAGCCAATTGCCACACATCAGGGATAACCAGTGGCTGCACTCCTCCGAAATTAATAACATGGTAAAGGAAACTGCTAGAATAGGCACCCTTATTTTCTAGTTGCCAAATGAGAGCATCTGAATCCTCATCAAAGACAATCCCTTTAGCAATTTTCACTATCTGATACCGTATAAACCGACCAAAATTGAACCGTCAACGGTGAAGTACCAAACTAGGTATCTTTCGAGAATCTGATTTGAGTCCCCATACCCACTTTCCGTCTATAACCAAACTTCAGATCTTGAATTATGAATCTAATGCCTTTCCAGAATCTGGAGACATTCAAGCTCTGGCCAACTGCTCCATTTTTTTGAGACCTTGATTGTTTTAAAGGATCGTTTAGAGTCCTACACCCTGACTTGGGCACGTGTATGTCAAACTTTTTTGTCTGATTTTATTTCTCATGTCTTTGTAAATGACCTTGCGATTATTTGAGAAATAAAGTCTTGATGTTAAAAAAAACATTCGCACGTTTTTTTTGCTGCATGGTAAACCATTTGCACGTTTGCCATTGCTTGTGTTTCCTACCTTCAGCAAAAAGTATAAAATTGCTTGTGTTTCCAAACGTATACGTGCCGACTGTTTTTTCTGGAAACCCCGCCGAGCGTATTTAGGTTTGCCTGCACCGTGCAAGTATGCAGCGCGACACAGGTTGAGGTGAGCGGCGGCGGCCGAATGCCAGGCACAAATGCACGACCACCTGGCCGCCCTCCTCCGCGGCGGCGGCGGCGGCCGTCACCCGCGCGCAGTCCACGGCGCCGCCGCGAAGCTCGGCTGCCTCGCCTCCACCTACCTCTGCAACAACCTCCTACTCTCCTACATCAGCGGCAGCCTCCACGCGGAAGCGCGCCGCCTGTTCGACGAAATGCCCCAGCGCAACGTCGTCTCCTGGTCAGTCCTCGTCTCCGGCGCCTCTCGCCTCGGCGACCTGCGGGAGGCCTTTTTTCTCTTCTCCGACATGCTTCGTAGCAGGGAGCGCGGAAGCTGCGACCGCCCCAACTCGTTCGTGCTGGGCGCGCTGGTCGCCGGGTGCGCCCGTGCCAAAGACACCGCCGCGGGCTCACAAGCGCACGCCTCCGCTCTCAAGTTTGGTGTGGCCGAGGACGAGAGCGTTGCGGGGGCGCTGGTGGATATGTACTCCAAGTGCGGGCGCGTGGACTTGTCCTGGCGGGCGTTTGCGGTCTCGCCGCAGAGGTGCGTCGCCAGCTGGACGAGCATAATCAGCTGCCTTGTCAACCATGGATGTTCAGAGCACCGTGATGCAGCAATTGCCTTGCTAAAGAAGATGCTGCTCTTGAAGGTCTGGCCAACAAACGCAACGTTCTCTTGCATCCTCAAGGTATTTGATGCACCTGAGTTGCTCCCTGGTGGGAAGCAAATCCACGGCTGCTTATTGAAGATGGGAACTGAGGTTGATCCCGCTTTAGGAACCGCCCTTATAGCGATGTATGGTAGATGTGGTGGAGTGAATGAGATGGCTAGGTTGTCTTGCCGGATAAGGCATGATGCCTTCTCCAGGACTTCACTTCTTGTAGCTTTTGCGCGAAATGGATGCAACATGGAGGCAGTTTGGAACTTCCGTGAGATGGTCATGGAAAATATGGCAATTGATCAGTCAGCCGTAACTAGCCTACTGCAGGTTTGTTCATCATTAGGACGGCTGAGAGTGGCCAAGGAGGTCCACTGCTATGCTCTGAAGACTTTCTTTAAGCTGGATACATTACTGCTCAATGCAACTATCACTGTTTATGGCAGATGTGGGGATGTCACAAGTGCAGAGATTATATTTAATCGTCTGGAAAACAAAGACATTATATCATGGACGGCATTATTAAGTTGCTATGCTCAAAATGATCTTGCTCTGGAGACACTCTTGCTCTTCAGGGAAATGCTTCGGAAAGGCTTAGGATCTCCCATCTTTTGCATTACCAGTATGCTAAGGGCCTGTTCTAGCACCACAAATTATGCTGTTGGGTGGCAAATTCATTCGAGGGTGGTGAAGTTAGGAATTGATGATGCCAATTCAGTTGAGAATGCCCTTTTGACTATGTATGCCAAGTGCGGAAGTGTTCATATTGCACTGAAGATTTTCAATTCAATGAGGAGTAGAGGCATTATCTCGTGGAATGCACTAATCACAAGTTTTTCACAGCATGGAAATGAGGTGGCAGCCATTCAGCTATTTGACCTGATGCAAGAAGAAGCAGTTTGTCCAGATGATTACACTTTTGTCGGGTTGTTATCATCTTGCAGCCGAATGGGCCTAGTTGCTGAGGGTTGTGAGTATTTCAAACTGATGAACACCAAGTACAATGTGAAGCCTAAGATGGAGCACTACACATGCATGGTTGATCTTTTTGCCCGCGCTGGAAGATTTTCTGATGCACTCGAGTTTATTGATGCTATGCCTTGTCATCCGGACCAACTCGTGTGGGAAGCTTTGCTAGCTTCATGTAGGACTCATGGTAATGTGGAGTTGGGAAGGCTGGCAGCAAAGAAGATTCTTGAAATAAGACCAGATGATCCTTCACCATACATTACATTATCCAGCATTCATGCTTCAATTGACATGTGGGAAGAGAAGGCCTGGAATCGTACTGTGTTTGACGTCCAGCGAGTAAGAAAAGATGTGGGAAGTAGTTGGGTTGCTGGAGAAGAATTTTCAGATAATACATGTGATGTATTGCAAGTTGGAATAACGTAAGATTGGTGATGCGTTGATGTGTCGTTTTCTACACATCAGGTGGAGTTACACTTGATAGTTGTATTGAGGCATAATGGACTCAACCGTGTGAGATTGACTGACCGCTTGCCGCGGTTGTCATGTCTGGGAATTGAGCCCAATGTCATATCTCCACTAGAAAGATGACTTGGTACGAAGGACAAGATTATTATCCTTTATATGCCATAGGACTTGGTTGCAATATGTTTCTTATCTTAAGGTGAGATACTCTGTTACTAACACTGTTGTAAACTGCAAACAGAGTTCTTACCACCATGTACAATTCTTGTATATTGTCAGGTGAGTTTTGATGTTATTGGAAATTTAGAGGTGTAAACCCATTATTGGAAGCAAATGCAATGCCAGGCATCAATACCCTTTTTGCATTCAACCTGCAATGGAAGGTCAGTATGAACATTGCCCAGCTCTTCTAACATATGCTCTCTGATTTGTAAATTAAGTTGTAATATGCTATGTTTGAACATATATGCAGCAAAGAAGACACAATGCTAATGTCAGGTTAACTGCAACATCAACAATCTGTATACGAGGATCTCGTATGTGCTTACTATTCAGCATTCACAATTCAAAACACTGGAGCTTCACTACTGAATATATGTCAGTATATGATGATGCATGCGATTTTGTTGAGCTTAGGGATGCAAAGTGGTGTCCCATGTCAGCCCTCTTCCTTCAGTTGATAAAAAAAAAGTCTGGCCCCTATTTGCTGTAATCAGTGCATTTTATACTGGTAGCTTAGTTTAGTGGGCCTTAGCAGGATGCCACTTTGCATCCCTAGTTGAGCTTGTAATGTAAGTAATTCATTAGTCAACTGCAAATTCTGCTAGTCATATTGATCCTTGATTGATCTCTTTTGAGGTAATTTATCCATGACTGGGCTACCATTAACTAGATATAATCATATTTCCCAGATAGCCAAAATACAAGATGGGTGGAACAGTCAACAGAAGAACTGTAGAGCAACTATTTTTCGAGTACTTGGATCTCATGAAGTGATCTGACTTCAGTTTACATCATACCAGTACAAATTCTTACATGGAAAACTAGTTGGAACTTATGTGCTCTATGTATATAGTGTTATTATTTGCATATCACTTCTCTCCAAACGGTACATTTGAATGCGCTTTATTTGTCACACCAAAAAATGAATTGAATTATAGTAGTGTAGTGCATGCTTTCTAACATTAGTTGGTGTTACATCTGAACTGTTTGGGAGTTCTGCAATCCTATAGAGTGCTGCAATGACGCCCCATGCTGTTAGTTCTCTTCGACTTCATGAAAAGGAAGTGGAACAACCTTCACAGCTCTGAACTTCCCTGCATTGTTTAGGTGTTCGTTCTCCAGCCTGACAGAGAAGTTATTCATGATGTTCTTTTAGTGTAAGTTCAGGCTTGTATATCCATCACAATGAAAAATTCAAGACTTAGGATTCACTGGCAAAAACTTTACCTATAGAAGTTCCAAAGGCCCCGTCGAATCACCTCAAGAGCTGCCAAAAAGAACAGAGTTACTCTAGAATCCAGGCTTCCAATGTTAGGGTGGATGACAGTTTGAAGCCAAGCAAGCCTCAAAAGAAGGTTCAAACCCTGTAAAATGTCAGGCTCTCTGTAAGTACATGCAATCTTCGCTCGCAAATTTTTTATGCAAACCTTAATTATTTTAGAGAACATACCATGGATATGAAATAAATGTATTTTTGTTTAAGTATCAGATCATTACGAAGCCAAGGGTTCTTGGAGTTAAACTGTAGAAGACCCCAGTCCTTGACAAAGTCCCAGTACAGTTGGTAGATAGTGGCGACACTTGACACGATGACGACAAGTGACAGCCATCCAGCACTGTTATCATTCTCATATGCCACTTTTGTTCCTGCAGCAAGCATTGCTGACACGTACTTCCCGAGGTTGACAATGTGGTTTATGTCCCCTTCGTCAAACCACCTCCTTGCACACTGTCAGGACAACCGTAATAATAAGAAAGAACATCAGTACCTATAAGAAGTCTGAAGAACAGACATTGTGATGTGGTAAGTCATGTTCAATCTTATATACCTGCATGGCTCTCCAGTAGTAGGGCAGGAAGGATACTGCATAAGCCAAATCTCTAAAATGTTTCACTCTTGTGCAGTATCCATAGTCTTGTGTCTTATAGCTGCTGGTTATGTAATAACATGCCAGGTATTCCAGGGTCCTAAGCAGCGGTACCTATTTTCCAGCAAATCATTACTTTATTACTCATTCCAAATTAAACACCATCATTGCTTCTCTATGTGCTACACTGTAGTAATATGTACTCCCTCCGTTCACTATTATAAGATGTTTTAACTTTCTTCTGAATTGGATGTATATAGACGCATTTTAGTGTGTTTGTTCACCCATTTCAGTCTGTATGTAGTCCATATTGAAATATCCAAAACATCTTATAATAGTGAACGGAGGGAGTAGTAAATAGTAACTCAAACAAACATCCATGTTGACAATAGCAATTATTGATGCTGATCAATTCATGTTGAAAATGGACCCTACTGAGCATTTTGGTTTAAGCTAGCACAGCTGAACTTGACAAACATTTAGCTTCTATTAGTTGATTATTACCTGGCTACAAAGCTGATCAGCCATGAAGAAATCAACCATGACAACCTGCATATAAACATGAATTTAGCTTTTTTTGGTATGGAGTTTGATAGGACTCCGTCCACTCATTTTTTTAAAATGCTCTTCAGCTATAGCAAAGTACCTTGTAAAAGGGAGTTAGAATGATGTTTCTGATCGCTATTAGGAAGTGATAACGACTTGATCGGTAAAGGATTTTGAAAGGGCAGACCAATACTAATAAGAACACCTGAATAAACAGAAGCGTCAGCCTCATACGGGTATAGCAACATTGACAATAAACATTACATATGTAACGTTGAATATAGCATACCAGAAGAAGGCACCCTGGGATTGCTTGGACTGTACTTGAAGAATACCCTTTGACAATGAGTGTCAGGTGTGCAAACATGACACCAACAACAATCGTCATAGAGGTAGTGCATATCAAGAACACATCACGATACTTGAGCTCTTTCGTAGGTGCAAATTCGAATATGAATGCGTAGTTTATGCGTGTCTTTCTCCACATGAAGATGTTGCATCCATAGAGGAAGAGATGCAGGAAGAAGAGGCTGAACATGCTGCAGATTGGGATCGTTTAATGTCAGTACTGGATCATTGAGTTTTAGCTTTTTTTTGTTTCTTAAGAGTATAGTAGCAATTGAACTGACATGTTTGGTGCTTACCTAAGGACAGGGTAGGATGTTGACATGTAGACCTTGTTTGACTGATGAGTGTACATCCCAGCTATGTGCGCCATGATACAGTAACCGATAAATAGTGCTACAAAGCCACCAGTGAATAGTCCTGAAAATTTGACAGTAGTGCATAAGGATTCCGAAATTATCTTTATCATGGAATTGGAAGGAATGCAGAGCTTATAAACAACTATTACCTATGAAAAATGTGGTAGCATGTGATTCTTCTTTCTGATTTGGCTTCAGGTACTTCATTGCTTTCCTTTTGTCACCACTTGCGAAATGTCTCACAAACAGCTCCTCGACATCGTCCATTAACCTGATTGCCTATTAAGAGGAAGTTTTCAGTCAGAACTCGGAACCTTTTTTGGTAGAGTGAAATGCTTCAGATCTTCTCAAGTGTGCTGTATGATTGGAAAATACCTTGTCGGAGCTATTAAAGTAGGAGCTCTCCACTACTTTCAGGTAAATTGTCTGCACTTCCTTTGCTGTAACCTGCAACGTCAAAAAATATTTTGTTTCTTCAGCATTGCTTATATGTGATAACTTTCAGGCAATGCGATAAGGAGAGAGGCATTGGCAGGAACCTTGTCAAATTTCTTCAAAATCTTCACAAAAGCCAGCATGTTCAAGCTCCTGCAACAAGAGTGCTTTCCCTGTCAGTACCCACTCGGTGCACAAAGCAGAACAACATACCAAGTCATCAGCTACACCTACCGATATGTCTTGAGGTACCCCAAGCCCTTGTACAGCTCAACCAGGGCTCCTCTGATCATCTTCTCTGCCTGGTGCACCTTTTTCTTGTTGATGCTCAACTTCTCACTGCCATCGCCACCATTCCCCCCAGTCTTCCTTGACTGGCTTAGCATGTCATCGAACAGAAGTTCACGGATGGCGAACACGGTCCTCGACGGCGTGGTGACTGGAATGTTGATCCTCACGCTCCTACCCTGGCAAGTGACCGCCCTTCCCGAGAATGTCCTCAGCTTGTTGGCAGCTTCTTCTCTCGGCTTCTCAATCCTGCCCGAGTCACCCAGACCTTCGGAGATGGAAAGATGGCCCTCCCCTTCATCAGTGTTCTTTGCCGTAGCATCGTCGGCGAGCTTTTCTTGACTTTCATGTTCTTGCTCTATAATGCCCCTGAGGGATTGATCTCCTGCAATTTTGGTGGCAAGCCACAAATCAATTTCTACGCGACTTCGAAGGTCGAAGAACTCACTCATGGGGTGTATATGTGATGGGGAATGGGTGTCATCCACTCATCCTTTTGTGGAATGAGTTGGTATGACGCCATTCAATCCCTTGTATGCCAATAGTAGACTAACAATGAATAACTAGCTCCTGGCTGATGAATAAGCATCTCAGCGATGAAACTAAATATGCCTTTCAGTTGCACGCCAAACCCAACAACTACTGGACTAATTTGGATATGCCAACCAGGATTGCCTCGTCCAATTCTCCCTTCCAATTGAATAAGACTACTGGACCAGTAGTCTTATTTATGCATGTTTCAAGATCAGCTAGACAGCAGCAGCTGGCCTAATAATCAGCTTTTACCCTCAACTGGCTTAATTAACAAGCATATCTAGGACATATAGTGGCATGCATTTATGTATGTATGTACACTCACCATGCAGGATAGAGCAAGACACGGACGGGTCCTCCAGGTCGGCGCTCCCCGCCGCCGACGAGCCCCCGCGGCGCCGCGCCTCGGTGACGGCGGCCTTGAGCTCGACGAGGATCTGCAGCTGCCGCCTGAGGCACTCGCCGCGCTCCAGGAACTCCCCCTCCTTCCTCTCGTAGAACCGGTTCACCTTGTTCAGCTGCTCGTCCAGCCTCTGGAAGAAGGCCCTCGCCGCCTCCGCCTCTGCGCCGGCGAACCCTGCCGCGTCCAGAACCTCCGTCTCGTACACCTCTCCGGCCACCGCGCCGTGGTTGCCGCTGCTCGCCAGCTTCCTGTGCACCTGCATTGCGCGCGTACCAACGGAACATACGAACCTCGTCTCAGTCGACCATCTCACTTGAAAATAGTTTGCACGAGGCTGCACATGTGCGCTGCATACCTGTATGGCGCCGTGCTCCTTGTGGTGGCCATGGGGGTTGAGGAACGGGAGCCTCATCACCCAGTGGCTGGCAGCCACGGGCGCCTGGAACTGCGACTGCGGCAGCGCCGCCTCGGCGCTGGCAGCGGCCTGCAGCTTCTTGATGTCCTTCTTGAGCAGCCAGTAGTCGACGAAGGCCTCCTTCCACTCCGGCACGAGCTGGCCCTCGAACTGCTTGGAGAACTTCACCATTGGCGGCCTCAGGGCTGAGCAGTGCAGCTCGCCGCAGCTGTGGTGGTGGCACCGGTGTGCGGGTGTCTCAAAGGAAGCCATGGGGTAAGGCGTACTTATATGAGCTGCATGCGACTGTGCGCCGGTAGCGTCCATTGGAGGGGAATTTGGAACTAGAATCTATGAGAGGGAGGGCTGAAGGAGACTGGGGAATTAGCTGTTGCTCATGTGGGGGTTTATGCTAGCTAGCTCCTGTCAATTGGTGATCACCAGTTGGGCGTAGTGTGTGTTGGTGCCTTGGGCTGGGTTGGATGGATTCTCGCCGTCTCTGTTAGCTCCCCAGTTGAGAGAGGGGAGGGATGGTGGGAGGGACCTGTTTTATAGGACGGATGGATTGGTGGATCACTCACTCCATTGGACCAGCGACGACGATGGTGGAGGCTGTTAGGGTCGTGCATGGCTCTAGTGCAAAGGAATGTGTCCCGCAGAGGATGAAGAAATGGGCCCACGGGAAAAAGAGCTTGGCACATGCCACTCGGTTCACTGCCTATTTCAGTGCCTCTTTGATTCGCAGAATTATGAAAACGTAGGAACATGAAAAGTGCAGGATTGCAGCGTCGTGCTCATTTGAATCCTACGTGATTTTTGTCTGTTTGATTGCATCACAGGAGAAACAAAATATTCCTTTCTCTAGAAAAGGGTATTTGTTTTCAAGAGATTTGAGTGGATGCTGGTATAAAGGAATCCTTTGGAAAAAATTCTGTAGGATTCTGTCCTAAGAGTAAAACAACCGTCGTAGGAAAATTTCTCAGGATTATAAATCCTCCAAATCCTTTGAATCAAATTGCATGCTGCTGTGAAAATAGCCACTGACACTATAATTTGCTAATGTCCCAGCATATAAGAGATCGCTATGCTACTACTAAGTCGATTAAGATTTTCTTATGTCTATTTTCGGGAAATGCAACCTCAGTTTTGTGAATATTGAAACTGAAATTGCATTTTTCAAAACCTACTAAAGAATCTTAACCGGCTTAGATGTGGATGGACCATATCAGGGGGGCCCTTATTTTCAGCTCATGGGACGAGTTACGGACCCAGAATGCCATAAGCTGAAAAGAGGCATAGCTTATGCACAACTGTGAAATTAAGCCCCTCTATTGACTTTGCCGTTGATGTTGGTAAAACTTTCCCACTAGCTATCATCTCACACTCGTCTCTCTAGATTGCCCTTGCCCAAATCTGTTGCCGCTACTACTTTTAGGCCGTCGAGGTAGACCTTTTAGGTTGGCTACTATTCACTGAGTAGTAATTCCAGCTAGTGACAACTGGGGCTATTACAAAATTGCTATTGTAGTCAGGACTCTTCTCTTCTACTTCTACTATGGCTCATTGGATCTTCCTGCATGTTCTTGGAGTATTGCTGGAGGCTGGATCGTACCCTTCTTACTCCTACCCGAATTTGCATGGACTCCATCGTGTTGGATTCTCTTAGAGCAACTCTAGGAGAATGGCAAAACATGGATCATCAAAATCGTTGTGGAGGCTATCGCTAAAAATTATGTAAGCTCCAGAGCTCACGCACAAACTCATAATCGCTGTAAAAGAGCCACCATATTTTCCTGCGTGTGGGACCCGTTTGTCATTGGACAACTCTTTCTTCCCCAATTCTCCACCCACGCACCACACGAATGCAATAGCTTCTACATGGTAGATTCAAACTTGCTTTTAAGAAGCGAAACTGACCGGGATACGTGATTGGGAAAGCAGTGAGCTTGCAGTTGAGAAGGTTGGTGATCCGCAGCCCTTCGTCGCCGTCTAAGCCCATAGCCACCTCGCTTTTGGCGAAGTTAATTTTTACACTAGACATGGCTTCGAAACAGAAAGGATAATTTTGATTGTGGTGATGCTCTGTTCGTCCGGCTCGAACAGAAGCAAAGTTTCGTCGGCGTATTGAAGCTGAGAAATTCCCACTGGTATTGAAGGTACTAAATTTGTTGTAAATAATAGATCCGAGAGTATATATATTTTTAGGGAAAAGAATACTATATACTCCCTCCGTCCCAAAATAACTGTCTATACTAAAGTTAGTACAAAGTTGAGACACTTATTTGGCTATTGCTTATAACATGCCGTTGTACAATTTGGTATCCGGCTTCTACAATTTCTGATAAGTTAGAACTCCATCAAACACCCCACAGTGCACTGTTTGGAGAGAAGTTAGAAGACAGCTATTTCAATATAATTATTCAGAACATTGTTCAAGTCAACACCAAATTATTCAATAAATGACAAATTTGCCACATCATACGCGTGTACAAAGTGTTTGTAAAGTGACTGTCATTGCAGAGTTTTATTCAAAATAAAATACGGATTAATCAGTAACCTAGCTAAACAATTGATACTTAATATGCCTAATTTAATCTGTGTTATTCTTCCATATTTGTTGACCATTAAGTCTGCCATTTTTTCTCCATAATGGAAGATTCTATTAATCAAATGCATACGTGTTTTTCTTGATTTGTGCAGGTTATTCCTGGTCATGGGCCATGCTAATCTTGTTTGTCTCATTCCAGTTTTATCAGATTTCCGAGAAGGGACTCAAATGCATAGCTCAGCTGTCAGGATGTCCTCTCCTAAGATTGACCCTAAGCGGATTATAAAATTAAACACACAGTACTTTTCTTTTAGTTGAGAATGAAGGGTCGGAATCCTTTTAAACAAATTATTGACAATGGCATTTTAAAGTGTATCCCAGAAAGAAGATGATAACTCTGCTTTGCAACTTTAAAATGATATCCTGCTATTTCGACAAAGCCGTTTAGTAGGGTGGTCGTCAGAGAGTGGACAGCAAAAGCAAAATCCTTGGTGTTAATTAAGCAACAACTGCTTCTAATTTCCCCAACAGAAGATTATATCTATCTCTCCTAGAATTTCTCTGATATACCTTTAATATCTTTATATATCTTGTCCATGATCAGCTGCCTTTTTCTACCTAGATTCTGGAGCAAATGACAAATTTGGTAAGTAGCCAAATATTAGGCAGACCATAATTTGTGCCAATCAGGATACCGAAAAAGGGTTCCCCGCTTTGTATTCCAAAGCAACCAACACCGATACAAGGATCGCTGGGGCGAACAGCACATCAAGCCCAAAAGAAAAAGAAGAAGAAACAAATGCCAACAACGGCAGCTCGGCAAAGCGTGGATGACCCGCCACCGCTAGGCCCTCCAGAAACAAACCACCACAACCCGAGGCTCCGACCCGCCGAGTACCAAGCAGCAACTCCAAGAAGGAATACGACGCCAATGACACTGCTGCCCGGACATGTCCTAGGGTTTCCCCCGGCACGCGGAGGGAGGTGGGGGATGGATATCACCGACACCCTCCAGGAAGGAATGGTGGCACCCGCAGGTGTCACCGCATCGGAGCCGAAGAATCGGCAAGGATTTCTCCCGCACTCCAACCCCACCGCCCAACGGACCGGAGCCGACCAGCCAGACCACCGCCCACCACCATGCGCCATCGCGGTTGCGCCGCCACCCACGCCGCCTCACTGCGAACACCAACACGAGGCCAAGAGGACCAGAGAGAAGCGCCTGGAGCGGAAGCAAAGACCGTTTAACGGGAGGGAACCACCTCCACCGCTGCGTGCGGGAGGCCGTAACCTCCGCATCGCCGCGTAGCCGCCCCGGACGCTGCAGTGGCATGTCGCAACCTCGCCCGGCCAGTTCAAAACAGCCCGCTATGCTCGCCGCCATGTTGCAAGAAGCCGGGCGATGGCGCCGCCAAGACTGCCGCCATCGCCTCCCCCGCCTCCCGGAAGCCACGCAGTAGACCCACCCCGCCGCCGGCCCGCCCGGGCACATATGGGGCCTGAAGGGCCCAGATCTGGGTCGAGTGGGCGCCACCAGGCCGCGCCGCCGCACTACCTCGCCGCCAACGGCGACGCCACCGCCCAGCCATCCGCTCAAGATAGCGCCAGACCCGCCGCCACGCCGGACCACCGTCGCTTAGGGACACCCCCAGCCCACTCCGTCCCCTGCGCGAGGAAAGCCGAGAGGAATTGCGAGGCCGCCGCCAGCGTCGCCGGGCCAGGCCTGGCGGGCGAGCGCCCATTTACAAGGGGAGGGAAGGAGGCGGAGGGCGCCGGAGAAGAGGATCGTAGCGCTGCCGTCGCAGGGGCGGCGCGGTCGTGAGAGCCCACCTTCACCTCAATCAGGATATGTTTCATTGCAGTTGCATATGTGAAGAACACATGAGTATACAAGATTCACGTGGTTCATAGTTTACTCATTCAGTCTATTTACTTACCAGGATTGCAGTTAGGAACAATAATGCTAAGAGTAAGTGGTTGGCAATGTAACTTTTGGTAGGTAAAAGGGATAGATAAAGGATGTTTCGAGAAAGAGTTTAATAAAGGATGTTTGAAAAAAACTTTTGGACTACTCATCTTAACTGAGAGCAATTTTGAGTGCCCTATAGGCCTTAGGACTAGGATGGCTTAATCCTGTCAGCATCAAGATGTCAGTAAAAGGAAAACAGTGCAAATCTTAGGGCCCATAGACCACACAGAGAGAGGGAGAGCCCTTTCAACTTTTCGGCAGGGTGACTTTTCACTTGGGGGAATATGTGATTGGATATTCTCATGCACCAGGAAGGGCTGGCCTCACAACCAATAGTGGGTTTCCTCAATGGTTAGCAAGGTGGTCATCATGAAAGCCATCCTGCATTGACAAATATATCCGAATTGCAATCTCTAAAGTGGTCTAGATCGGTGTGAGTTTGCTACTTACCAAGTTTTTCTGCTCGATTTATTTCAAGGAAAAATAACACTGACTTGAAAGCGGTTGTTGGGTATAATAAGGGAATTGCATTTCTAGCGGTGCTGTTCCACCTTAGAACATCAGGATAATTTTCTCGGAAAAAGTTTTCTAAGATAGTGGAATATGTTCCACCTAAGAAAACGAACTCTCAATTATGGCCCAACCAGTCCAAATTATTATTCTATCATCTGTGGAGCGTAACCAGTGTGTATACATGTAGATAACATGCATAGGTTTAGAAGGTTTTTGCTGCTGTGAATACATGTGGATAACCTGCGGTGGGTCAGAAATACTTTCTCATTTGTTTTTGAAAAGAGAAATACTTTCTCATAAAGAACATCATTTATACATATACATAACTATATTGACTAACATAGTGCGTCTGTGCTCACCAAGATGTGATCTCTTCTTTATTTCACAACCCTATCCAGGTTTCAAATACTATATAACTAAATAGGTGATCTCCAATAACTGACTTCCATTCTATTAAAACATGAAAACACGCAAGGGAAAAGCCTCAGTCGTTTCCTTTCTTTTATGCTACTCTATATTCAACAAAAATATAACTATACAATAAATCACATATTTTTTCAGTTTCAGTTATCATATTAGTGATGTAAATATCAATATTTCTTTCAACTAAATCTCATTGAAATATATTGTAACGAATTCCGATAGCATCGCGTAGGGTATCATCTAGCATTGTTGGTAACAAGATTGTATGTTTGAGGCCAAGGTTAGGCAAAGAGCTTTAGCAAAATCACTTCAAAAGGAGTCACCCGCTTTCGACACCATGTGGGAGAGGGGGTAAACCAATATTCGTACCAACCTATCAGCGCTCGGCACTCGGATGTGGTTTATCATGAAAAGTGACTTCTTTTCTAGCAGAATGATGACGAAGCCTTTTTCTCCACACCTCGGTAAATTTAATGATAGAAAATTTTGGGGATTTCAGATAGCGATTTCAGCCATGTTGTGTTAGTGAGCGAAAGGCACAATCACATGCACCATATGTCACCTGGTTGTGAGCTTGTGATGGAAGGTATATAATGACAACAACAGAGCATTATTACCCTGGAGCTGTTTTATCAAAGGATTCATAACAACCAAAAGGTTTGGGGAAAGAAATTCTACCACATAATATAAAATGGGATGACACTGCATCCCCTGAGACAGATTTGAGTGACATGATCCAGTCAGTCTCTTGAGCCATCTAGTACAATGCAATCCTGATTTGTGCTATTGCTGGTCTGAGTCTTATGGCATTTTCTTTTCTTCCTCTCCCCACTATCAGTGCAAAAGATTTGTACATCATGGATATGGTTGCTATCTCCTCTTTAAACCCTGAAGATACTCTTGTCTACGAGAGGTGCAAGTCTACTTTCTGTGCAGCAATTTCTTGTCCCTCTGATGAAGATCGGAGGGCTAGAAAGTATATGTCTCAACTACTACCTTTTTCATTTCCAACATGGCATCATGGATTCATGGTGATGATGGTGAAATCTTTAACTTACATGAGAGCCGTCTGATTTCCAGGCTTCTCACAGGTTTCAATCTATCTCTCTTGTTTAGTTTATTGAACGTGATAGCCTTTGACATCCTTGTAGTGCTTCAAGTGAGCGAAACCGCCATGAAACACTGACCTTCCGACAAGTAGCGGCTAGACCTACCGTGTTCTTGAGACATTTTGGAGGCAATCTATGACATCACTGACTTGTTGATTTGAAGCCTCTTTTACTTTCCACAAAGCATTCGATTGGCATGGTCCAGCTCAAGAGATGGTAAACGACGCGGCGCATCGTCGCCTTTCTCAACTTTAGATCATCTTTTTTTTTTCTGTTAACTGGGAGATCGATCTTCATGCATGCATGCATAACTCGCATATAGTTTGAGTGGGCTGACAGAATTTGGCATCTGATGCCAAGGAAATGAAATGAGGATGTACTAGTAGTAAAGAAGTATTCTCAAGAGAAAAAAAGCTACCTTACTGATTAAAGACCTGTTTTGAAGGACACCCTGTGAAAATACTAATCATAGGACTAATGACCCTTTACCTAATTATTTTGGGAGGGCGAAAAGGCTAAGCTCCGAAGCAAAATAAACAAAATTCACATGGAAAAAAGTAGGCAGCATATCAGTCCATGCTTTGGCTAGTGTTGTCCCAATAGGCAGCATATCTGAATCTGTTCTTCAGGAAATGCCACTTTACCTAATGCAAATCGACATGCCTACTTGTGGGTATCAAACTCAGTCCGCAACATGTTCCTCGGCTTCCTTCGCCGATCGACACGCCAAACCCTGTAGCTAATTTAATTATGACCCAGCACCACATATATACATGGACAGTATGAATTCGTCATCCGGCCTTCAGCAGTATAGGATTCCCAAATCGTTTCCGATTCCTAACACTGGCTGGCACTGATAGGAAACAGCAATAGTACCACTTGAAGCAGGCAGGAAAGTATAACTTTCATATTCCTCTCCTTATCTCATCCTAATCCCCATCCCATAGGCTTGCATGAGTACTCATAGACATAGACATGGAGTTAATTAATACTGGAAGGCACATTCTTAGGTGGGCACCAATTTCATGCAAGATTTTGTGCCTCTCTCTCAGCAAGATATCAATCATGGCTACACTTTGCAGGATTATACCACCTCACCTCACCACTGCACTGCTAGTTGGATACACATCAACTGCATTTCTGAGATGCTGTTAGATGAAGAACCTAGCAGTGGTATCAAGTACTGCATCTATTCTTGTAGGAGCCGGAGCTTCGTGCCACGAACAACATTTGCGACTGGTAGGCGTTGCAGGCTTGCAGCACTCCACGTTAGCCATACCGGTGGTTCTCCTTGTCGCTTTGGTTCACTACTGAAGATGCTAATAGCTAGATAACAAGGTCAGTTGTAATATATATACCGAGTATAAACGGATTGTTTTGGTTCTCTACGTGTTTCGGTTTTGAAGATGGTGAATGGGAACAGATCCTTTTTTAAATGACGACATGCCGTACTATTATTGGGATGCCGTTTTTCTCGTGAATTAGGATTGGTGATGAACTCTGTTCGAACAAGTTAATGTAACAGTTTGAGTAGAACGGTGGCTATAATATGCCAAGGAATACGCCATCTTTTTGTGTCGGGGAGGCTGATCGTACCCACGGACACCTATGGGGCCGGCGGACCGGGCCCCTTTGTGGTTCAGAGGGGGACGGAGATCGCACGAAGAGCGGATCGAGGCGATGCACACGAGCGGTTTACCCAGCTTCGGAGCTCTCCGGAGAGATAAAACTCCTACTGCTGCTTGTTTGATCTATTCTGTTCTTGCTAGGGAGCAATGCGAGCTACAAAACCTAGGTGAGTGTATCTAGTCTACGACCAGTCGAATGAACCGAACCTTGCGAAAGACGTGAACCGAACCCAAAACGAACCCTTTCTACGTTGCACTCGGGCCTCCTTTTATATGCTCAAGGGGTCTCCGACAGGTGGCAACATAGACGAGGGTACAAATGTAAAACAGGAGTTGGTACACCTACTTGAACGATGGTATGATGCAAAATACCTAACTGACGGCAAGGGACAAAGGCAATAAATGCCCGTCATTGTCGCCCAAACAGTGTAACAGAGACCGTCAGTGCGCCTCCGTTCGCCCACGATGGCGAGCTGTCGGCGCTGCTCATCGCTGCTCTCCGGCTGGCTACACAGCCTCGACACGCGGCGCATGGAACGGTCCCGTGGCGACACGTCGCTGGGTGAGCTGGAGCGGAGACGGAGAGGAGTTGCATGCCGCGGCAAGCGCCTTGCCGTGGCCGAATCCTTGTCGCGCCCGGAGGCTTGTCGCGCTCCGGGCCTTCCCGGCAAACTCCTCTTGCCGGGGCCTTGTCTTCTGCGTGCCTGGAGTGGCCTTCCCGACAAGCTCCTCTTGTCGGGGCCTTGTCTTCTCAACCAGATACTTTGTTCTTGAATGGCTCACCGGCAAGCTCCTCTTGCCGGGGTCTTGTTTCCTGAAAGGCTGCGGAGGGTCTTGGTGGACGCCCGGCGAGGCTTGCCACGGGGACGCTATGATCGCCCGTGCACAAGTTCGGGTACTAAGGTACCCCTACTTTAGTACACCGACAGAGCCCCGGTTCCGGGCCATACACAGTGCCGGCGCTGGGCGGGCCCAAAACAGGGCACGGGCACGCGGTCTGGGTCCAAACCAAACTCACTCCGTGTCCGCGTTCCCGTGAACGCACGCGGCCAATTGCGCGGCGTGGGGAAGTGGGCGGCGTGCGGGTCGCTCCACCGTCGCCTCGATTCTGCATCCCCGCCACGTGGTTCCCATGCTCTTGGGGTCCCGGACGGTGGAAGTGGAAAATCGGGCCGTTCTGACGAAAGGCAGCAGGTCGGCCCGATTCCCTGCTCTTCCTATGCCCTGATTTGTCAAGCGGGGCGGTCGAGCCCCCACCTTGCTTCCTTAAAAAGAGCGGAAGGGGAGCGCAGAAGCCCGCACTCTCCCACCTCCTCCTTTCCTCAGTTTCTGCTCCCCTTTCTCGCATTCGTCATGGAGAAAAGGAACCTTGGTTCTTCATCGGTGGCGGCGAGGGTCGCGGCTAGACAGCGCTCCCCTCCCAACCCCACGCCCGGGTGGCGAGCCAGCCACAAGAGGAAGAGGGAGGCGAGGTCGTGGACGAGGTCGAGGCGCTCGGGAAGAGGCGGACGGGCGCTGGCCGCTCCGCTTCCGGCCGGTTCCCTCCCTGCGGCGGTCCATGAGGGACGACCCTTGCGAAGTTCTTCGTCAGTCTGCGCCGGGCGCCTCGTCGCCGCCTCGGCTTCCAGCTCCGTCATGCAGCGCGATGGAGTCGGATCCGCCCGAGACACCGAGATTGCACATGAGGGCTGTGGAATCAGCGGCATGCGAGTCCGTGTTGTATCCCCAGCCCCTAATGTGATGTATCTTGATCGTGGGTGGAAGACGTTCGCTCGCATCCACAGTCTGAGGGCGGGGTTTACCCTCCATTTTAAGTTAATGGAGGGTGATCTCCTCTCCGTCAAGGTCTTCGGGGACCTTGGCACTCGGGCGAAGTGCTGCGTGGATAGCTCCTCCGACAGCGAAGATTTCCCCTCGGCGAGAGTGACGAGGAGGAGAGCGACAGCGACGACGAGGGTGGCGGGCTGATTAGTTGTCGGCGCCGCCGTGCGTCACCGGCGACCCCATCATCCGCGTCGCCGGCTCCTTGAACTCCTCGGGAGTGCGTCTCCTTGGGCGTCTGGCGAGGGAGGCTGCGGAAGGGAAGAGGATGGCGACAAGGCCGTCAAGTCGGAGCACGAGGCGTAGTGCCCTCGACAGCGTCTTGGCGATCCTGCCGCCCGTCTTGAGCCACGCTCGGCGCTGCCATCTCCGTCAAGCCCTCGGGAGTTCGGGATGTTCCCTTGGTGCCTTCTGGCACCTGTAGCTCGTCTAGGCGTTTCTTTTGCCCTTCTCGCCTCCTTGACCTACCTCCTGAAAAGAGGGACAGGAAAAGGATTACGGGCATCTTATCTTTTTAATTTGTAAGCCTTCGGGCCTTATCCGCATTTAAAGCTTGTAATCCTCTCTTTCATGTTTTTCATTCCCCACGGATTGTATCCGAGTAGAATGTTTTTAATGAAAAAGGGATGCTTGAAAAGGGACGAAAGGCTTATCGATATCGCAGCCCGGCAACTCTGGCTTGCCGCGGCCCGACAACTCCGGCTTGCCGCAGCCCTCTAACTCCGGCTTGCCGCAGCCCGGCAACTCTGGCTTGCCGGGCTTGGGTGCCGGGCGCCCTTTCTTCTCTCCTCTTCGCTGTTATTTCAGCTCGAGAACGATTTAGCCAAAGGCCCGCAATAAGCTATTTTGCAAT
Organism: Aegilops bicornis; assembly: GCA_021605145.1. Lineage (NCBI taxonomy): Eukaryota > Viridiplantae > Streptophyta > Magnoliopsida > Poales > Poaceae > Aegilops > Aegilops bicornis. Next base: position 283,095,809 of record CM038675.1, on the reverse strand, counting down.
ATAACTTTATTGCGGGCAACGTTTGCTACGTTACTTCCTTTACTCGACTCTTGGCTTTGTATGTTATTGCCCTCACGCTTTTCAGGAAACTTGCGGTGCAGCACCCTTGTCGCGGCGCCGAAAAGTGCGGAACTTCAATGACTTCTTTGGCGGGGTCGCCACCGACAAGCAACCTTATCGCGGACTAGCCGCAGCTCATAAGTTATTGAGCGGACTCGAAACAAAGTAAGGCGCGACCGGTGGCGACTTGGTTCCTCCGCGACGGGTTTTTTCATACAAAGCGCGGTCGTTCAAGGAAGATAACTTTAAAAATTTATTACTGATCTGAATCGATCGATGCAATGTTATTTCCTCTATTTGATTCCTTCCTTTGTACGTTTCTGCCTTACGCATTTCAGGGGAACTTGCCGGTGCAGGCACACTTGCATGGCGGCCGAAAAGTGCGGAACTTCAAAGCTTCTTTGGCGGGGTCGCTACCGACAAGCAACCTTGTCGCGGACTAGCCGCAGCTCACTTAAGTTGTTGAGCGGACTCGAAACAAAGTAAGGGCGCGACCGATCACGATTTGGTTCCTCTGCGCGGAGTTCTCCATACAAAGTACTTATCGCTCGAGGAAGATAACTTAAAAATTTAAAATTGATTGCTCAAACTTTGGCAACTTAGCTTTTACATCTCTTGCTTCCCGATGAGGTGAAACTTCCTCGAGCGGCGCTGGTCCATAGTATTATCTCCTCCTTCCCCTGGTTAACTTGTGCGCGAGGGAGCTTTCCTTTCTTTGAGAAAAGAAAAGAAGAAGAAGTAATGTTATGGAGCCTAGCGGCTCGATTCTGCTTACCGGGTGTGGTTGCTGCACAGAGTGTTAGCCAAAGCATGCAATAAATTGATGAAAGCATGAACTTGACAAGCTGTGCGCATCATATGAGCTTTACTGTTGCACGGGGTCTGCGCTCGGCTTTGTACAAAGGATTACATGCAACTGCGGCAAGACTTGTACAAAAGGTGGTTGCCGGAACGGGTTCCTACAACCGCGCCCTATGGGTAAAACTTACGAAGATGCTCAATGTTCCAGGAGTTGCTCACCGGAATGCCATCTTCGGTCTCAAGGCGGACAACGCCAGGCCTAGTGACTCGTTTCACCCGATAAGGGCCTTCCCACTTCGGCGTCAACTTGTTTGAATTCTTGGCGGACTGAACGCTACCAAGAACAAGGTCGCCTTCCTCGAGACTTCGGCACTAACCCTGCGGGTTATGGTAGCGACGAGGCTTGCCGGTAGCGGCGGCTCGCCTGATGCTTTGAAGGCGATCCTCCTCGAGGAGCAGCGTCATCTTGTCGCAATCGCTCTTGCTCAAGCTCATCATAAGCGAGTACTCGAGGCGATCCGTATCTGAGTTCCGTGGGGAGAACTGCCTCGCTGCTCCATAGACTAGAGCAAAGGGTGCACGCCGATGGCTCGATTTGGCGTCGTCTGATCGACCAAAGAACCACCGGCAGCTCCTCGATCCAGTTTCTTCCGCACTTGTGCAGCCTGTCGAAAGTTACGGTCTTGAGCCCGCGCAGCACTTCAAAGCATTTGCCCTCTTCGCTTGACCGTTGCTTCTCGGGTGAGCAGCGAAGCAAAAGCAGACCTTGGCGCCAAGGTCTTGGACGTCTTGCATGAAGGTGCGACTCGTGGAATTGTGTGCCGTTGTCGGTGATGATCCTGTTAGGGATTCCAAACGGCAAACAATCGACCAAGAACTTGATCGCCGACCGTGCCGTCCACCTTCCTCATCGCTTCCACTTCCGGCCACTTTGTGAACTTGTCGATGGCGACGCATACAAGTACTCAAAGCCCCGACGGCTTCGGGGAAGGGGCCGAGGATGTCGAGCCCCAGACGGAAAATGGCCAGGATAAAGGGATCGTGCGAGAGCTTGAGCTGGCTGGGTGTATCTGTTTGGAATGGAACCGCACGCTTCACACTTGGTTACTTGTGCAGTTGCATCACGGAGGCTGTCGGCGAGAAGAAACCTTGCCGGAAAGCTTTGCGGCAAGTGCTCTTGCGCCTATGTGGTGACCACATATGCCTCCATGTATCTTCGCCAACAGCTTACATCCATCTTCCCCGGCAATACACTTCAATTTCACACCGTTGAGTCTTCTTACATAAAGTATGCTATCGGCTAAACCGGTACATACTTGATCGCCGGGCTAATCTTTCCGCTTCTTCTTGCTCTTCGGAAGTTCTCCTGTCAAGGAAATGGACAATCTGCTGCGCCCATGCCGGAGCTTGCGGCTCGACAACAAGGACTAAAGGCACATCTGCTGCTGCGGGAACATCAGCTTCCACGGCGAGGACTGCGGCCTGCCGGAGCTTGATGCTCCCCGACAAGATTGCCGGAGCAAGACTTGTCGGGAGCGTGCGCTTCAACGAAACAAACCTCGGGTCTGCCGGAGCAGACTGCTCCTCAAAGACTTGTTGGTGTTGATCTTGGGGACCTTTGAACGACGGCCGGGAAGCTCCGGGAAAGTAGTCACCAGAGGCCAACTTCCTCTTCTTGCTTTGTCCATTGATGGTGTTACGGTTGGCTGAGTCGGCTTGAGCACGAAAATCCTCGGTTCCATTGGTAACTTAAGTCTGGCGCACTTTGGCGAGCCGTCGACAATATCATTACGAGTTCTTGGAACATGTTCCATTTGCAGGCCGTCAAAGTGCTCTTCTAGCTTCCTCACTTCATCGACGAGGCTTCCATCAACGGACTCGGTAATCTTTGTTCACTTGGCGGACTGACGAGTTGCGAGTCACCCACGACAATAAGCTTCTTGATCCCAAGGTCCACTGCGATCTCGAGACCGGCAAGCAAACCTTCATACTCATGCGGTATTGTTTGTCGCTTGCTCCTTGGGAAAGTGCATCCGGGCGACATACTTGAGGTGCTCTCCGGTGGGTGCGATAAGCAAGACGCCAAGCACCGGGCGCCTTTGCAGAAGGCACCATCAAAGTACATCAGCCACTCTTTGCTTGCTTCTTTGATGGGGATGCTTGTCTCCGGAATCTCTTCATTTGGCGTTGGCGTCCATTCTGCTATGAATTCTGCCTAGGCTCTGCTTTGGATAGTTGATGTGCTTTCAAACTTGAGACCAAAGCTTGACAGCTCCAGTGCCCACTCGACAATCATGCCTGTAAACCACGGATTCTGCAGTATCCTCTTCAGCGGAAAGCGAGTGACAACAGTGATCTCATCTGCTTGGAAGTAATGGCGCAGCTTTCTCGAGGCCATGAGGAGGCCGAAAAGCAATTTCTGCACGCCAGAGTACCTCGATCTAGCTCCCTGCAGGAGGGAACTGACAAAGTAGACTGGGCGCTGCACCATCCTTTTCTGTATCTGCTCATGCGTCTTCGCGGACTCGTCCTTGTCGGGACCAGAGCTTGTCGGTGAAGCCCCCTGCTTGTCGCTGGACGTGCTTGCCGCGTTGTTGGCTCATCGTCCGCCTCCCTCTCCGCCACTAACGCAGCACTAACCACTTGATTGGTCGCCGCTATATACAGCAGCAACTTCTCTTGTGGCTTAGGTGCGACAAGTGTTGACCGGAGGACAGTATCTCTTTAAGTTCTGCAGCGCAGCCTCCGCTTCGAGTCCATTTCATTGGACCTGCCTTTTTCAAAATCTTGAAAATGGCAGGTAGCGCTTAGCGAACCTAGAAATAAACTCGCCGAGAGCAGCCACGCCACCGCAAGTCTTCGTACATCCTTGACGCGCTTTGGTGCTTCAATCTGCTCAATGGCCTTGATCTTGTAGGGATTAGCTTCGATCCTTTGAGACACGAAGAACCCGAGAAGCTTGCGGAAGGGACTCCAAACACGCACTTCTGGGGTTGATCTTGAGGTTGATCTTGCGCAGATTTGCAAAGGTCTCGTCCCAAATCTTGAACCGTAGTCGCTTTGTCTTTGCTCTTGACCACTATGTCATCCATGTAGGCTTCTACATTTACATGCATCTGCGGCTCAAAAGCGTCATGGACTACCCTTGCAAATGTTGAACCAGCATTCTTCAAACCGAAAGGCATCCGTATGAAACAAAGATGTGCCACATGGTGTGATGAATGCGGTCTTCTCTTCATCTTCTTCAGCCATGAAGATCTGATGGTATCCCGAGTATGCATCAAGAAACGAAAGCAAATCACATCCAGCCGTGGAGTCAACAATCTGGTCGATGCACGGCAAGGGAAATGGATCTTTGGGACAAGCTTTGTTAACATCCGTGAAGTCAATACAAAGTCTCCATTTCCCATTTGCTTCTTGCGCGACTACAGGATTGGCCAACCACGTGGGATGGAGCACTCCTCGACTGTGCCCGCCGCTTAGTTTCTTGATCTCTTCGCTATGAATTCTTGGCGCTCCACCGCTTGCTTCGACTTTTTGCTTGACGGGGCGCGCATGAGGACAAACGGCCAGGCGGTGCTCAATCACTTTCCTGGGAACACCGGGGATATCAGACGGTTGCCATGCAAACACGTCGACATTCGCCCGCAGGAAAGCAACGAGCGCGCCTTCCTATTTAGGGTCGAGAGAGGCACTGATGGTGAAGGTACCACCAGCGCCGTCCTCCTTGGCGGGCACCTTCTTGGTCTTCGGCGGAGCCACCATCTTCTTGCACTTGCCGGTGGAGCTCGATGGGGCGTCCTCGACGGTAGCGCGGCACTCCGAAGAGGTGCGCTTGCGGAGTGAGCATCGAGCCCTTGCCGGACTTGGACTTGGTCTTCTTCCCCGGGAGCTTCGGCAAGTGCTTGGCAATCTGTCATTGTTGCTGCATCCCGGAAGATCTTGTCGGCGCAGATAAGGGCATCCTTCTTGTCGCCATGGACAGAGATGACGCTATCGGGCCCGGCATCTTGAGTAGGTTGTAGCCGTAGTGAGAGGCTGCCATGAACTTGGCGAGTGCTGGACGGCCAAGTATCCCATTGTAAGGCAATGGGAAATCGGCAACGTCGAATGTGACCCTCTCGATCTGAAGTTCAGCTCACGCCAAATGTGACCGGCAACGTAATCTTCCCTTCGCTTGCTCCTTCCCGGATTGATTCCTTGGAAGGTACCGGTCTCTTCGAGCTCATTGCCGTGGATTTGAAGCTCGGAGCACCGCGGAGGAGATCAGATTCAAGCCGGCCCGCCGTCAACTAACATTTTGTGACCTTGAGGTTGCGGATGGTTGGAGAGACCAACATCGGCAAGCACCCAACCGCAGTTATGCGATCGTGGTGGTCCTCAATATCAAAAATGATAGGCGTCTGGACCACTTCGAGGCTTGCATGACTCTACGGATGGTTCATTGCATTGACCTCCCGTGATCCATTGCTTGAGTTGGCGGTGGGAGGTATGCAGGGAAGCACCTCCGTCAACGCAGAGAACCTCTGTGGCTTTCTGAAACTCCTGCTCATCGGCGTCGTCGTCTTCCATATCTTCGTCGTCGTCATCATCTTCATCCTTGTCGCGGCCGCGGGGAGGCCGATCTCCTTGCCGCTGCTTGACTTTGCCGCGACGTCCTCCCCGACCGGGACGTTTCTTGCTTGCTCCCCCAGCACCTTCCTGGGCCTTCTCCTTGTCGCGCCGCTCGTACTCAGCCCTCTGCTGTTCGACAAGATGCTCGACCTTCTTGCAGCTCTGGAGGTCGTGGCCCTTGGTGCGGTGGATCTTGCAAGATCGCTTGCCGAGCTGTCCCGCTTGTCGGCCGCCACCGACCGGTGGTTGGCGTCGGCAACCTCCTTGCCGGAGCCACCAGCCTTGGCGTTCTTGTCGCCGCTTCCGTTGCCGGACTGCTCGACAGCTAGCACTTCTCTGGCTTTCTTCTTCCTGTTGCCTCGCCGCCGGCCCTTCTTTGCCGGGGCGGTGTCATCCTTGTCGGACCACTGCTTCCGCATTCTCTCCGTGGAGTCTCCTCCTTCCTCGGTAGCGATGCACACTTGTCGGCCAGTATGCATAGCTCATCGACGTCTTTGACTTTGCACATCGCCATCTCCTCCTCATCCCGCGGTTCCGCACATTCGATGAAATGCGCCGATCACCGCGGCGGGGTGGACGTCTGGGATGTTGTAGTGCACACGGCTGAATCTCTGAATGAATTCTTGCGCAGGACTCTCCTTCCTTCCGGGCAAGCAAGTGAAGGTCACTCTCGCCATGAGGTTTGTGGCCACCGTGAAGGCGCCAACAAACTGATGGCACAGTCTGCCCAAGAGGATATGGAGCTGTCCGGCAAGTGCATGAGCCAAGATCTCGACGTTGGGCTTGAGGACGAGCGGAAGTAGTTGGCGAGGATCTTGTCGCCCCGTCCCCGCAGCCTGCACCGCGATGGTGTAGATGCTGAGGAACTCCGACGGATGCGTCCGCCATCATACTTCTCCGACACGTCTGGTTTGAAGTTTTTCTGGCTGGGCCACTGGACTTGCCGCAGCTCACGAGTGAACGCAGGGCAACCTACCGCGTACGGCAAGTCGCCTGGCTCCTCCGGCGCGCGCATGTCAGCAGAAGGCCCAGCGCGCTTGTCGGACTGACGTCGCGCTTCTCTTCGGCGCTCGATGCGAGTTCGAGCGTCCTCTTGTTGTCGCTCATGAAGAACTTGGCACTGATCGCGGCGAGCTCGTGGATCCGACGACGCAGTGGAGTCGCTGTCGAGGTGGATCCGAGGAGTCGGCGATCTTGGCCTTCTTGGCGGAGAGTGCGCGGTGGTCGCACCTCCGACGGTCTCGTCGCCACCGGCTCGTGCCTTGTCGTCCCGCCGCGGCAACGATGGCGTTGGTTGCCGCGGAGTGTCGCCGTTGGCAAAGCCGATGAGGCTCTGGATAGTGGCCCTCCACTCGTCGACCTTGTCGGCCCGGAGGGTAGTCGAGAGCAGCCGGGTTTCGCCAGAAGCTTCTGCCGGAGTAGCGGCGGCATTGGAGAACGGTGCGAGGAGCGGGACACGCCGGACTTCTAACCACGTTAGAAGGAGCAGCGCCCGTCCGGCGCATCAGATCTCACTCGCGCCAGCATGTTGGCGCGCATGCTGGTCTTGAGGGTCTCGATCCAACGAACGTATGGCGTTGTGAACGCCATGACGTTGTTGGTCCCGCGTCTCCTGAGACGGGCGTGGGGGATGCGCGGACGCCGAGGTCTGCAGTGCCTTGTCCTTGGACTTGGCAACGTCGCGAGCACCTTCGTCGGCGCCCGTTCCTCCGCCAGCGTCTGCACCACCACCTGTTTGCTGTGGCGAGGGCGGGTACGACGCGGACGGCTCTGCTGCCGCCGAAGCCTTCTTCTTCGGTGGCATGTTGAGGAAGATGTTGATGACGCCGCTCGTGAGCGCCGGATCAGATTCACACGGCTCGACGTCCCTACCGGGCGCGCCAGAGATGTCGGGAGGCCGATCGTACCACGGACACCTATGGGGCCGGCGGACCGGCCCTTTGTGGTTCGGAGGGGGGCGGAGATCGCACGAAGAGCGGATCGAGGCGATGCACACGAGCGGTTTACCCAGCTTCGGAGCTCTCCGGAGAGATAAAACTCCTACTGCTGGTTGTTCGATCTATTCTGTTCTTGCTAGGGAGCAATGCGAGCTACAAAACCTAGCGTGAGTGTATCTAGTCTACGGCCAGTCGAATGAACCGAACCTTGCGAAAGACGTGAACCGAACCCGAAACGAACCCTTTCTACGTTGCACTCGGGCCTCCTTTTATATGCTCAAGGGGTCTCCGACAGGTGGCAACATAGACGAGGGTACAAATGTAAAAACAGGAGTTGGTACACCTACTTGAACAGTGTACAGTGCAAAATACCTAACTCTGATGGCGGCAAGGGACAAAGGCAATAAATGCCCGTCATTGTCGCCCAAACGATGTAACAGAGACCGTCAGTGCGCCTCCGTCGCCACGATGGCGAGCCTGTCGGCGCTGCTCATCGCTGCTCTCCGGCTGGCTGCATGACCTCTCGACACGTGCGCATGGAACGGTCCGTGGCGACACGTCATTGGGTGAGCTGGAGCGAGACGGAGAGGAGTTGCATGCCGCGGCAAGCGCCTTTGCCGCGAATCCTGTCGCGCCCGGAGGCTTGTCGCGCTCCGGGCCTTCCCGGCAAGCTCCTCTTGCCGGGGCCTTGTCTTCTGCGTGCCTGGAGTGGCCTTCCCGACAAGCTCCTCTTGTCGGGGCCTTGTCTTCTCAACCAGATATTTTGTTCTTGAATGGCTCACCGGCAAGCTCCTCTTGCCGGGGTCTTGTTTCCTGAAAGGCTGCGGAGGGTCTTGGCGGACGCCCGGCGAGGCTTGCCACGGGGACGCTGCGACTGCCCGTGCACAAGTTCGGGGTACTAAGGTACCCCTACTTTAGTACACCGACATTTTGCCTCCTCCAACTTTATATCCACGTTGACACTTTGTTGACTGTTGGGTTTAAATTCTCTAGTTTTGATTTTTGAATGCAAGTTTTTATATTTAATTTTACTTTGAAGAAAATAATACCAATAGCTAGATCTTGGGATACTTAACATGAATCTTTGAAATATTTTGAGGATTCGAGCCTTACAACATGACATAAAGGCGATTTGCTTTTGAAGTCCCTAGCATTCCATGCATGCCCACTCTTACTGCAAGAGCAGATGAAATATGCCGCGAATAGGCCCAAATTTGTTCTAACTGTCAAATCAATAATTGTGAGATTTCTTATCTTTGGATTGTATATAGGTTCCAAGCCATTTCCATCACGCGGACGGAAGACAGCGTATATTACCGCATTTCTGAAAGGCATAAATGATCAGCATTTGGATATCTAGTTCTGTAATGCAACAGAATATATTCCTTTTTTCACTTTTTGCATGGCTCTCATTACCGAATACTGTAATTTGATAAAAACAAGCAGCAACTGAAGGAGATATACCAGGAATAAACCTAAAAATAACTCCGTACTTTCCGCGGTTTGATACTCACCGCATTCATGGCCAACCTAAATTATATTCTCATCCCATTTCGTAGCTTTTATTTCACATGAAGTCATTCTGGATACATTTCATGCAGTCTCTAGACTGTACTGCTGCAAAACTATTTTGCTTGGTCAGCTGCCAACTGCAACTTGGTTCTGCAGTGCAGATACACCTGCAGGCTTCTGCACACAAGTTTATCAATAAGCACCCGAATTTCAACTAAGAAACAGTTCCATTGATATACAACCTTTCTTTGTCGCGCTCACGGTACATGTTGGTTTGAACACACGATCTTGAAGGTTACACATTGACCCTCAATTTCTGTATGTTTCTCCAAGTAAAACAGAGTATTACAAGTCCATTCCCAAAGGAAGGAAGCAACAGCGGTGGAGGCGCGCGGAGCAACGAGGCCGTCGGTTCGCCGAGGAAGTAGAGCCTTGTTGTCTATCTTAGGGGTTGGGGGGGGGCAAGTTCATCGAGGAAGCAGTGCCTCGGTGTCTTAGGGGGCAGGGTCTGCCGACGCCGCAACTGGAGGTCGGCGGGGCTTAGAGGGATGGCCGGGTGCGACGGCAAGCACGGCGGTGGGGGGAAGTCAGAGTGGAGGGCGGGGTGGCAATGCGGCCGCGGGCGGTGGAGGATCCGTTGGATCTTGATCCAATGGTTTAGGTAGAACATGCGGTTCAGCCTGGGATGGATCGGCGGCTATCAAAGAACAAGATGAATAGTGCACATAGAAGGCGATGCAGGATCCATTGGATCTTGATCCAACAGTTCAGATAGAACAGGAAAAATCGACTAGGCACAAATTCGTTTTCAGTTGACTGACGTGTGCCCATTCACTTGTTTAAAATGGACAAACAGGATCATCAATTTGCTGCTGTAGACACTGACATACTTTTCTGTATTGATGGTGAAACCTTAAAATTTTGACTGAGGCATATTCTAAAGTAGCATATGCAGTGACATGGAGGGTGTTATGATTAAGAGAAAACTTACATCTGACAAATATATTCTATCTATGGCTATGGGTGATCATCTGAAGAGTTGAAGATTGCTTGAATACATAGTGGCATGTTAATATATCATCACCATGCTTAATTATTTGTACATATATTCGAATATTTTCCATCATTCTCTTGTTTCTTAACAGCAGTAGGCTCCTCCGTGTCACTAGAAATATACCAAAGAATAAACCATTTTTATTCTATGCCCCTTCTTGATAACACTAAAGAACAATTTATTTTGCAAATGCTGTGATATGCCCATCCAAGAAATTATGGTCTTGCCACGAAAGAGGAAGGAAAGGTAAGAGCAAGCCATATCTGCTCTGATTCTTTTTTTAGGGGAATCTGCTCTGATTCTTTTTTTAGGGGAATCTGCTCTGATTCTGAAACTACAGAAACGATAACTTATTCTGGAATAATGTACACCAATTTGCAGTATATGTCACTCTTCTCATGGATCCAGTGAGTTTAAACCCCTTTTATTGCTTGCAGAATCTTGCAAATTGTTTCGGGTTTCTGCTATGCTGTTGCAGACATTACCATTTTTCAACCGTGGAGGCAGCGTGGACGACCTGTGATACACCTGACCATGTGGCCCAAAGTCTGTGGAGTTTGACAAACTTGCAAGATTCTGGCACAAGCCATATCTAATTATGTATTTTTTTTAGACAAAACCATATCTAATTATGTGCACGTGCGTCTTTTTTTTAGTGCGTCCTGTTATCCTTACAAACTCTAAGCTCCCAGGAATTGAAGGCCTCTCCTGCGTTAGGGCTCTCCGGAATGAGTGGGCCAGCGTGGTCAGCCTATGGACGCTGCTTACTTACTCTTTGGGCCGCTTATAGTGAGATAGAGCTATGCAACACAGTGTAAAAAGTTTGTTAGCATTAATTTAGAAAAAAGTCTATAGCATTCGAAGATAAAATGTTTGTGACATTCAAAAATGTTCACCCGTTTCAAAAAAATAGTATGTGACATTTAAAAGATGTTTATACAATGCAAAAGTTATTCTTGTAATTCAGAAAAAATCATACCATTCAAGAAATGCATGTTACATTTAGAAAGGTGTTCACGAGTTTCAAAATATGTTTATGATTTGTTTTAAAACAGTTTATAAAGATGTAAAAAAATATTTTCATAGTTTTAGAAAAAGATTGTATTATCCAGAAAATGTTTGAACGTGTATTTGAATTTTGAACACATATTAAAAACATGTATTTGAAAAATGTTAATCATGTATTTAAACAATGTTAAACATGTATAATTTTTTATATGTACATAAAAATGTAAAAGTGTATGAAAAAATTAGACATCAAAACTTTTTTGAAAAAAATGCTAATCATGTATCTTAAAAATGTTAAATATGTATAAAAAAACATTCCTGATGTATGCGAAAAATGTATAGTGTGTATGAAAAATATAGACATGTGTTGATTTTTTTTAAATAATTTAAAAGGAAAAGAAAGAATCCAAATAAAACCAAAGAAAGAAGAGAGAAAACCAAATAAAAATAAAGAAAAGGAACAAGAAAGAAGAAAAACAAATAAAGAAAACAGTTGCAAAACAGTGAAAACCTCATTAAGAAAACGACATGAAAAACTTGCATCACGGTTACAATACTTAGTCGGGGTCTATAGGGCCGTGCTAGGTACTGCGTGGCTTGTCCTTCTAGCACTTTTCAACTTCACGTGTTGCTCTAGAGAGCTTTTATGAAAACATGTTGCTTTGGAGAGGGCTTCGTTCCGGTGGTTCTCGGCGGCTCCTTGTTCTCTGTTCCTTCGCGTCGGCTTCCTCGGCAAGGGCGGTACTGCTCCTCCGATGAGTTGCTTGTGCTCCGCCCTCCGACATCGTGTTCACCGCCCTTCCCTGTCGCGTCCTCCTAAACCGCCGATGCCGAGGAGATGGGTCATTGCCTCGCGAACGAATCCACAAATTTAGGAGTACCTCCCTCCTCTGGACTTTCCCTTGCATTTTCTTGTCCTCAATATTTTTCATAAATGGGCCGGGCTAGTAGCGTTAGTTCACTGGTTTCGTTCTTTCTTTCTTTTTGTTTATATTTTTAAACATTATCACTACATATATTCCAATAAATAAATATTTTTTTGAGAACTCCAAAAAATAATTTTGATAATTTACTTAAGAAAATTTAAAATGTTCACTGTAAATATGAAACATGTTAACTCAGTATAAAACGTTTGTTAGCATAAATATAGAAAAATGTTAAGAGCATTTAAAAGAAATGTGTGTGACATTTTGAAAATTTTCACCTTTTTTAAAAAAATATTTCTCATTTAAAATGGTGTTTATACAATGTAAAATTTATTGTTGAAATTCAGAAAAGTATTGTACCATTCAAAAAAATATGGATGTTACATTTGAAAAAGTGTTCATGAGTTTAAAAATATGTGCGTGACAATTTCTAAAAATATTTATAAAATGTTAAAAAATAATTTTGTAACTAAAGTGTATCATTAAAAATATTAATTATCATTAGCAACATTAATCTATATTGTAGAAATGTTTAACACATATTAAAATATATATTCAAAAACATGTATTTGAAAAATGTTAAACATGCATATATTTTTAATATGTATATATTTTTTTAAATGTATGAAAAATAGACATCAAAACATATATTGACAAATGTTAATCATGCAATTGAAAAATGTCAATCATGTATAATAAAAATATTCCTTATGTATTCCAAAAATCCATAATGTGTTTGAAAAATATAGACATGTGTGGATTTTAAAAAAATAAAGGAAAAGAAGGACTGCAAAGAAACCCGAAGAAAGAGACGACATAAACCGAATAATATAAATAAAGAAAAGGAACAAGAGAAAAAGAAAAACCAATGAAAACTGTTGCAAACAGTGAAAACCTGGATAGGAAAGCCACATGAAAGAAACTCGCGTCACTGCTGCAGTACATAGTCGCGCTTATAGGACCGTGCTAGGTAAAGCGTGGCTTTTCTTTCTAGCGCTTTCAACTTCACGTGTTGCTCTAGAGAGCTTAAAAATATGTGTTGCTCTAGAGAGGGTTTCGTTCTGGTTGGATGTATCTGGTGCAACAGGGCAATTTATGCTACCGGTGCACCGGTCGACCGTTGCACATTCAAAAATGTTCAAAAAAATACGGAAAAAATTAGTGCATTGAAACAACTTGAATGTATGTTGTCACAAAAATTTAGATCAATATTCGATACATTGCTCAAGATACAAAAATAACAAATTTAACACTGAATAGTACATAACACAAGTTGGGCTTCAGGTTTGGCCCATTAGCACATTGATGTCAAATTTATCATTTTAGTATCTTGACCATTGTTTTGAATTTTGATTTGAATTTTTGTGACAACATACACTGATGTTGTATCGATACACTAATTTTTTCTGGATTTTTTGAACATTTTTGAATGTGCAACGGGGTTCGGTGCACCGGTAGCACCAATTGCCTTGGTGCATCAGATGCGTTCCCTTCGTTCCGTTGTTCCTTGACCAGAGCGCATCTGGTGCACCAGCCCCGGTTGCACATTCAAAATGTTAATTTTTTTGATTTTTTTGTCATTTTTTAATCTCGTGCAATGTTTCAAAATTTTATATGAATTTTTGTGCAACGTCGAATGATGTTGTGTCAATGCACTATTTTTTTTGGATTTTTTTGAACTTTTTTAATGTGCAACTGAGGTCCAGTGCACTGGTAGCACCAATGTCCTTTCCTCCGTCCTTCCCTGTTGCTTCCTCCTACACCGTCGATGCCAAAGACATGGGTCGCTGCCTCATGAGCGAATCCCCGGAGAAGTACATCTTCCCCTCTGGACCCCCCCCCCCCCACTCCACCTTCTTAATCTCACACTGTATCCAAGCCACTTTACATACAATGGACCAAGTGCAAATACAACCTACCAAATTGGGATGTGAGCTGCAATTATTCTATTTTGGAGTACATTGCTACTACAAAGATTGGGACTGGTTTGTGTGAACAAGTGACAGATTAGGCTCGGTATTTAGATCAATAGCATACTTTATGTTCGTCATGCATGATTTTTGTGAACAAGTGAAGGAAGTTTTGCACCTACATAATCAATGATAACTATCATGTACTTGATTGCAGTCCATCGACACTACAACTTTACAAATTATCTAGATTGTAATCATAATTAATGTGAGGTTAATTAAAAGATTAAAACAGAGCAATAGATGCATATATGAAAACTGAGAAGAGTTGTTCATGGTTTTTACTACATAAATACAAGCAATATTAATTTGTAAACCAAAGATCCAATGAGTTTTGAATAATGGACAAAAGAATCGTGCGTGAGTTTTTTTGCTCATGGGGCTTTTTTCTATGAACTTCGAGATACAGTTTTCTATGAATGCCAAGATACAGTTTTCAACCATCAATATATTTTCATATTGGTGGGTGGTGTTGAGTAGTAGAATGCACCTATAACTTGTGGATGTGATAATGGAGTGTAGGAGCAGTTCATTCTTGCAACATAAGAGAATTAATCATGAATTTGTATGTGTGTTTGCCAAATTAATTCATGACATGCATGACATAGTTGGGCAGTGCCCCTGCTGCATCTTCATGGTATATATAATTTCAGATTTTACATGTGTAATAGGTAAAAATGGATATTTTTTTGTATATTTGTAGGGATCACCATATTAGATTCTATCGATGGTATGTAAGTGTAACATATTTTCACAGGATTCAAATCAATTCATTTACTTTAGTTGTCTTCATTGGCATGGATGTGTCCTCACCCAAATTAACCAAGATTAAATGTTTCAAGAAAGATTAATCCATTAGTTGATGATAAGACCATGATTATAATAATTGTGTTGGTTATTGATGTATTTCTGATCTTTCTCATCTCCACACATTTTTTGAATAATTCCTTTAAGACTATAGGTATGTATTTGCTGGTCATTATGAAGATAGGCAGTGCGCAAAGCACATTTCTTGATCAACTAGGGAATTGAAATTATCACTCTTGAATTTTTATGAGTGTGTTTCATGTGAATTACTTTAGTCCAAAAGTAGAATTCCATCAATGCATAGGTTTGGAAACGTATATGCTTACATTTCATTTGAGATATAACCCCCTATTTCTATTCCATAACTTCCAAATTAACATGAATAGCAATGCATTTCCTGGTTCAAAAAAAAAGAATAGCAATGTTTTGCCCGGTTCAAGAAAAATGAATAGCAATGCTTTGTAGTTGATTGAGTGCTGCAAACAATTTGTTATTGTGATCAGTCTGTATACCAATTGTGGTTCTTTTAGTAGTATCACTTTGGCGTAATGCAATATCAATGCACAACTCTTAGGCAAGCTTCACATTTTGCCACTCTTCCTTTCTTTTTGTTGTTACATTAGTACAGTCTGTTGATGCTTATGTTTGCTTTTGTAAACAGTCTCTGATAAGGAAGAGATATTCCGATATGCTTAGAGTTTAATACTAAATTTCTTCTCTGGACAAGTTCTCTAGGTGTCTGTAAGGGTCGTCTTGGAAATGGATTTTATTTTCTTGATACATGTTATGAACATAGCCCTGCTAATGAACATGACTTAGTTCCACAAATTTATACAACTTAGGGGCACCTTTTGGTCAATTATAGTTATTATACACTTGTTGATCATCAACCTTTTGATTGAAAATGAAGAAGCGGATTATCAATCCAGTACAACAGTAAAAGCTTATGAGTGTATTAGTTATAGCAAAATTGGCATTTAGAAAAAGATAAGGTGAGAGGAATATCTTGATGATGGTAGTAAAATGGTGTGCTTTGTATGTCCTCCATTTTCGTAATTTGTCCTTCAAATAAATGGTGGATTGACTGATTGATGGTAGTACGGGCATCATTAGCTTATAATCTCCTCTGTACTACATAAGAGAATGAAAACAAAACATGTTGAAATGCTTAACTATTTTTTTCCTTTGTAGGAGTAATGGTTTTATGTTTGAATGATGAGTAATTGAAATGCTTAACTATTTCTTTCCTTTGTAGGAGTAATGGTTTTATGTTTGAATGATGACTAATATATTTCGTGGTAACACATGGTTGGGGCTCCTTTTAGGAGGCTGGCACGGTTCATGGATTGGTTGAGCTTGGAAGAGTTGTTTGAAATAATGTTTTTACAATATATTACATTCTGGCCCTTGATCCTAAAAAACAGTTAATATGTTGTGGGAGGGAAGTAGTGTTTTGAAGAAATTGTAATCATTGATTAAGGGAGTATCATGTAACATCATGTCCTAGAGCTTGGCTGATTGTTTGCTTTTGTATTGGTCGATGTAGTTAGTATGTGATATTTTCTACTTCCTAAAAAGGGACATTGCAAGTTTAAGATAGGAAGCATTGTTCAATAAATTAGATCTATTGCCTACAAAACCATTGTTGCAACAACAAGGAGAAAAATGGCACGACAAGGCGCGCATTTCCTTCTAGTCATGCTCTAAGGGCGTGTTTAGTTCCATGGGTGCATCCACGATGCATTGCATGAAGGAGCTTGGCTGGGGCTGGCCTGGTTGAGCTGATGCAAAACGTAGTTGAGATGTGTGTTTGGTCCACTACATGATATGGGCTAGGTCCAACTCAGTTTTTTTGGTGGGGTTGTATGAGAGAAGCAGCATACAACAGACGTTGTTTGGTAGGCTATATGATGTGTAATTTGACTCTTAAATGCTTGTACATGTATGTAAAATAATTAGGGTGCTTGTACACAGGAAATTCGTAAGAGCGGACGAGCGCGCCTAGTCTTGGAATTGCCAGCCATTCTTTCGCATGGAATGTGGGCCGCGTCTGTATTCTCAGTCGTACAGGGTGTCAAAAATCAGTGTTTGGATTGTTACGTACATAGTCCCTCCATCCCATAATGAGATGACGGTCGTGCGGCAATAGTGACGGCTAGGACCTGAACCCGCTATTAATAACTGCAGAGCGCGGTACATTTCCCTTCCAACTCTATAAGAAAAATCAAAACAGCTGCTGCACAGTGCTTTCTCTCGCCGAAGGTGCACATCAGGATCGCGTCAACACCCCGGCCATCCACTTGGCGTAGTTAGAGGATTTGTTAACTCAAGTCCTAAAAGAAATTACAAGCACATCTAATTCCACTGTGGTCAATTGAAAAACAACATGGCAATTGAAAAAGTTGTCATGTGTTTTTCCTAGAACATGTTTTCTTAAAATTTACCAATGCGGCCAAACTTCATTATCCACATTTGCCATGATCTACAAAGGTATTTTTTCCATAATTTTTTTGGACTAAGGCAAATTTCTCTTTTTTGGGCCATGCCAGTTTATCTCTTTTGTGTCATGGCGAATTTAATTTTTAGACCCTGGAATATATTTTTTGTACTGTGAATTTTTTTGCGAGGGAAAATTTTATAATTTGGACTATGGCAAAATTATATTTGGACCATGGAATTTTTTTGGCAATATGGGAAATTTATTTGTTCAGCCATAGTTAATCTTTATTTTTAATTATTTTACACCATGGAAATTTTATTACGTACACCATGCTAGTTTTACTGTAGGTAACATGACGAAAATTGCTTTTGGAGCTTAGCCTCCATGGAGGCCTCCAAATTCAAATTCAAAATTCATCAAAATTCATAATTTTATGTTTCAGAAAATACTGAAAAAATACAGATATGCGTGAAGGCGTAACACACATGTTTGAAATTTTCAGAGCAAAATACGTTGAAAAATGAGGGTTGTGCAAAAAAATCTGAGGCTTGCCATGAGTTTGGCAAGGGGTACAATAGTGATCCAGGAGTAGATCACTAGACAGCGGTCAAAATTATCCTTAGGTGCCTAAAGAGGACTAAGGAAATGTTTCTCGGTTATGGAGGCGACACAGAGTTCGTCGTAAAGGGTTACGTCGATGCAAGCTTGCCATGCTTATCTTGCAAGCAATGTGACTAATGAGTTAGTTACGGGACGATGTATTACAAAACGAGTAAAGAGACTTGCCGGTAACGATATTAAACTAGGTATGAAGATACCGACGATCGAATCTCGGGCAAGTAACATACCGATGACAAAGGGAATAACGTATGTTGTCATTATGGTACGACCGATAAAGATCTACATAGAATATGTAGGAACCAATATGAGCATCCAGGTTCCTCTGTTCGTTATTGACCGGAGAGGTGTCTCGGTCAGGTCTACATAGTTCTCGAACCGATAGGGTCCACACGCTTAACGTTCGATGATGATTTTGTATTATATGAGTTATGTGATTTGGTGACCGAATGTTGTTTCGAGTCCCGGATGAGATCACGGACATGAAGAGGAGTCTCGAAATAGTTGAGAGGTAAAGATTCATATATAGGACGATGATATTCGGACACCGGAAGTGTTCCGGGCGTACCGGGTACATATCGGGTCACCGGAAGGGGTTCCGGGCATCCCCCGGCAACTACATGGGCCTAATGGCCAAGAAGGGGACAGACCAGCCCCTAGGGGGCTGGTGCGCCCCATGTAGGCCGAAATAAGGGGAAGATAGAAAGGAAGGGGAGGGATTTGGACTCCCCCTTCCTTCTCTCCTCCCTCCTCCTTCCTTCCGCCTCCGGATAAATATGGAAGGGGGGAGGCCGAATTGGGAGGCGCCCAAGTAGGATTCCTCCTACTTGGGGCGCCCTTATTGCCTTATATATATATATATATATATATATATATATATATATATATATATATATATATATATATATATATGAGGGGGAGGGCACTGCTAGAACACACAACATTGATTCCTAGCCGTGTGCGGCGCCCCCCCTCCATAGTTTACGCCTCCGGTCATATTCACGTAGTGCTTAGGCGAAGCCCTGCACGGAATACTTCAACATCACCATCACCACGCCGTCGTGCTGACGGAACTCTCCCTCGACACTTTGCTGGATCAAGAGTTCAAGGCACGCCATCGAGCTGAACGTGTGCAGAACTCGGAGGTGCTGTACGTTCGGTGCTTGATCGGTCAGAACGAGAAGAAGTTCGACTACATCAACCGCGTTGTCAAACGCTTCCGCTTTCGGTCTACGAGGGTACGTGGACACACTCTACCCCTCTCATTACTATGCATCTCCTAGATAGACCTTGCGTGAGCGTAGGAATTTTTTTGAAATTGCATGCTACGTTTCCGAACAGTGGCATCCGAGCCAGGTTTATGCGTAGATGATATGCACGAGTAGAACACAAAGAGTTGTGGGCGGTGATAGTCATACCGCTTACCACCAACGTGTTATTTTGATTCGGCGGTATTGTTGGATGAAGCGGCCCGGACCAACCTTACATGACCACATTCATGAGACCGGTTCCACCGACAGACATGCAACTAGTTTTGCATAAAGATGGCTGGCGGGTGTCTATTTCTCCAACTTTAGTTGAATTGAATTTGACTGCGGCCGGTCCTTGTTGAAGGTTAAAATAGCAAACTTGACGAAACACTATTGTGGTTTTGATGTGTAGGTAAGAACGGTTCTTGCTAGAAGCCCGTACCAGCCACGTAAAACTTGCAACAACAAAGTAGAGGACGTATAACTTGTTTTTGCAGGGCATGTTGTGATGTGATATGGTCAAGACATGATGTGATATACGTTGTTGTATGAGATGATCATGTTTTGTAAAGTTTATCGGCAACTGGCAGGAGCCTTATGGTTGTCGCTTTATTGTATGAAATGCAAACGCCATGTAATTGCTTTACTTTATCACTATGCGTTAGCGATAGTTGTAGAAGCAATAGTTGGCGAGACGACCACGATGCTATGATGGAGATCAAGGTGTCAAGCCGGTGACGATGGAGATCATGACAGTGCTTTGGAGATGGATATCAAAGGCACAAAATGATGATGGCCATATCATGTCACATATTTTGATTGCATGTGATGTTTATCTTTTATGCATCTTATTTTGCTTAGTACGATGGTAGCATTATAAGATGATCCCTTAACCAAATTTCAAGGTATACGTGTTCTCCCTGAGTATGCACCATTGCGACAGTTCTTTGTGATGAGACACCATGTGATGATTGGGTGTGATAGGCTCTACGTTCACATACAATGGGTGCAAGACAGTTTTGCACATGCGGAATACTCGGGTTAAACTTGACGAGCCTAGCATGTACAGACATGGCCTCGGAACACTGGAGACCGAAAGGTCGAACGTGAATCATATAGTAGATATGATCAACATAGAGATGTTCACCATTGATGACTACTCCATCTCACGTGATGATTGGACATGGTTTAGTTGATTTGGATCACGTTACACTTAGATGACTTGAGGGATGTCAGTTTAAGCGGGAGTTTTTAAGTAATTTGATTAATTGAACTTTAATTTATCATGAACTTAGTCCTGATAGTATTTACAATTATGTTGTAGATCAATAGCTCGCGTTGTATCCCCCCTATGTTTTTTGATATGTTCCTACAGAAATCTAAGTTGAAAGATGATAGTAGCAATGATGCGGACTGGGTCCGTGATCTGAGGATTATCCTCTTTGCTACACAGAAGAATTATGTCCTTAATGCACCCCTAGGTGACAGACCTATTGCAGGAGCTCAGACATTATGAACGTTTGGCAAGCTTGATATGATGACTACTTGATAGTTTAGTGCACCATGCTTTACGGCTTAGAACCGGGACTTCAAAAACGTTTTGAATTACACGGAGCATATGAGATGTTCCAAGAGCTGAAATTGGTATTTCAGACTCATGCCCATGTCTAGAGGTATATGAGACCATTGAAAAGTACTTTTCCTACAAGATGGAGGAGAATAGCTCAACCAGTGAGCATGTGCTCAGAATGTCTGGGTACTACAATCGCTTGAATCAATTGGGAGTTAATCTTCCAGATAAAATAGTGACTGACAGAGTTCTCTAGTCACTATCACCAAGATACTAGAACTTCGTGATGGACTACAATGTGCAAGGGATAACGGAAAAGGTTCCCAAGCTCTTCGCGATGCTGAAATCGGCGAAGATAGAAATCAAGAAAGAGCATCAAGTGTTGATGGTTAACAAGACCACTAGTTTCAAGAAAAAGGGCAAAGGAAAAGAAAGGGAACTTCAAGAAGAATGACAAGCAAGTTGCCACTCCCGTGAAGAAGCCCAAAGCTAGACCTAAGCTTGAAACTGAGTGCCTCTGATACGTCTCCAACGTATCTATAATTTATGAATTATTCATGTTGTTATTTTATCATTCTTGGATGTTTTACAATCATTTTATAGCAACTTTATATCATTTTTGGGACTAACCTATTGACCCAGTGCCCAGTGCCGGTTGCTATTTTTTGCTTGTTTTTTTACATCCCAGGAAATCGATACCAAACGGAGTCCAAATGCAATGAAACTTCACGAAGAGTTTTTATGGACCAGAAGACCAACAGTGGGCCAAAGAAGCACTGGGGTGCTCGAGGGGCACAACCCACTGAAGCGCCTGGGGCCCAGGCGCGCCCAGGTGGGCTGTGCCCACCTCGGTGGCCTCCCGCACCCCTTCTTTACACTATAAATTCCCAAATATTCCAAAACCCTTCGGGGTTAACCTAGACGGGAAGTTCCGTCGCCGCAAGCCTCTATAGCTATCGAAAACCAATCGGGAGCCCGTTCCGGCACCATGCCGGAAGGGGAGATCATCACCGGTGGCCATCTTCATCATCCCGACGACCACCATGATCAGGAGGGAGTAGTCCACCCTCGGGGTTGAGGGTTTGTGCCAGTAGCTATGTGTTTAATCTCTCTCTCTCTCTCTCGTGATCTTGAGATGTCACGATCTTGATATATCATGGGCTTTGTTAACATAGATGGATCATATGATGTTTCTCCCCTCTCTACTCTTGTTGTGATGAATTGAATCTTTACCCTTTGAAGTTTTGTCTTGTCGGATTGAATGTTCAGATTTGAGAACACATGATGTATGTCTTGCGGTATGAATACTTGAGGTGACAACGGGGTATCATATTGATTCACTTGATGTATGTTATGGCACTCAACTTGCGGATTCCCGAGGTGACATTGGGGTAATCTATGCATAGGGGTTGATGCATGTTTTTATTATCTTTTCTCTGATAGAAACTTTGGGGTCTCCATGTATTTCTTTGAATGGATTGAATATTATGATCATGAAGTTGTTTGATGCATATCGTATAATTAACTCACGGATACTCGTGGTGACATTGGAGTATCTAGGTGACATTAGAGTTGGTTGATGTGTGTCATATGGTGTTATTTTAGTACGAACTCTTGATTAGATCGATCGGAAAGAATAGCTTGTGTTATTTTAGTATGAACTCTAGGATGGATCGAACGGAAAGAATAGTTTTGAGGTGGTTTCGTACCCTACAAACAATTCCTATCTTTTGTTCTCTGCTAATAGGAACTCGGGAGTGATTCTTTATTGCACTTTGAGGGATAATCATATGATACAACTATGTTTAGCATTGTTGAGAGATTGCACTAGCGAAAGTACGGACCCTAGGCCTTGTTTTCAAGCATTGCAATACCGTTTGTGCTCACTTTTGTTACTTGCTACCTTGCTGTTTTTTATTGTTCGCACTACAAAAAATCATATCTACTATCATTACTACACTTATATTACCATCTCTTCGCCGAACTAGTGCACCTATACAATTTACCATTGTATTTGGTGTGTTCGGGACACAAGAGATTTTTTGTTATTTGGTTGCAGGGTTGCTTGAGAGAGACCATCTTCATCCTACACCTCCCACGGATTGATAAACCTTAGGTCATCCACTTGAGGGAAAATTGCTACTGTTCTACAAAACTCTGCGCTTGGAGGCCCAACACGAGTCTACAAGAATAAAGTTGCGTAGTAGACATCAAGCTCTTTTCTGGCGCCGTTGCCCGGGAGGTTAGGTTAGCGACACTCACACCCCGTCAAGGAAGCTCTTTTCTGGCGCCGTTGCCGGTGAGGTGAGTTCATGAAGGTATACCTTTAGATCTTGCAATTGAATCTTTTAGTTTCTTGTTCTATCACTAGTTTGGTTTATAAAAGAAAACTACAAAAAATGGAGTTGAGGTTGCATCATATTATTGATCATCTTTATAATATCTTTATTGAAAATGATGGATCGGAAAATTGTGCTCAATTGTTATAACAAGAAGTCAATAAAATGTTTGGCACAAAATATTTGAATGATGAGCATGATTGCAATGTTGTTCGTATGAATTCTTTGAATATCCATGATGCTAATGATATGCAAAGCCATAAGCTTGGGAATGCTGTGTTTGTTGAAGATGATATTTTTTGTCCCCCAAGTTTTTATGAGAAAAATTATTATGATGAAAGCATGCCTCCTATTTATGATGATTATATTGATGAAAGTGGATTTGGAGAGGCCGTGACTTTATTTAATGATGATTCCACTATGTTGGAAGAGGTTTCAATTGATTATGACAAAAAGTTCCTATCTATGATGATTATGGTGATGACATGTATGCTATAAAGAATATTGATAACCATGAAACATGTCATCATGATTTTAATTTTCAATCCCATGATAGTTATTTTGTTGAGTTTGCTCCCACTACTATTCATGAGAATAAATTTGCTTATGTGGAGAGTAATAATTTTTTTATGCATGTGGATCATGAAAAGAGTGCTTTATGTGATGGTTATATTGTTGAATTCATTCATGATGCCACTGAAAATTATTATGAGGGAGGAACTTATGCTTGTAGGAATCGCAATAATATCAAGTTTCCTCTCTATGTGTTGAAAGTTTTGAAGTTGAGCTTGTTTTGCCTTCCTATGCTAGTTGATTCTTGCTCTCATAAAAGGTTTTCTCAGGAAATCCCTATGCATAGGAAGTGGGTTAGACTTAAATGTGCTTGACATGTGTTTCATGATGCTCTCTTCATGTTTCAATTCTTATCTTTTATGCGAGCATCATGGAAATCATCATGCCTAGCTAAAAGGCATTAAACAAAAGCGCTTGTTGGGAGACAACCCAACACTTTTACCTACTGTTTTTATGTGTTAACATGATTATGCTAATGTAATAATGATGTTTTATTGCTTTTGTTTCAATAAAGTTCCAAGTAAAGCCTTTGGGATCATGTTGGGTGATAGTTGATTTGATCTTGCTGAAAAACAGAAACTTTTGCGCTCACGAAAATAATTCTCATTTTTAACAGAAGAGTGATTTTGAGTTTATTATTTTTGAAGAAGTTTGATATACAAATTGCACACGTGTTACTAATTCTTTCATAATTTTTTGAGTAGCAAAAGTATGGTTTGAGTACAGATTACTACAGACTGTTCTGTTTTTGACAGATTCTGTTTTCAATGCATAGTTTGCTTGTTTTCTAGTTTCTATGGCTTATATTGCTCAATATAAATTGTGGAAATGATATGATACAGTAGGCACTGTGTGATAACATTTATGAATCTTGTCTTTGACAGTACCACAAGTGAAATGGTTTGCTCTTTATCATACTAACCTATCTCACGAAGTCCCATTAAGTTTTGTGTGATTGAAGTTTTCAAGTTTTGGGTGAGATATCGATATGAGGAGAATAAGGAGTGACAATACCCTAAGCTTGGGGATTCCCAAGGCACCCCAAGTTAATATCCAAGGAAGATCCAAGCAACTAAGCTTGGGGATGCCCCAGAAGGCATCCCCTCTTTCGTCTCCAACATTATCGGTAACCTTACTTGGAGCTATATTTTTATTCGTCACATGATGTGAGTTTTACTTGGAGCATCATTTTATTTTGTTAGGATTTGCTTGATGTTACTTAGAATAATGTTTTGCATCTTTTATTTCAATAAAAGTGGCATTGATAGCCTTTGCCATGCTTATCTTGCAAGTATACATGTTGCTGTTTGAAAACAGAAAGTTTATCGATGTTGCAAAAATTCCCGAGGAAAGTCAGAATGTGATAAAATGTTGAAACTTTTTGCATAATAAGATCTGATAAATTTTCTACAGTGTGGTAGAATTTCATAATGTTTGGAGTTGAATAAGTATTCATACTCTTGCATTCTTTACAGACTGTACTGTTTTGGCATATTGCTGTTATGTTTGCATTGTTTGCATATGTTTGCTTGTTTAATGATTCTATTTGAGGATAGGAGTATTAAATATGAAGAGGCATTTAGTATGCAATGTTGAATAATAATTTTAGTGATTTGCTACAGTAGAGAATGATAAGGTGTCAGTGTACAAAGTAGGGCCCCTCTTTGTACCCCTTTACTTGTGCACGGGCAGTCAGAGCCGCGCCTACGGCCACGCTTAACAGGGCAGAGGAAGGAAGAAAAAGTACAAGACCACCAGATCAGCGCTCCAACCAGGGGCGCAGAAGAGCGGAGCGATAAGATGGGCTTCCCCCGGCAAGACCTTTGACAGAGCGGCCTACATGACCCTGACAAGAGCCTTGTCGGGGCAGCTTACCCAACACCAGCAAGGCCACCACCCTTGAGCCTGAGAATTCCGACACCATCGACAACATTGGAATCAAGGCTCGGGAGGGGCCTGCATAATGACATGCAGATCTTTGTGAATACAAAGGGCCTGCGGGGCCTAGATAAGAACCAGAAGACAAGACGATAGCGGGGCTCCTTGCCGAGGACGCCCACGAGGCCTCGGCAAGGCTCCTGCCGAAGATACCCATGAGGCCCCGGCAAGACTCTTGCCGAGGGCACCCACGAGGCCCTGGCAAGACTCTTGCCGAGGGCGCCCGCAAGGCCCTGGCAAGACCCTTGCCAGGAATATCAGCAAGACCGTGGAAGGCCTTGACGCCCCGTCGCCGCCCCAGCTCAATGGCAGACCCACCAACTGAGAAGGTACCCACGTGGCGGTACGTGGCTCCTAAGCCAACTAGTCAGGCATCTGCGTGGTGGCATGCAGATCTTCGTGAAGACCCTGCCACCACACCAGCTCAGCAGCCTGCCAGCCTACATGGCATTGCATGCCTCGTTGGCCTAGACGTGTGTCGGAGCAAGGCGAAGCGGCGACGGACGGGACGGGCTTCGTTACCGCCCCCGATAAAGTAAGAGGACACCTAAGTAGCGCATTTAATGCGTCTTGTCCTGTGATGTCAGGTGATAAGCTTGTACTACTGTACAACTTTCCACCTCCTGTGTGCCACTGTGGCAGCCCCTTTGACTATAAAAGGAGGCCCGCGGTGTACTGAGGGAGGATTCAAACTTTTTGGACCGGGCACGCTCTGTAGCAAGTCCAAGAACACTAGATAAACATACACCAGCAGGAGTAGGGTATTACGCATCGCTCGTGGCCCGAACCTGGATAAACTCCCCTCGTGCAATCTTCTAATCCCGCTCTTCCAACAGCCCCGCGCCCCACCAATCGTAGAAGGGATTCTCTATGATCCCATAGGTGTCGTTTCCCCCGACATCTTTGGCGCGCCAGGTAGGGGGTGTGCAGTTGTGAAAATCCGATTTGGAAGTTAGCATATTGACTTCATCATCACCATGGCCCCCAAGAAGAAGAGGATGACTGCCATCGGGTCGCCCGGGGCCGGCCCGTCCGCACCAGCACGGGTGGGCGACGGGGTGGCCATGGATGGCGCCAGAGGCGCCGCCTGCAAGCATCCACGACACTCTGGCAATCGGAGCCCGGTGAGCGGCGCTGCCGGGTCCAAGACAATGAGCCACATGCAGCTGGGCCCGGGGACGGGGCTGTGCTGCCGACGGGCGAGCGGGCGACCTCCGGACGCCTCGCGGCGCCTGCGCAGCCTTCGAGCCACGCGCGATGAGTAACACCACGACGTCGGCGCCCCCGGGCGCCGCCGCGGGAAGAGCCCTTTGCATCACTCTCAGGACGCATCGGGCCAGCGGCGCACCGGGACGCTGGCGGAGGCGGCACGCGACCGCGAGAACATGATAGAGCTCCTTCTAACATGGTTAGAAGTCGGAGCGCATCACGGTCCACGCAGCTTTCACCGCCACCCACGCCAGCAGAAGCGTTGGCGCGCGTACAATTGCTCCTCGACTTCCCGCCCACTGTGGAGAAGCTCGACGAGTGGAGAGCCACCATTCAAAGCCTCGTCAGCTTCGCCAACAAAGATGAGCCACTCCCAGCGGGACCCTCGTGTCGGCGTTCTGTCGAGCCGACACGTGCCGGCGGTGGGAGGACCGGGGATGCCGCGACCACGGTGCACTCTCCTCCCCCGCAGCCGCGGCAGCAGCCGCTGGCCCACCGGGCCGATGCACGTGACGACGTATCTATGGCGTCATCCGACCCGTGAGCCTGCTGCGACAAACGCCAAGTCCATCGGGAGCGAGCCCAGGAAGACGCTCGAACCACCATCGAGCGACGAAGGGAGACGCGCCACCAGTCAGATCGGCGCGCGGGGCCTAATATGGACAACCTGGCGCCAGGGGGCTTCGGCGACCTGCCTTACAAGGTGGGTTGTCCAGCCTTTACCCGAGAGCTGCGGCAGTTCCAGTGGCCCTCCCACCACACATTCAAGTCTGATATTGGGGAAAAGTACAACGGCAAGACTCACCCGTCAGAGTTCCTCAGCATCTACACCATCGCGATGCAAGCCGCCGGGGCTCGCGACGACAAGGTGCTTGTTGGAGATATGCCCTAGAGGCAATCATGTGATGATGACATTTCCATATGTATTAATGAGTCCTTTGTATTGTCCTTGAACATCATCAATGATATGTATCAATAAGTATGTGACTTGTTTGTGGAACTATGTATTGTATGATGATTGTTCTAATGGTCCCTAGTTGATAAGGTTGTGCGGACACATATCCTTGACTAGTATACGACTCGGTTGATGACTATGTTTCACAAGTCATGTGCATGGAGATGCTAAACCGATAGTATAGGCTCGGGGATGGAGATCACCGAGCCGGACAGACCCACTATGAGACGCAGCGAGATATAGTCATCTGTTAGTCTCAAGTGCAATGTCTATGCCATGTCCTAGACCTGAGGTCCTCGCATGTTCTCGGGATGAGGATCGACTCACTTAGGGTCTATCAAACGCTACTCCGTAACTGGGTAGTTATAAAGGTAGCTTCGGGTGAGTCGTGAGACATACCGAGACATGGTTGACCAAGATGGGATTTGCCCCTCCTATTTGGAGAGATATTCTCTGGGCCCTCTCGAGTGATCAGATTCAGAAAGCATGGCCATGCGACTTGGGTTAAGCGTTAACCTAGTTCGGGAATCTGTATCACGGTTTTGAGAAGAGAGGTCGAGCTATCACAAGGGTGACAAGTGCTCGCCTTGAGCTCGACAACAAACATCGTGAGGCAAAAGGAATGTTGCATATGCCACATTGTTGAGGTTCGTCAAACGACTTTACGCCCACATGGGAGTTGGCACATTCTGCTAGGAGCCGCTACCAACTATCGACTCTGGTCGTGTCCATGTAAATGTGAACCTATAGGGTCGCACACTTAAGGGGCTGCAGCTCATTCGGATTGGATCCGAGTGGAAAATGGATGTGGACTCCTAGTGGGCTCAAGTGTTGAGCCCACCTCGGAGGTCTATATAAAGGGAAGTGGGCACACCACTTAGGGTTGATTGAATTGAACCCTAGTTAGCCACCGCCACTCCCCACGCCATGCCGCGCGACCGGACCTAGCAGTCCGCCGACGCTCGCCGCTCCCGTCGTGACGTGGATACCTTGGAGGCATCGCATCTGCAGTGCTTGGACGAACCGTTCGAGGGAACCGCGAGGTGCCGTTCGCGGGAGATCACCATTCACGGGTCTTTGCTGTTCGCGGGAGATCGTCAAAGTGAGGAGGAGACGGCCCGGCAGATCGGCTACACGCATCACCAACTCTACTTCCGCTGCGGTGACTGCGCGTCTAGTGGTAAACCCGATTCCGTGATCTATTTCCAGCAACATGATCTTGGGTGCGCGGTAGAAAATTTTATTTGGCGCTAGCGTAGCGTACCGCGTGTTCCAACAGTGGTACCAGAGCCTCCGCTGTGTGGTGATAGATTCGATGATATGCATATGAGATATGTAGATCGGTTCAAGTGCGGTCGATGAGATCGGTCGCTCACGTCAGTGTTGAAGGTTGGTTTCGTGATCTTGTTTCCCTGATCGTGACGCAGAGGTCGTGACACGACTTACCCCTACCGGTCGTTTTTCGCCGTCAGGGTAGACAGTGGAACGTAAATCCGGATGCAGCACGCGAAGATCAATGAGATTGATCGAATCGGAACATAGATCAACACCTTGGAAATGTGATTTATGCGGTGCTGAAATCTGTTGGAGCGGTCTCGGTAAAACGGCTGTAACTTTTGCATACGAACTCCGATTTTGCTCCACAACCTGTCAAACTGAAGCTAACGAAAAGTTGGATTAACGGCAAAATACTAGAATAGGATTTCGGCGCTTCTGGCTAGGCCAAAATACAATGGGAAGATAGAGTTTCAGGAGGTTTTATCTTCAGCGGTAGAACATCTCACTCGTTTTTGCAGGGAATGACTGTGATTTGATATGCCCATGTATGTTGCTTGTATATTATTGTTTCCTGACCTGCGTGTCATGAGTGTGGCAACCGGCAGGAGCCATATGGTTGTCCCATTATTGTATTAATGACCTGCTTGTCAACATGAGAAGCCATGTAATGTAATTTACTTTCAGTAGCTATTAGTTTTTAATAGCATAGAATCTTATGTAACACTTGGCGGTTGACACCATGGCGTGGAGATGGAGACCACCACGAGGACAACCATGCATGGGCAGACCGTACTGCGTGGAGATGGAGATCACCACATTTGTGAAAAGGGGCTATACCATATCACACATACATAAACTGCCTGTGAAAGTTTATCCCTTTTATGCACCCTTCTTTTTGCATGGTAGATGTTTTAAGTAGGGTGATCCCTAAAAGAATGTCAAGTACAAATGCCTCCCCAATTGCTGCACCTTCACATGTCAAGTATATTTAGTGGTGGGCCTATGAAATTAGGGTGCCACTAGATCTCCTTGAAGTGATGGGTTTGTGTCGGACACTTACACGCGAAGCATTGGTTGACTTGTCGTGGCTATCAAAACAGTTTTGGGCTACGAGGCATAGGAGTTGGCGAGGCATGAGATGTCCCCAATAACAAGAGTCGTATGGAGATACAATTAGCAAGAGTTTCTTACCGAGTGATCTTGTCCTCTAGCGGTGATGCAAAAGCTCACTAGTTGACATGTTGATCTTGGATCTTGAATCACTAAGTATCAACCGAGGGATGTTGACTTTAGTGGGAGTAATGATCTTATTAAAATGTTTAATATGAATTACTCTTCATGAATACATGTCTTAGTGTTTGCATATTTCTGTTGTAGATCAATGGCACCACCTGCTCAAGTTACCCCTTTTGCGTTGATATCAATCCTGGAAAAAGATAAATTGAATGGAACAAACTTTACCACCTGGTATAGAAACCTGAGAATTGTTCTTAGGCATGAGAAAAAGGAACAAGTTCTAGAGAATCCGCTTCCAGAGGAACCTGCCGATAATGCTATTGCCATAGCCATAAATGCCTACAAGAACCTCGTTGATGAATCAAACGGGATCAGCTGTCTCATGCTGGCTTCTATGGAGCCCGATCTGCAGTAGCAGTTCGAAAATAATGAGGCTTTCGATATGATCGAGAACCTTAAGAGCATGTTTCAAATGCAGGCTATGACCGAAAGGTTCAATGTCTGGCGATCCTTGATGGATTGTAAGCTGAAAGAGGGTGATCCACTGAGCCCGCATGTGATCAAGATGATCGGGTACATGCAAGCTCTGGATAGGTTGGGCCTTGGGGACAAATTGTCCACAGATACAATTCTGGGTTCTCTTCCGGATAGCTATGGGCCGTTCATCTCGAACTACCATATGCATGGGATGGAAAAGAAGCTCACTGAATTGCATGGGATTCTCAAAGTGGCAGAGCAGGATATCAATAAAGGTACGCATCGTCAAGTGTTGATGGTGCAGAACTCGGCTAAGTTCAAGAAGAGCTGGTCCAAGAAAAAGGCTAAGGCAAAGGGCAAAGAGAAGGAGGCAAATCCAACTGCAGCCATTGCGCCTAAGTCAGGGACAGTTTCAGGGATTATTTGCTTTCATTGCAAGGAACCCGGACACTGGAAAAGGAACTGCAGGAAGTGGCTTGCCGAGAAGGGCAAGAAGACTAGAAGTATGACTTCTTCTTTAGGTACACTTGTTGTATATGTTATAGAGATTTATCTTGCTGATGTTTCTAGTAGCTCTTGGGTATATGATACCGGATCGGTTGTTCACATATGCAACTCGATCACGAGGGCTAAGCGAGAACTAGGAATGTCGCAAGAGGAGAAGTTGACGATCGCGTCGGGAATAAAGCAAGAGTTGCTGCATTGGCCGTCGGCACTATGCAACTTAATTTACCTTCAGGATTTGTAATGGAACTTGATAATTGTTATTATGTTCCTGCTTTGAGTCGAAACATTATTTATGCCTCGTGTTTGATGAGACAAGGTTATGAATTTAGTATTAAGGACAATGGTTGTTCAATTTACTTGAATAATATGTTTCATGGCTTTGAACCCGTTGTGAATGGGTTATTTATCCTAGATCTTGAAGGTGAATCAGTCTATAACATAAATGTCAAGAGGCATAAGCCTAATGAGATAAATCCGACTTACATCTGGCATTGTCGACTAGGACACATTAGTCAAAAGCGCATGAAGAAGCTCCATGATGATGGAATTCTAACTTCGTTTGAGTTTGAATCATTCGAGACATGCGAGTCTTGCCTACTCGGCAAGATGACTAAGACTCCTTTTGCAAAGAGTTGCGAGAGGGTGTCCGAGCTGCTGGAACTTATACATAGTGATGTATGTGGACCAATGAGCACAACAGCCAGAGGTGGTTACCAATACTTCGTGACTTTTACCGACGATTTGAGTAGATATGGATATGTCTACTTGATGAGGCACAAGTCAGAAACTTTTGAAAAGTTCAAGGAGTTTCAGAATGAAGTGGAAAATCAACTCGGCAAGAAAATCAAACTTCTACGATCTGATCATGGCGGAGAGTATATGAGCCAGGAGTTTGATGATCATCTAAAGAGTCATGGAATAGTTCCACAACTGAATCCTCTGGGTACGCCACAGAGAAATGGTGTGTCAGAACGGAGGAATCAGACCCTGCTGTACATGGTCCGATCGATGATGAGTCAGTCGGATTTACCCTTGTCATTTTGGAGATACGCTCTAGAACTACAGCTTTCACACTAAACAGGGTACCATCTAAGTCCGTAGATAAGACACCATATGAGATATGGACTAGGAAGAGTCACAGTTTGTCTTTTCTGAAAATTTGGGGATGTGAAGCTTATGTCAAGCGACTCCAGTCGGATAAGCTCACACCCAAATCGGACAAGTGCATATTCGTGGGATATCCAAGGGAAACCTTAGGATATTACTTCTACAACCGTGAAGAGGGCAAAGTGTTTGTCGCTCGACATGGAGTCTTCCTTGAGAAAGAGTTTCTCAATCAGAAGGCTAGTGGGAGGACAGTCCGACTCGAAGAAATTCGAGAACCACACGGGGACGTTCCAGTGGGTGATTCTGTCACAACGGAATTAGTCAGGGAACCCGTGGTGGAGTCGACACAGGTTCCATGGAGGTCGGAAAGGTTATGCAATTTGCATGACTGCAATGTGTTGTTCTTGGAGAATAACGAGCCGACTACGTATGCGGAAGCAATGGAGAGCCCTGATTCCGAGTTATGGCTTGAGGCCATGAGATCCGAATTAAAGTCCATGTATGACAATCAAGTTTGGAACTTGGTTGATCTGCCAGATGGCATTCGAGCCATTGAGTGCAAGTGGATCTTTAAGAAGAAAACTGATATGGACGGAAATGTCACAGTCCATAAGGCTCGACTTGTTGCTAAAGGTTATCGACAAGTTCAAGGAGTTGACTATGATGAGACTTACTCACCGGTAGCAATGCCTAAATCAATTCGGATCATTCTTGCTATAGCGGCATATTTCGACAATGAAATATGGCAGATGGATGTCAAAACGGCTTTCCTTAATGTAAATTTAACCGAGGATGTGTATATGACACAACCTGAGGGTTTTGTCGATCCAAAGAAGTCTAGCATGGTATGCAAGCTTTAGAGATCCATTTATGGATTAAGGCAAGCATCTCGGAATTGGAACATTCATTTTAATGAAGCATCAAAGAGTTTGGCTTCATCAAGAATGACTGTGATCATTGTGTATTCAAGAAGGTCGATGGGAGCTCAGTTGCATTTACGATCTTATATGTGGATGACATATTATTGATTGGAAATGATGTTCAAATGCTTGAATCATCAAGGACTCATTGAAAAATAGTTTTTCTATGAAGGACTTGGGAGAAGCGACTTGCATTTTGGGAATCAAGATCTATAGAGATAGATCGAGAAGGCTTATTGGATTAAGCCAGAGTGCATATATTGACAAGGTGTTGAAGCGGTTCAACATGCAAGATGCCAAGAAGGGTTTCTTGCCCATGTCACATGGCATTAGTCTTATCAAGACTCAGAGGCCTTCGACTCCTGATGAGCGAAGACGCATGGATGGGATTCCGTATGCTTCGGCTATTGGGTCCATCATGTACGCTATGGTATGTACTCATCCCGATGTTAGCTTTGCTCTTAGCGTTGTGGGAAGATACCAGGCTGATCCAGGTGAGAGTCACTGGACAGCGGTTAAGAATATCCTTAAGTACTTGAGAAGGACTAAGGATATGTTCCTAGTTTATGGAGGTGAGGATGAGCTCATTGTAAAGAGTTACACCGATGCTAGTTTCCAAACAGATAGGGATGATAGTCGATCTAATCTGGGTTTGTGTTCATTACGAGCGGAGGAAGCGGTGGCTGGAGGAGCTCCAAGCAAGATCGGTAGCTGATTCTACAACAGAGGCTGAGTACATTGCGGCTTCTGAAGCTACAAAAGAGGGTGTTCGGGTGAAGAATTTCATTTCTGATCTTGGTGTGGTTGAGGGCGCGCCTAAGCCATTGGACCTCTATTGTGATAATAGTGGTGCCATTGCGCAAGTCAAGGAACCACGAAACCATCATAAAACCCAGCACATACTCGAGCGTTTTAACCTTATTAGCGACATTGTCGAAAGAGGTGATGTAAACATATGCAAGGTACACAGATGCAAATGTTGCCGATCCATTGACGAAGCCTCTCCCACGACCGAAGCATGAGGCGCACATGAGCTCCATGGGCATACGATGCCTAAATGATTGACTCTAGTGCAAGTGGGAGACTGTTGGAGATATGCCCTAGAGGCAATCATGTGATGATGACATTTCCATATGTATTCATGAGTCCTTTGTATTGTCCTTGAACATCATCAATGATATGTATCAATAAGTATGTGACTTGTTTGTGGAACTATGTATTGTATGATGATTGTTCTAATGGTCCCTAGTTGATAAGGTTGTGCGGACACATATCCTTGACTAGTATCTGACTTCGGTTGATGACTATGTTTTGCAAGTCATGTGCATGGAGATGCTAAACCGATAGTATGGGCTCGGGGATGGAGATCACCGAGCCGGACAGACCCACTTTGAGACGCAGCGAGATATAGTCATCTGTTAGTCTCAAGTGCAATGTCTATGCCATGTCCTAGACCTAAGGTCCTTGCATGTTCTCGGAATGAGGATCAACTCACTTAGGGTCTATCAAACGCTACTCTGTAACTGGGTAGTTATAAAGGTAGCTTTCGGGTGAGTCGTGAGACATGCCGCGAGACATGGTTGACCAAGATGGGATTTGCCCCTCCTATTTGGAGAGATATTCTCTGGGCCCTCTTGAGTGATCAGATTCAGAAAGCATGGCCATGCGACTTGGGTTAAGCGTTAACCTAGTTCGGGAATCTATATCACGGTTTCGAGAAGAGAGGTCGAGCTATCACAAGGGTGACAAGTACTCGCCTTGAGCTCGACAACAAATATCGTGAGGCAAAAGGAATGTTGCATATGCCACATTGTTGAGGTTCGTCAAACAACTTTATGCCCACATGGGAGTTGGCACGTTCTGCTAGGAGCCGCTACCAACTATCGACTGGTCGTGTGTCCATGTGTATGTGAACCTATAGGGTCGCACACTTAAGGGGCTGCAGCCCATTCAGATTGGATCCGAGTGGAAAATGGATGTGGACTCCTAGTGGGCTCAAGTGTTGAGCCCACCTCGGAGGTCTATATAAAGGGGAGTGGGCACACCACTTAGGGTTGATCGAATTGAACCCTGGTTAGCCACCGCCACTCCCCACGCCATGCCGCGCGACCGGACATAGCAGTCCGCCGCTCGATGCTGCTCCCCGTACATGTGGATACCTTGGAGGCATCGCATCTGCGGTGCTTGGACGAACCGTTCGAGGGAACCGTGAGGTGCCGTTCGCGGGAGATCACCGTTCACGGGTCTTCGCTGTTTGCGGGAGATCGACAACGTGAGGAGGAGACGGCCCGGGAGATCGGCTACACGCATCACCAACTCTACTTCCGCTGCGGTGACTGCGCGTCTAGTGGTAAACCCGATTCCGTGATCTATTTCCAGCAGCATGATCTTGGGTGCGTGGTAGTTTTATTTGGCGCTAGCGTAGCGTACCGCGTGTTCCAATAGTGCTCGCCAACTACTTTCCATTGGCGCTTAAGCCCAACGTTATGTCATGGTTGATGCACCTGCCAGTAGATTCCATCTCTTCCTGGTCGGATCTGTGCCACGAGTTTGTTGGCGCCTTTCTCCGGGGCCACCAAGCTCTGGCGAACAAGTGACTTGCATGTCATCCCCGGAAGGATGGCGAGTCCCCGCATAAGTATATACAAAGATTCAGCCGTATGCGATACACCATCGGATGTTCATCCCGCCATCATCATCGGTCGTTCCATCAGAACGTGCGCAACCGCAAGATGCGTGAAGAGCTGGCGATGAACAAGGTCAAGGATGTAGCCGAACTTTACGTCCTGGCTGATAGATGTGCTCGGGCTGAGGAAGGAAGGAAGTACCTCGGGGAGCACGCCGGCGCTGAAACCGACTCCACTGACGAAGACACCACCGCCCCGACAAAGAAGGGTCGGCGCCGCAACAAGAAGCGAAAGGGCAAGACTATGCTTGCTGGCGCCTCCAAGAAGGCCAAGGCTGACGACCCCGACAAGGAGGTTGCGGGGTGCGCTGCCTGCCGGGCCTTGGCGGCCGCCGACAAGTCAGGGGGCTCCGACAAGCAGTACTGCAAGATCCACCACACCAAGGGCCATGATCTCCAGAACTGCCGACAGGTTGAGCTGCTTGCAGAAAAGCAGAAGGCTGAATATGAAAGGCGAGACAAGGAGAAGGGTCAGGATGGTGCTGAGGGGTCCGACAAGAAGCGTGGCGGCCAAGGAGGTCACCGCGGCAAAGATAGCCAACAAGATAGGCCCGCTCGGGGCCGCGATAAGGAGGAAGATCATGATCATGACGAGGACGACGAGTCCGACGAGCACGAGTTCCAGAAAGCTACAGAGGCCATGTGCGTTGACGGTGGCGCCTCGTTGCGCACCTCACACCGCCAACTGAAGCAGTGGGCGTGTGAGGTCACTTCAGCGGAGCCATCGTTCGATGCCCAGAAGCCACTGAAGTGGTCCCGCTTTCCCATCATTTTTGACACCGAGGATCACCCTGATCGCACAACTGTAGTCGGGTGTTTGCCGTTGTTGGTTTCGCCAACAATACGCAACCTCAAAGTGACAAAAGTGCTGGTTGACGGTGGGGCCGGACTGAATTTGATCTCGCCCGATGTGATCAAGAGGTTGCAGATTCCTGATGGAGATTTCGAGGAGACGGGCACGTTTCAAGGGGTCAACCCGGGAAGGAATCAGGCAAAAGGTAAAATCATGCTGCCTGTTACGTTTGGGGGCGATATGAACTATAGGATGGAGAAGATCATTTTTGATGTCGCCGAGATCCCCTTGCCATACAACGGGATCCTTGGTCGCCCAGCGCTGGCCAAGTTCATGGCGGCGTCACACTATGCCTACAACACATTGAAGATGCCGGGGCCGCTAACCATCATCACCGTCCCCTCTAACAAGAAATACGTGCTCATCTACGCCGACCAACTCTACCGAGAGGCAGTTGCAGCAACTGCCACCAAGGCACTTGCTCCTGCCGCTGAAGCCCCTAGAAGGAAGAAGGCTGGCAAGACCCCTTCCGGTGAGACCTCTTACGGCAAGACCTCCGGCACCCACTCTGGCAAGTGCGCCTCTTCGGGGTGCAGCGCTCCCATCGAGGAAGTACCAGAGAGCTCCACCGGCAAGAGCAAAAAATTCCAAGGCTGCACCACCGGAAACCAAGAAGGTGTCCGTCAAGGAGGACGGCACGGGCAGGGCTTTTACTATAAGCTCCACCCTTGACAGCAAATAGGAAAGCGCGCTCGTCACCTTCCTGCGGGCGAATGTCGATGTGTTTGCATGGCAAGCATCCGACATCCCCGGCATTCCCAGGGAGGTGATTGAGCACCATCTTGATGTCTGTCCTCATGCGTGGTCCGTCAAGTAGAAGGTCAGGAAGCAAGCTTTGGAGCGACACGGGTTCATCATCAAGGAGATCAGGAAGTTGGAGGCGGCAGGCCTGGTTAGAGGAGTGCTCCACCCCACGTGGTTGGCCAATCCAGTGGTGGTGCATAAGGCAAATGGGAAATGGAGGCTATGTATTGACTACACAAATATCAATAAAGCCTGTCCAAAGGATCCTTTCCCTCTGCCATGCATCGATCAGATTGTGGACTCCACTGCCGAGTGTGACCTGCTGTCTTTCCTCGACGCCTATTCAGGATACCACCAGATCTTCATGGTGAAGGAAGACGAAGAAAAGACCGCGTTCATTACCCCATGTGGTACGTATTGTTTTGTACGAATGCCTTTCGGGTTGAAGAGCGCTGGTTCGACGTTTGCTCGAGCGAACCAAATTGGTTTCGAGCCCCAGCTACATAGAAATATGGAAGCTTATATGGACGACTTAGAAGAAACATTTGCAAATTTGCGCAAGATCAACCTCAAGCTGAACCATGAGAAGTGTGTCTTCGGTGTTCCGTCTGGCAAGCTTGTCGGGTTCTTTGTGTCATAGTGTGGGATCGAGCCGAACCCCGACAAGATCAAGGGAATTGAGAAGATTGAGGCGCCAAAATGGGTAAAGGACATCCGTAGGCTCACCGGCTGCATTGCTGCCCTGAGTAGGTTCATCTCCAAATCTGCTGAGCGCGCTCTCCCCTTCTTCAAAGTTTTGAAGAAGGCAGGTCCAGTAAAGTGGACTCCGGAGGCAGAGGCAGCACTGCAAGATTTGAAGAGGTACCTCTCTCCTCCACGCCAATACTAGTCGCACCTAAACCACAAGTGGTTAGTGCTGCGCTGGTGGCGCAGAGGGAACTTGAGGAAGAAGCAGCAGTAGCCGCAGAGCCGTTGGATGGTGGGATGGAGTCCTCCTCAGCAAGGCCCGGCCCCGGCAAGGCAGAGTCTGTGCAGATGGGCGAAGTGGAACAAAAGAAGAAGGTGGTGCAACACCCAGTTTATTTTGTCAATTCCCTCCTGCAGGGAGCTAGATCAAGATATTCTGGTATGCAGAAGCTACTTTTCGGCCTCCTCATGGCCTCGAGGAAGCTGCGCCACTATTTCGAAGCACATGAGATCACCGTCGTCACCCGCCTCCCATTGCAACGAATCCCGCACAACCCGGATACCACCGGTAGGATTGTGGAATGGGCTTTGGAATTGTCAAGATTTGGCCTCAAGTTTGAAAGTACTTCGAGAATCAAGAGCCGAGCCTTGGCAGAGTTCATCGCGGAATGGACCACAACGCCCGACGAGGAGATTCAAGAGACCACCCTTCCCGACGAGGAGACGAGCAGTGAGTGGATTATGTACTTCGATGGAGCTTTCTCACTCCAAGGTGCTGGTGCCGGCGTACTACTCGTTGCACCCACCAAAGAGCGCCTCAAGTACGTAATCCAGATGCACCTTTCCAGGAAAAAAATCAACGAACAACACGATAGAGTATGAGGGATTGCTGGCTAGTCTCAGGATCGTGGCAGACCTCGGAATCTGGAAGCTCATCATCAGAGGTGATTTGCAGCTCGTTGTCAAGCAAGTAAACAAGGATTACTAGAGCCCGTTGATGGAGGCCTACGTGGATGAAGTGAGGAAGTTGGAAGAGCGCTTTGACGGATTGCAAGCAGAGCATGTTCCCCGAGCGGAGAACGGCATTACTGACGACATGTCAAAACGCGCTGCCCTAAAGTTGCATGTGGAACCAGGTACCTTTGTGCTTCAATTAACTCAGCCATCCGTTGAACCATCAGCAGGACAGAGCAAAAGAAGGAAGGCGGGCCCCGGCAAGTACTTTCCCGCTGGGCTCCCAGGAGCCACCGGCAAGGACGTTGCCGGGTGTCCCAAGCTTGCCGGAGAGCAGCAACCCCCGGCAGGGCCTCAAGCCCTGGCCGTAGAGGCAACTGCCCTTACGGTCGAAGATGTGCCTTTAGCCCTTGCCGTGGAGCCCCAGACTCCGGCATGGGCGCAGCCCACCGTCCGCTTCCTCCAAACAGGAGAGCTCCCCGAGGAGCAAGAAGAAGCAGAGAAAGTAGCCCATTAGCCCAGCATGTACCGGTTTGTGGATGATGCCCTATACAGAAGGAGATCGAACGGTGTGAAGTTGAAGTGCATTCCTCGGGAAGACGGACTGAGGCTGTTGGCAGAGATACATGGACGCATGTGTGGCTCCCACATAGGGTCGAGAGCCCTTGTCGGCAAGGCATTCCGGCAAGGTTTCTTCTGGCCCACCGCTCTCCAGGATGCGACGGCACTAGTAACCAAGTGTGAAGCATGCCAGTTCCATTCAAAGAAGCTTCATCAACCGGCTCAAGCTCTTCAGACCATCCCTCTTTCCTGGCCATTTTAGGTCTGGGGGCTCGATATACTGGGCCCCTTTCCCCATGCTGTCGGGGGCTTTGAGTACTTATGCGTCATGAATCGACAAGTTCACAAAGTGGCGGAAGTGGAGCCGGTGAGAAAGGTGGCAACGGTCAGCCGTCAAGTTCTTCAAGGGGCTAGTCTGCCGTTTTGGTGTGCCCAATAGGGTCATCACCGACAATGGCACACAGTTCACAAGCCGCGCCTTCATGCAGTACATTCAGGATCTCGGCAGCAAGGTTTGTTTTGCTTCTGTTGCTCATCCCGAAAGTAACGGGCCGTGATGAGAGAGCAAATGCAGAAGTGTTGCGGGGCCTCAAGACCAGAACTTTTGACAAGCTGCACAA
Source organism: Aegilops bicornis (assembly GCA_021605145.1). Taxonomy (NCBI): domain Eukaryota; kingdom Viridiplantae; phylum Streptophyta; class Magnoliopsida; order Poales; family Poaceae; genus Aegilops; species Aegilops bicornis. The sequence continues at coordinate 283,055,598 of CM038675.1, read as the reverse complement.
GTGCGGAAGGCGCTGGATTGATGAATTGCCAATGGTTCTTTGGCCGATCAGAACGACGCCAAATCGAGCCACTGGCCAGACACCCTTTGCCCTGGTATACGGGGCAGAAGTAGCTCTCCCCACGGAACTCATATACAGGTCACCTCGAGTGCTCGCTTATGATGAGCTTGAGCAAGAGCAGTTACGCCAAGAGGATGCGACGCTCCTTGAGGAAGATCGTCTTCGGGCTGCTGTGTGAGCCGCTCGCTACCAGTAAGCCTTGCGCCGCTATCATAGCATCAAGGTTCATGCCGGAAGCCTTGAGGAAGGCGACCTTGTTCTTCGGCGAATTCAATCTGCCAAGAATTCAAACAAGTTGACACTGAAGTGGGAAGGCCCTTACCGGGTAATACAAGTCACCAGGCCTGGCGCAGTCCACCTGGAGACTGAAGATGGCATTCCGGTGAGCAATTCCTGGGATATCGAACATCTTCGCAACTTTTACCCCCAAGGCGCGGTTGCCAGGAGCCCCGACGACCCCTATTTTGTACTAGCCTTGCCGACAAGGCATGTAACCCTATGCACAGAGCCAGGTGTAGACCCTGGGCATAAATAAATGAAGTGCTGGCGCCCTAAGTACTAGCTTTGTCGGTTAAGTCTCTCTCTTTGTTAGGGTCAATAGTGCTTAGCGGCGACTAACCCCTAGCATAGAGGTTGAGTGTGCGTCTCTCTGTTCCTTCCGTCTTTTCTTTTGGTTCGCAGGATGCGTGGGCGTTTCTGCTGAGCTGTTTGGGGAAAGAAAACAGACCGATGCGCCAACCCGGCAAGCCAAGGTTCCCGGGGGCTGCAGATCCAGAGATCCGACCACGGCAAGCCAAGGTTGCCGGGGGCTACAGAATCAGATAAGTCTTTCATCCCCCACTCTACACTCCCGTATGGAACTTGAACGTACGAAGCTTCGCTCACTCTTATACCGCCGTGCTCCCTCTTTCCCATATCCAAGAACCTTTCTTTGGGCCGAAACTTGGTTGTAGTGCGATGGAAAGGGAACAAACGAAGAGCGTAATCCTACTTTGCCCCTACCTCCGCCAAGGGCGTGAGTGTAGTCGAGCTATAGAGCAGGAGGACGGCAAGGTCTGTTGCCGGGTAATGATGTTTATTTTAAGATAACAAGGATTCGATCCTTGGTGCGGGCCTCGCTTGCACACAAAAGAACCCGGCAAACACCCCTTTTTCTTCATTAATACATTGTTAACAAGTACAGTTCACACAAAGTGTGAGCTTGAGAGAGGGGGTTACAAGGTTTAAATCTGACAAGTGCCCGTAGGCTTAAAAACTAAAAAGAGATAAGATGCCTGTAATCCCTTCTTGTCCCTCTCCTCAGGAAACGGATCAGGATAAGCAAGAGGGCAAAAGGAGTGCCTAGGCGAGGCACGAGTAGCAGAAGACACCAAGAGGAGGCTGGTGATGACGATGCCGGGGAAGGAGCCGAAAGATGAGGCAGCGGGCCAGCAATACGCCATGAAGGTGTCGGTGCCATCATACTCCGAGTTGACGGCCCGCCACCCGCCTTCTTCGTCTTCTCTGGCCTTCCAACGCCAGCCACCAGAAGCAGTGGCCCCGAGAAGTTCAAGGAGCTGGCCCCACCCCCATTAAATCGCTTTGCCGGGGGAGAGGCCAGGTGCAGGTGATGGTGCTGTTGGTGTCGCCCGAGGACGGTGTGTCCGACACCTAGTTAGACCCATCCTCGTCGTCCTCCCCGCTGGTGTCCTCCTCGTCACTATCGCTTGAGGAGGAGCTTTTGTCATCAGCCGAGCTCTTCGCGCAGAACCCTAGCCTGATTCCTGAGCGCCCGAAGACCTTGACGGAGAGCAGATCGCTCTCCACTAATTTAAAGTGGAGAACGTGCCCCTTCATTAAGTAGTGGGCGCCTGCGAAGGTTTTCCAACCCCGACAGAGGAGCATTACATGAGGGGCGGGGAACCTCGTATTCGCCCACATGTCGCCATTGCAACACCCCTTCATGTGAAGCCTCAACCTCGGTGGCTGGTCAATCTCCAGCACCCTCGCAAACACTTCGGGAAGACGAAGGCGGCTGCGCGGCGACTCATGCAACTGCAGGATGAACTCCAGCGCCGTGTCCCCGACATGGCCGCTTGACGAAGCAGGAGGAGGTGGTGACGGAGATGATGATGACGCGGGTGTCCCCCTTCTGCGCCCACCTCTGCCTCGACCGCCTCGCCGACCGCGGCCCCATCCGGCGCCTCTGCCTCGAGCATGGACTTCACCGTGGGCGTCCGGCTCTTCCTTTACCGTTGTAGCTCTCTGGCGGGAGGAAGACCTGGTCGCCTCCATGGAAGGACGGCCACGACCGCGCCCTCTCACCATGACAAGGGAAGGAAAGGGCTCGAACTGGAAGGGGATGAATGCGGAAAGGAGCTATCCCTCTCCCAATTTTATAGGGGGACGGGGCCAAGCAAGCCTAAGGGCGGCCGGCCCAATCAACCAATCCAGCCGCCAGGGGCGCTAGGAAACAAGACCGACCCGCTGCTCTAATCGTGGCGCTGCACCCCGCCCGGCGTTAAAGCCCGTGCCCTCTGTGTCCACCGCCTACCCTCCCCAAGGCACGGGGGACACGTGGCGGGCGAGCCAGGATTCAGGTGGCAAGTGGAACGGCCGTTACGCGCCGCGCGATCATGGGGCACGGACCATGATGGCCATGACCCGAATCCACCTAGTAAATGAGCCACGCCCCTGCGGCTTCCTCTATTTTTATGAGGGGGGAACGCGGGCCGCCTCTTTACTATTAAAGCCGCGGGGTGACGCAAGCATACTGGCGTGGGAAGTTACCGCGGTAAAAACTCAACCCTGCATGCCCGCGCACCGTTCTGGGCCTAGCCCAACAATGCGTCGCGCTTATGTATGGCCCAGGCCCGGGGCTCCTGTCGGTGTACAAAAGTAGGGGCCCTCTTTGTACCCCTTTACTTGTGCACGGGCAGTCAGAGACGCGCCTACGACCACACTTAACATGGCAGAGGAAGGAAGCAAAAGTACAAGACCACCAGATCAGCGCTCCAACCAGGGGCGCAGAAGAGGGGAGCGACAAGATGGGCTTCCCCCGGCAAGACCATTGCCGGAGCGACCTACATGACCCCAGAAAGAGCATTGTCGGGGTAGCTTACCCAACACCAGCAAGGCCACCACCCTTGAGCCTGAGAATTCCGACACCATCGACAACATTGGAACCAAGGCTAGGGAGGGGCCTGCGTAGTGACATGCAGATCTTTGTGAAAACAAAGGGCCTGCGAGGCCTAGATAAGAACCAGAAGACAAAACGATAGCGGGGCTCCTTGCCGAGGATGCCCACGAGGCCCCGGCAAGGCTCCTGCCGAAGATACCCACGAGGCCCCGGCAAGACTCTTGCCAAGGGTGCCAACGAGGCCCCGGCAAGACCCTTGCCGGGAATTTCAGCAAGACCGTGGCAAGGCCTTGCCGCCCCAGCTCAGCGGCCGACCCACCAACTGAGCAGGTACCCACGTGGCTGTACGTGGCTCCTAAGCCAACTAGTCACGCACCTGCGTGGTGGCATGCAGATCTTCGTGAAGACCCTGGCACCACACCAGCTCAGCAGCCTGCCAGCCTACATGGCAGTGCATGCCTCGTTGGCTTGGACGCGTGTCGGAGCAAGGCGAAGCGGCGACGGACGGGACATGCTTCGTTACCGCCCCCGATAAAGTAAGAGGACACCTAAGTAGCGCATTTAATGCGTCTTGTCCTGCGATGTCAGGCGATAAGCTTGTACTACTGTACAACTTTCCACCTCCTGTGTGTCACTGTGGCAGCCCCTTTGACTATAAAAGGAGGCCCGTGGCGTACTGAGGGAGGATTCGAACTTTTTGGACCGGGCACGCTCTGTAGCAAGTCCAAGAACACTAGATAAACATACACCAGCAGGAGTAGGGTATTACGCATGGCTCGCAACCCGAACCTGGATAAACTCCCCTCATGCAATCTTCTAATCCCGCTCTTCCCACAGCCCCGCGCCCCACCAACCGTAGAAGGGATTCTCTATGATCCCATGGGTGTCGTTTCCCCCGACATAAGGTTTTTGCATTACTTTATATTAACTTATATCACAAGTTCTTGTTGAGTTTTGTGTGGATGAAGCTTTTGAGATTTATGAAAACCGTGATATGAGAGGAATTAAGGAGACACAAAAGCTCAAGCTTGGGGATGCCCAAGGCATCCCAAGATAATATTTCAAGAAGTCTCAAGCATCTAAGCTTGGGGATGCCCGGATAGGCATCCCACCTTTCTTCTTCAACAACTATCGGTTAGTATCAGTTGAGCCTAAGTTTTTGCTTCTTCACATGAGTTGTGCTATCATTGAAATGTCATTTTGTTTAGTTTTGCTTACTGTTTTAATAAAATACTTAGGTCTGAAAGTTTTTAAATAAAATAAAGTCCTCAAATAGTTGCCAGGGAGGCTAGGTAAGCGGCACGCACATCCCGTCAATGAAGCTCTTTTCTATGGAATTGCTCTAGTGCTTGACTTATATCTTCTTGAGCACGGTGTGCTTTAGCATTTTTCAAGAAATTCTCTCTTGCTTCACTTAAATTAATTTGAGAGAAAGAAATATTATGCTCATGATCTTCACTTATATCTTTTTGGAGTAGCTTGTCATTTACTCTTGTGCTTCACTTTTATCCTATGAGTAAATTGTTGAATAAATTGAATGTCATGAAGTTGAAATTATATCATGCCTAGTGGTAGCTTCACATTGGGTTTAGAAAGTGAAATCTTTTGAGGATTGACAATCACAATATTGGTCATACAAGCAATTCATGAATAATTAGTATAAGGAAGAGAACTTTCACATGCAAATACACTATCATGGAAATCTTTTGTGATTGTGAGCCCCCATCAAAATATTATATGCCAAAATTGTTGACGTTGGACAAGGAAGACAACGTAATGATTTATGTTTGCTCATATTCACATAGAAGTCATATTGTCATAGATCCTTCAACATGTGGTGCTTGCCCCCGTCTTTGCTAGCCAAAAATTCCACACTAAGTGGAGATACTACTTGTGCATCCAAAAACCCTTAAACCCAAATCTTATCTTCAAGAGTCCACCATACCTACCTAAGGATTGAGCAAGATCCTTCAAGTAAGTTTTCATCGGTGCAATAAGGAAATAAAAGTGTTAGATCATTTAGTGTAAGAGAAAATTCAGCATCGTACGAACTTGTGATGGCAAAGCAATAAAAGCGACAGACTGTGTAATAAAGGTTGCTATCATAAGGGGCAATATAACATGAAGTTCTTTTGCACTAAAGGGTTGAGCATACAAACAAATAAGCGCATGGCAACCTCTGCTTCCCTCTGCGAAGGGCCTATCTTTTAATTTTCAGTATTTATTTTTATGCAAAGAGTCAAAGTTATTCTCTCTACTCCTTTTTATTTTTCTCTTTTGGCAAGCATCATGTGGTGAGGAAAGATCTAGGCACATATGTCCATTTGAATATGGGTAGCATGATTTATTATTGTTGACATCACCCTGGAGGTGAATACGTTGGCAAAACAACAAGCCCCTACCTTTCTATGTGTCCGGTTGAAACATTTTGCTCATGTGTATGCGGTGAGTGTTAGCAATCATAGAAGACTATATGATGGTTGAGTCTGTGGAGCTCTTACTTAGACTCCGTTGAATAAGTTGAATTGCAATTGCTTGGTGACTAAGAACATAGTTTGTTGGGTTTCAAGAGAGTTCATTGTTTGAACTTAACATGTGAATTGGTTGCCATTATGACATGAGAACTTTTATGAGAAAGAATTGCTGTTATGATGCTAGGAAAAGTGATTGAAGTTATCATTGATCAAACTTATGCACTTTGCTAGCATTCAAACTTCATAAATTATTTCTTTTATCGTTTACCTACTCAAGGACGAGTAGGAATTAAGCCTGGGGATGCTGATACGTCTCCAACGTATCTATAATTTATGAAGTATTCAAGCTGTTATTTTATCATTCTTGGATGTTTTAGAATCATTTTATAGCAACTTTATATCATTTTTTGGGACTAACCTATTGACCCAATACCCAGTGCCAGTTGCTGTTTTTTGCTTGTTTTTTACATCGCAGGAAATCAATACCAAACGGAGTCTAAGTGCAACGAAACTTCACGGAGATTTTTTATGGACCAGAAGACCAACAGTGGGCCAAAGAAGCACCTGGGGGGTGTCCCGAGGGGGGCACAACCCACCAGGGCCTCCTGCACCCCTTCTTTGCACTATAAATTCCCAAATATTTCGAAACCCTTCGGGGTTAACCAAGACGGGAAGTTCTGCCGCCGCAAGCCTCTGTAGCCACAGAAAACCAATCGGGAGCCCGTTCCGGCACCCTGGCGGAGGGGGAGATCATCATCGGTGGCCATCTTCATCATCCCGGCGGCCACCATGATGAGGAGGGAGTAGTCCACCCTCGGGACTGAGGGTTTGTGCCAGTAGCTATGTGTTTAATCTCTCTCTCTCTCTCTCGTGATCTTGAGATGTCACGATCTTGATATATCATGGGCTTTGTTCACATAGATGGATCATATGATGTTTCTCCCCTCTCTACTCTTGTTGTGATGAATCGAATCTTTACCCTTTGAAGTTTTGTCTTATCGGATTGAATGTTTAGATTTGAGAACACATGATGTATGTCTTGCGTTATGAATACTTGAGGTGACAACGGGGTATCATATTGATTCACTTGTATGTTATGTCACTCAACTTGCGGATTCCCGAGGTGACATTGGGGTAATCTATGCATAGGGGTCGATGCACATTTTTATTATCTTTTCTCCGATAGAAACTTTGGGGTCTCTGATACGTCTCCAACGTATCTATAATTTATGAAGTATTCATGTTGTATTATTATCATTCTTGGATGTTTTACAATCATTTTATAGCAACTTTATATCATTTTTTGGGACTAAACTATTGACCTAGTGCCAGTTGCTGTTTTTTGCTTGTTTTTTACATCGCAGGAAATCAATACCAAACGGAGTCCAAACACAACGAAACTCCACGGGGATTTTTTTATGGGCCATAAGCAATCCATTGGGCCAGAGCTGCACCTGGGGGGTACCCCGAGGGGAGCACAACCCACCAGGGCGAGCCAGGCCCCCCTGGCGCACCCAGGTGGGTTGTGCCCACCTCGGCGGCCTCCCGCACACCTTCTTTGCACTCTAAATTCCCAAATATTCCAAAACTCATCGGGGTAACCCTAGATCAGAAGTTCTGCCGCCGCAGGCCTCTATAGCCACCGAAAACCAATCTAGACCCTTTCTGTCACCCTGCTAGAGGGGGGAATCATCACCGGTGGCCATCTTCATCATCCCGGTGGCCACCACGATGAGGAGGGAGTAGTCCACCCTCGGGGCTAAGGGTTTGTACCAGTAGCTATGTGTTTGATCTCTCTCTCTCTCTCTCGTGATATATATCATAGGCTTTTTTAATATAGTCGGATCAAATGATGTTTCTCCCCTCTATACTCTTGTTGTGATGAATTGAGTCTTTACCCTTTGAAGTTTTGTCTTGTCGGATTGAATATTCAGAGAATAGAACACATGATATATGAGTTGCGGTATGAATACTTGAGGTGACAATTGGGGTATCATATTGATTCACTTGATATGTGTCATGGCATTCAACTCGCGGATTCCCGCGGTGATATTGGGGTAATCTATGCATAGGGGTTGATGCACGTTTTTTATATATTTTCTCTGATAGAAACTTTGGGGTCCCTTTGTAGTTCTTTGTGTGGATTGAGTATTATGAATATGAGTTTGCTTTGGTGCTACTTTAGTACGAACTCTTGATTAGATCGATCGGAAAGAATATCTTGCGTTATTCTAGTACGAACTCTAGGATAGATCGAACGGAAAGAATAGCTTTGAGGTGGTTTCGTACCCTACACAAAATTTATATCTTTTGTTCTCCGCTAATAGGAACTCGGGAGTGATTCTTTATTGCACTTTGAGGGATTATCATATGATCCAACTATGTTAGCATTGCTGAGAGGTTGCACTAGTGAAAGTACGAACCCTAGGCCTCATTTTTAAGCATTGCAATACCGTTTTTGTGCCCGTTTACTATTTGCTACCTTGTTGTTTTTATTTTTTCAGATTATAAAAAATATATTTCTACCATCAATATTACACTTTTATCACCATCTCTTCGCCGAACTAGTGCACCTATACAATTTGCCATTGTATTGGATGTGTTGGGGACACAAGAGATTTCTTGTATTTGGTTGCAGGGTCATTTGAGAGAGACCACCTTCATCCTACACCACCCACGGATTGATAAACCTTAGGCCATCCACTGTAACATCCCAAATTTTCAATTTGGAATGTTATACATAGGTCATCATATGCATATCATATTTTGTTGCATTTTGGATGTGATCCTAAAAATCCTAAGCAACTCAAGGACCCACGGAGAGAGTTGTGGATTTTATTATTTTCATATTTGACATTTTCTCAAATATTGAAAATTGGATCATTTTGGTTTTAATTATTTCTCTCTCCAAAAATATTTCATATTAAAAATATATGAGAGGAGATAATATGACTTCTCCAAAATAAATGAAATATTGGAGGAAAATATTAGAATCAAATAAATAAATTTTATTTGGGTTTTATTGCTATTTTATTTGAATTAGAAAAATATGCATTTTTCAAAAATGCATTTTAGGCCAAGAAAATGTTCACTTTGTTCTAAATATTTTATTTAGACAGTGAAAATTGTTTTTGGCATTTTTAGTTTTTTTATATTTTATTAGGATTTTTCTCGGCGGAATTTTTATTTAAAAAAAGGTTGCAACCGCTAGTCCAGAACCAAGGCAATAACAACAACCCACCGCCACCACCTCCAGTTGACAATTTAGCCCGTTTTCTAAGGTTGCATCCGCCGGCGTTCTCCAGTAGCACTGAGCCAATTGTTGCGGATGACTGGCTACGCCATATTGGAAGGGAGTTGACCACCGCAGGTTGCACTGATGCTGAGAAGGTGCGTTTTGTCGCACATCAATTGGATGGACCCGCAACCTCATGGTGGGAGAATTACACAACCACTTTCCCTATAGCCAATGTCACTTGGGAGCAGTTTCAACAAGCATTCCACACTGCTCATGTCTCAACCGGAGCTATGAGAATGAAGAAGCGTGAGTTTCGCAACTTACACCAGGGAAATCATACTGTGGGGCAGTACGTGGATGAGTTCAGTAAATTAGCCCGCTATGCCCCAGATGATGTGGCCACAGATGCCGCGAAGCAGGAGAAGTTCATGGAAGGGCTGAATGATGAGATGAGTATGTAGTTAATGGTGGCAACATTTAACAACTACCAGGAGTTGGTAGACAAGGCTCTTATGATTGAAGGGAAGCAACATCAGATTGAGAGCTGCAAAAGGAAGTATGGACAAGGGAAGTACAATTCAGGAGCTCAGCAGAAGCCTCGTTTTACCCCGAACTCGGGAGGTTATACTCATAACCACGGAGGCCATACCCACTGTCGGTGTCAAAACCGGCGGATCTCGGGTAGGGGGTTCCGAACTATGTGTCTAGGAAGATGGTAACAGGAGACAAGGGACACGATGTTTTTACCCAGGTTCGGGCCCTCTCGATGGAGGTAAAACCCTACTCCTGCTTGATTAATATTGATGATATGGGTAGTACAAGAGTAGATCTACCACGAGATCAGAGAGGCTAAACCCTAGAAGCTAGCCTATGGTATGATTGCCGTTCGTCCTATGGACTAAAACCCTCCGGTTTATATAGACACCGGAGAGGGCTAGGGTTACACAGAGTCGGTTACAATGGGAGGAGATCTACATATCCAGACGCCAAGCTTGCCTTCCACGCCAAGGAAAGTCCCATCCGGACACGGACGAAGTCTTCAATCTTGTATCTTCATAGTCCAGGAGTCCGGCCAAAGGTTATAGTCCGGCCATCCGGACACCCCCTAATCCAGGACTCCGTCAGTAGCCCCCGAACCAGGCTTCAATGACGATGGGTCCGGCGCGCAGATTGTCTTCGGCATTGCAAGGCGGGTTCTTCTCCAAATTCTGTGTACTTGTTGAATAGTGCCCGGCTTCTCGTGAATATTGCGCTCCTTGGCTTCCACGCCCAATAATGGCCGTCTTCCACGTGTCAAGCGAATGCGAAAAGCCGTGGTGTTTTTACATTTACCCCCTAGCTGCGCAAATGAGCTGCCTATAAAAGAGACGAGGATTTAGATCCGAATCACACCATCTTCCCTTCGCGAGCATTCATCGGAGCGCATCCGACAAAGATCCATTCCATCATGGCCAGTCGACGCAGCTCCTCCTCTCGCCCTCCCAGCCCTCAGACTGGAGGTTGGGAGAGATGTTCCGTCCCGCACAGCGAGCTAGTGACACTCCAAACCAAGGGATTCCTTCCCCCAGCCTTCATGGTCCCGGTTCGAGCCGGACTTGCCACCTATAATGGCAGAGAGCAAGCGGAGAGCGTCCCCAGTCCCTCCAAAGGAGAGCGGGTATGCCTTGTCCCTTATCTGATAAGAGGGCTCGGGTTTCCAATTCATCCGTTTCTCCGGGGCTCACGGAGTTCTCTGACCTCGGTTGCACAACCTTACGCCTGCCTTCATATTGCATATTGCGGGCTTCGTCGCCCTTTTGCGTGCTATTTTTGGGCATCGAGGCTCATTTCGCGCTGTGGAAGAAGTTGTTCTGCCTTGTGCCCTGTTCTCAGGAGGGGTCGATATATCAAGTGGGCGGAGCCGAACTATGGCGCATCGCCGGGACCGGATATCTATCCGGAACCCCAAGGAAGGCGTCCGAAGACTGGCCTTCAGAATGGTTTTATATAGAAGATGTCCCCCTGCCGGACCCTGTTCAGATCGGCCTCCCCGAGTTCAATAATGCTCCTTTGAAGAAGCGCCTAAGCTGGCGTCCACGGAGCCCTTAGAGGGAAAATGATAAGGACGTCATTTACGATGAGCGGATAAGGTTTTTAGCTCATTCGGATGACCATGATCGGGGTCATGGCCACATGCATCACGCGGGGGGTGCAGCCACTTCAGTATAGAGGCCACCCGATGTGGGATTTCAACGGGGAGGATGATGCCACCCGCTATGGCCGTAAGGGGCCGGGATCGGTTCTTTGCTCGACGAAGATCTTATGCGCATTGTACAAGGGAGAAGAGGAGGAGTTCCTCGCGTCAATCCACAGTATGGATTTTCTATGAACAATCCTCCAAGCTGGGTAAGCGGACACTTCTTTTTGCCCATCCATTCCATATTCCCATAGTTAAGTACCTTATCTTGTGATTTCGACGCAGGAATTGCGCCGGGCCGTAAAGGATATAAACAGCCCTCCTCCACAACCCGAGGATCCGGAACGGTCTCTCGATCCGGCTTCCCAAGAGGATCCGGACATATCCGTGGTGCTGATTGATGGGGTATTTCACCAACTGAGCATCGACAATGCCTTGGTGGCTATTACATCCGATTATCCTGGACTGCTCCCCGCCTCACAAGTAATCGAGATCGAAGTCCTAATACTTCGAAGATGATCCATCCGTGCTTATTTTTGATCACCGTATACCAATGGTGTTTCGCAGGGGAGGATTTCGAGGCGGAATGCCGAGCCTGCGGCGACTAGCCAACAGGGGACCGCGAGGGTGGGTAGGCTAAAGAGACACGTAGTCCGGGTCGAGGCACCGGCGCAGCAGTAAGGCGCGCTGCCTTATTCCAAGGTATTATTCTTATGATGCATACTATATACGGAGAGATTGCCAATCGAGCCTCCACCAGCCAGGCTCCAAAGCCAGGTCCAGAAGCAGAGGCGAACACGAGGCGTGCGTCGGACGCTCCTCCGACAGAGGATGCGGACAGACTGTCCGCCACCAATTCCGAGGTGGAGAGTGCCATGAATCACAGGCGTCGCCGGACAGTTCTTCGTGACGCTTGTTTCTCCCAAGAGACATTGGATGCCTTCAATTCGGGAGATGCGTACCTCCGTGCCGCTCAAAATGGTCTAGTGAGCCACGGAGCAATATGTGAAAGACATACGGTGAGAAAATTTGATGGTTATATATGTCAAGAGCCCCGAGACTTGAAACAGTTAGAATAACTGATTTAAGGATCATATGTTATGCAGGATCTTACAAAAAAGAATACCCAACTGTCCCATGAGCTGGAAGAGTGCAAAGCCCAACTTGAGGCCGCACTAGCCGCGGTAGGGGAGGCCAAGGACACCCCCTCTGGTAATATACGCTTCGAAAGATAAGTATGTTGTGAAGTGAGGCGCGTGTGCAAATCTGACAATATCATTGCAGATGGCGCCGGAGTAGATCCGGACAAACAACAACTCTTGCGCTGGTTAAAGGCCGGCGAGAGCGTGCTGACAAGGGTGAGGCAGGAGAAGAATAATCTCCAAGATGCCAACACCCAGCTGGGCGAGGAACTAAAGGATGTTCATGCCCGGTTGCCGACTCCGTGAAGGAGAATCGACGGCTTCGACGCGGCATTTTTAGTAAGTGCTTGAATGAACTTTGAAAAAGAGTTTGGCGAGGAAGTCGACTAACGAGTTATGTCTGTAGAGGTATGCTCACAGTCGTCCTGCAGAGGAAATGCCAGTTCTACGGGTGACCTTCTTCGAGCTCGTACAACTACACGAACGAGTTCGGCGGTGATGAAAGCGTCGCCCGTGCCTTGTGGCCATCTGTCTCCATGCCCGAAGGCCTTGGAGAGCTTGTAGAGAGGCTTAAGGGAGCGGCTGCGCTCCGATTATGGACGATATCGGCCTGCCGTCAAAGGCGCCAGGGAGGCTCGGGCCATGGTGAAGACGCAGCGGTACACAAAGGCTGACCCAAACCAAATGGCCGAGGTCGGACTGTGGGGGCGATGGGAAGGAGATCCTGTGAGCTTAGTGTACAGCCAAGTAGAGTTGGTCATTAAATATTCCCAACAGGACTGTAAACTAGACAGCCTGTTGGATGGTATTGAAGAGGAATATGCTCAGTCAAATTGACTATGTAATTTAAGATGACATGTAAAATGCCTTCTAGCCGGATTGTACATCGTTTGTCATGGCGGACCTTTTCGCTTCGACCTCGGGACCCGATATTCCGGAGTGTGTCCGAATACCCTCTCGGTTATATAAGAACCAGGGCATGCATGGAGACCAGGCATAGGGGTCATTATTGCTTGAACAGACAAGTGCCCAACTAGTTATGTTATATTACATGGTTAGTAAGAAACATCTTCCAGGGAGAATAGTTCCGTTAGGGGTTCCTTTCCACAGGAGGCATGCCCTAAAGTGCATGTCCGACTGCGAAAAAAAAGCAAAAAAAGCATCAAAGGGGCAGGTAAATAAACAAGTGAGAAATCATCTTTTAGTTCATCGACCGAAGATTCCCTTAAGAACGCTTAGCTTCGGCTTCACCCGGTCTGAGGTACACATCCGGCTGACCCGACAGTAACAATCGTAGAGGTGCTCCCTTTACCGCCTAGCCGAACAATCGGGACCGTAGGGGTAAGCACAGGAGCCAGGCAACCCAGCTTGGCCAATACTTAAGTCATATCGATGCATATAATGGTGAATAAAAGGTACATGCGGAAGTGTGACACATGTGTTGGGCGTGAAGCCCGTATAAATAAGCTACATTAAAGAAGCCCCCAGTATAATGAGCGGATAAGCGGCGTCTGTTGTCATCTTGAACAAGGCGTGAACAAGCCCTTAAGGCTGTAAGGGGAAGGGAGGGAGAAGGAGAGAAATGTAAGACAGTTAATGTGTAAAAAATAGACAGAGGAAGGAGACGAACACAAAGTCCGGCGCTAGGCGTATAATCTTCGAAGACGGGCTGCGTTCCATGGGTTCGGCTCGAGTCGGTTATCCGATGCATCTCGCAGACGGTACGCTCCACCAGTCAGGACTTGGTCAATAATAAAGGGACCTTCCCATTTGGGCTTGAGTCTGTCCTTTTTCTTGTCCGTGAGCGTAGAACTAACTTCGCTTGACATTGTAAGTTTTGGCCCGTACTTCTATGCTTTGATATCTTCGAGCCTGCTGTTGATAGAATGCGGAACGAGCTTTTGCCACGTCACGCTCCTCCTCCAAGGCGTCCAAACTTCCTGCCGATCGAGTTCGGCTTCTCTTTCTTCGTACATGCGCATGCGAGGTGAGTCATGAATTATGTCGCAGGGCAGAACTGCCTCTGCGCCGTATTACCATAAAGAATGGTGTGAATCCGGTTGTGCGATTCGGCATGGTCCGCAGCCCCCAGAGTACGGAGTCGAGCTCCTCTACCCAGTGCGTGTTAGATTCCTTGAGGGACCGCACTAATCTGGGTTTGATGCCGCTCATGATTAGACCATTTGCTCGCTCGACTTGACCGTTAGTTTGTGGGTGATAGGCTGAAGCATAGTCGAGCTTGATGCCCATGTTTTTGCACGAGTTTGACCTCGTCGGTAGTAAAGTTCGTGCCGTTATCGGTGATCATCTTTGTGGGGGACGCCATAACGGTGTACGACCCACGATATGAAGTCTATCACCGGTCCGGATTCGACTGCCGTCTTAACGAGCTTGGCCTCTATCCATTTGGTGAATTTATCCACCATGACCGGTAGGTATTTTTGCTTATGGGTTCCCCTTTAAGGGGTCCTACCATGTCAAGCCCCAGGACATCGAAGGGCGGTGATGGGTATAGTTTGGAGGGCGGTGGGTGGCATATGGCTTTGGTTAGCAAAGAGCTGGCAACCGACGCATCGTTGGACTAAGTCCTGAGCATCTGCCCGGGTCGTCGGCCAATAAAATCCTGTATGGAAGGCCTTGCTTACAAGGGCCCGGGCTGCAACGTGGTGCCCGCTGAGTCCGGCATGAATTTCAGCTAGAAGATTCTGCCCTTCCTCTTCGGAGATACACCTTTGAAGGACTCCAGTGGTGCTTTTCTTATAAAGCTCTCCCTCATGGACTTTATAGGCTTTAGATCGCCGCACTATGCAGCGTGCCTCGTTTTGGTCCTCGGGGAGTTCATGCCTGGTTAGGTAGGCTAGGAATGGTTTCGTCCACGGGGCAATGACTGCCATTATTACGTGGGCTGAAGTTGTTACTTCGTTGGCAGAGCCTCCAGCTGTGTCAGAATGTTTGGTGTCAGGCAGTGCGGTTGGGTCCGGGCTGTTATTTCCGGACTCCCCTTCCCATAATATGGATGGCTTGAACAACCTCTCTAAGAAGATATTGGGGGGGGGGGGGGGACGGCATCGCGCTTTGCGCCAATGCGTGCCAAGACGTCTGCTGCCTGATTGTTTTCCCGATCTATATGGTGAAATTCGAGCCCTTCGAACCGAGCTGACATTTTTAGGACGGCGTTGCGATAAGCTGCCATTTTCGGATCCTTGGCATCAAAGTCTCCATTTATTTGGGATATCGCGAGGTTCGAATCCCCGCACACCTCTAGGCGTTGAATGCCCATGGAGACTGCCATCCGGAGACCATGTAGAAGGGCCTCGTATTCGGCTTGATGTCATATGTTCGGAGGTTATCGAATGTGAGCCTCAAGTCGTCTACTAGAGTTTCGACATGCTTGGTTTTGACGACCACATCATCTACGTATGCCTCCACTGTTTTGCCGATCTGGTTTGCCAGACATGTATGAATCATGCACTGATATGTTTCGCCGGCGTTTTTGAGCCGAAAGGCATTGTGTTGAAGCGAGAATGGGCGTATGGGGTGATGAATGCCGTTGCGGCTTGGTCAGGCTCTGCCATCTTAATTTGATGGTAGCCGCAGTATGCGTCGAGGAAACACAATGAATCATGTCCTGCGGTAGCGTCGATAATTTGATCGATGCGGGGGAGGGGGAAGGGATCCTTTGGGAAAGCCTTGTTGAGGTCCTTGAAATCGACGCATAGCCGCCAGGATTTGTTCTTCTTTGGTACCATCACTAGGTTTGCTAGCCAGTCCGGATGTTTTATATCTCTGATGAATCTGGCCTCCAATAGTTTGGCTAGCTCCTCTCCCATGGCTTGTCTCTTGGGTTCGGAGAAACGCCGAAGAGCCTGCTTGACTGGCTTGAATCCTTTTAGGATGTTTAGGCTGTGCTCGGCCAGCCGGCGTGGGACTCCTGGCATGTCTGAAGGGTGCCGAGCAAAATGTCCCAATTTTCGCGTAGGAATTCTCGTAGTCTGGCGTCTACATCGGGTTTAATTGCGCCCGATGGAGGCCGTTTTGTAGGGTCCGTTGGATGGACTTGGAATTTGACTATTTCGTCCGCGGTTTAAAGGAGGTGGACTTGGATCTTTTATCGAGTATCACGTCGTCCACATTCACCGTGGGCCTTGGCGCGATCAGTTCCTCGGCCGCTAGGAGCTTGGATAGTGCCTCAAGGGCGGTGCAGCTGTCTTATTTTGGTAGCGGAGTGCTATGTCCGGTCACTAGCAAGAGTGATGATTCCGTTGGGCGGGCATTTTGAGCTTCATGTACCCGTAATGGGGTATAGCTTGAAAAATTGTGAATGCCTCTCGCCCTAATAGAGCGTGGTATCCGCTGCTGAACGGGGCCACTTGGAACTTGACCTCCTCGGACCTGTAATTATCCGGCGTGCCGAACACCACATCCAGTGTGATTTTCTTGTACAGCACGCTTCCCGAATGGGGATTATTCCTCTAAAGGTTGTGCTGCTTCGCTCAATGCGGCTCCAGTCTCTTTCCATTTTTCGAAGGGTTTCCTCGTAAATGAGGTTCAATCCGCTGCCACCGTCCATGAGTACCTTGGTAAGGCGAAAGCCATCCACTATTGGACCGAGGACCAATGCGGCTGGTGCTCGGGCTGTTCGGAATTTAGGTTCATCACTGGCATTAAAGGTAATAGCCGTGTCACTCCATGGGTTTATCGTTGCTACTTGGTAGACTTCAGCAAGGCTGCGGAGTGTTCGTTTCCGCATATTATTTTATGCGAAAGTCTCGAAGACTATTAATACCGTACTGGTATCCCTGGGCTGGTGCTCCGTGGAATCTGATGTTAGAAGCTCTTCGCCACTTTTGGCCACCTGCCGGAGTATCCAACATGCTCTAAGGCTATGAGTTGGTGTGGCGCCCTCTGTACTATGAATTTCTGAGGTCCATTGAGCCATCCCTCGATGACGGTTCCATGCCCTGTAGGATTTTTTTTGTTTTTTGGTGTTTAACCCGGGTGACTGGCGATAATGCACCCTTTTATTTCGGACTGGGTTTGTATTCAGGGCCGGATTGTCCCAAAATCTTACTTCGGTTTTCCAGGCGCTTTCCATCGCACAGTACTTTCGTACTATGGACGGCGACCTATGGCGTTGAGGATTCCCTTGTCCGTGCAATTATAGCAGAAGAATGAAATTGCGTCTTCCTCGCGGCAGTCCTTTATCCTGTTCATAACCAGGAGGAATCTAGCCCAGTAATGATGTACTGTTTCCTCGGGCTCTTGCCTAATTTTGGATAGATCGCATATGTTTGGGTGGGTGGGTGGAATTAAATCAAACCTCACCCAATCTGAGACTCAAGGGCCAAGGAGTTTCCGAACTCGGAAGTTTGGATTCTTGGATGTTGTCCAGTGAATCTAGCCCGTTGCCTGACTCTAAGTTCGGGTCTTGAGTGACGTCCTCCCCTCCGCAGGTATCCGGCTTGGAGGGATCGGGAATCCGGACATAGCTAGTCCTTAAGATAGATGAAGGGTCATCACATTGTTCCTCCACCACAGCAACGTGATGCGTGACCTGGGGAGAGTTAATCTCTCTCAGATCGGGTTTAGGCCCAATCTGATCGTAGTCTGTAGTGACTCCCAGGGCAGCGATGCGATCCAGGAGCTCGTTTAAGGAAGAGAGCTCCGTCGGACCTAACTGCTCGGCGAGTTCCGAGTTGACGTGAAGATTGCTTTCGATGACCCAAGAAGTCATCATCGGCGCGGCAGGATAACAGGCGGTCATAAGAAAACTGCCTAGCCGGAGAGTTTGGCCGATAGCCAAAGCTCCTTTAGCAACAGTGTCGTCTTTAAAGACGGGATGAGGCATCCTTACTGATGGCGATGACACACGGGAACTATCAATGAAAGCACCAATGTCGGTGTCAAAACCGGCGGATCTCGGGTAGGGGGTCCCGAACTGTGCGTCTCGGCGGATGGTAACAGGAGACAAGGGACACGATGTTTTTACCCAGGTTCGGGCCCTCTCGATGGAGGTAAAACCCTACTCCTGCTTGATTAATATTGATGATATGGGTAGTACAAGAGTAGATCTACCATGAGATCGAGAGAGGCTAAACCCTAGAAGCTAGCCTATGGTATGATTGTTGTTAGTCCCCACGGACTAAAACCCTCCGGTTTATATAGACACCGGAGAGGGCTAGGGTTACACAGAGTCGGTTACAATGGGAGGAGATCTACATATCCGTATCGCCAAGCTTGCCTTCCACGCCAAGGAAAGTCCCATCCGGACACGGGACGAAGTCTTCAATCTTGTATCTTCATAGTCCAGGAGTCCGGCCAAAGGTTATAGTCCGGCCATCCGGACACCCCCTAATCCAGGACTCCCTCACCCACAATGGAGGAAGTTCGCATAACCAAAGTGGCCCCAAGAATGGAAACGGGAATAGGGCAGGAAGTAATTAGACCCGCTCTAACCCAGCCACACCCGCCAAGAAGGATCTAAGTCACATTACTTGTTTCAAGTGCGGGAAGACTGGACACTACGCCACCGAGTGTTCTGAAGCAAAGAATGGTAATGACAATGAAAGCTCTGGGAAGAAGCCCAACCCTTTCAACAGGGGAAAAGTGAACCATGTTAACGTGGAGGAGGTTGAAGAGTAGCCAGATGCAGTTATAGGTAAGTTTTTGGTTAAGTCATTTACTGCAATCGTTCTTTTTGATACCGGTGCATCGCATTCATACATTTCAAGGCGATTTGTGGATAAATATAAGTTGCCCACCAAAGTTCTTAGGACACCCATGTTAGTAAGCTCGCCAGGAGCGGAGTATATGGCAAGTCAAGGATGTTTCCCGATGCCATTGACCATAGGTAGGCATGTTTCCCCTCAGACTTGATAACTTTGGAATCGCAAGCATTGGATGTGACACTAGGAATGGATTGGCTATCGATGTATGAAGGAAACATCGATTGCGCCAGTAAGTCAATTCTGCTCACCACCCCGGAGGGAAAAAGGATTAAGTATGTATCCAGGCATGCGCCAAGGAGAAACCAAGTAAATTCCCTCTCAGGAGTTGTTCAGGAGGAAGTGCCTGTAGTGAAGGATTACCCGGATGTATTTCCAGAGGAACTACCAGGCATGCCGCCGGATCGAGACATTGAGTTTTTGATAGAGTTGTTGCCAGGCACCGGACCAATATAGAAGAGACCATATCGGATGCCCGCAAATGATCTGGAGGAGAGATTAAGAAGCAGATTAAGGAGTTATTGGAGAAAGGTTACATTCGACGAAGTTCGTCACCGTGGGGAGACCCAGTGCTCTTGGTTGAGAAGAAGGATGGATCCTTGAGAATGGTTGTTGATTATCATGCATTGAATGAAGTGAACAATCAAGAACAAGTACCCACTGCTGATGATCAATGATTTGTTTGATCAATTGCAAGGAGCTAAGGTATTCTCCAAGATCGATACGCGATCAGGATACCACCAGCTGAAGATTTGAGAACATGATATACCCAAGACAGCCTTCACCACAAGGTACGGGCTATACGAGTATACGGTTATGTCATTTGAATTGACTAATGCCCCTGCCTATTTTATGAGTATGATGAATAATGTGTTCATGGAGTTCTTGGACAAGTTTGCCGTGGTGTTCATTGATGATATTTTGGTATACTCGAAGAATGAAGAGGAACACAAGGAGCATTTGCACTTAGTTCTCGAGAAGCTTAGGGAACATCAGTTATATGCCAAGTTCAGCAAATGCGAGTTTTGGTTAAAGGAAGTAGGTTTTCTTAGACATGTTATATCAGGAGAAGGTATAGCAGTAGACCCTACCAAGGTCGGTCGATCCTTTGAGTGGTTGGCACCCACCTCAGTTGGAGAGATCCATGATTTTACGGGACTTGCGGGATATTATCGGAGATTCATTGAGAATTTCTCTAAGATTGCAAAGCCCATGACGGAGTTGTTGAAGAAGGACACCAAGTTCAAATGGATAGATGAATGTGAGGCAAGTTTTCAGGAGTTGAAGAAATGTTTGGTTACTGCCCCAGTGCTGATTGTACCAGATATGCGCAAGGATTTCCAAGTATATTGTGACGCCTCTCTCTTAGGACTTGGAGGTGTACTTATGCAAGATGGAAGAGTTGTCTCATATGCCTCACGTCAGCTTCGACCACATGAGTTAAATTAGCCACGCATGATTTGGAGTTAGCAGCCGTAGTGCATGTGCTCAAGACCCGGAGACACTTTCTTATTGGAAACCGTTGTGATGTGTACACGGATCATAAGAGTATGAAGTACATTTTCACACAGAAGGAGCTGAATCTCAGGCAAAGGAGATGGTTGGAGCTTATAAAGGATTATGATATGTAGTTACACTATCACCCAGGAAAGGCCAATGTCGTAGCAGGCGCCTTGAGCCGGAAGAGTTATGCCAATGCCCTCGTAAGCGGAGGATTGCCAAATGAGTTAGCCGAAGATCTCAGGGAGCTTCGTTTGGAGATAGTCCCTAGAGGTTTTGTCGCATCATTAGAAGTTCAGTCGACATTATTGGGAAAGATTCGAGAAGCTCAGAAGGATGACAAAGAGATTGCTGAGATAAAAGAGAGAATGAGCAAAGGAAAAGCCAAAGGTTTTCGTGAGGATGAGCATGACACCTTGTGGTTTGAGGACCGTGTTTATGTGCCCAATAATGCAGAGATCAGGAAGTTGATACTACAGGAGGCCCATGACTCACCATATTTGATACACCCTGGAAACACCAAGATGTATTTGGATATGAAGGAGCATTTCTGGTGGACAGGAATGAAGAAGGATATTGCCGAGTATGTAGCCATATGTGATGTATGTCAAAGAGTGAAGGCAGAACATCAGAAGCCAGCAGGATTACTGCAGCCCATGCCGATACCCGGATGGAAGTGGGATAAGCTTGGCATGGATTTTATCACCGGATTACCCAGGACCCGATCGGGATATGATTCTATTTGGATAGTAGTGGATCGTCTGACCAAAGTGGCTCACTTTATCCCAGTGAAAACCACCTATACAAGTGCGAAATTGGCCAAGATATATATGACCAGGATCGTATGTCTGCACGGAGTTCCAAGGACCATCGTATCAGATAGAGGAACACAGTTCACTTCAAAGTTTTGGCATCAGCTGCACCAAACTTTGGGAACCAGACTAGAGTTCAGTACATCCTTCCATCCGCAAACCGATGGACAGACCGAGAGAGTCAACCAGATTCTGGAGGACATGTTGAGAGCTTGTGCGCTATATTATGGATCTAGTTGGGATGATAACTTGCCCTACGCAGAGTTCTCATACAACAACAGCTACCAAGCCAGTTTGAAGATCGCACCTTTCAAAGCTTTGTATGGAAGGAGGTCCAGGACATCGTTAATGTGGGATGAAGTTGGAGACCGTCAGTTGTTTGGACCAGATTTGATCAAAGAGTCAGAAGAGAAGGTTCAATTGATCCGAGATAGACTGAAGGTAGCTCAGTCCAGGCAGAAGAGTTATGCAGTCTCAAAACGCAAGGAGGTAGTCTATGAAATCGAAGACCAAGCAGATCTTCATGTGTCACCTCTGTGAGGAGTTAAACGTTTTGGAGTCAAGGGAAAGTTAGCCCCGAGATTTGTAGGACCATACCGAGTTCTGGAACGTATGGGAGAAGTGGCCTACAAGTAGGAGTTACCCGAAGGATTGTCACGAGTTCATGATGTGTTTCACGTTTCCCAGTTGAAGAAGTGCCATGCTGAGATGGCCGATATCCCTCTGAGAGATACAGTGCCACTTGAAGCAATTCAGTTGGATAGTGATTTGACCTATGAGGAGAAACCAGTCAAGATTCTTGAGTTTGCCAGACGAGTCACACGCAACAAGGTTATCAAGTTTCGCAAAGTTCAGTGGAGCCACCATACCGAGGATGAAGCCACCTGGGAACGAGAGGAAGATCTATGGAAAGACCACCCAGATCTATTTTCTAGCCAACCCAAATCTCGAGGACGAGATTCATCTTAAGGGGGTAGGTTTGTAACATCACAAATTTTCAATTTGTAATGTTATACATAGGTCATCATATGCATATCATATTTTGTTGCATTTTGGCTGTGATCCTAAAAATCCTAAGCAACTCAAGGACCCACGGAGAGAGTTGGGGATTTTATTATTTTCATATTTGACATTTTCTCAAATATTGAAAATTGGATCATTTTGGTTTTAATTATTTCTCTCTCCAAAAATATTTCATACTAAAAATATATGAGAGGAGATAATATGACTTCTCCAAAATAAATGAAATATTGGAGGGAAATATTAAAATCAAATAAATAAATTTTATTTGGGTTTTATTGCTATTTTATTTGAATTAGAATAATATGCATTTTTCAAAATTGCTGTTTAGGCCAAGAAAATGTTCACTTTGTTCTAAATATTTTATTTAGACGGTGATAATTGTTTTTGGCATTTTTAGATTTTTTATATTTTATTAGGATTTTTCTTGGTGGATTTTTTACTTTAAAAATCGGACCAAACTGGCGAAAACCCGGTCGTCGGCCGCCACCGACTCTGGCATTGTCGCCTCGCGCCGCCACGCCATGTGGCCGAGTCGGCCTCTCGCCGCCGCCGCCTTGCCCCCTCCTCCAAGCCGCCTCCCCTCTTAAATAGTTGCCGCCGTGCCCCGCCGCCACAAGACCCCCCACCCCTTGCAGCTGCCATCTGCTTTGCCGCCGCCGCCGTCTGCCGCACCGCCTCCTGCGGATCGCGCGCCGCTCCACCGCCGCCCCACGCTGCGCCCCGCAGCCACCCTCCGCCACGGATCTCGCCGGAGCCGCCGCCGTTGACCCCGTTTTACCGGTCGGTTTTTCTCGGTTAAACCACAGTTTTTTTAGTTTTCCGGTTTAATTTCTTAAATCGGTTTTCGTCGGTTTATCTTATTTAGCGGACGTTCGTCCGTTCGTTCGTTTTAACGAATGTTGTTCGCCGGTTAGGTTCAGACAGCGAGCGTTCGTTCCTTAGTCTTTTCTTTTTATTTTATTTTCGGCTAGGGACCTATCCGCGATTATCTTTATCATAGATTAGCCCCTGATCTTCAAACCCTCGCCGTTTCTTAACCGTTTGTCCAAATCCAGTGAAACCAACACTAAACTCTTCGTCTCGATCCCCTCTTTCTATTTAATCAACTTGAACAAGGTTTTGGCAATTTAAAATTTGGTTTCAAGAAGATTTGATTTTGAAGTTCTTTTGACCGTAGTTTCAGTTCCGTAGCTCCGATTCGATTAATTCTTTTTGCAGATCGAATCTCTTCAGTTGAACTTTCATATTTGATCTTCTTATTTGAGTTTTACGCGTGCATATTTGCTTGAGTTCTTATGTATGCTATTGTTTGTTTGCAATAGACTTCCCGGAGTGCGAAGCGTTCTACTACGAGTCCCTAGGGTTTGCAGATCGTCAGCAAGGCAAGTAACACATTGATCATACTCTTTTCATACCCATTTTTTTATGCATTAGTTTTAACCCTCAAACATTGCATGAGTAGGATCTCTTAACATGTGGGTTTTGGGAAGTAGATGATGAGGTAGAACCTATTGCCCTGTTATTATCAAACCCTTGGGAGTTACTCTACGGTATGCTTAGGTTGCCATGCTATACTTGTAGACATGACTTGGGTTTGAGTGTATCCATGACAGTTGTGAGATTATTAATTAATGGTTAACTTAAGGTGGCTACTTAAGTACACATCTGGGTGGATTGGTTGCGGGCACCTGGTGTCGGTGGGAACGACACCTATGGGATCACAAGAATCCCTACTACGGTCGCGGGGCGAGGGGTCGTGAGAAGAGCGGATCAAACAGATAGCACACGGTTTCCTTATCTGTGTTCGGACGCGAGGATGCGTAAAACCCTACTCCTGCTTTGGTGGTTTGTTTATCTGTGTTCTCGTTCTACCAATGGGGCGTGAGGAGCTCCAAAAAGCCGAATCCTCCTCCTGGTCGCCTTGGGCCTCCTTTTATAGGGAAAGGGGTTGCCACATTGGCACACAGGAGGTGGAAAGGGTACAGTGATGCGAGTTTATCCCTCGCATTACATGACAAGGCGCCTTTAATGCGTCTTGCTTAGGTGTCCTTGCTTTATCGGGGACGGGGAGAGCCCTGTCTTGTCGTCGCCGCTCCCTTTCGTGTCGACACGGCATACAGCCAGCGGTGCCCGTGGTGCCATGTAGGCAGGCAAGCAAGCGAGGTGGCGCGGTGGTGGGTCTCCACAAAGATCCGCTTGCCACCACGCAGGTGCTCGCCCAACTGGTTGGGTCGGCGTTGCATGCGAGCAGTGGTGGAGGTTTGATTGGCGTGGGCACGATGGTGGCCCTACGGGTGTTCTTGGCAAGGGCCTCGTCGTAGCCCGGCAAGGATCTTGCCGTGGCGCCTTTGTCATCCCGGCAAGGCTCTTGCCGGGGCCTTAGGGTCCTCCTTGGCTGGGGTCCCGCCAAGGGTCGTCATCTTCTATAGTGTGTATCTGATCTTGAATGTCTTCACAAAGATCTGCATGCCACCACGGGGATGTCTCCCGAATCCTTGCCCCATGGGGGCAGTGGACTCAAGAGTGATTCGCTCCGTAGGTGTGGGGCTAGCTGCCACGGCAAGGGTCTTGCTGGGTTTGCCAAAACCGCCTCCCGGCAAGGATCTTGCCGGGTTTGCCAAAACCGCCTCCCGGCAAGGATCTTGCCGGGGGAGTCCGCTTCGTCCCTTTTGCTCTTTGTGGTCTTGGTCTTGGCGTTGTTCTGCTCCTTTCGAGCTTCGGCCTTACCTTGGTTCACCTCCCTTGCCTTGCTCAATGCGGTGATGCCCGCGGCTTAGACTGCCCGTGCACAGTTATAGGGGTACAAAAAGTGTACCCCTCTTTTTGTACACCGACAGGAGCCCCCGGGCCCGGGCCACACGTAAGCGCAATCGCTTCATTGGGCTAGGCCCAAAAACGGTGCGTGGGCAGGCAGGGTGGTTTTTACCGCGGCAAGTCTCTTCGCGCACTGCGCTCCCCATGCCTCCCGCGCGTGGCTCGACATGGGGAGGCGTGCATGACATGGGCGGCATGCGTGGGGCTGAGCTCTGCGCGCATGCGTCACGTCATAGTAAAGGGGGCGGTTTGCGCCTTCCCCATAAACGGAGGGAGGCGTGGAGGCGCGGCCCATTTACTGAACGGGGCCGAGGCGTGGTCTTCAAGGCGTCCACTCCCCATGATCACGGGGTGGGGAGAGGTCGCCTCACCCGTCGCCTTGGTCCCGCACGCCTGCCACGTGCTTCTCATGCGCTTGGGGTGGCGAACGGTGGAGGCGGGAAACCGGGCCGTCGCGGGCTGGGGCAGCGGGTTGGTCCCAGTTCCCTGCGCCTTCCGCGTCTTGATTGGTTGAGCGGGGCGGCCGAGCCCCCACCCCGTTCCTTTATATAGAGCGGGAGGGGGGATGGCGTCCCGCATTCTTCCATCTCCTCCTTCCTTCAGCTTCTACTCCCCCCTCCATTCGCCATGGAGAGAGGGAATCCTGGCCCTTCAACGGTGGCGGCGAGGGTCGCCGCTCGACAACGCGTCCTTCCTTCTCACACTGCGGTGGCAGAGCCACCATGAGGGAAGGGGAGGGGGCGAGGCCGTGGGCGAGGCCGAGGCGCTCGGGGAAGAGGAGGACGGGGCGGCGCGCCGGTCTCGCCTCCGCCAGTAGTTCCTCCCCCCATGGAGGGCCATGTTGGGGATGACCCTTGCGAGTTCTTCGTCAGGCTGTGCCGGCCGCCTCGTCGTCGCCTTCGTCTCCCGACTCTATTCGCGTGGGAGATGGAGCTGGATCCGCCGGAGTCATTGCGGCTGCGCATGAGGGGCTGTGGGATCAGCGGTACGCGAGTTCGCGTCGACTTCCCAGCCCCTCACGTGATGTATCTTCGTCGGGGATGGAAGACGTTCGCTCATATCCACCACTTGACGGAGGGGCTCACTCTCCATTTCAAGCTGATGGAGGGCGGCCTCCACTCCGTCAAGGTCTTCGGCTCTTGGGACCCGGGCAAGGTGCTGCGTGGAGAGCTCTTACGATGGCGAAGACTCCTCCTCAGCGGGAGTGGCGAGGAGGACAATGGCAGCGGCAGCGAGGGTAGCAGGCGGCAGGATGACGGGTCCGATTAGGTGTCGGGCGCCGCTCCGTGCGGCACCGGCGATCCCATCATCCGTGTCGCCGGCTTCCAAAACTTCTCGGGGTCGTCTCCTTGGGCGGCTGGCATTGGGAGGCTGCGGAAGAGGAAGAGGGCGGGCGGCAAGGCCGTCAAATCGGAGTACGCGGGCACCGACACCTTCGACGCATGCTGACGTCCTGCCGCCTCGTCTTCGAGCTCTACTTCCAGCGCCGCCATCGCCATCCAGCCTTCGGACGGCCACCGAGATGTTCTCTTGGTGCCTCCTGCCACCCGTAGCTCGCCTAGGAGCCCCCTTTTCCCTTTTTGCCTCCTTGACCTGCCTCCTGAGGAGAGGGACAAGAAAGGGGTTACGGGCACCTTATCTCTTTTTAGTTTGTAAGCCTTTGGGCCTTGGCTGAATTTAAAACTTGTAATCCCATCATTCTTGTTTTTCATTCCCCATGGACTGTACCTGAGTGGAATGTTTTAGTGAAAAAGGGATGCTTACCGGGTCATTTGTTTGCGGGTAGAACCCACGACAAGGAGTAAATCCTTGATATCCCTAAGATAAACATTTCCTTGCCCGGCTACAGGCCCTGCCATCTTCCCACTTCGCTCGACCTTTCTCATGCGTTTGGCGGAGGCGGGGATGAGGTGGAGTTCGAGCTCCTCGTTTCATCCTTTTGCTGCAGCGACTACGACCAAACCTGGCCCGAGGCAGAGTCCTAGGGCCTAGAGTTTTAGGGGAGCACGGTAGCTTTGGGAAAAAACGAGGTTTCACATACCTCGATCCATAAGGGAATGCATGATAAGGGATGAAGAACTTATCTGAAGCTGTAGCCCCCAGCAACTCTGGTTTGCCGTGGGTGAATCTTTGCACTTGCAGCCCCCGGCAATACTGGCTTGCCGGGGTCTAGATGCCGGTCCGTCCCTCTTCTCTTTTTCGCCCTCAAGTGATCTGGCAAGGATATCTGTGAGTCCTGCGAACCAAAGAAGACAAAAGAACGGCAAAGAGGCCTTTTCGACCTCTAAGCTAGGGGTTAGTCGCCGCTAAGCACTATCAACCCTAACCAAGGGCGAGACTCGACCTAGCATGCATGCTATAACTTAGGGCGCCCGGCCTTCATTTATTTATGCTCGTGGTATGCTTTGGCTTTGTACAAAGGGTTACATGCATCATCGGCAATGCTTGTACAAAAGGTGGCTTGTCGGGGGGCCCGGCAAGCCGCGCCTCACGGGTAAAACTTGCGAAGATGCTCAATGTTCCAGGAGTTACTCACCGGAACGGCATCCTCGGTCTCCAGGCGGACTGCGCCGGGCCTGGTGACTCGTATTACCCGATAAGGGTCTTCCCACTTTGGTGTCAACTTGTTGGAATTCTTGGCCGATTGAGCGCGCCAAAGGACAAGGTCGCCTTCCTCAAGGCTTCGGGCATGAACCTTGCGGCTATGGTAGCGGCGCAAGGCTTGCTGGTAGCGTGCTGCTCTCACAGCCGCCCAAAGACGATCCTCCTCAAGGAGCATTGCATCATCTTGCCATAGTTGCTCTGCTCAAGCTCGTCATAAGCGAGCACTCGAGGTGACCCGTATATGAGTTCAGTGGGGAGAACTGCTTCTGCCCCGTATACTAGGGAAAAAGGTGTCTGGCCGGTGGCTCGATTTGGCGTCGTCTTGATCGACCAAAGAACCGCCGGCAACTCATCACTCCAGTGCCTTCCACTCTTGTGCAGCCTGTCAAAGGTCTTGGTCCTGAAGCCTCGCAGTACTTCAGCATTTGCCCTCTCAGCTTGACCATTGCTTCGCGGGTGAGCAACGGAAGCGAAACAGACTTTGCTGCCGAGGTCTTGGGTATATTGCATGAAGGTGCGGCTTGTGAATTGTGTGCCGTTGTCGGTGATAACCCTCTTGGGTACACCAAAACAGCACACTAGTCCCTTGAAGAACTTGACGGCTGACTGAGCTGTGACCTTCCTCACTGCCTCCACCTCCGGCCACTTTGTGAACTTGTCGATTGCAACGTACAAGTACTCAAAGCCCCCGACAGCGCGGGGGAAAGGGCCCAGTATGTCGAGCCCCCGGACCGAGAAGGGCCAGGAGAGAGGAATGGTTTGAAGGGCTTGAGCTGGCTGATGAAGCTTCTTTGAATGGAACTGACACGCTTCACACCTGGTGACTAGTGTCGTCGCATCCTGGAGGGCGGTGAGCCAGAAGAAGCCTTGCCGAAATGCCTTGCCGGCAAGGGCCCTTGACCCAATGTGGGATCCACATATGCCTCCGTGTATCTCCGCCAACAGCTCCAGTCCTACCTCTCGGGGGATACACTTCAATTTCACACCATTCGGCCTCTTTACATGCAGGGGCGTCATCGACGAACTGGTACATGGTAGAGCTGACGGGCTACTTTCCGCTTCTTCTTGCTCCTCGGGAAGTTCCCTGTTTGGAGGAATCGGACGGTATGTTGTGCCCACGCTGGAGCCTGGGGCTCGACGGCGAGGACTAAAGGCATTTCCTCTGCTATAGGAGCGGCTGTCTCGACGACAAGAGCTTGACGCTCCGCCGGAGCCAGTCGTCCCGTGGCGGGCTCAGTATCCCCGGCAACATCCTTGCCGGCGGCTCCGGGGAGCTCGGCGGGAAAGTACTTGTCGGGCCCTGATTTCCTCCTCTTATTCTGCTCTGTTGATGGATCGTCGTATGGCTAAGTTAATTGAAGCACAAAGGTACTGGTTCCACGGTATCTTGAGAGCAGCCAGCGTTTTGACAGTGTCGGCGATATCGTTCTCCGCTTGGGGAACGTGTTCAGCCTGTATACCGTCGAAACGCTCTTCCAGCTTTCTCACTCCATCGACGTAGGCCTTCATCAACGGGCTCTGGTAATCCTTGTTGACTTGCTTGACGACAAGCTACGAGTCTCCCCTAACGATGAGTTTCTTGATTCCGAGGTCCGCCGCGATCCTAAGACCGGAAAGCAGCCCTTCGTACTTTGCCGTATTGTTTGTTGATACCTCCCTGGGGAAGTGCATCTGGATCACGTACTTGAGGTGCTCTTCGGTGGGCGCGACAAGCAGTACGCCAGCCCCGGCGCCTTGTAAGGAGAAAGCTCCATCAAAGTACATGATCCAATCACAACTTGCCTCCTTCCCAGGGAGAGCAGTCTCTTGGGCTTCTTCGTCAGGCGTCGCGGTCCATTCTGCAATGAACTCCGCTAGGACTCGGCTCTGAATCGTCGAAGTACTGTCAAATTTGAGGCCAAAGCTGGACAGCTCCGGTGCCCATTCCACAATTCTTCCCGTTGCATCCGGATTGTGCAATATTCGTTGCAGAGGGAAGCGAGTAACGACAGTGATCTCGTGTGCCTGGAAGTAGTGACGCAGCTTCCTCGAGGCCATAAGAAGGCCGAAGAGCAGTTTACGCACACCGAGTACCTTGATCTAGCCCCTGCAGGAGGGAACTAACAAAGTAGACCGGTGCGTGCATCATTTTCTTCTTGGCGGCACTTCAACCGGCTGTGTTGTCTCTGCATTGGTGGTGTCGGGCTCTGCCGCTGCCATTACCTCGTCGTCAACCTCTCTGCGCCACACGGCGGTGACCACCTGGTCGTTGTCGCCAAGTATAGCAACAACGGCTCTCGTGGCCTAAGGCGCAACTAGTATTGGCGCGGAGGAGAGGTACTTCTTCAAACCTTGCAATGCTGCTTGACCACGGCGTCCACTCCATCGGGCCCGCCTTTTTCGGGATCTTGAAAAAGGGAAGGGCGCGCCGACGAACTTTTGGAAATGAACCTGCCCATGGCGGCGACAACCAACAAGCCGGGCGCACATCCTTGATTCGCCGGTGCTTCAATCTGTTCTATAGCTTTGGTTTTGTCCGGATTGGCCTCTATCCCACGTTGTGACACCAAGAACCGAGAAGCTTGCTTTGGGCCGGGACGCCAAAGACGCACTTCTCAGGGTTCAGCTTGAGATTGATCTTGCGCAGGTTTGCAAGTGTTTCTTGCAAATATGGTACGAGGGTTGCCCTATCCTTGGTTTTGACCACTATGTCATCCATATATGCTTCCATATTTCTATGGAGCTGGGGTTCAAAACCAATCTGGACCGCCCTTGCAAACGTCGAACCAGCACTCTTCAACCCGAAAGGCATCCGCATGAAACAATACGTACCACATGGGGTGATGAATGCTGTTTTCTCTTCGTCTTCTCTTGTCATGAAGATCTGGTGGTAGGCGGAGTAGGCGTCGAGGAATGACAACAGATCACACCCAGCCGTGGAGTCAACAATCTGGTCGATCTTGTGACAGCGGGAAGGGGTCTTTAGGGCAAGACTTATTGATATCTGTGTAATCAATACACAGTCTCCACTTCCCATTTGCCTTGCGCACTATGACCGGATTGGCCAACCACGTTGGATGGAGCACTCCTCTTACCAAACCCGTTGCTTCTAGTTTCCGGATCTCTTCTGTGATGAACTCTTGTCGTTCCAAAGCTTGCTTTACGACCTTCGCTTGATGGGCGCGCATGAGGGCGAGCAAGGTGGTGCTCAATCACCTCCCTGGGAACACCGGGGATGTCGGAAGCTTGCCATGCAAACACATCGACATTCGCCCGCAGGAAGGTGACGAGCGCGTCTTCCTATTTGTCGTCAAGGGTGGAGCTTATGGTAAAAGCTCCTCCCATGCCGTCCTCATTGACAGAAACCTTCTTGGTTCCCGGCGGTATAGCCCTAGGCTTCTTGTTTCCGCGGTGGAGCTCTTTGGCACGTCCTCGACGGCGGCGCTTACACTCGAAGAGGTGCGCTTGCGGAGTGGGTGTCCGAGGTCTCACCAGTCTTCTTCTTCTTCTTCCCTCCGGGGTCCCGGTGGCGAGGAGCAAGTGCCCTAGTGGCGGCAGCTGCTACAACTGGCTTCTTTGGTATAGTTGGTCGGTCAAATCAGCGCATCTTTCTTATCGGAGGGGATGGTGATGATCGTCACAGTCTGGCATCTTCGAGGTGTTGTAGGCGTGGTGTGGCGCTGCCATGAACTTGGCCACCGGGCGTGCCAAGGATCCCGTTAGAAGGCGAGGGGATCTTTGCAACATCAAACACGATCCTCTCGATCACCGTAGTTCAGGTCTCTTCCAAAAGTCACGGGCAGCGTGACCTTTCCCTTGGGTTGGCTTCTTCCCGGGTTGACCCCCTGAAACGTGCCCATCTCTTCGAGGTCTCCATCAGGAATCTGCAGTTTCTCGATCACGGCAGGCGAGATCAAGTTCAGACCGGCCCCGCCATCGACTAGCATCTTCGTCACCTTGAGGTTGCGTATTGTTGGTGAAACCAACAATGGCAAACACCCGACCGCAGTGGTGCGATCGGGGTGATCCTCGATGTCAAAAATGATAGGTGTGCGGGACCACTTCAGTGACCTTTAGGGCATCAAACGACGGCTCTGCGGCTGTAATCTCGTGCCTTTGTTTTAAGTCGGCGGTGAGAAGTATGCAGCGAGGCACCGCCGTCGGCCTTTATGGCCTCTGTAGCTACGAAACTCTTGGTCGCCGGATTAAATGCGTCCTCTTCGTGATAAATCGTCTTACGGCTTTACATCACGCGGCCCGGCGGCCTCTCCTGTTGTTTATCCTTGTCATGACGGCCGCTTTGGCCGTCACGCTTCTTCTTAGGACCCCTCGGCACCGTCTGGGCCCTTCTCCTTGTCCCGCCTCTCATACTCAGCCCTCGCTTCTCGAGGAGCTCAACCTATAGGCAGTCTTGGAGAGCATGGCCTTTGGTGCGATGGATCTTGCGATATCGCTTGTCGGAGTTTCACGGCTTCTCGGCGGTCGCCAAGGCCAGCGGCGGCGACACATCCGGCAACGTCCGTGCCGGGGTCATCTGCCTTGGTTTTCTTGGTGGAGCCGGCGTCATCAGATCCCTCGACGGCAAGCACGGCTTTACCTTTGCGCTTCCTGTTGCGGCGCCGTCCTTTCTTCGCCGGGGCGGCAATATCCTCATCTGAGGAGTCGGTTTCCACGCCGGCATCTTCGCCGGGGTACTTCCTTCCTTCTTCAGCTTGGGCACATCTGTCAGCAAGAACATAGAGTTCTGCTACATCTTTCACCTTGTTCATTGCCAGCTCTTTGCGCATCTTGCGGTTACGCGCGTTACGATGGAGCAGCGATGATAGCGGCAGGGTGAACATCGAGGATATTATCTTGTACCGGCTGAACCTCTGTATATACTTGCGGAGAATCTCGCCTCCCTTACGGGGAATGACGTGCAGGTCGCTTGCTTGGCCATGGGCTTGGTGGCCTCGATAAAAGGCGCCCACGAACTCATGGCACAAATCCGACCAGGAGGAAATAGAGTCTACCGGCAAGTGCATCAACCATGACATGGCGTTGGGTTTAAGAACCAAAGGAAAGTAATTACGCAAGCACCTTATCGTCGCGGCTCCGGCAGCTTGCATCGCAATGGTGTAGAATCTTTGAGGAACTTCGGACGGGTGGGTCTTGCCGCTGTACTTTTCGCCCACGTCGGGTTTGAAGGTGCGGTGAGTGGGCCCTTTGGAACTGCCGCAGCTCATGGGTAAAGCCGGACAGCCTACCTCGTAAGGTAGGCCTCCGTGGCTCTCCGGTGCCGGTGGCTCACGGCAGGCCACGCCGCTTATCTGATTGGTGGCGTGCTCGCGCCCGGCCTTCGATAGTGGTTCGGCGTCTTCATGTTCTCATTCGAAGAACTTGGCGCTGGTCACAGTGGGCCCGGTCGGACGATGCTATGGATATTTAAATCGCCCGTAACGTCATGACGGGCTGGCGTCCATGATGCGGGCGAGGAGGCGAGTGCACCGTGGTCGCGGCGTCGTCGGCTTTCACGCCACTTGGTGCGTGGGACTCCGTCGGGCGTCGACCGGGGCTCCACCAGACTCGGTTCGTCTTTGTTGGCCACCGCAACAAGGCTTCGGATAGTGGCTCTCCATCCGTCGAGTTTCCCCGTAGTGGGAGGAAAATCGAGGAGCAACTGCGCGGGCGCCAGGGCTTCGGCTGGCGTTGGTGGCAGTGAAACCTGCACGGATCGCGACGCGCTTCGACTTCTGACCATGTCAGAAGGAGCTCTATCACGACCCCGCGGTCGCATGCCATCTTCGCTAGCGCCTCGGCAAGCGGCCAGGTCTTCTAAATCCCGGGAGTGGAGTTCGGGGCTCTTTCCGCGGCGACGCCCGGGGTCCTCGGCGTGATTACGCCGTTCGTCGCGCGCCGCTTGAGAGGAGCGCGCCGTCAGCGCCGGCGTTTGAGTCTTGGAAGCCCTCGCGTTGCCTTCGGGCGGGGTGGCAGCGATCTTGGAAGGCCCCGCGCCACCCGCGAAGGGCCTGGCTCCGTCTTTGGATTTGGCGGCGTGCGGCCCGTTACCAGGCGCACGAACATCATTGCCTCCCAAACTTGACTCTTTGGGGCGGTGTTGGTGTTCTGAACGGCGCCCCGGGTCCTTTCTACGACCGGTCCGCTGCTCCCCCGCGTCGGGACGGGATGTCCGGCTTCCGACGGGCCAACCGCCACCGTCATCTTCTTCTTGGGCGCCATGACGATGAAGAAGCATCGAACTAACTGCTAGAGCTGATTCTCACAACTGCGCACCCCCTACCTGGCGCGCCAAAGATGTCGGTGGGAACGACACCTATGGGATCACAAGAATCCCTACTACGGTCGTGGGGCGCGGGGTCGTGAGAAGAGCGGATCAAACAGATAGCACCCGGTTTCCTTATCCAGGTTCGGGCCGCGAGGATGCGTAAAACCCTACTCCTGCTTTGGTGGTTTGTTTATCTGTGTTCTCGTTCTAGCAATGGGGCATGAGGAGCTCCAAAAAGCCGAATCCTCCTCCTAGTCTCCTTGGGCCTCCTTTTATAGGGAAAGGGGTTGCCACAGTGGCACACATGAGGTGGAAAGGGTATAGTGATGCGAGTTTATCCCTCGCATTACATGACAAGGCGCCTTTAATGCGTCTTGCTTAGGTGTTCTTGCTTTATCATAGGTGTTAGGTGTCCTTGCACCATAACAATTTGGTATTAGCTAGCTTTGGTTCGATCATGTCTTCACCGCCGCCAAGCCCGTCTCTTCTGCTGCCGGTCACCTTGTCGGCTCCGGCGACCACCACGACCGTCGCCCCGCTCTTGCCCATGCAGGGATCCTCCATCGCGCCCGCCCCGCCGTCCTCACCCCGGAGAAGGTGTTCGGGGTGCTGCGGAACCTAACCCAGGCGGTCCAGGATATCCACATGTTCTTGGCGGGTCCTCTGAGCCGCCCGGCTGCGCCGCCCATCGCCGCCCAGCGTCGGCTTTGTGGCTGCCGCCGCACCAGCGGCCTTTGGCGCTTCGCCGGGCCGTTGCAGCTGCCATCCATCGCCACCACCGCCCAACCACGGCTGCGATGGCAGCCGCCGCTCTAGCGGCCTCCGCCGCACCCGGCGCTTTGCCGCAGCAGCCGCTGCCGCTGCCCGGTGCGACACCGCAGCAGCCACCGCCGGTCAGCTCCACCGCCCAGTATGGGATACCCTACGATGGGACTGTGACGACCTTGTTCCCATCAATGCCGCCGTTATCCCAGGGCGTCCACATCCAGCAGATCAAGTCCCCGCTGCCGCCGTCACCGCTTCCGTCTTGGACCGCTACCCGCCACATATCAGTGGCGGTGAGGCTGCAGGCTGCTGCGCGCGGCCTCCTAGCGCGTCGGCGTGTGCGGGAGATGCGTGGTCTGCAGCTGCCACTCCTCCAAGTTGCCCTTCGCTGCGCAAAGGATCTCGATCTTCCGCTGCGTCGGGGATCTTGGGCATGCGTTTTCCCCCACGGGCGGCGGGCATGCTATTTTCCCCATGGGCAGCGACCTCGAAGTCTACGACATCAGCGGTTGGGGGGCGCACCCCTCCTCGACATTCTCCATCGCAAGCCCTCCACTCTTCCCTGTGAAGTGCAGACCAACAGCCATACACATGCACTTCTTTTGTCCAGTGGTGTCCATGGGATCCGGTGGCTGTACGTGCACGTCCAAAATAAAAGCGTCCCGATCTATTTCAGTTTGAGATTAATAACACAAGCCGAGATGTAAAGGCTTGTTTTTAGGTGTTAGGTTTGTGTTGCGTTGAGTCATGGTTATAAGTTGGTTAGGCTGCAGCTCGAGGACAAGCTGCATGTCCGGTGGGGGTGTAGTGTTACGATGCGTAATGGGCCTAATGGGCCCATTAGTCTTAGGGTTAGTTAGAGATAAGGGTCGCTTGCTTAGGGGTCAAGTAAGCCTTGCTTGGGAGTCAAGTAAACCTCTCTATATAAAGAGAGGAGATGTATCAATCTAATCAAGCAAGAATTAAGAAGGAAATCCCTTCCCTCTTTCCCGGCCGTGGGCAAAAGGCCCCCGGCCGGCCCTCTCGCGCCCTTCTTCTAGCAGCACCATAACAGATGCGAGTTTATCCCTCGCATTACATGACAAGGTGCCTTTAATGCGTCTTGCTTAGGTGTCCTTGCTTTATCGGGGACGGGGGAGAGCCCTGTCTCGTCCGTCGCCGCTCCCTTTCGTGTCGACATCGCATACGACCAGCGGTGCAGTGCCCGTGGTGCCATGTAGGCATGCAGGCGGTGAGGTGGCGCGATGGTGGAGTCTCCATGAAGATCCGCTTGCCGCCACGCAGTGCCCGCCCAACCGGTTGGGTCGGAAGCTGCATCTGAGCGTTGGTGGAGGTTTGATTGGCGTGGGCACGATGGTGGCCCTACGGGTGTTCTTGGCAAGGGCCTCGCCGTAGCCCGGCAAAAGGTCTTGGGGGGCCCGACAAGGGTCTTGCCATGGCACTCTTTGTCATCCGGCAAGGCTCTTGCGGGGCCTTGTGGTCCTCCTTGGCGGGGTCCCGCCAAGGGTCGTCATCTTCTATAGTGTGTATCGACCTTGAATGTCTTCACAAAGATCTGCATGCCACCACGGGATGTCTCGAATCCTTGCCCCATGGGGCGGTGGACTCAAGGGTGATTCGCTCCGTAGGTGTGGGGCGAGCTGCCACGGCAAGGGTCTTGCCGGGTTTGCTAAAACCGCCTCCTGACAAGGATCTTGCCGGGGGAGTCCACTTCGTCCCCTTTGCTCTTTGTGGTCTTGGTCTTGGCGTCGTTCTGCTCCTTTCGAGCTTCAGCCTTACCTTGGCTCACCTCCCTTGCCTTGCTCAGTGTGGTGGTGCCCACGGCTCAGACTGCCTGTGCACAGTTATAGGGGTACAAAAAGTGTACCCCTCCTTTTGTACACCGACACCTGGAGAATCCAGTGTTGTCCTAGGATATCCCAGAGTACCCGTGTGATCATCCTATGGTTCGCCACCCAGGCTCAAAGGGACCATAAGATTATTCATGCTAGAAACTTCAGTGTGCAGCCACAAGCTATTATGGGCTCTAGCATAGTTGAGTATGTTGCATGACCTCTTTCAGTGGTGGGCTAGCAGATGTAGGGGAAAGTAGGGGTAACTGTCCACCCAGAGTAAAGAGTTAATGTTTCTTAAAGACTGTGTCTCGGTCATCCGTTTCTCAAACACCATGTAGTGCGAGAAATCCAACAGAGGAGATCGATTCTTGTGGGGAAAAGTGCGCAAACCTCTACAAAGTGTACAAACTAATTATGGTTAGCCGTGTCCCCGGTTATGGACATCTTGAGTATCTGGTTCTTGGATTATCATGTTGATCTCATCACTCTAAATTAATTTGTTGGGTTATTAATACTGCTTAATTGGGATTGAGTTGGAGGAACCTTCTCAATGTTTAACAACTACCATAATAGTTAAACAAAATATATTATTTTGTTGTAGGAAAAAATTGGCTTTTCGCAAAAAAATTATAACCATAGAGCCTCCACCAGCCATATATGCATGTAGTAATAGCATATATTCTGTTCATTGCTCTATTGTGTTATATTGCCAGCATATTCCATGTGCTGACCCGTTTCGGGCTGCAACATATCATGTTACAGACTTTTCAGACGAAGAATAAGGTGCGCTAGGTCGTTGTCGTGCACTCAGCTATGCCGTTGGAGTGATGGACTCACTTTATCTACCAAGCCTTCTGTTGTTATCTTATTTAGATGGCCTTAAGCCATATTTATTGTAATAAGTTCTCTCTTGAGACTATCGATGTAATAAGTGTGTGATTGCTACTCTGTTAAAAATCCATTCAAGTACTATGTGTGTCAGCATTACCGATCCAGGGATGACACTTATGCACAGAGATTTGACCGTCTGAGGTCGGATCGCTACATCCACTTGAGGGAAAATTGCTACTGTACTACAAAACTCTGCGCTTGGAGGCCCAACACAAAGAGTTGTGGGCGGTGATAGTCATACTGCTTACCACCAACATGTTATTTTGATTCGGCGGTATTGTTGGATGAAGCGGCCCGGACCAACCTTACATGACCACATTCATGAGACCGGTTCCACCGACATACATGCAACTAGTTTTGCATAAAGGTGGCTGGCGGGTGTCTGTTTCTCCAACTTTAGTTGAATTGAATTTGACTGCAGAGGGTCCTTGTTGAAGGTTAAAATAGCAAACTTGACGAAACACCGTTGTGGTTTTAATGCGTAGGTAAGAACTGTTCTGCTAGAAGAACGTACCAGCCACGTAAAACATGCAACAACAAAGTAGAGGACGTCTAACTTGTTTTTGCAGGGCATGTTGTGATGTGATATGGTCAAGACATGATGTGATATACGTTGTTGTATGAGATGATCATGTTTTGTAAAAGTTATCGACAATGGCAGGAGCCTTATGGTTGTCGCTTTATTGTATGAAATGCAAACGCCATGTAATTGCTTTACTTTATCACTATGCGTTAGCGATAGTTGTAGAAGCAATAGTTGGCGAGACGACCACGATGCTACGATGGAGATCAAGGTGTCAAGCCGGTGACGATGGAGATCATGACGGTGCTTTGGAGATGGAGATCAAAGGCACTAAAATGATGATGGCCATATCATGTCACTTATTTTGATTGCATGTGATGTTTATCTTTTATGCATCTTATTTTGCTTAGTACGGAGTTATAAGATGATCCCTTAACCAAATTTCAAGGTATACGTGTTCTCCCTGAGTATGCACCGTTGCGACAGTTCTTTGTGCTGAGACACCACATGATGATCGAGTGTGATAGGCTCTACATTCACATACAACGAGTGCAAGACAGTTTTGCACATGCGGAATACTCGGGTTAAACTTGACGAGCCTAGCATGTATAGACATGGCCTCAGAACACTAGAGACCGAAAGGTCGAATGTGAATCATATAGTAGATGTGATCAACATAGAGATGTTCACCCTTGATGACTACTCCATCTCACGTGATGATTGGACATGGTTTAGTTGATTTGGATCACGTTACACTTAGATGACTTGAGGGATGCCAGTTTAAGTGGGAGTTCTTAAGTAATTTTATTAATTGAACTTTAATTTATCATGAACTTAGTCCTGATAGTATTTGCAAATTATGTTGTAGATCAATAGCTCGCGTTGTATATCCCCTATGTTTTTTGTATGTTCCTAGAGAAATCTAAGTTGAAAGATGATAGTAGCAATGATGCGGACTGGGTCCGTGATCTGAGGATTATCCTCATTGCTGCACCGAAGAATTATGTCCTTAATGCACCGTTGGTGACAAACCTATTGTAGGAGCAGATACAGACATTATGAACGTTTGGCAAGCTCGATATGATGACTACTTGATAGTTTAGTGCACCATGATTTACATCTTAGAACCGGGACTTCAAAAACGTTTTGAACGCCACGGAGCATATGAGATGTTCCAAGAGCTGAAATTGGTATTTCAGACTCATGCCCATGTCGAGAGGTATGAGTCCTCTGACAAGTACTTTGCCTACAAGATGGAGGAGAATAGCTCAGCCAGTGAGCATGTGCTCAGAATGTTTGGGTACTGCAATCGCTTGAATCGATTGGGAGTTAATCTTCCAGATAAAATAGTGATTGACCAACTTTCCTCAGGTCCTGGTTCATCCCTCAGCTACTCCAGCAATGGCCAACTTTCCGTTGGACCCGATGGACTTCCTCCCGCATGGATTCGATATCATCGATGGAGGGGAGCTACGATTGCCTCGCACTTTCTTTCTTGGCCGGTGGCTCCGGATCGACAAAGATGAGGCGTCTGTTGTGGCCATTGTCGAACCTGCTCCTCTGCTGAAGAAGTCGCCATCTCTGGGAACACAGTCGGTGATTTTGTCGTCAATACTGCGGAGGGCGTGTTAGATGCCCAACCATGGATCCAAGGGGTTGGTTTGTTTCAACTTCTGCGATGCTACGGCCCGTCAAGCTTTAGTCGATCACCCTCCTTTCGATTTGGGCAATGATAGATTTGTCGGGTTTATTCCGCATGGCGAGGGTATTAACTTCTGAGCTGTGCAAGGTTTTTGAAGGGGATGGATAATGCTGCTAGGAGTCCCTTTGGATTATAGGCGCTCTCAATACAGCGGATGTTATTAGTACTTTTGGCCGATTCCACCATTGGCACCGGGATGATCCAATGAAGGTCCGCTCCTTGGTTTATGCGTCTTTTCCTGCACCTTCTATGGTTCCCGGATCGGTGACATCTGAGAGAATTTTCCGACTTTGGTGGGACTCGGATTTCTTAGTCCGCTCCGGTTTATATCCTATCTGCAGACTTTCTTGATATCCTACTGGCGATGAGGACCCAATGCCCTCAATGGTAATCCTCACCCCTCCACGGCAACATGCTTTTCAATAATCACAATTGAGTTTTACCCGAGTTCCGGAGCTGGGTTGGAATGATGTGCCTGCACCCAATGAACAGCCACAGGATGTCCCTCCACAAGTTCGGGAGGTGGAGCAAAGAGTTAATATCGAGGAAATTCAGTCTCAAGAGTCAATTGTGATTCAGTCATCCGATGATTCAAGAAACAATGGCATCGCTGCTGATGAAGTTGCCGTGCTCCAACAGCCAATGGGACCTCAACAGCATCCTTTAATGATCGGACGAGTGTTAACTGTTTTTGGGCCTGTCCTACCCCCGGTGATGCAATGGAAGCGCTCGTTTGAGAAAGTATTGCCGCTTTTTGGGATCTCGACATTCCAAAGGTTGTCTTTAGGTCTCATCTCGGTGCTCTTTTGAACAATCAGTCTTGGGCGATTCCGTTACGGCTCCAAAATTGCAGCTCTCGCACATGGCTCACAGCTCTGTCGCTTTGTCCTATCATCGATTAAAAGGCACATAGCTCGAGCTCTTTGTTTTGATGATATTGATGAACACATTCTTTGAAGCATTTGAGTTTCTTGCTGTTCCTAAAGTCACTCTGAGCGGGAAGAAAGCCCAAAGCCTCTAAAGTCATTGTGGAATCGAGGTCGGTAGCGATGCTCGCCTAAGTGCAATGCGAGATGGTTACCGTCAGGTAACTATTGGGTCATCTCCTAGGAAGCCACACACACGGGGAAGAAGCGCAAAACTGCACCTCCCAAGGCCGGCGATGATCTGCGGTGCCTCCTCGGCGTCGATAGTTGATCTCCGGTAATTGGTGCTCGTCTTCGTATTGCGCCGGAGAAAATTTCTACGGATAAGCTTGTAGCTGATCCCTCCCGCTCCAACAACAGTGCTAGCTCCGATGATTAGTTTAACCATCCAGGGTTTAGGTCCAGGGCGTACCATAATCGCCTTTTTAATGTTTTTATATGTTTGGAACTTTGCAGTTTGCATCTGTCCTCTGGGATGTAGGCCATTGTGTGGCTTACTTTTGCTTTACCCTCTTTTGATGCGTAATGAATCAAACCTCGTTTAGAGATTGGAAAGTTCTCTGTTGGAATGTTAGGGGTCTGAATTACGAGCGCGTCGACTGCGGTTAGGCAAAAGATCAATGAAAGTGGATGCTCTGTTATTTGCCTTCAAGAAACCAAATGCATGCATATTGATCATCGGTTCATTAGAAAATTTTGTCCACGGCGCTTTGATACCTTTGTTTATGTACCATCGGTTGGTGCATCTGCTGGTATGGTGGTCATATGGAATTCATCTCTTTTCATAGGCACCTTAATTGAGGCTAAATCTTATGGCATTATTGTGAAGTTTCAATCTAAACATACATCTGAGTATTGGTTTCTTGTCTCCATATATGGTCCGTGTCGGGGACTGCGCGTGATGATTTTGTGCAATGGTTATATAATTTGGATATTCAGCTTGAGGACAATTGGTTGCTCTTAGGTGACTTTAACTTTATGCGTTCCATTGAGAATCGTAACCAGCCAGGTGGTGATGTGAATGATATCTTTTTGTTTAATGAAATAATTGGCCATTTGGGTCTTGTTGAACTTCCAATCAAGGGTCGTCAGTACACATGGTCTAATATGCAATCCACACCCCTCCTCGAACAAATTGATTGGTTTTTACATACATTGCTTGGACT
Organism: Aegilops bicornis; assembly: GCA_021605145.1. NCBI lineage: Eukaryota > Viridiplantae > Streptophyta > Magnoliopsida > Poales > Poaceae > Aegilops > Aegilops bicornis. The sequence continues at coordinate 283,013,860 of CM038675.1, read as the reverse complement.
CATGATCATCCCAACACAATGGTCATTCCGCTTGCTCGCTTTGCCTCGACCACGTTCGTGTGTGGTTTCAATTGCCACTGCTATACCCAAGGCAAAGATTTTTCGATTTGAAAACTATTGGGTTGATTTGCCCGGCTTTATGGATTGTGTTTACGAGGTTTGGAATCGCACAATGGATAAATCCTCATACGCCTTAATCATCTCCGCTAAGTTCAAATCTCTTTGTTATGCTCTTAAGAAATGGCATCTTAACCTTTCCACAGTTAAGGCGCTCATTGCTGATTGCAACAAAGTAATTGTTTTTTTGGATAATATTGAGGAATTTAGGCCCTTGAGTTGGCGGAGTTCAACTTCGGAAGATTGTCAAATTACATCTTGAAGATATACTTCATTGGCAGTTCATTTATTGGAAGCAACGTTGCACGATCAGAAATATTAAAGTTGGTGAGGAGAATTCAAAGTTCTTCCATGCAATGGCAACCGAAAGATATAGGATAAACACTATTTCTTCGATCAAATCTGAGGAGGGGGAAGTGGTTTCTGATCATCAACAGTTAGCTGGGATGTTTTGGTCGGATTTCAATCGTAGAATGGGCCAAGCAAAAGGTATACACATGGGTTTCGACCTTGACGCTTTAATTGACCGTATTGATGGGCTGGAGAGCTTATCCTTACCTTTCACGGATTGTGAGGTAGATACGGTGATTAAGAATATGCCTTCTGACCGTGCTCCGGGCCCTGATGGGTTTTCAGGTCTTTTCCTCAAGGCTTGCTTTGGAATATATTGAGGACAGATTTTATGAATTTGGTCGAGAGTTTTATGATGGAAAGTGCAACCTGGAGTGTACGAATACATCTCTCATTACACTCATTCCAAAAAAGTTGAGCCCAGAGTATATTGGTGATTTTAGACCCATATCATTGACAAACACTTGCCTCAAGTTTTTAACTAAACTCTTGGCAAATCGGTTGCAAAGTGTAATTCTCAAATGTATTCATCGCAATCAATATGGGTTTCTTGATTGTAGATCCATTCAAGATTGCCTTGCATGGTGTTTTGAATATATACACCAGTGTAAGGCATCCAAAAGACCTATAATCCTTCTTAAGCTGGACTTCACGAAGGCGTTTGATACCATCGAACATGATCGATTCTCGTGGATTACGAAATGCAAGGGTTTTGATGATCATTGGACAGGTTGGATTGACGACATCTTGTCCTCTGGTTCCTCTTCGATCCTCTTAAATGGGGTGCCTGGTCATCACTTTGTTTGCCGTTCGGGTGTGCGACAGGGAGACCCTTTATCTCCTTTGTTATTTGTGATTGCGGTGGACTTATTGCAGTCCGTGGTCAATGAGATGTGTGTAAGGAACATTCTCACACTGCCCATACCTACCTCTTCACGGGATTACCCGATTGTTCAATATGCGACGACACCTTAATTGTCCTTCCTGCGGTGGATGACCAACTCATTGCTTTCAAGGAGATGCTTGAGACCTTTGCTAAGTCAACAGGTTTGAGGGTTAATTTTAATAAGTCATCTTTGATTCCAGAATATGGCTGATGAAGAGGGTCAACGATGGCGGCTCTGCTTGGATGTGATGTTGGCTCTATGCCGTTTACTTACAGGATTGCCAATGGGTACCACTCGACCCACAATCTATGACTTGCTACCTTTAGTGGACCGCATTGAGAGAAGATTATCCGCCTCATCACACTGTTGAATCGGGGTGGCGGCTGCAACTCTTGAAATCGGTTTTATGTTCCATGTAAATATACTTCTTGTGTTCCCTTTCATTACCTCAAGGAATTTTGAAACAGATAGAACGTATCATGCGGCAATGTATGCGTGGCGAGGCAACTCGACACGCCAAGACAATCTTTAGCAACTTGGGAGTTAGTTTGTCGGCCCAAGAACCAGGGAGGACTTGGGGTTTTGGACCTTAGTAAACAAAATGAAGCCTTGTTGATCAAGCACCTCTTCAAATTTTATAATAAGTTGGATGTACCACAGGTTTCACTTATCTGGGACACATATTATGCTGTTGCTCCTCCCCAAGTAACGCAAAGTTGTGGTTCCTTTTGGTGGCGTGATGTGATGAAACTTTATGGCAAATTTTGTAAGTTGGCCATCCCTCATGTTCGTTCCGGAGACTCGGTGGTTTTCTGGCTGGATCGGTGGCAACTTAATAACGAGGTGGTCTTCATGCAACAGCGTTTCCCGCGGCTTCATTCTTTTGTCATTGATGATACACTTACCATTAAAAATGTGATGGAGCTACTGTCCCAACCGACAATTTTCACCGCCTTTATCGGTTGAAGCTTTTGAGGAATTCAATCAACTTCAGGCTTTAATGCCCCTCATAATCTTACGTGAGGGAATTAGTGACGTTTGGAAATGGCCTTCTAAAATTGGGGACTATCAATCCAGGATTTACTATTTGTCCTGCTTTCTCTGAAGTCGTGGTGACCCTCTTTTTGATTGGATGCGGAAATGTGCTTGCACCCTCAAGCTCAAGGTGTTTGGATGGCTTCTTTTGATGGATCGTCTGAACACCAGGGATATGATGCAGAGACGCCATTGGACTATCCAAGATGATACTTGTGCCATTTGCTTCTCAGGTTTGCATGAAGATAGGGCTCATCTATTTTTTGCTTGCAACTTTAATAGCGATATGCGGAATTATTTGGGCATTTCATGGAAGGTTCAACCTAACAGGACCACTTTTGAAATGGCTTGTGAGGCCAGGAGGGATTTTGGTCAACCGTTTTTCAACGAGGTAGTATTTACGGCCACTGGAATATTTGGACCCAAAGGAATGGAAGGATCTTGAAATGAGCTGCCCACTTTCAGAGCTTGGAGGAGGAATTTTATTCATGATATTACCCTCTTAGCTCATAGGATCAAGTGTAAATATAGAGATAGACTAACTGTTTGGATAGATTCTTTACACTAGCCCCCCCTGTAAGTAGCCTTTTTTCCCCTCTTATTTTCCTTTCTAATTTTGTACAGAATCTATATTTGTTTTAATAAAGGGCTGTGAGGCTGTTGCCTTGCAGTACATAGTCAAAAAAAATAGTGATTGACAGAGTTCTCTAGTCACTATCACAAAGCTACTAGAACTTCTTGATGGACTATAATGTGCAGGGGATAACGGAAAAGGTTCCCGAGCTCTTCGCGATGCTGAAATCGGCGAAGATAGAAATCAAGAAAGAGCATCAAGTGTTGATGGTTAACAAGACCACTAGTTTCAAGAAAAAGGGCAAAGGAAAAGAAAGGGATCTTCAAGAAAAATGACAAGCAAGTTGCCACTCCCGTGAAGAAGCCCAAAGCTAGACCTAAGCCTGAAACTGAGTGCTTCTGATACGTCTCCAACGTATCTATAATTTATGAAGTATTCATGCTGTTATTTTATCATTCTTGGATGTTTTACAATCATTTTTAGCAACTTTATATCATTTTGGTACTAACCTATTGACCCAGTGCCCAGTGCTAGTTGCTGTTTTTTGCTTGTTTTTTTACATCGCAGGAAATCAATACCAAACGGAGTCCAAATGCAACAAAACTTCACGGAGATTTTTAATGGACCAGAAGACCAACAGTGGGCCGAAGAAGCACCTCGGGTGTGCCCAGAGGGGGGCACAACCCACCAGGGCGCACCCAGGTGGGTTGTGCCCACCTCGGTGGCCTCCCGCACCCCTTCTTTGCACTATAAATTCCCAAATATTCCAAAACCCTTCGGGGTTAACCTAGATGGGAAGTTCCGCCGCCGCAAGCCTCTGTAGCCATCGAAAACCAATCGGGAGCCCATTTAGGCACCCTGCCAGAAGGGGAGATCATCACCAGTGGCCATCTTCATCATCCCGACGGCCACCATGATGAGGAGGGAGTACTCCACCCTCGGGGCTGAGGGTTTGTGCCAGTAGCTATGTGTTTAATCTCTCTCTCTCTCTCTCTCTCTCTCTCTCTCTCTCTCTCTCTCTCTCTCTCTCTCTCTCTCTCTCTCTCTCTCTCTCGTGATCTTGAGATTTCACGATCTTGATATATCATGGGCTTTGTTAACATAGATGGATCATATGATGTTTCTCCCCTCTCTACTCTTGTTGTGATGAATTGAATCTTTACCCTTTGAAGTTTTGTCTTGTCGGATTGAATGTTCAGATTTGAGAACACATGATGTATGTCTTGCAGTATGAATACTTGAGGTGACAATGGGGTATCATATTGATTCACTTGATGTATGTTATGGCACTGAATTTGCGGATTCCCGAGGTGACACTGGGGTAATCTATGCATAGGGGTTGATGCATGTTTTTATTATCTTTTCTACAATAGAAACTTTGGGGTCTCCTTCTAGTTCTTTGAGTGGATTGAATATTATGATCATGAAGCTGTTTGATGCATATCATATAATCAACTCACGGATACTCGTGGTGACATTGGAGTATCTAGGTGACATTAGAGTTGGTTGATGTGTGTCATATGGTGTTATTTTAGACGAACTCTTGATTAGATCGATCGGAAATAATAGCTTGTGTTATTTTAGTACGAACACTAGGATGGATTGAACGAAAATAATAGTTTTGAGGTGGTTTCGTACCCTACAAACAATTCCTATCTTTTGTTCTCTGCTAATAGGAACTCGGGAGTGATTCTTTATTGCACTTTGAGGGATAATCATATGATACAACTATGTTAGCATTGTTGAGAGATTGCACTAGCGAAAGTACGGACCCTAGGCCTTGTTTTCAAGCATTGCAATACCGTTTGTGCTCACTTTTGTTACTTGCTACCTTGCTGTTTTTTATTGTTCGCACTACAAAAACTCATATCTACTATCATTAATACACTTTTATTACCATCTCTTCGCCGAACTAGTGCACCTATACAATTTACCATTGTATTTGGTGTGTTAGGGACACAAGAGAATTTTTGTTATTTGGTTGCAGGGTTGCTTGAGAGAGACCATCTTCATCGTACACCTCCCACGGATTGATAAACCTTAGGTCATCCACTTGAGGGAAAATTGCTACTGTCCTACAAAACTCTATGCTTGGAGGCCCAACACGAGTCTACAAGAATAAAGTTGCATAGTAGACATCAGCTTCTACTGCAAAGGGAATGGTCACTTGAAGCGGAACTACCCCAAATACTTGGCGGATTAGAAGAATGGCAAAGTGAACAAAGGTATATTTGATATACATGTTATTGATGTGTACTTTACTAGTGTTCATAGTAACCCCAGGGTATTTGATACCGGTTCAGTTTCTAAGATTAGTAACTCGAAATAGGAGTTGCAAAATGAACAGAGACTAGTTAAGGGCGAGGTGACAATGTGTGTTGGAAGTGATTCCAAGGTTGATAAGATCACCATCGCACACTCCCTCTACCTTTGGGATTAGTGTTGGACCTAAATAATTTTCTTTATATTTGGTGTTTGTGTTGAACATGGATATGATTTGATCATGTTTATTGCGATACGGTTATTCATTTAAGTCAGAGAATAATTGTTGTTCTGTTTACATGAATAAAGCCTTCTGTGGTCATACATCCAATGTAAATGGTTTATTGAATCTCGATCGTAGTGATACACATATTCATAATTTTGATGCCAAGAGATGCAAAGTTGATAATGACAGTGCAACATATTTGTGGCACTGCCGTTTTGGTCATATTGGTGTAAAGCGCATGAAGAAACTCCAGGCAGATGGACTTTTGCAATCACTTGATTATGAATCATTTGATACTTGCGAACCATGCCTCATGGGCAAGATGACTAAAACTTCGTTCTCCAGAACAATGGAGCGAGCCAATGACTTATTGGAAATAATACATACCGATGTATATGGTCCAATGAGTGTTGAGGCTCGCGGCGGGTATCGTTATTTTTTGACCTTCACAGATGATTTGAGCATATATGGGTATATCTACTTAATGAAACACAATTCTGAAACATTTGAAAAGTTCAAAGAATTTCATAGTAAAGTGGAGAATCATCGTAACAAGAAAATAAAGTTTCTACGATCTGATCATGGAGGCAAATATTTGAGTTACGAGTTTGGCCTTCATTTAAAACAATGTGGAATAGTTTCACAACTCATGCCACCTGAAACACCACAGTGTAATGGTGTGTCCGAACGTCGTAACCGCACTTTATTAGATATGGTGCGATCTATGATGTCTCTTACCGATTTACCACTACCGTTTTGGGGTTATGCATTAGAGATAGCTGCATTCACGTTAAATAGGGCACCGTCTAAATCCGTTGAGACGACACCGTATGACCCGTGGTTTGGCAAGAAACTGTAACATCCCAACTTTCAATTTGGATGTTATTCGTTAGATCATCATATGCATCATAATTTGTGCATTTTTGAATTTGTATTATTTGGATTTTTGATCCTAGAAGCCTTAAGCAACTAAAGGACCAATTGAGAGAGTTAGAGGTTTTCATAAAAAAACCATTTTTGAATTTTCAAAATTGGTAAATTGGATCAAAGGGTTTTATTCAAAATTGTTTTTACAATTATTTAAAAATAAATAAAATAATGAGAGAAGATAATATGTCTTCTTCAAAACAGCTAGGAAAGATTGGAAATTTAATTTTGAATAAAAATATATTTTATTTGAGTTTTATTTGCAATTTTATTCGGTTGTATTTTATTGAATTAGGGACAAAGATGCATTTTTAAAAATTGCATTTAGTCCGGAAAAATGTTCACATTGTCCCAAATGTTATGGGGGGGGGGGGGGTGAAAACTGTTTCTGGAAACTTTAGGATTTTATTTTATTCTGATTTTTCTTCGCGGCTATTTAAAAAAAACTTTGGACCGACTGGGCCGAAGCCCAGCTGGCCCAACGCCCCGCCGTCCCCGAGCTCCAACCGGAGTCCGGCTCCCACACGAGCCGCGCCGCCGCCTTGCCCCTTCGCCAAGTCGCCACCCCTCCCCGGCCCCTTTAAATACAGGGCCACCACGGCCCCTCTCCTCCTCAAATCGCCGCCGCCGCAACCGCCTCCTCCCGTCGCCGTTGTTGCCGCGCCGCAACTGCCGCTTCGCGTCGCTGCCCAGCTGCCGTCCCTTCGCCGCCGCCGCCGCCGCGGGAGCAGCCATTGTCGGTGTCAAAACCGCGGATCTCGGGTAGGGGTCCCGAATCAGGCGTCTAGGATCAATGGTAACAGGAGGCGGGGACACGATGTTTACCTGTGTTCGGGCCCTCTCTATGGAGGTAATACCCTACTTCTTGCTTGATTGATCTTGATGAATATGAGTATTACAAGAGTTGATCTACCACAAGATCGTAATGGCTAAACCCTAGAAGTCTAGCCTATGTGTATATGGTAATGAATGTGTCCTATCCGGACTATGCTCTCCGGTTTGTATAGACACCGGAGAGATCTAGGGTTACATGGGGTCGGTTACATAAGAAGTAATCTTCACAGCTGGTCGCCTAGCTTGCCTTCCACGCCAAGGAGAGTCCAATCCGGACACGACTATGGTCTTCGGTCTTCATGCCTTCACAGCCCATCAGTCCGGCCCATGGATAATGCATCGGACGCTCGAGGACCCTTTAGTCCGGGACTCCCTCGGTAGCCCCTGAATCGACTTCAATGACGAGGAGTCCGTGGCAGATTGTCTTCGGCATTGCAAGGCGGGTTCTCCTTCGTCCGAACTCCAAAATAGTCTTCGGGTGCGACGATAGTATCCGGACCTGCTATGTACCCTTCACAATCACAGAAAGAGTATATATTTCATACTAGCTCTATTCGCCGACAGTTTTCGAGTAACATGACACCACACCTGCCTGGTCCTTTTTCGAACCGTTTGGCCAGCCCACCTTCCCGAATCTTGAGAAGTGGTTCTATTGGCACGTCTTGTCAAAGCGGAGATCGTGTCCCCTTATTGCGGGATTTCCATTAATACAAGCGCGGGTAATCCAACTGCGCCGTTTACACTACCCATTGGGAACAGGCAGGTTTTATGACCAAAGGGGGGGAGGGTGATATTCGTAGCCTTTATAAGGGGATAAGATTTGTGCCCTTCACCCACGCCCCCTCCTTCTCCATCCTTCCGTCCTCGAGCTCTAGCACAGAAGCTCCCACCTTCCTCTATTTCCAAAAAGCATTTAGCCATGTCTGGATACGGAGCGGGAGGCAAGTGGATGACCTCCGTGAAGTCCGAAGACATCAAGGGGCTCCGAGAGGCCGGATACCTGGCCGAGGGAATCATCCACCGACTCCCCGCCGAGGGACAGATCGTGCCTACCCCCGAACCTCAAGAGAGAGTAGTGTTCCTTGCACATTTCGTCCGTGGGTTAGGATTCCCTCTCCACCCATTTGTTCGTGGATTGATGTTTTACTATGGACTGGACTTCCATGACCTTGCCCCCAACTTCATCCTTAATATCTCCGCATTCATAGTTCTTTGCGAAGCCTTTCTCCGCATTCCACCTCACTTTGGCCTTTGGCTGAAGACTTTCAACGTAAAGCCAAAGGTGCTGCGCGGCCAACAGGCTGAGTGCGGAGGTGCCATGGTGGGCAAGATTCCCAATATCACCTGGCTTGAAGGCTCCTTCGTAGAGACGGTGAAGGCATGGCAATCGGGGTGGTTCTATATCACCGAGCTGCGCGACGCCAACTGGGCGGCGGCTCCCGAATTCCGATCCAGAGTCCCGATGCGGATTACGTCCTGGCAGGAGAAGGGCCTGACCTGGGGATCTTTGGAAGAGATCACGGGGCTCCAAACGTGCCTCCAGAATATGATAACCCGGAAGATCAAGCTCGTTGATGTGATTAAGGTCATGCTTATACGCCGAATCCTTCCGTGTCAGCGCCGAGCCTCTTATTTATGGGAGTTAGATCCGGCAAAGCACCAGACGCTGCAGAGGCTCTTCGGCACAACGCACGAAGATATCTGGAAGGTGCTTTTCAAGGGCAGCGAGATACCGCCACCCTCGACCAAAGATCGCGGGCTCAACTTTAAGCGTCAGGCTAATTCGGTAAGCCATCAAGGTATAGTCTTTAAGGACACACTTCGAGGAAGGATACTAAGCCTTCTTATCAATTTCTTTTTCAGGCTTGGGTCGATCTAGCGGGACGGATTAACAGTCCGGCTCCGCTGCCCGAAGACGAAGAGACCCCGCTTCTTGCGGAGATGCTATTTCCGGCGCCTTATGACATGCCGGAAAAGAAGGTAAAAACCACGGCCAAGGGGACCAGGAGTAGCCTTCATCGAAGGAGCACCTTGGTCATCTCGTCTGATGACGAGATAGACCCCTAAGCCGCCGACGATGGTGACGAGGAGGAAAGCGACTCACCCCCCTGTGGGAGGAAGAAAGAAAAGGGAGGCCTCCACGAGTTTGGAGGCGGAGGCGCCCAAGAGGGGGAGGGGCTCCCTCGCGGTTAACTCCGCGTGGGATGTGGATAGCAGTCCGTAGCGACCTCGCCGGTCCAAGCCTCGGGCCGCTTCGTAAGTATCAGGATCTGCAAACGTCTGGCCTTCCTGGTTAGTAGTATTGACATATTTTAAACTTTGCCGCTGCAGTCCGGCAGGCGATGGGTCCCCGCGATCCTCGACGTAGGATTCGCTAGCCACGGAGGAGATGGTTAGCATGTCTTCGCCACCTGCTCATTCCGTTTCGCCCAAGGGCTATGACGAGGTGGCGTCCAAAAATACTTTCCCAGGCCGGGGGAGATTCCGGAAACCATCGGGGTGACGACCGAGGATGACTCCTCGGCCGCCGGACACACGGGGGAGAAAGTTCCCCCAGGGACTGATAATGGGGCCCGGGTTCCCTTAGGACCTCAGCCGGATACTACTCCAGAGATTTGCACGGCTCCGGAGTCCAGCGGTCAGCGTCCCCCCAAGGAGGTAGCGTGCCTGTTCCACCGGTGACCTCTGTCCATCCAGAGGCACCGGATATTCTGCTGGAGGCTCTACGAGGCGCTTCTATCGTGAGTGAGCATCGTGTCCTTATGGACACGGTGATAGAGAAGGTTCAGTTTGCCAAAAGAGGACTAACCGAAGCCTGCACTAGCCTTCTAACAGGCTTTGAGGTAAGTAATGTGATTGCAGAAAAACTATCACAGTGCTACGTCTTGAGCTTGCGTTGGTTTTCCCCAAAGAGGAGAGGATGATGCAGCAGAGTAGCATAAGTATTTCCCTCAGTTTTTGAGAACCAAGGTATCAATCCAGTAGGAGGCCACGCGCGAGTCCCTTGTACCTACACAAAACAAATAGCTCCTCGCAACCAACGCGAATAGGGGTTGTCAATCCCTTCATGATCACTTAAGAGAGTGAGATCTGATAGAGATGATAGATAATATTTTTGGTATAAAGATGCAAAGTAAAATAAAAAGGCAAAGTAAAGAGCAAAGCAATAATAAAGCGTAGGAAGATTAATATGATGAAAATAGACCCGGGGGCCATAGATTTCACTAGTGGCTTCTCTCAAGAGCATAGGTATTTTACGGCGGGTGAGCAATTACTGTTGAGCAATTGATGTAATTGAGCATAGTTATGAGAGTATCTAGGTATGATCATGTATATAGGCATCACGTCCGAGACAAGTAGACCGACTCACCTGCATCTACTACTATTACTCCACTCATCGACCGCTATCCAGCATGCATCTAGAGTATTAAGTTAATGAAAACAGACTAACACCTTAAGCAAGATGACATGATGTAGAGGAACAAATTCATGCAATATGATAAATACCCCATCTTGTTATCCTCGATGGCAACAATACAATACGTGCCTTGCTGCCCCTCATCACATCGGGAAAGGACAACGCAAGATTGAACCCAAAGCTAAGCACTTCTCCCATTGCAAGAACTACCAATCTAGTTGGCCAAACCAAACGGATAATTCAAAGAGACTTGCAAAGATAACTCAATCATACATAAAAGAATTCAGAAAAGATTCAAATATTGCTCATAGATAATCTTGATCATAAACCCACAATTCATCGGTCTCAACAAACACACCGCAAAAAGAAGATTACATCAAATAGATCTCCACGAGAGAGGGGGAGAACATTGTATTGAGATCCAAAAAGAGAGAAGAAGCCATCTAGATACTAATTATGGACCCGAAGGTCTGAAGTAAACTACTCACACTTCATCGGAGAGGCTATGATGTTGATGTAGAAGCCCTCCGTGGTGGAATCCCCTTCCGTGAACTCTAACATGCCCCAAGATGGGATCTCGTGGATCTGAGAAAGTTGCGGCGATGGAATTAGGTTTTGGCTCCAGATTCGATCCGACGTGGAGTACGTAGGGTATATATAGGAGGAAGAAATGCACGTCATGGAGCCTCGAGGGGCCCACGAGGTAGGGGCGCCCTCCACCTCGTGGCCGCCTCGAGCTTTCTTGACGGAGGGTCCAAGTCTCCTGGGTCTTATCCGATGAGAAAATCACGTTCCCGAAGATTTCATTCCGTTTGGACTCTGTTTGATATTCCGTTTCTTCGAAACACTGAAATAGGTAAAAAACAGCAATTCTGGGCTGGGCCTTCGGTTAATAGGTTAGTCCCAAAAGTAATATAAAAGTGGAAAATAAAGCCCAATATAGTCCAAAACAATAGATAGTATAGCATGGAGCAATCAAAAAAATTGGATACGTTGGAGACGTATCAGGCATCCCCAAGCTTAATTCTTGCTCGTCCTCGAGTAGGTAAATGATAAAAAGAGAATTTTTGATGCGGAGTGCTACTTGGCATAATTTCAATGTAACTCTTCTTATTTGTGGTATGAATATTCAGATCCGAAAGATTCAAGACAAAAGTTCATATTGACATAAAAATAATAATACTTCAAGCATACTAACTAAGCAATTATGTCCTCTCAAAATAACATGGCCAAAGAAAGTTCATCCCTACAAAATCATATAGTTTAGTCATGCTCCATTTTCGTCACACAAGAATGCTCTCATCATGCACAACCCCGATGACAAGCCAAGCAATTGTTTCATGCTTTAGTAATCTCAAACCTATAAACTTTCACGCAATATATGAGCGCGAGCGATGGACATAGCACTATGGGTGGAATAGAATATAATGATGGGGGTTATGTGGAGAAGACAAAAAAGGATAAGGTCTCACATCAACGAGGCTAATCAGCGGGCTATGGAGATGCCCATCAATTGATGTTAATGCAAGGAGTAGGGATTGGCATGCAACGGATGCACTAGAGCTATAAATGTATGAAAGCTCAACAAAAGAAACTAAGTGGGTGTGCATCCAACTTGCTTGCTCACGAAGACCTAGGTCATTTGAGGAAGCCCATCGTTGGAATATACAAGCCAAGTTCTATAATAAAAAATTCCCACTAGTATATGAAAGTGACAAAATATGAAACTCTCTATATGAAAAACATGGTGCTACTTTGAAGCACAAGTGTGGAAAAGGATAGTAACATTGTCCCTTCTCTTTTTCTCTCATTTTTTTATGGTGGGCTCTTTGGCCTCTTTTTTATTTGGTGGGCTGTTTGGCCTCTTTTTTTTAACCTCACATGGGACAATGTTCTAATTAATGATGATCATCACACTTCTATTTATTTACAACTCGACGATTACAACTCGATACTAGAACAAAGTATGACTCTATATGAATGCCTCCGTGATGTACCGGGATATGCAATGAACCAAGAGTGACATGTATGAAAGAATTATGAACGGTGGCTTTGCCACAAATACTATGTCAACTACATGATCACGCTAAGCAATATGACAATAATGAATGTGTCATGAAGAACGGTATGGTGGAAAGTTGCATGTCAATATATCTCGGAATGGCTATGGAAATGCCATAATAGGTAGGTATGGTGGCTGTTTTGAGGAAGATATAAGGAGGTTTATGTGTGAAAGAGCGTATCATATCACGGGTTTTGGATGCACCGGCGAAGTTTGCACCAACTCTCAATGTGAGAAAGGGCAATGCACGATACCAAAGAGGCTAGCAATGATGGAAGGGTAAGAGTGCGTATAATCCATGGACTCAACATTAGTAATAAAGAACTCACATACTTATTGCAAAAATCTACAAGCCATCAAAAACTAAAGCACTACGCGCATGCTCCTAGGGGGACAGATTGGTAGGAAAAGACCATCGTCATTCCCCGACCGCCACTCATAAGGAGGACAATCAAATAACGCCTCATGTTTCAAATTTGTTACATAACGTTTACCATACGTGCATGCTACGTGACTTGCAAACTTCAACACAAGCATTTCTCAAATTCAAAACTACTCAACTAGCATGACTTTGATATTATCACCTCCATATCTCAAAACAATTATCAAGCATCAAACTTTTCTTAGTATTCAATGCACTCAAAAGAAAGTTTTACAAATCTTGAATACCAAGTATATTATTATTCAGCAAATTACCATGCTATTTAAGACTCTAAAAATAATCTAAGTGAAGCATGAGAGATCAATAGTTTCTTTAAAACAAATCCACCACCGTGCTCTAAAAGATATAAGTGAAGTACTAGAGAAAAACTATCAAGCTCAAAAGATATAAGTGAAGCACATAGAGCAAAACTATCAAGCTCAAAAGATATAAGTGAAGCACATAGAGTATTCTAACAAATTCTGATTCATGTATGGCTATCTCAAAAGGTGTGTACAGCAAGGATGATTGTGGTAAACTAACAAGCAAAGATGCAAATAATACAAGACGCTCCAAGCAAAACACATATCATGTGGTGAATAAAAATATAGCTCCAAGTAAAGTTACCGATGGAAGTGGATTTAAAGAGGGGATGCCTTCCGGGGCATCCCCAAGCTTCGACTTTTTGGTGTCCTTAGATTATCTTGGGGGTGCCATGGGCATCCCCAAGCTTAGGCTCTTGCCACTCCTTGTTCCATAATCCATCAAAAAAAATTACCCAAAACTTGAAAACTTCACAACACAAAACTCAACAGAAATCTCGTGAGCTCCGTTAGCGAAAGAAAACAAAAGACCACTTCAAGGTACTGTAATGAACTCATTCTTTATTCATATTGGTGTTAATCCTACTGTATTCCAACTTCTATATGGATCATAAACTATTTTACTAGCCATAGATTCATCAAAATAAGCAAACAACACACGAAAAACAGAATCTGTCAAAAACAGAACAGTCTGTAGTAATCTGTAACTAACGCAAACTTATGGAACTCCAAAAATTCAGCAAAAATAGAAAGACCTAGGCAATTTGTTAATTGATCAGCAGCAATTGGAATTACTATTTTATCACGTTCTGGTGATTTTCAAAGATTGTTTTCGTGAACCGAAAGTTTCTGGAAATTACAGCAAGATCAAATAATTATTATCCAAGAAGATCCTATAGGTTTAACTTGGCACAAACACTAATTAAAACATAAAACCACATCCAAACAGAAGGTTGATGGATTATTTATTCCTAAACATAAACAAAAACAAAAAACTAAAAATAAAATTGGGTTGCCTCCCAACAAGCGCTATCGTTTAACGCCCATAGCTAGGCATAAAAACAAGGATAGATCTAAGTGGTGCCGTGGTAATAAAATAGATCGCTGAAACCCATTTCGTATTCTCTAAGTTCGGAAGCAAGTTTTCTTTGAGGCAAGCAAAAGTAATCAAAAGGGCTAAATTTAATAGGGTAAAAATCCCCAAGATCAATTTTAGGAGGTATAGGTTCCTCTTTCGGCCCTTCGTGTTGCACAACCAATTCATCATTATGAGCATTCTTTTGACAGAACCTTGTAAGCCTATACTCAAGAGAGCATCCTAGATCATTATTTCGAATATCCAAATCATCATTAAGTTCCGAGATTCTATCAATTAAAATATTGGTAGGCACCTTTTTTCTAAGGTTTTCATTGAAAGCAACATAGTCAAGAGATTGAAAACGCATTATTTCTTCTTGATCAAAGAGGATAGATTCTATGGGAGGACGGCCAGCGTCCACCCTATAGTGCGCAAAGATTTATTTGGCCTCTTCTATTATGAATCTGAATTCATGAGCCAAAAAGATAGTAGCGGCACGCTTAACAGAGGAGTGTTCGATATTAGAAAATTCTAGGAAAATTCTTTGTATAGAAGGGTGCATATGCATAAATTGCCTTTCAAGTTCAACGATAAGCATAGCAATAGCGTCTGCAAGACTACTAGTTCTATGGAGAATAGAACCGACCATAGAGGGCAAAGCACCGACACAAGTAAAGAAATCTTGAATAACTCCTTTTCCAATAATATTACCACTACCGAACCTTTTCCAATAATAACTCACAACAGGAGCTTCAGAATATTCCATGTTATTATTATTGTCCATATCGGCAATAATTTCCCCAGTTTCAGACATAACGACAAGCAAGCGAGGAAAAGGCAAGCGGAAAAGAGAGGAGGAGATTGGGAAAGAGAGGGCGAATAAAACGGCAAGGATGAAGTGGCGGAGAGGAAAACGAGAGGCAAATGGCAAATAATGTAATGCGAGAGATAAGGGATTGTGATGGGTACTTGGTATGTTGACTTGCGTAGACTCCCAAAGCGGCCAGAAATCCTTCTTGCTACGTCTTGAGCTTGCGTTGGTTTTCCCGAAGAGGAGAGGATGATGCAGCAGAGTAAGCGCCAAGATTTCCCTCAGTTTTTGAGAACCAAGGTATCAATCCAGTAGGAGGCCACGCGTGTCCCTCATACCTACACAAAACAAATAGCTCCTCGCAACCAACGCGAATAGGGGTTGTCAATCCCTTCACGGTCACTTCAGAGTGATATCGATAGAGATGATAGATAATATTTTGGTATTTTTGTATAAAGATGCAAAGTAAAATAAAAAGGCAAAGTAAAGAGCAAAGCAATAATAAAGCATAGGAAGATTAATATGATGAAAATAGACCCGGGGCCATAGATTTCACTAGTGGCTTCTCTCAAGAGCATAGGTATTTTACGGGTGAATTGAGCGAATTACTGTTGAGCAATTGATGTAATCGAGCATAGTTATGAGAGTATCTAGGTATGATCATGTATATAGGCATCACGTCCGAGACAAGTAGACCGACTCACCTGCATCTACTACTATTACTCCACTCATCGACCGCTATCCAAAGATGCATCTAGAGTATTAAGTTAATGAAAACAGAGTAACGCCTTAAGCAAGATGACATGATTTAGAGGAATAAATTCATGCAATATGATAAATACCCCATCTTGTTATCCTCGATGGCAACAATACAATACGTGTCTTGCTGCCCCTACTGTCACTGGGAAAGGACACCGCAAGATTGAACCCAAAGCTAAGCACTTCTCCCATTGCAAGAACTACCAATCTAGTTGGCCAAACCAAACGGATAATTCAAAGAGACTTGCAAAGATAACTCAATCATACATAAAAGAATTCAGAAAAGATTCAAATATTGCTCATAGATAATCTTGATCATAAACCCACAATTCATCGGTCTCAACAAACACACATAAAAACAAGATTACATCGAATAGATCTCCACGAGAGAGGGGAGAACATTGTATTGAGATCCAAAAGAGAGAGAAGAAGCCATCTAGCTACTAACTATGGACGAAGGTCTGAAGTAAACTACTCACACTTCATCGGAGAGGCTATGATGTTGATGTAGAAGCCCTCCGTGGTGGAATCTCTTCCCATGGAGCTCCTAACAGGCCCCAAGATGGGATCTCGTGGATACTGAAAGTTGCGGCGGTGGAATTAGGTTTTGGCTCCGTGTCTGATCCGACGGCAATGAGGGTATATATAGGAGGAAGAAGTACGTCGGTGGAGCCTCGAGGGGCCCACGAGGTAGGGGGCGTGCCCTAGGGGGGCGCCCTCCACCCTCGTGGCGGCCTTGGAGCTTTCTTGACGGAGGGTCCAAGTCTCCTGGGTCTTATCCGATGAGGAAATCACGTTCCCGAAGATTTCATTCTGTTTGGACTCCGTTTGATATTCCGTTTTTTCGAAACACTGAAATAGGCAAAAAACAACAATTCTGGGCTGGGCCTCCGGTTAATAGGTTAGTCCCAAAAGTAATATAAAAGTGGAAAATAAAGCCCAATGTAGTCCAAAACAATAGATAATATAGCATGGAGCAATCAAAAATTATAGATACGTTGGAGACGTATCACACAACATGGACAGTAGCCCCTGATGCTCTGTGTGGTGTTCGGGAGGAAAAGCCAGACAGAGGATCAAGAATGAATATCGCAGGAGTCTAACATGGTTTGTCTATGTTAATAAGCAGGTGTCACTGCAGGCTGCCACTGCTCATGCTGCTGAGGTCTCCAGACTGAAGCAAAACTAGAGCGGGCCGAGGAGGAGCTCGGCCTGGTGAAGAAGCAGCTGGAGGATAGCCGAGGTATGCAGTAACCTGTTGGTATATTTCAAAAAAATGAGATAGTCCGATCGGACTAAAGTTTCAGAAACTTGATTAGGGGCCACGACCAAGGTGGCAACCCTTAAAAAGTTGTTACCCGAGGCCGAAGACAGAGCGGCCAAGGAACGCGCTTTGTGCGAGAAGCACGAGGCCCAGGTTGGCGAGGCGCAGCAACAGCTCCAGGGCGCAATAGATAAATTTGAGTCCTTGGAGCACGATCATAAGGCGCAAGAGTACGAGTTGGCAAGGGCTCGCCAGAGCGCCCAGGACGCACGAGCCGAGGCCCAAGGTGCCCTCCGGGAACTTCAGGTGGCCAAGAAGATTACGGCGGGTAAGTTCTTCACCTATGCAAAGCAAGTGTGTGGAAGAGACATTCCTTGTACTTATCCTGAATGTGGGTTTTTCCAGCGGTGTTTAAAGATCTGTCGCGTAGTGCATCGGATGCGGCCGAGCATTATAGAACCGAAGAGGGGATGTCTACGGAGAAGCTATTCTGGGCCCAATATCTGGGATCCGAACATCCGGTGCCCTTCAGGGACTAGCTGAAGCAGTTGGTCGAGCTGCACAGGTTGGCAGAGCTAGCCATGAAGGACTTGATAGTCCGGCTGTGGCCCGTCGATCCTGTACCTGGCAGCTACTTCGGACTTGTGCAGCGGCTCGTGAGTGCCTGTCCGCGGCTCGAAGCCATGAAGCGATCAGTCTGCATTGAAGGTGCGCGTATGGCCTTTGCCCGCGTCAAGACGCATTGGGCAAAGCTGGATGCCAAGAAGCTGATGACCAAGGGACCGCCAGAGGGCAAGGAGCATCATCGACCCGAGCACTATTTTGAAGGTGTCCTGGAGAGGTCTCGCCTTGTGGCGGAGCAATGTTCAAAGGATATCATATTCCCATGAGAACATGTGTATTATCTTGCCCTGTGATATGTAATAGAATGTTTGTTTATTTTAAACTTTCACCTCCTATGCGGTTGTTTATGAAATCTGAGGGTTGACCAGTCGTCGGCTTCTGCCCCCTCATATATAATACGGGGGTGTTCGGGGTAAATGTAAACACTCTTTACTCCATGTTCTGGTCCTTGAAGGAGGTGTTTAGCGCAGACTATGCGGCCTTTACCGCCCTCACTTAGCCATAGGAGTTTGAATATTGAGAAAATCGGCGAAGACCCTAGTGTTCGGAAGACCGAACTAGGGACGCTATAGATGCCTAATCGGAGGAACCAATTCTTCGGAAGAAGCGGAAAAAATCTCCAACAATTTAGAACCTCTCGAACAGCTGACCAGCTCTCGCCTCATCATGACCGTCAATTTTCGGCTTTCTCTACTGAGGTGCTCGCCCGAAAGAACCGGGACACAATCGTAGTAGTTCTCCCTTTACTACCCTAGCCGATACAATGGAACGTAAGGTAGTAAGCACAGGATCCGGGCAACCCAACTAGTGACCAAAGACATGATTCAGAGCCGATGCATATAATGTTATAAGTTCGGGGTGCCGAACTGTACTATAAAAGTGTTCGTACTTTATTGCCGTAATATGGGGCATGATGGAGCCCCTGGCGTGGTAATGTGTAACATTGTGTACGCGTGCAAAGAGTGAGAAATACGAAGGTGAGGAAACAAGAAATTTAAATAACTAGCAGAGGCTACCGTGTATTCACCATTGTGATGTTACTAGTACATCGAGGCGTACTTTGCACAAGTAATGCGATAAGCAAGTAAGGCTATTTGACATGCCGAAACCAAGGGCGGGCTACAAGCGGGTATGGCGATGAGTAGAGACCTCCTGGGGATTCCCTCGTGAGCCAGAGCTCCTTGCCTCCTTGGTGTGTTCTGCAAGCGGGTTGTCCGTGTAATCCTCGAAAAGAGAAGAAAACCCGTAAAAAGGAAAAGTAAAATCATGCGAATCCCAGGGTCGGTCAAGCCGTACTGTGGATTGCGAGCGGGGTATGCCTCCGTCGATACCCATGGGGTTCCAAGTGCGTGATTACGCATGGTGCGAATGCCACTACCTCGTTGAGATTGGGACGGAGGCCGAATTGCTAGTCGAGCTCTTGACGAGCCGCGCCGTCCTGTTGCAGCATAGTCCGGAACCTCTTAATGATGTCCGAGGGCTCGACAGCCGTACTATGGTGATGCTGGAGAAGGTCGTTCTGTGCTTCTGCTGCTAGGGCGGCGGTGTGCTCCTCTGTTCGGAGGGAGCGTTCCGTATTGCCATTGGCTGTTATGACGCCGCGCGGACCGGGCATCTTAAGCTTGATATAAGCATAGTGTGGCACTTTGAATCTAGCAAACGTCATTAGTCCGAGCAGCGCGTGATAGCCGCTGCGGAAGGGGACGATATCGAAGATCAACTCTTCGCTTCGGAAATTGTCCGGGGAACCGAAGACCACCTCCAGCGTGATTGAGCCCGTATAACGGGCCTCTACGCCTGGTATGACTCCTTTAAATGCAGTCTTTGTTAGTTTGATTCTTGAGGGGTCAATGCCCATTTTCCGTACTGTGTCTTCATAGAGCAGGTTGAGGCTGCTACCACTGTCCATCAGGACTCGTGTTAGGTGAAACCCGTCAATAATTGGGTCGAGGACTAGTGCGGCTGAACCGCCATGGCGGATACTGGTTGGGTGATCTCGACGATCGAAGGTGATCGGGAATGATGACCACGGATTGAATTTTGGGGCGACTGGCTCTACCGCGTAGACGTCCCTAAGTGCTCGCTTACGCTCCCTTTCGGGGATGTGCGTAGCGTATATCATGTTCACTGTTTTGACTTGAGGGGGAAATTTCTTCTGCCCTCTGGTGTTCGGCTGCCGGGGCTCTTCATCATCGTCCTCGCTCTGCGATTCCCCTTCCTTATTTCCACTGTTTATCTTGCTAGCTTGTTTGAATACCCGGAAATCTCTGTTAGTGTGGCTTGCCGGTTTGTCAGGGGTGCCGTGTATCTGGCAAGGACGATCGAGTATACGGTCCAAGCTGGATGGTCCTCCGCTGCTCCTTTTATAGGGCTTCTTTCGTTGGCTGGACTTGGAGCCACTGAATCCGGCGTGAACTTTAGTGTCATTGGTGTTATTGCCATTGCTTCCGCGTTTGTTTCTGTTGCGCCGGAGCTTGCCGGTGCTGCTTTTGGCCTCGGAGGGGCATGTTTCATTGGTTGTGCCTGTACTGCGAGCCAGCCAACTATCTTCTCCTCCGCAGAAGCGGGTCATAAGTGTCGTGAGGGCTGCCATGGACCTCGGCTTTTCTTGGCCGAGGTGGCGTGCTAGCCATTAAATCACGGATCTTTGTGTTTGAAGGCTGCTAAGGCCTCAACATCTGGACAGTAAACGATTTGGTTCTTTTTGGTTAGGAACCTAGTCCAGAATTTTCTGGCTGATTCTCCGGGTTGCTGAACTATGTGGCTTAAGTCATCGGCGTCTGGTGGCCGGACATACATTCCCTGGAAGTTGTCCATAAAGGCTTCCTCCAAGTCCTCCCAGCTGCCGATAGAATTTTCAGGCAGGCTGGTAAGCCAGTGCCGAGCTAGCCCTTTGAGCTTTAGTGGGAGGTATTTGATGGCGTGGAGGTCATCTCCTCGAGCCATATGGATATGGAGAATGAAATCCTCGACCCATACTGCTGGATCGGTTGTGACGTCATATGATTCAATGTTGACAGGCTTGAACCCCTCAGGGAATTCGTGATCCAGTACTTCATCTGTGAAGCAGAGAGGGTGTGCGGCACCTCTATATCGGGCCGCGTCATGGCGTAGCTCGGACGGAATCCGTCTGCGGTATTCGGCCCGGGCATGATTATATTTATCACGTCCGAATAGGTAGCCGTTGTCGTGCCTCGAGGCACGCCCTCACGATCCGTAGATTGATCTTGTATGTCCTGCTCTATCGTCTAGGATTTGCCAGAGGTCGTACGTGTGACCCCGAACTTTTCCGTCTCTATTTTTATGAGGCGGTAGGGCAGGCTGCTGGTCGGCTTGAGTTGCCGCTTTATCCCGTCCGGGGGTGGCCGGTCGGCCGCCCTATCCCGACCACGTGGTGGTCGTTCCGTATTACGCAAGGGAGGTGTTATGCTCCGGTGCTTCCTCGTCGAATTGAGGTAGCAGTCTGCGTTTCGGGTAGCTCTTTGTTGGGCGCCTGAGGCCGTATTCTTCGGCTGTCAGGACATCAGTTCACCTGTCGACAAGCAGATCTTGTTCAACTTGGAGCTGCTGCTGTTTCTTTTTCAGGCTCCTTGCAGTGGCTATGAGCTGAAGCTTAAAGCGCTCCTGCTCTAGAGGATCCTCAGGCACGATGAAGTCTTCGTTGCCGAGGCTTGTCTCCTCCTTGGAAGGTGGACAGTAATTGTCATTCTCCAAGTCGTCTTCTATGGCCTGTTCGTCAGGGTTGTCTTGCCTATTGTCATGTTCCTCCTGTTCAGATGTAGCTCCGGCAGGGTCTTCATTGTTTTCGGCATCGCCTAGAGTACTATTCTCTCTGGTGCCGGTGTTGTCGTCCTTTGAGCGACAAGGCTTAGAACGGCGCTTGGGGCGTGGCGCTTCGACTGCGTCTCAGAGGTTTTATTCACATCTAGCTCTTCGTTGTAGTCGCCAGATCCTTTGGGTGTATCAACCATGTATGCGTCGTACGAAGAGGTAGCCGTCCAACATCCGGTGAATGGCGGGTCTTGGCCTTGCTCCATATCGGCATCGTCGTCCATACTGTCGATGTCTTCAGAGCCATAGTCCAGCACGTCGGTTAAGTCATCGACAGTGGCTATGAAGTGGGTGGCGGGTGGGAAGCAAAATTCCTCATCATCCGTCTCTAGCTCGACCCGAACATAGTTCCGCTGTGAGTCCTCCTCCAAGGATAAGTTCTTTAAAGAATTTAGTATGTCACCAAAAGGCGAGTGCTGGAAGAAGTATGTGGCGCCAAATTTGAAAATCGATAACCGATCCAGCTCGGAGTCCGTAGGCGCGTCTGGTCTGGAACGTGTAGCCGAAAACGAGTCCAGAGTTCCGTTGACGCAAATATTGTAGGGTGTCGAGTCCGTGTGCGGCTCCAACGCCGTGGACTTTGTGGCCTCGAAGGGCATGATCTGCTTCAGATTTGAGGTCGTTGCAGCAACAGGATCCATCTCCTGGAGGTGATCTGATGACAGATTTAAGTCATGTTTATCGGAGAGAGGGGGAGCGACTGCCGCAGTCTCGAATCCATCGAAGATCAAGTCTCCACGGGTATCCGCGACGCAGTTCAAGCTTCTAGATCTGACCTGACGGCCAGGGGCGTAGCTGTCGATCTGCTCCAGATGGCCAAGCAAGTTGGCCCGCAGTGCTAAGCTGCCGAATACGAAGATCTGTCTGGGGAGGAAGGTTTCTCCTTGGACAACGTCATTGCTGACGATCGAAGGGGCCATCGAGCCTTTTGCCGACGGCACAGTGGAACTCTCAATTAAAGCACCAATGTCGGTGTCAAAACCGGCGGATCTCGGGTAGGGGGTCCCGAACTGTGCGTCTAGGATCGATGGTAACAGGAGGCGGGGACACGATGTTTACCCAGGTTCGGGCCCTCTCTATGGAGGTAATACCCTACTTCCTGCTTGATTGATCTTGATGAATATGAGTATTACAAGAGTTGATCTACCACGAGATCATAATGGCTAAACCCTAGAAGTCTAGCCTATGTGTATATGGTAATGAATGTGTCCTATCCGGACTATGCTCTCCAGTTTATATAGACACTGGAGAGATCTAGGGTTACATGGGGTCGGTTACATAAGAAGGAATCTTCATAGCTGGTCGCCTAGCTTGCCTTCCACGCCAAGGAGAGTCCAATCTGGACACGAATATGGTCTTCGGTCTTCATGCCTTCATAGCCCATCAGTCCGGCCCATGGATAACAGACCGGACGCCCAAGGACCCCTTAGTCCAGGACTCCCTCAGCCGCCGACCCGCCCGAACCGGCCGAACCGGTATAAACCGTCGACCCCGATCCGTTTTTTTCGTTTTCGGTTTTTCTTATAAACCCGGTTTATTATTTAGTTCAGTTTATTTAGCGGACGTTCGTCCATTAGTCTTTGGTAGCGAACGTTTTCCGTTCGTTAGGTCTTTGTAGCGAACATTCGTTCGTTAGATTTTTCTTTTTTTGTTTATTTTCGGCCAGGGACCTATATGTAATTATTTTCTTCGCAGAATAGTCTCTGATCTTTAAACCCTCACAACTTTTTGCTTGTTTATCCAAATCCAACGAAACCAACGCCAAATTCTTTGTCTTGATCCCCTCTGTCCAGATAATCAACTTGAACATGTTTTTGAAAATTTAAAATTTGGTTTCAAACAGATTTGAATTTGAACTTCTTTTGATCGTAATTTGAGTTTCGTAGTTCCGATTTGATTGATTCTTTTTGCAAATCAAAGCTCTTCGCTTGAACTTTCTGTTTAGATCTTTTATCTGGTTTTACCTTTGTATCTTATGCTCGAATTCTTATGTATGCTATTGTTTGTCTATGATAGAGTATCCGGAGTGCGAAGCTTGCTACTACGAATCTCTAGGGTTTTCCGATCGTCGGCAAGGCAAGTTACACTTTGATCATATCCCTTTATTACCCAGTTTTTATGCATTAGTTTCAACCCTCAAACATTGCATGAGTAGGATTGGGATCATGTGGTTATTTCTATGTAGTTCATGAGGTAGGAACCAATTACCTTTGATCACCCCGGGAATATACGTTATGCTCATATTGCTTAGCGATGCTCGTAGACGGGGATTGGTATGTGAGATTCATGCAAGTTGTGAAAGATAATAACTAAGGGAAACTTAAGGTGGCTACTTTAATACACATCTTGGTGGATTGGTTGCGGGCACCTGGAGAATCCAGTGTTGCCCTAGGATATCCCGGAGTACCCACGTGATCATCCTATGGAATGCCACCCAGGCTCAAAGGGATAGTAAGATTATTCATGCTAGAAACTTCCGTGTGCAGCCACAAGCCATTATGGGCTCAGGCATAGTTGAGTATGTTGTGTGACCTCTTTCAGTGGTAGGCTAGCAGATGTAGGGGAAAGTAGGTGTAACTGTCTACCCAGAGTAAAGAGTTAATGCTTCGGAAATACTATGTCTTGATCATCCGTTTCTCAAACATCATGTAGTGTGAGAAATTCAACGGAGGAGATCGAGTCTTATGGGGAAAAGTGTGCAAACCTCTGCAGAGTGTACAAACTAATCATGATTAGTCGTGTCCCCGGTTATGGACATCTTGAGTATCTGGTATTATAATTATTGTTTGATCTCAACATTTTATTTAATGAATTTGCTGGGTTACTATTAAGTATACTTGTTAATTTTGGGATTGAGTTGGTTGGAGACAAAGGAATAGATTTTATTTAACTACCTTATTTAAGCCATTATTGAGAAGTTAGAGCCGCCACCAGCCAAATATTAAACTTAGAGCCTCCACCAGCCAAATATGCATGTAGTGATAGCTATTGTTTCATCATTGCTCTATAGTGTTATCTTGCCAGCATATTCCATGTGCTGACCTACACGGCTGCAACATATCATGTTGCAGAATTTTAAGACGAAGAGTAAGGTGCGCTAGGTCGTTGTCATGCACTCAGTTTTGCCGTGGAGTTGGATGGACTCATTTATCTTTCTGGTTATTTTTATTTAGATGGCCTTCAGCCATATTATTGTAATAAGTACTCTTTATGAGACTCTCGATGTAATAAGTGTGTGATTGAACTCTGCTATAAATCCTTGAGTACTGTGTGTGTGTCAGCAATACCGATCCAGGGATGACACTTAAGCACAGAGACTTCGGTCCATTGGGATCGGGTCGCTACAGAAACCTAAGCTGTCATTTCTTAACGTATGGGGTTGCGACACTTATGTCAAAAGGCTTCAGCCTGATAAGCTCGAACCCAAATTGGAGAAGTTCATCTTCATAGGATACTCTAAGGAAACAATTGGGTACACCTTCTATCACAGATCTGAAGGCAAGATCTTTGTTGCCGAGAATGGAACCTTTCTAGAGAAGGAGTTTCTCTCGAAAGAAGTGAGTGGGAGGAAAGTGGAATTTGATGAGGCAATTGTACCTTCTCTCGAATTGGAAAGTAGCACATCAGTGAAATCCATTCCCGTGATTCCTACACCAACTAGTGAGGAAGCTAATGATGATGATCATGAAACTTCGGATCAAGTTACTACTGGACCTTGTAGGTCGAATAGAGCATGTTCCGCACCAGAGTGATACGGTAATCCTATCCTGGAAGTCATGTTATTAGACCATGGCGAACCTACGAACTATGAAGAAGCTATGATGAGCCCAGATTCAGATAAATGGCTTGAGTCCATGAAATATGAGAGAGGATCCATATATAAGAACAAAGTGTGGACTTTGGTGGACTTGCCCGATGATCGGGAAGCCATTGAGAATAAATGGATCTTCAAGAGGAAGACGTACGTTGATGGTAGTGTTACTATCTACAAAGCTTGAATTGTCGTAAAAGGTTTTTGACAAGTTCAAGGTGTTGACTACGATGAGATTTTGTCACTCGTATCGATGCTTAAGTCTGTCCGAATCATGTTAGCAATTGCCGCATTTTATGAAATCTGGCAAATGGGTATCAAAACTGCATTCCTTAATGGATTTATTAAATAAGAGTTGTATATGATGCAACCAGAAGGTTTTGTCAATCCTAAAGGTGCTAACAAAATGTGCAAGCTCCAGCGATCCATCTATGGACTAGTGCAAGCATCTTAGAGTTTTATACAGACTTGCGGTGAAGCCTGTATTTACAAGAAAGTGAGTGGGAGCACTACAACCTTTCTGATAAGTATATGCGAGTGACATATTATTGATCGGAAATGATGTAGAATTTTCTGGAAAGCATAAAGTAGTGTTTGAACGGAGTTTTTCAAAGAAAGACCTTGGTGAATCTGCTTACACATTGCGCATCAAGATCTATAAAGATAGATCAAGACGCTTGATAAGACTTTTAATGAGTACATACCTTGATAAGATTTTGAAGGAGTTCAAAATGGATCAGTCAAAGAAAGAGTTCTTTCCTGAGTTGTAAGGTATGAAGTTGAGTAAGACTCAAAACCCGACCACGACAGAAGATAGAGAGAGAATGAAAGTCATTCCCTATGCCTCAACCATGGGTTCTATAAATTATGTCATGCTGTATAGCAGACCTATTGTGTACCTTTCCATGATTTTGGCAAGGGGGTACAATAGTGATCCAGGAGTAGATCACTGGACAGCGGTCAAAATTATCCTTAGGTACCTAAATAGGACTAAGGAAATTTTTCTCGGTTATGGAGGCAACAAAGAGTTCGTCGTAAAGGGTTTCGTCGATGCAAGCTTTGACACTGATTTGGATGACTCTGAGTCTCAATATGGATACATATTGAAAGTGGGAGCAATTAGCTAGAGTAGCTCCATGTAGAGCATTCTAGACATAGAAATTTGCCAAATACATACGGATCTGAATGTGGCAGACCCGTTGACTAAAATTCTCTCACAAGCAAAACATGATCACACCTTAGTACTCTTTGGGTGTTAAATCACATGGTGATGTGACTAGATTATTGACTCTAGTAAACCCTTTGCGTGTTGATCACATGGTGATGTGAACTATTGATGGTAATCACATGGCGATGTGAACTAGATTATTGACTCTAGTGCAAGTGGGAGACTGAAGGAAATATGCCCTAGAGGCAATACTAAAGTTGTTATTTTATATTTCCTTATATCATGATAAATGTTTATTATTCATGCTAGAACTATATTAACCGGAAACTTGATACATGTGTGGATACATAGATAAAACACTGTGTCCCTAGTAAGCCTCTACTATACTAGCTCGTTAATCAAAGATGGTTAAGTTTCCTAACCATTGATGTCTACTACACAACCTTCTTCTTGTAGACGTTGTTGGGCCTGCCAGTGCACAGGTTTGTAGGACAGTAGCAAATTTCCCTCAAGTGGATGACCTAAGGTTTATCAATCCGTAGGAGGCGTAGGATGAAGATGGTCTCTCTCAAACAACCCTGCAACCAAATAACAAAGAGTCTCTTGTGTACCCAACACACCCAGTACAATGGTAAATTGTATAGGTGCACTAGTTCGGTGAAGAGATGTTGATACAAGTGCAATATGGATGGTAGATATAGGTTTTTGTAATCTGAAAATATAAAAACAGCAAGGTAACAAGAGTTAAAAGTGAGCGAAAACGGTATTGCAATGATAGGAAACAAGGCCTAGGGTTCATACTTTCACTAGTGCAAGTTCTCTCAACAATAATAACATAGATAGATCATATAACAAGCCCTCATCATGCAACAAAGAGTCACTCCAAAGCCACTAATAGCGGAGAACAAACGTAGAGATTATGGTAGGGTACAAAACCACCTCAAAGTTATTCTTTCGGATCGATCTATTAAAGAGTCCGTACTAGAATAACACCTTAAGACACAAATCAACCAAAACCCTAATGTCACCTAGATACTCCATTGTCACCTCAAGTATCCGTGGGCATGATTATACGATATGCATCACACAATCTCAGATTCATCCAACCAACACAAAGTACTTCAAAGAGTGCCCCAAAGTTTCTACCGGAGAGTCAGGAACGTGTGCCAACCCCTATGCATAGGTTCATGGGTGGAACCCGCAAGCTGGTCACCAAAACATACATCAAGTGGCACATGATATCCCATTGTCACCACAGATAAACACGGCAAGACATACATCAAGTGTTCTCATAAAAGACTCAATCTGATAAGATAACTTCAAAGGGGAAACTCGATTCATCACAAGAGAGTACAGGGGGAGAAACATCATAAGATCCAACTATAATAACAAAGCTTGCGATACATCAAGATCGTGCCATAAGAGGGAACACGAGAGAGAACACGAGAGAGAGAGATCAAACACATAGCTACTGGTACATACCCTCAGCCCCGAGGGTGAACTACTCCCTCCTCGTCATGGAGAGCGCCGGGATGATGAAGATGGCCACCGGTGATAGGTTCCCCCTCCGGCAGGGTGCCGGAACAGGCTCTCGAGAGGTTTTTGGTGGCTACAGAGGCTTGCGGTGGCGGAACTCCCAATTTATCTTGATATTCGGTGGTTTTAGGGTACGTAGGCTTATATAGGCGAAAGAAGTCGGTCGGGAGGTGCTCGAGGGGCCCACGAGACAGGGGGCCGCGCCCTACAGGGGGGGGGGGCGCCCTCCTATCTCGTGGCTGCCTCGAGGATCTTCTGACGTGAAATCCAAGTCTCCAGGATCATATCTTCCAAAAAATCACGATGCCGAAGGTTTCATTCCGTTTGGATTCCGTTTGATATTCCTTTTCCTCGAAATACAGAAACAGGCAATAAAACATCAATATGGGCTGGGCCTCCGGTTAATAGGTTAGTCCCAAAAGTAATATAAAAATGTATAATAAAGCCCATAATCATTCAAAACAATTAATATAATAGCATGGAACAATAAAAAATTATAGATACGTTGGAGACGTATCAAGCATCCCCAAGCTTAATTCCTGCTCGTCCTCGAGTAGGTAAATGTTAAA
This sequence comes from Aegilops bicornis, assembly GCA_021605145.1. Lineage (NCBI taxonomy): Eukaryota > Viridiplantae > Streptophyta > Magnoliopsida > Poales > Poaceae > Aegilops > Aegilops bicornis. Next base: position 282,984,972 of record CM038675.1, on the reverse strand, counting down.
ACCAGAATTTTTGATGTGGAATGCTACCTAGCATGATTCTCAAAGTAATTTTCTTTATTGTGGCATGAATGTTCAGATCTAAATGATTCAAAATAAAAGTTCATATTGATAAAAGAAATAGTAACACTTCAAGCATACTAATCAAAGTAATCATGTCTTCTCAAAATAACATGGCAAAAGAAAGTTCATCCCTACAAAATCATATTGTTAGGCTATGCTTCATTTTCGTCACACAAAGATGTTCCCAACTTCTATACCCCCGATGACAAGCCAAGCAATTGTTTCATACTTAAATAATCTCAAACTTTTTCAACCTTCACGCAATACATGAGCGTGAGCCTTGGATATAGCACTATGGGTGGAATAGAATATGATGATGGGGATTGTGTGGAGAAGACAAAAGAGAAAGTCTCACATTGATGAGGATAATCAACGGGCTATGGAGATGCCCATCAATTGATGTCAACATGAGGAGTAGGGATTGCCATGCAACGGATGCACTAGAGCTATAAATGAATGCTCAACAAAAGAAAACTAGTGGGTGTGCATCCAACTTGCTTGCTCACGAAGACCTAGGGCATTTGAGGAAGCCCATCATAGGAATATACAAGCCAAGTTCTATAATGAAAAATTCCCACTAGTATGAAAAAGACAACTTATGAGACTCACTATATGAAAAACATGGTGCTACTTTGAAGCACAATATATGAGACTCACTACATGAAGAACAAGGTGCTACTTTGAAGCACAAGTGTGGAAAAAGATATAGTAGCATTGCCCTTTTTATTTATTTTCTGTTTTTTGGGCCTTTCTTTTTTTTGGCCTTTCTCTTTTTTTTGGGCAATGCTCCAATAATGATGATCATCACACTTATATTGATTACAACATATGAATTACAACTCGAAACTAGAACAAGATATGACTCTATATGAATGCCTCCGGCAGTGTACCGGGATGGTGCAATGAATCAAGAGTGACATGTATGAAAAATAATGCATGGTGGCTTTGCCACAAATACGATGTCAACTACATGATCATGCAATGGCAATATGACAAAAGTAAAGTATGTCATGATGATGATGAACGGAACGGTGGAAAGTTGCATGGCAATATATCTCGGAATGGCTATGGAAATGCCATAATAGGTAGGTATGGTGGCTGTTTTGAGGAAGATATAGGGAGGTTTATGTGTGATAGAGTGTATCGTATCACGGGGTTTGGATGCACCGGCGAAGTTTGCACCAACTCTCAAGGTGAGAAGGGGCAATGCACGGTACCGACAAGGCTAGAAAAGGTGGAAAGGTAAAAGTGCGTATAATCCATGGACTCAACATTAGTCGAAAGAACTCATATACTTATTGCAAAAATTTAGAAGTCATCAAAAATCAAGTACTACGCGCATGCTCCTAGGGGGATAGATTGGTAGGAAAAGACCATCGCTCGTCCCCGACCGCCACTCATAAGGATGCACAAGCCAGGTACACTTCATGTTTCAAATTTGTTACACAACTTTAACCATACGTGCATGCTACGGGACTTGCTAACTTCAACACAAGCATTCGTTGAATTCATAATCACCCAACTAGCATGACTTTAATATCACTACCTCCATATCTCAAAACAATTATCAAGTATCAAATTGATCATAGCATCCAGTTCACCTCCTATGAAAGTTTTCGTTCAAATTACCATGCTGTTTAAGACTCTCAAAATAATATAAGTGAAGCATGAGAGTTCATTAATTTATACAAAATAAAACCACCGCCGTGCTCTAAAAGATATAAGTGAAGTACTAGAGCAAATGACAAAATACTCCGAAAGATATAAGTGAAGATCAATGAGTAGTCGAATAATTATACAACTATGTGAAGACTCTCCCATTTAATAATTTCAGATCTTGGTATTTTATTCAAACAGCAAGCAAAGCTAAAGGAAATGACATGACGCTCCAAGCAAAACACATATCATGTGGTGAATAAAAATATAGCTCCAAGTAAAGTTACCGATGAACGAAGACGAAAGAGGGGATGCCATCCGAGGCATCCCCAAGCTTAGGATCTTGGATGTCCTTGAATATTACCTTGGGGTGCCTTGGGCGTCCCCAAGCTTAGGCTCTTGCCACTCCTTATTCCATAGTCCATCGAATCTTTACCCAAAATTTGAAAACTTCACAACACAAAACTTAACAGAAAACTCGTGAGCTTCGTTAGCGAAAGAAAACAAAACACCACTTCAAGGTACTGTAATGAACTCATTATTTATTTATATTGGTGTTAAACCTACTGTATTCCACCTTCTCTATGGTTTATAAACTATTTTACTAGCCATAGATTCATCAAAATAAGCAAACAACGCAATGAAAACAGAATCTGTCAAAAACAGAACAGTCTGTAGTAATCTGTAACTAACGCAAACTTCTGGAACTCCAAAAATTCTAAAATAAATTGGTGGACCTGAATAATTTGTATAGTATTCATCTGCAAAAAGAATCAACTAAATATCACTCCGCAGTAAAAAGTTGAAGCTAATCTCGTGAGCGCTAAAGTTTCTGTTTTTTACAGCATGATCATAAAGACTTCACCCAAGTCTTCCCAAAGGTTCTACTTGGCACAAACACCAATTAAAACACAAAACCACATCTAAACAGAATCTAGATGGATTATTTATTCCTAAACATAACCAAAAAGCAATAAACTAAAATAAAATTGGGTTGCCTCCCAACAAGCGCTATCATTTAACGCCCCTAGCTAGGCATGATGATTTCAATGATGCTCACATAAGACATAAGAATTGAAACATAAAGAGAGAATCATGAAGAATATGACTAGCACATTTAAGTCTAACCCACTTCCTATGCATAGGGATTTTGTGAGAAAACAACTTATGAGAACAATAATCAACAAGCATAGGAAGACAAAACAAGCATAACTTCGAAAATTTAAGCACATAGAGGGGAAACTTGATATTATTGCAATTCCTACAAGTATATGTTCCTCCCTCATAATAATTTTCAGTAGAATCATGAATGAATTCAACAATATAACCAGCACCTAAAGCATTCTTTTCATGATCTACAAGCATAGAAAATTTACTACTCTCCACATAAGCAAAATTCTTCTCATTCGGAATAGTGGGAGTATCATAAGAGACTTGAACAGTAAAAATTGTTTCCACATTAAAAGAGTAATGTTCAGAAAAACGGTAATCATAATCATGACAAGATTTGCAAATATAATCATCAGTACTTTTTATAGCATAAGTCTCATCACAATAATCATCAGAAGTAGCAACTTCGTTCTCATCATAATCGATTGAAACCTCTCCCAAGATAGTGGAATCACTAAATAAAGTTGACACTCTTCCAAATCCACTTTCATATTCATCACAATAAAATCAAACATCCTCCAAAATAGTGGGATCACTACTTCCTAAAGTTGACGCTCTTTCGAGCCCACTTTCATCAATATAATCATCATAGGTAGGAGGCATGCTATCATCATAACAACTTTGCATATCAAAACTTGGGGTGCTAAAAATATCATGTTCATTAAACATAGCTTCCCCAAGCTTGGGACAAACATTAATTTCAGCAAATATATTCTCAAATATTTCATCCTCATCAAACATAGCTTCCCCAAGCTTGGGCTCTTTCATATCATAAGCATAATCACTCTCATCATTAAAAATATGGATAGCACCAATAGTAAAGAAATTATCATCATCACAATGAGTAGTAGGGGCAACATCATTTGGGAGGGATACCTTTCTACCTTTCTTGCTCCTTCTTTTCTTTTTCTTCTTCACATTATGTGTAGGTTCAACCTTCCTCTTTGAGCTCCTTATTGATGAGATTGGTTGAATAGAAAGCTCCTCCTCTTTACCTAATTCATCATAAGAAATAATAGGAGCAGATTGGGAAGTCTCTTCCCTTTCATTAGTATTCTCATCATCTTCCATTTGCTTTATTTTCTTTAGGTAATTGGCAATATAAGGATTTTCAATGCAATTCTCCGCACAAAACATATAAATCTTTTCTAGATCAATATCAAGAAATTTCTTATGGGCAAATTCTGGAAGGTCCTTAAGTACACGTTTCAACTCTTCATAACCCAAAAGCAAACTAAGTTCATTATAATGTGCAAGGGAAATAAAATCATCACAACTTTTGGACACAATTCGGTCATGAAACAATTTGCATTGGAGATGTAGATGACCACGTTCATTGCAAAGTTCACAAGTACGGCAAAGGAAATTCAAATTTTCAGCACTCACATCTAGCCTTTCTTGCAACCATTTAGTTTCTAAATGCTTATGCCTCTTGCAATAAATATCTTCTCTATTTGGTGTGTTCATGCAAACATGCACTCCACAAAAGTTGACATGCTCATAAGAGATATTTTCATCATAACTAGTGCAATCATCATTAGTACTATGGATATTCAAGGAGTTTATACTAACAACATTGCAATCATGCTCGTCATTCAAAGATTCAGTACCAAGCATTTTAATGCATTCTTCTTCTAGCACTTGAGCACAACTTTCCTTTCCATCAAACTCACGAAAGATATTAAAAAGACGAAGCGTATGAGACAAACTCAATTCCATTTTTTGGTAGTTTTCTTTTATAAACTAAACTAGTGATAAAAAAGAAACAAAAAGATTCGATTGCAAGATCTAAAGATACACCTTCAAGCACTCACCTCCCCGGCAACGGCGCCAGAAAAGAGCTTGATGTCTACTACACAACCTTCTTCTTGTAAACGTTGTTGGGCCTGCAAGTGCACAAGTTTGTAGGACATTAGCAAATTTCCATCAAGTGGATGACCTAAGGTTTATCAATCCGTAGGAGGCATAGGTTGAAGATGGTCTCTCTCAAACAACCCTCCAACCAAATAACAAAGAATCTCTTGTGTCCCCAACACACCCAATACAATGGTAAATTGTATAGGTGCACTAGTTCGGTGAAGAGATGGTGATACAAGTGCAATATGGATGGTAGATATAGGTTTTGTAATCTGAAATAATAAAAACAGCAAGGTAACAAGTTGTAAAAGTGAGCGTAAACGGTATTGCAATGATAGGAAACAAGGCCTAGGGTTCATACTTTCACTAGTGCAAGTTCTCTCAACAATAATAACATAGATAGATCATATAACAAGCCCTCATCATGCAACAAAGAGTCACTCCAAAGCCACTAATAGTGGAGAACAAACATAGAAATTATGGTAGGGTACGAAACCACCTCAAAGTTATTCTTTCGGATCGATCTATTAAAGAGTTCGTACTAGAATAACACCTTAATACACAAATCAACCAAAACCCTAATGTCACCTAGATACTCCATTGTCACCTCAAGTATCCGTGGGCATGATTATACGATATACATCACACAATCTCAGATTCATCCAACCAACACAAAGTACTTCAAAGAGTGCCCCAAAGTTTCTCTGGGAGAGCTGTGAACGTGTGCCAACCCCTATGCATAGGTTCATGGGCGGAACCCGCAAGTTGGTCACCAAAACATACATCAAGTGGCACATGATATCCCATTGTCACCACAGATAAACACGACAAGACATACATCAAGTGTTCTCATAAAAGACTCAATCCGATAAGATAACTTCAAAGGGGAAACTCGATTCATCACAAGAGAGTAGAGGGGGAGAAACATCATAAGATCCAACTATAATAGCAAAGCTCGTGATACATCAAGATCGTACCATAAGAGGGAACACGAGAGAGAACACGAGAGAGAGAGATCAAACACATAGCTACTGGTACATACCCTCAGCCCCGAGGGTGAACTACTCCCTCCTCGTCATGGAGAGCGCCGGGATGATGAAGATGGCCACCGGTGATAGGTTCCCCCTCCGGCAGGGTGCCGGAACGGGCTCCCGAGAGGTTTTTGGTGGCTACAGAGGCTTGCAGCGGCGGAACTCCCAAGTTATCTTTTTATTCGGTGGTTTTAGGGTACGTAGGCTTATATAGGCGAAAGAAGTCGGTCGGGAGGTGCATAATAAAGCCCATAATCATTCAAAACAAGTAATATAATAGCATGGAACAATAAAAAATTATAGATACGTTGGAGACGTATCAACCATAGACATGTGTTGTCATTTGATGAACGGGATCACATCATTAGGAGAATGATGTGATGGACAAGACCCATATGTTAGCTTAGCTTATTGATTGTTCATTTTTATTGCTATTGCTTTCTTCATGTCAAATACATATTCCTTCAACTATGAGATTATGCAACTCCCGGATACCGGAGGAATGCCTTGTGTGATATCAAACATCACAATGTAACTGGGTGATTATAAAGATGCTCTACAGGTATCTCTACAGGTGTTTGTTGGGTTGGCATAGATCAAGATTAGGATTTTTCACACTGAGTATCGGAGAGGTATCTCTGGGCCCTCTCGGTAATGCACATCATAATAAGCCTTGCAAGCAATGTGACTAATGAGTTAGTTACGGGATGATGTATTATGGAACGAGTAAAGAGACTTGCCGGTAACGAGAGTGAACTAGGTATGAAGATACGGATGGTCGAATCTCGGGCAAGTAACATACGGATGACAAGGGAATAACGTATGTTGTCATTATGGTACGACCGATAAAGATCTTCATAGAATATGTAGGAACCAATATGAGCATCTAGGTTCCGCTGTTGGTTATTGACCGGAGAGGTGTCTCGGTCATGTCTACATAGTTCTCGAACCCGTAGGGTCCGCACGCTTAACGTTCGATGGCGATTTTGTACTATATGAGTTATGTGGTTTGGTGACCCAATGTTGTTCGGAGTCTCGGATGAGATCACGTACATGAAGAGGAGTCTCTAAGTGGTCGAGAGGTAATTATTCATATATAGGATGATGATATTCGGACACCGGAAGTGTTCCGGGGGTACCGGGTACATATCCGGTCACCGGAAGGGGTTCCGGGCATCCCCCCGACAACTACATGGGCCTAATGGGCCAAGAAGGGGACAGACCAGCCCCTATGGGGCTGGTGCACCCCATGTAGGCCGAAATAAGGGGGAAGGAAAGAGGGGAAGAGAGAAAGGAAGGGGAGGGATTCGGCCTCCCCCTTCCTTCTCTCCACCCTCCTCCTTCCTCCCCCCTTCGGATAAATATGGAAGGGGGGAGGCCGAATTGGGAGGCGCCCAAGTAGGATTCCTCCTACTTGGGGCACCCCCTTGGCTGCCTCTCCTCCCCTCCTCCCCTTGGGGCACCGCTAGAACACACAACATTGAATCCTAGCCGTGTGCGGCGCCCCCCTCCATGGTTTACGCCTCTGGTCATATTCACGTAGTGCTTAGGCAAAGCCCTGCGCGGATCACTTCACCATCACCGTCACCACGGCATCGTGCTGATGGAACTCTCCCTCGACACTTTGCTGGATCAAGAGTTCAAGGGACGTCATCGAGATGAACGAGTGCAGAAGTCAGAGGTGTCGTACGTTCGGTGCTTGATCGGTCAGAACGAGAAGAAGTTCGACTACATCAACCGCGTTGTCAAACACTTCCGCTTTCAGTCTACGAGGGTATGTGGACACACTCTCCCCCTCTTGTTGCTATGCATCTCCTAGATAGATCTTGCGTGACCGTAGGATTTTTTTGAAATTGCATGCTACGTTTCCCAACAATCACACCGTCAAGAGGACTCCGGCAAGGAGACCCGCTATCACCTTACCTTTTTCTGCTTTGTGCGGAAGGTCTGACTAGTTTGATTTCTTATGAGGAGAGCATAGGAAACCTTTAATGGGTAAGGGTCTACAGGAATGCCCCTTCAGTTTCTCACCTTCTGTTTGCCGATGACTCTGTCATTCTTATGAAAGCTAATGATGAGAATGCAACTAGCCCGAAAAGAGCACTAAATGAATATTGCTTGGCATCTGGACAATTGGTTAGTGAAGCCAAGTCTAGCCTCTTTTTTAGCCCATGTTTTTCTGGTGAGACAAGGACACAAGTATGTACTAAGAACATCATGACCGAAGCTATTACTGAAAATACTTGGGGCTACCACCCATTGTTGGGGTGGACAGGACAGAATGTTTACAATTTCTTATTGATAGAGTTACAAAACTTTTGTGTGGTTGGAAGGAGAAAATGTCATCCTACGGTGGGAAGGAAACGCTTATTAAATCAATCATACAAACCATACCAACTTATGTTATGCCAGTTTTCAGGCTCTCCAAACAGACGTGCAAAGGGATAATCTCTGCAATGTCCCGGTTCTGGTGGGGAGACGATGACCAACAGAAGCATATGCACTGGCTTGCGTGGTGGAAAATGTGTGTCCCTAAAAACAAGGAGGTATGGGGTTTAAAGATTTGGAGAGTTTTAATCTGGCCATGTTATCTAAACAATGTTGGAGACTGCTGAGCGAGCCAAATTCTTTGTGTGCCCAAGTGCTTCATGCAAAGTATTACCCTTCAGGTGATCTTATGAATTGTGAATTGAAGAAGGGGAGGTTTGACACGTGGCAAAGTTTATGGGCAGGTATACAAACGTTTAAAAGAGGACACATCTGGCATGTAGGAGATGGGAACATTGTTGATATGTGGGAGGATTGTTGGATTCCAAGCAGTCCAAATAGAAGGATTATGACTAGGAGATGCACATAGTTGCTTACTAAAGTTGCAGAACTTGTTGACCATGAAGCTCGTGTGTGGGATGAAGTGTTAGTAAGGGAGATATGTTTGCTGGCCAACGCAGAAAGGATTCCCAAATTCCATTTGGTGATTGGGATGATGGAGGACTTTGTCTCTTGGCACTACAACAAGAATGGGACCTTCACAGTTAAATCATCTTATTATAGAGAGTGTGATCACCAACACGGTCGGAAGATTAGAATCACGAGCCCATACGATTCATCTACGAAGAATCTGGTCCAGAAGGCATTATGGGAATTGAAGATGCCGACAAAGGTGAAAATTCATTGCTGGAGATCACTGTATGGGGCAATCCCTTGCTACGGTGTTCTGGCAAACCGCCATATTCAGAGCTGGAGTCAATGCCCTATATGCTCTATTGATTGTGAAAGTATTAACCATATGTTCTTCACATATGCCCAAGGGTAAAAGAGATCTGGACGCACATGAGAATGACGAAAATCATTGATGAAGTTTGCTTTGCGGAGGTCGGCGGGATCGGCCCCCTAGAAAGGCTGCTATTGGATACTAATAACGTGCCAACACTGGTAGGTGTTCGACGGTGCGATCTAGTTGCTGTTGTGACCTGGTACACATGGTGGGGACGAAGAAAGTTTACTTGTGAAGAGTCTTTGCAAGCATCTGTTCGGCCTGCTCAAGCAATTTCGGTGTTGGCATTGAAGTACTCTAGAGTGAAAAAATTGAGAACGACGCAAATCATCAGACATGGTTGGAACAAACCACAAGAGGGTTTTGTCAAGTTGAATATGGATGTGGCATTTGACATGGACACAGGTACGGGGAGGACGGGTGCTATTATACGTGACTGTACAGGGTCTCCAATTGCAAGTGGTAGTTGGAGCATCCCTACAATCGATACAGCGCCAACTGCTGAAGTGTGTGCATTACGTGATGATCTGATCATTGTAGGAAACATCAGTTATAACATAATACTAGTCGGGAATGATGGTATGGAAGTGGTGGAAGTCATGCTGAATGGCGGGACTCACTAGGCGTGGCGATTTTACTCGTGTATTTTTTTCACATTGTCCTAAGGAGGCTAATAGGGCAGCCCTTAATTTAGCTCAATTTAGTACGGGGAACCAAATGTGGCAGGAACCCACAGATTTATTCGTGTTGTTCTTGTAGATGATGTAACTCTTACTCCAGAACAATAAAAACCGCCAGGATGGCCTTCCTCAAAAAGATATGGACACGTTGTTGTAACCGCACCGTCATATTTCATCGTTCCGTCATACAGATACATAACTGTATGTGCACTATTTAAGCTATGTATCCTTGCTCGTATTTGCATCTGCACTAAATGCACCCATCACCACCAGATCGTTCCATTGGTCCAAGTAGCGGGAGCAAGCGCGCACGTCTTGCCTATCGTCACTCTCGCTTGTACACGCCCTAAGTTTACTAGCCGTTGAGCTCCACTATAGTTGTTGAATGCAATTGGGACTAATATGGCAGGGCCCACACACGTAAGTCTTTCTCGTCTCAACCTTCTCTCTCACGTGGGAACCATCCATGTGGAACACACTCTCAACTCTCTCCCCTATGATTTTTTTAGTTTTCAGGAAATTCTAAAATCCCAAGATATAGAAATTATAAATTTCTTTGGAGGTTGAAATTTTTCAAAAAGTTGGAATTTCCAATGAAATCAAAATGTGTAGTTTCTTTTGGGAAGTTCCTGGAATTTCCAATGGTTTGGTAATTCTGAAAGTTGGCACTGCAATTTTTAGAAGGTACCCAAAAGGAAAGTTTGGACCATATGTGACTTTCAAAAGAATAAATGAAAGTGCAACTAGTCTGAAAGTGGTTGCGAGCTTCTTCCCGGTGGGTACTTCTAGACAACATGATGTATTTACTAGTTACTCTCAAGGTACTATGCCAGACTAAATTGAAAATATGTACCTAATAGAAAGTTTTGAGCCCATCCATCGCCGTGATAACATCACATGTGGCGATGTAACTGTTGCAAGGAAGGAACCTACTTGCCACTCTGGAGGTCGTTGCTGGTCAAATCTAGCGGTTGACTACGACAATGAGGCTCCCTACTCGAGCAGGTCAGGGTGTTGGCAGAAACCTTGTCACGTTGGACTGGAAGTCAGCGTGCCATATGCGGTGGCTTCATTGAGCAATGGGTGAGGCTTTCATTGGATAGAATGGCAACAATCGTGGTAGTCTGCATCGTTGCCTGATCAAACGTGGATCTAGCATGGATGTTATATGCGACAATAGGCATGGTTGGCCCACCAGTTTGGAAGCAATGGCTCCTGGTCTGTGATTGTATTGTTGACTCCTGAGGCCATTGATAACATTTTAGTGCAAGAGGCATCTCATTTATCAACTTCATAGCGCTGCTTCTTCGGGAGGGGGGGGGGGTTGTCTTCCCTCAATGTAGGGGGTCAACTCAATCAATGAAGGCTAGGGTGTATTCCTCTGAAAAATGATTTAAATAGCTAGCTATTGCTACGCAATAGTTGTGCTATAGCCTTTTTGTAGTCTAAAAGACATGATATGGCACATTGTACCGTTATTCTTGCTAAGGTCCCTATCGTATCAAATAGCGGCGCTATTTGCGTTAGAGCGAATGCATCTATAGCTGACGCTATTCCTTATAAGTAGAAATGGACCAAAATAGCATGCCATTTTCAATTTTACTATAAAGCTAAGCCAAAAACAAACATGTACGCGTGCTCTACAACGAGGCCTAAAAGGAGAGTATATAAGTATATGGGCGGGTTTGCGAGGCGTCTCCAAGTGCGGCCACATCGTGCTTCTGCTTCGAAGACAGACATTCCTAGACTCCCACCAAGCTTTAGAGCTTGCGGTCATGATGGATGTGGTGCAAGGAAGGAGGATGTGAAGTGGATATGTTGTGGTCTGGAGTTTACCCGGGTGTGGCCGTCTTTAAATAGCGGATTCTCGTGAAAACAAGCGTTCGGGTGCGTCAATGCGTGGTGTCGGAGTTGGCTCCTCGGCCAGCAAGCCTCGGACGGGCATTCAACGGGCGTGGTAGGCGCGGACACCTAGGACGTGTCACGGGCGGTTATCTCGTCCGGCACGATGCTTTAATGCTGGGCTAGTGAGAAGTCGCGTCCGCTCTAGGCCAGCGTCATTGCGGAGAGGCCACTCTATAGCAGCAAGAATACGGGCATCTCCCACTGGGTGGGAATGCACACAGGCGAGGGAGGAGGATTTTTGGGTGGGCCAGGGCAGTCAGAAGCGGGTGTGGTAGCGGTCTGGACGCTCGCAAAGCCCCCCTCCCCCTAGTTTGTCTCCGGTTTGCGAGAAAATGTGCATCCGGCTCGCTGAGCAGAACGATACATGACCGCGTTGGATGGCAGAATATGTCTGGACCACCTGATCTGAACGTTTGCAGGTGGGTTGAGGGTCGATGTTGGAGATGCCCCAAGACTAATTGAGAAACAGTAAAACAGAGCCACCCAGGAGCCCTCACAGCGCTTTGCCGTAGCTAACCGTCCGATTTCGATCCATCCGTCGTACGTTATACCTTTTTTGAGAAATCCATCGTAGGTTCTACTTTTTTTAGATAATTTATGAAGCTTTATTACACCATCACCAACTGAGCTGGGACGAAACAAAGGTTCCTGGGGTGGCCTAACCACACACGGTGGCCCGCCCCTAACTATAAAGCATGCCTCGCTAAATTGTGAGCTTCCACATTGGATCTCCTAAACTCATGGACGAAGTTACAAGAAGTAAAACTACTAGAGTATTCTATGATTTCATATACGATCGCTCCGTACTCTGCCCCACTCTTCTGTTTAATATTATCAATCACCACCTTACAGTCTGAGGCAACATGGATAGCCTACAGTTGAAGATCTCATGACAATGCCAAAGTTTCCCTGACCGCCAGTGCTTCTAGGGTGGTAGGATTACTAATCGCTCTGAAACCCATGTCAAAGCACCTAAGAACACTCCTTCAAAGTCTCTGGCTATAGCCTCGATTGCGCCAACTCCCCGCCTCTCTGCAACTGCTGCATCAACATTCATCTTTGCCATATTGGCCGGGGGCTTCAACCAATGTTTCAGTCTAGGTGCCGGATTACTTACCCCCGCCGTCACGACCTTGGCCTGTATCTGCAAATCTTCACTGTATCGTTGTATAAAGAGGTGTGTGGATAAAGGAGGTTGATGGACAGCCTAATAGACAACTTTCCTCTTCGCACCCCAGACTGCCCATAGAGTGATGGCCATTCGCATGAACTGGTCTGGATTAAGAGCTTCGTTGAGAGCAAACAACTAGTCATGCGGATCATCATTGCCATGTTGGCACATTTTCTGGACCAGCTCTTCATTCGAGAGCACCCATACACACTGGACCATGGTGCAGTCGATCATTGTGTGTCTCCAAGAGTGCGGAGCTCCGCAAAGCATGCAAGCCGCAGAGTCCGCCATATGTCTGTGCTCGAGCACGTCGGCTGTTGGGATAGAGCTTCTGGCAAGTCTCCATAAGAAGAATTTGATCTTGGGTGGTAAGAGCATCTCTAGCAGACCCCGTATAACGCCGACCTGCAAAACGCGTTTACAGTTCGCGAAAAAATGGCTTTGCGGGCCGGTGCGGGCGAGGGCAGAGTCAGACCCCGCAAATGGACCCATAAAAAGGATATTCGCAGAAGATGCTCTTTTACGGGCTAGCTACACGGGATCTGCTCGGGTGCCGCCGCTTCGAGCCGCAAACCAAAGACCCCCAATAAGCGAATTTGATAGCGATTCCGATAAATGAGTTCAAAAACAATAAAACATCGTTCGCGTGCAAATTAAATCATAGTTTTGTAGGAAAAATGCAAAAGGACTTGCAAACGACCACGTCTGTCATCATCTTGGTCGCTCTTCACTCCGCACCACCTCCATCAAGGTCATCGCCACCCCCGAATCCATCGCCGACACTTGTTCCAACTCGGGCACCAAAATCACCGGCGGGCGTGCCGAATGCATCAGCGATGTTGGTTCCAAATCCCGATGAGAAACCATCGCCGGCACTGTAACACGCACCGGCCGAAGGAAGCATCCTCCTCTTCAAGATGTCTCTCCTTGCCATATCATGCCATTCTTTGGTGATGTCGTCCATGTGATTGTGGTTCAATGTCATGATCCTATTCTCTTCGGCAAGAAGCTTGGACATGGCTTTGTTCTCAGCGGCACGTGCTCTTCTCTCCTCAATGGCCGCCTTGTGCAACCCCTCGTCCTTGAGCAATTGGCACTTCTCTGGCCTCTCCCGTGCCTTCTTCTCGACCAACTCTTTCTTTGTATCCAAGGTCTTCGCTAACATCAACTCATTTGATTGCACCATGGCATCTATCTTGTCCCACAAGCTCGATGCTTCGTCTTCCCTCTTGATCTTCTCCTTTGTCTTCTTGTCACCATCGGTCTTGTTCAAGTTTCTTAGTCCATCATTATCATCTTCATCTTCATCCATGTTCGTAAGTGAACCTCTCTTCGGTGGGGATTCTTTGTCAATCAACTTCCACTTCTCGCACTCTTTGAGCATATCCCAACAATGATCAAGTTTAGAAAATTTGCCTTCGGAAGCTTCCATGTCTTTGTATTTTTTTGTTGGGCAATTTTGTCCTACACATTTAAAACAAAGTCAAATGATGCAATCACTTCATATGATGCAAATGATGTGCACAACTTGGGACGTGAAAACAAACTCACATAGTCGGATTCCACGGTTCCACTTGGAGGTGCATTGCGAACTTGTTCCAAGCAAGCTGCCCAACGACTACAAATCAGCTTGATCACGTCTCAACGACCTTGGAGTGACCAAAAGGTCCGTGGTGTCCTATTGGGCCATCATGCGGAAGTATTGATCGTCAATTCTTTGCCAATATCTCTTGGAGGTTTGAGACGTACCCGTGCAAGCATCAAGAGACACCGCACTCCAAACCTTGATCAAGATTTGATCTCCCAAGATCATGTAGTTCTTCGATCTCACATTTTTTTGCTTGTGCTTGCTTATACGCCCCTTCATCTACCTCCTCAACTTCATATTCACCATCGTGATCGTCCACACCACCCTCCATTTCATTGTAATCAAAATCAGCAAACGGGGCTTGATCGATGTCGACGGTGTTGGTGTCCAACAGGTTCACGAACTAGGCAGTGGCATTGTTCGAACCGCCGCTACACTGAGTGACATTAATTCATGAAAATCACAATGGCGAAAAGCGAAGCAAGACAAAAGATCGAAGATGCATACCTTCCGGCCATTTCATCGAACACCTTGCCTGCGGTGGAAGCATCACCATTGAATGACATCATCAGGGAACATCTCGCCAGGGCGGGGGGGAGTGGACGAAGGCGCTGGCCTTTTTATAGGAACCTTCTTCCGCTTCACGCCCGAAACCTTGCTCACCTTCTCCACCAGCGGCCGGGCAGATTACGCAGCGACGGCGCCACCCGTTGCGTGTGCCTTTCCGGCGGGGCCAACCAGATTGTCGCCCTGCACGACAACGTAGCCCTGCCGCTTGTGGGCAGGCGCGTTGGGTCCTTGGGCGCCGGCGGGGGCGACATGGCCGGCGACGAGATCCACCGGAGGGGATTGCGCGTGCGTGATACGTCTCCAACGTATCTATAATTTTTTATTGTTCCATGCTATTATAATATCTTTCTTGCATGTTTTACCGTCATTTTATAGCAACTTTATCTCATTTTTTGGGACTAACCTATTGACATAGTGCCCCGTGCCAGTTGTTGTTTTTGCTTGTTTCTTACTTCATAGAAAATCAATACCAAACAGAGTCCAAACATAGCAAAACTTTTTGGAGATTTTTTCTGGACCAGAAGACACCGGTTGGGCCAAATAAGTACCAAAGGGGGCTCCGAGGGGAGCACAACCCACCAGGGCACGCCTCCTGCACCGCCTCTTTGCTCTATAAATACCAGGAAATCCAAAAACCCTAGGGGAGTCGACGAAACAAAATTCCAGCCGCCACAAGTTCCAGAAACCACAGATCCAATCTAGAGACCATCACGGAGGGGTTCATCATCCTCATTGGTGCCTCTCCGATGATGCGTGAGTAGTTCATTGTAGACCTACGGTTTCGTTGTTAGTAGCTATATGGCTTCCTCTTTCTCTTTTGATTCTCAATACAATGGTCTCTTGGAGATCTATTTGATGTAACTCTTTTTGCGGTGTGTTTGTTGGGATCCGATGAACTTTGAGTTTATGATCAGATCTATGTTTTTATCCATGAAAGTTATTTGAGTCTTTTGATCTCTTATATGCATGATTACTTATAGCCTTGTATTTCTTCTTCGAATCTTTGGTTTAGTTAGACCGACTAGATCGATTTTTCTTGCCATGGGAAGAGGTGCTTTGTGATGGGTTCGATCATACGGTGCTCAATCCCAGTGATAGAAGGGGAAATGACACGTATGTATCATTGCTATTAAGGATAACAAGATGGGGTCTATTCCTACATGAATAGATCTTGTCTACATCATGTCATTGTTCTTATCGCATTACTCCGTTTCTCCATGAACTTAATACACTAGATGCATGCTGGATAGCGGTCGATGTGTGGAGTAATAGTAGTAGATGCAGGCAGGAGTCGGTCTACTAATCCTTGATGTGATGCCTATATAATGATCATTGCCTGGATATCGTCATAATTATTTGAAGTTCTATCAATTTCCCAACAGTAGTTTGTTTACCCACCGTATTCTATTTTTCTCGAGAGAAGCCACTAGTGAAATCTACGGGCCCCGGGTCTCTTCTTTATCCTATTTGCCTTCGAGATCTATTTTTATTCGCTTTTATTGTCAGATCTATATTTCCAAAACCCCAAAAATACTTTGCTGCAATCTATTATTATTTATTTTATCTCGCGTTCCCGCGAGATCTATTTATCCAATCTACCATAATTTTTCTCCCATCATCACGACAATTTGTGGCACCGTTACCCGAAAGGGATTGACAACCCCTTTAACACGTCGGGGTGCAAGTATTTGTTCTTTGTGTGCAGGTACCGTTTAAGTAGTGTTGCTTGGTTCTCCTACTGGTTCGATAACCTTGGTCTCGTCACTGAGGGAAATACCTACCGTAGCTGTGCTGCATCATCCCTTCCTCTTTGGGGAAATACCGACATAGTTCAAGCCGCAATCAAAAGGAATTTCTGGCGCTGTTGCCGAGGAGACATCATCAACATCTACCAGGTTCCTAATCAATAATCTCATCTCCTTGCAATTTACATTATTTGCCATTTGCCTCTCGTTTCATTTATCCCACTTCAAGAAAAATTGCCGTTTTATTCGCCCTCTTTTTCGTTCGCCGTTTTTCTCGTCAGATCTGTTTTGAGTGCAATCTTGTTGCGTAGTCACGATGACTCAAGAGAACACCAAGTTGTGTGGTTTCTCCAATACCAACAACAATGATTTTATTAGCACTCGAATTGCTCCTCCCGCCACTAGTGTGGAGTCTTGTGATATTAATGCCGCTTTGTTGAATCTTGTAATGGAAGATCAATTTTCCTGTACTCCTAGTGAGGATGTCGCGTCCCATCTTAACACATTCGTGGAATTATGCGATATGCAAAAGAAAAAAGATGTGGACAATGATATTGTGAAGTTGAAATTATTCCCGTTTTCTTTGCGAGATTGTGCTAAAATTTGGTTTTATTCTTTGCCTCACAATAGTATGGATTCTTGGGATAAGTGTAAAGATGCTTTTATTACTAAGTATTTTCCGCCCACAAAAATTATTTCCCTTAGGACACAAATCATGAATTTTAAGCAACATGAGCATGAACATGTTGCGCAATCTTGGGAAAGAATGAAATTGATGCTAAGAAATTGTCCTACTCATGGTTTAAATCTTTGGTTGATCATACAAAAAAATTATGCGGGATTGAATTTCATTTCTAGAAATCTTTTAGATTCTGCCGCGGGTGGTACTTTTATGGAAATTACTTTGGGTTAAGCTACTAAATTGCTTGACAATATTATGGCAAATTATTCACAATGGCATACTGAAAGAGCACCAACTAGTAATAAAGTTAATTCGGTAGAAGAAATAAATTCTTTGAGCAAAAA
The DNA here is from genome assembly GCA_021605145.1 of Aegilops bicornis. Lineage (NCBI taxonomy): Eukaryota > Viridiplantae > Streptophyta > Magnoliopsida > Poales > Poaceae > Aegilops > Aegilops bicornis. The sequence continues at coordinate 282,967,239 of CM038675.1, read as the reverse complement.
AGTTGATGCTCTCATGAAGATGGTTTCTAATAAAAAATGCTCTTATTGATCTTAATGATGTGGCTTTGACTACTTTGATTGAGCAAAATAGGGATGCCGTAGATGTGAATTTTGTTTCGCGAAACAATTTTAACAACAATGCTTATAGAGGTAATTTTAATCCTAGACCTTTTTCGGGAAACTCCTCTAATAGTTATGGTAATTCCTATGGTAATCCTTCTTATAATAATAATAGGAACACCTTTGATCTTGAGAATAATATAAGAATTTATCAATGCTCAAAAGAATTTCGATATTATGATAGAAGAAAAGTTGAGTAAGATTGCTGATATGTCTAGAAGCATTGATAGAATTTCTCATGATGTAGAACATCTCAAGAAGAAATTTTGTGTGCCTAAGGTTGAGGAATCAATTAAAGCTTTATATTTTTCTATGGATGAAAGTAAGAAAAGAACCGCTATGCTTAGAGCTAGAAGAGAATTTTTAGAAAAAGCATTTTCTGGTGATTGCTTTCATAAAAATGATGAAGATCTTAAAGTGATTGGTGTTTCTTCTATTGATTCCTTGTTTAGTAAAATTAAGATTGATGATAAAGATACTGAAGAAGAGTCAATTTTAGTTAGAAAGCATCCCAATAATTTGGAGGGTGGAAATCTTGTTGAGAAAATTGATAAAAGTGGGTTTGGAAAGGTCAAAACTTTAACTAGTGATGTGCCCACTCTTTTGGATTACAAAGACTTTAATTATGATAATTGCTCTTTGATTAATTGCATTTCTTTGTTGCAATCCATGATAAATTCACCCCATGCTTATGAACAAAATAAAGCTTTTACTAAACATATCATTGATGCCATGATGAAAGCTTTGGAAGAAAAGTTGGAATTAGAGATCTCAATTCCTAGAAAATTACATGATGAATGGGAACCTACTATCAAAGTCAAGATTAAAAATTATGAGTGTTTTGCCTTATGTGATTTGGGTGCTAGTGTTTCTACAATTCTGAAATCTTTATGTGATGTGCTCGATCTTACCGATATTGAAGAGTGTTCTTTAAATTTGCACTTGGCGGATTCTACTATTAAAAATCCTATGGGAAGAATTAATGATGTTCTTATTCTTGCAAATAGAATTATGTGCCCATAGATTTTATTGTTCTTGATATTGATTGGAATCCCTCTTGTCCTATTATACTTGGTAGACCGTTTTTACGTACTATTGTGTCGTGATTGATATGAAAGAAGGCAATATTAAATTTCAATTCCCACTAAGGAAGGGTATGGAACACTTCCATAGAACAAAAATTAAGCCACCATATGAATCACTTATATCTTTGCTTTATGCCTAGGTAGGGGCATAAAACGATAGTGCTTGTTGGGAGGCAACCCAATGAATACAATTTATTTTTGTATTTTTCTTTTTGTTCTTGAGTGTTTGAACAATTATGCTACTGCTATGATTGTGTTTTTCATGTTTTAATTAGTGTTTGTGCCAAGCAAAGCCTTTGGGATCATGTTGGGTGATAGATGATTGGATCTTGTTGAAAAACAGAAACTTTGTGCGCCAGTCGCAGAATTATTAAAAATCATAGAAGCGTGATAAAATTTTGAATGTTTTACAGAAGATTGATATACAAATTTCCTACATTGTCCTAATTTTTTAGAATATTTGGAGTTACATAAGTATTCAAAGTTTTCAGATTGCTACACTGTTCTATTTTTGACTGATTCTGTTTTCTTTGCGTTGTGTGCTTATTTCGATGAGTCTATGGTTTGTATTGGGGGGTATGACCCATAGTAAAGTTGGAATACAGTAGATATAATGCAAAAAATAAAATATGAACGGGTTTGCAACAGTACTTAGAGTATCGATTTGCTTTGTTACACTAACGGATCTCACGAAGGTTTTGTTGAGTTCTGTGTGATTGAAGTTTTCAAGTTTAGGGTGAGATCACGATGGATGAAGGAATAAGGAGTAAGAAGAGATTAAGCTTGGGAATGCCCATGGCATCCCAAGCTATTATCTAAAATAGAAGCAACCAACTAAGCTTGGGGATGCTCGAGTGGCATCCCCTCTTTATTCTAACGACCATCGGTATTTAACTTGAAACTATATTTTTATTCGTCACATATCATGAGTTTTTCTTGGAGCGTCTTGTATGATATGAGTCTTTTCTTGTTTTGTTTTTTATTTTAAGTCAAGTATCCTTGCTGGACACACCTATTTGAGAGAGTCAAAATTATGCTATGATTTAGTAGAATTGCTCTATGTGCTTCACTTAATTTTTTTGAGCTATGGAATTGCTCTAGTGCTTCACTTATATCTTTTTGACCATGATGTGCTTTAGTATTTTTGAACAAATGCTCTCGTGCTTCACTTAGATTTATTTGAGAGTTAGTAATTTTTTTAAGAAACACTCTCATGCTTCACTTAAATTATTTTGAGAGAAGAAAACTTTTATGCTCATGTTCTTCACTTAGATTTGTTTGAGCTATCAAAAGAAACATATGAAATTAGTCCCAAAGTGATAGATATTCAAGAGGGATATAATAAAAACTTTCATGAAGATCATTGAACAAAATAAACTTGATTCTTTGTAATAGTTTTGCGATATGATGATGTAATATGTGAGTCATGTTGATGAATAATTATGCTTTAATAAGAATGTTAATGTTAAGGTTTGTGATTCCCTTTGCAAGCATGAAAGTCAATAGTTATGCAATGAAATTACATACTACTTATGGTGCATTATTCGGTGTTAGTTATGCCTAATGCTCGCTTATGAGATTATTTGTTTCTTGGTTGGATGCTTCTCAATCTTTTGCTAGCCTTCACTTGCACTAAATATGATCGCTACTTGTGCATCCAAAATCCTTAAACAAGTTTTGCCATATGAGTCCACTATACCTACATATATGCGGTAATCTTTTGCCGTTCTAAGCAAATTTGTATGTGCCATCTCTAATCTTCAAAATAAATTTCCTTTTTGTGCGCTTGTACCGCTCATGAAATGGTAGGGGGTGGCTGATATTTTTCCACGCTAGATGCGTTATTCTCAAGATGAGTGTTTATTCACTTGTCATTGCACGAGAGTACGACAAAGGTATTAGGGATGCCCAATCTAGAAATTAAAAATGAATTTATTTTATGTTATCAAATAATAAATTCCTTGGAAAGTGTTGGTATGGACGGCACCCGTGGATTCGGTTAGCCGTGGAATGTGAAAGTATGGTGGGAAAAGGAATAAACTTTATTTTCTGTTTGGGAACCGCCTATGATATATCTAGCATGGAAAGTATTGGGAACTACTCGATCGTTTTCGTTGACAGGAAAAGCATGACACCCAAAATGTTTTTATCTCTATCTTTTTCGCTTTGAGCTCTGGTACCTCTATAAATCCCTACTTCCCTCCGTGAAGGGCCTTTCTATTTACTTAATTCAATTTTTATTTTTATTTGAGTCTCCATCTTCTCTTATAAAGCACCAACTAAGGGGCACTATGATCGTACTTGAGCATTAGGTGTAGCTAATATGCGAGTGTGTTTCATGAATGGATCAGTGATTGAGCATAATGGGCTAGGGATAACTTGCTTTAGTGTTGATATTTTGAAAGACACGATTGCTTGTTGATATGCCTGAGTATTGAAATCTTCATGTCAAAACTAGACTATTGCTTTGAATCATATAAAAGTCCAAATGTACATTCTACAAATAAAAGAATATGTGATGAACATGTTAGGAAACATTCCACGTCAAAAATTCCATTTTTATCATTTACCTACTCGAGGACGAGCAGGAATTAAGCTTGGGGATGCTGATACGTCTCCAACGTATCTATAATTTTTTATTGTTCCATGCTGTTATATTACCATTCTTGGATGTTTTACAATCATTTTATAGCAACTTTATATCATTTTTTGGGACTAACCTATTAACATAGTGCCCAGTGCCAGTTGCTATTTTTTGCTTGTTTTTTACTTCGAAGAAAATCAATACCAAACGTTGTCCAAACACAGTGAAACTTTTTGGAGATTTTTTCTGGACCAAAAGACACCTATTGGGCCAAAGAAGTACCAGAGGGGGGCTCCGAGGGGAGCACCACCCACCAGGGCACACCTGGGGGCCCAGGCGCCCAGGTGGGTTGTGCCCACCTCGGCCGCCTCCCGCACCGCCTCTTTGCTCTATAAATACCCTGGAAATCCAAAAACCCTAGGGGAGTCGACGAAACACAATTCCAGGCACCGCAAGTTCCAGTAACCACAGATCCAATCTAGACACCATCACGGAGGGGTTCATCATCCTCATTGGTGCCTCTCCGATGATGCGTGAGTAGTTAATTGTAGACCTATAGGTCCGTAGTTAGTAGCTAGATGGCTTCCTCTCTCTCTCTCTTTGATTATCAATACAACGGTCTCTTGGAGATCTACTTGATGTAACTCTTTTTGCGGTGTGTTTATTGGGATCCAATGAACTTTGAGTTTATGATCAGATCTATGTTTTTATCCATGAAATTTATTTGAGGCTTTTGATCTCTTATATGCATGATTACTTATAGCCTCGTATTTATTCTTCAAATCTTTGGCTTAGTTAGGCTGACTAGATTTATTTTTCTTGCCATGGGAAGAGGTTCTTTGTGATGGGTTCGATCTTACTTTGCTCAATCGCAGTGACAGAAGGGGAAATGACACGTATGTATCGTTGCTATTAAGGATAACAAGATGGAGTCTATTCCTACATGAATAGATCTTGTCTACATCATGTCATCGTTCTTATTGAATTACTCCGTTTCTCCATGAACTTAATACACTAGATGCATCTTTGGATAGCGGTCGATGTGTGGAGTAATAGTAGTAGATGCAGGCAGGAGTTGGTCTACTAATCTTGGACGTGATGCCTATATAGTGATCATTGCCTGGATATCGTCATAATTATTTGAAGTTCTATCAATTTCCCAACAGTAATTTGTTTACCCACCGTATGCTATTTTCCTCGAGAGAAGCCACTATTGAAATCTACGGCCCCCGGGTCTCTTCTTTATCATATTTGCTTTCGAGATCTATTTTTGTTCGCTTTTATTTTCAGATCTATATTTCCAAAAACCCAAAAATACTTTGCTGCAATTTATTGTTATTTATTTTATCTTGCGTTCCCGCGAGATCTATTTATCCAATGTATCATAATTTTTCTCCCATCAACACGACAATTTCTGGCACCGTTACCCGAAAGGGATTAACAACCCCTTTAACACGTCGGGTTGCAAGTATTTGTTCTTTGTGTGCGGGTACCGTTTACGTAGTGTTGCTTGGTTCTCCTACTGGTTCGATAACCTTGGTCTTATCACTAAGGGAAATACCTACCATAGTTGTGCTGCATCATCCCTTCCTCTTCGGGGAAATACCGACGTAGTTCAAGCCGCAATCAATGCGCGACCTCCACGGTGACGGGGGATGGCTGGTAGGCTTCCATGGCAGCGAAGAATGGCGGGGAAGATGGACCGAAGCGCATGGTGGCGGGGCAATGGCGGCCGAGGAGGGTGGGGGAGCGGGAACGGCCGGGCGGAAAGTTCCCTCGCGCAAAGCTCGCTGTGGATAGGGGGGCGAGCTCGCGTCGGCCTCCCACCCCGTGATCTAGAGATTGAGGTCAAACATTTGTCGCGCCCCACAAAATCTTTTACGGGTCGGACGCTTTTGCGGGGTCTGCTCGGACAGAATTTTCTTCGCCGAACCGTATTCTGATGGTTATTTTGTGGGTCGCGGCGTTATACGGGCTCTGCTAGAGGTGCTCTAACTTTACCTTCCATAATGATGACCACGAGTTACACTCATGTTCAGATCCTGAAGTTCCCTCCACTTCATCAACCCAAGACTCTCCTGAAAGTTCATCATAGGTTCTACTAAACATCTTCGTTTATCTCTTGGGCCTCTCCTCCACAGAACAACTATCTAACCTGCTGTTGTTAATCGGTCCAGGATTGTCTGTCGGGCTGGCGCACTGCCCGCTCATTCCCGCACATCCCTCCCTCGCCCCTCTTCTCGGCCAAGGTCATCGCCGCTATTAACGTCCCCTTTGCTCAAGCCGCCACACCGTGGTGAAAAACAAAGTCATGAAAGAGCATCTCTAGCCGCGCCCCCAACAGGCGCCCCTAGGCCATTTTTTAGCGCCGGCGCCAAAAATCGGCTCAGTCGCGCCCCGAGGATCTAGTTTATCGCCGGTTTTGGCAGAAATAACAGCCGGCAAACCCGAGAAGAACCCAAGCCCCCGGGGGTCACCTGGGGGCGCCGGCCGAAGAGAAAAGGCGCGTGGGTCCGCTTTGTTGGTGAGAGAAGGCCCTTTTCCCGTCGATCCCCCCGCTTTTCCCCTTTGTTTCCCTCCATTCCCCCCTTATGCCCTCTTCTTCTTCCATTCTCCTCCCTCTCCCCTCCATCCGGCCGCCATGTCGCCGAAGAAGTACATGGCCCCTCGCGCCGCTACTGATGTCGACGCCACCCAGCCAAAGCAAAGGAAGCAGAGGGCGTCGCCGTCCAAACCCCCGGCATGTGAGACACTGACTGGAAGGCAGAGGTTCGGCACCGGGACGCTGTCAGGACCGACCGGCGGAACAGGCTCAACGCCAGGAGGGCCCGGGATAGGGCGGCGGCGATGGCGGCGGCTGCAGTAATTGCAGAGCAAGCAAATTGTGGCACCCGGCTCAGAGCAGCCGGTTTACCTTGCGTTGCCAGCCCAGAGATCAAGTCTTCTGGCAACACACAACAACTTGATGCAGAAAACAACCGCTTTATTGATGCTAGCAGGAACATAAGTTTTATATTACATCAAGTAGCGAGGCCAAGCGGCACACACGATGCGGCTAAACAGTACGTACATTATTTAATGAACATGAAGTGGCCTCGATCACGATAACTACGCGACAGCGGAACGACGATGAAGTGGAACTCCATAGCACAGGGACACCGACGTGGACACGATCTAGACGTGGGAAGCTCTCCGATCCAAAACGACTAGTCTGAAATCTGGCATGACACGCCAGGTCAGTACATTGAATGTACTTGCAAGCTCACAACAAACATAAGCATAATGGCAAATAATATCATGAAAATTAATCAGGTTAAAGCAATGCAACATAATACTACTGATGCGGTGAAACCAACTTGTGCACTGAGTCACTCGGACTCTCTTACCAGACGGGTTACCTTGTAACCGAGCGGTGATCATACCTGGCTCACAAACGAAACCAACACTTTGGTTTCCACCATGATCATATTCATGATCCCACAAATCATCACATAACCAGTGCCAACAATAAAATTTTAGTGTGCAAGATTATTTATTAATGTTGATCCATGGTGTGACTTACTCACGAGCTATGTCCATAACCGAGGACGCGGCTATCGATAGATTAAATACACTCTGCAGAGGTAGCGCACTTTACCCACACCATGGAATCCATGGCCTCGTCATCCCATTTGGGTGGACCAACAGCATTCCGACGAAACCCTCCCATTGCCATGACACTCTCCCGACCACTCCGACCAACTCCCCACTAGGCTAAGTCATGGGTGGCCCCGTGCCTACCAAAGGCATCAACGGCCACCGTCGTGGCAAAAATGGTCCCAAACATGAACAAGGTACCATAACAACAAATAGGCACACAAGGTTATGTCTGCTTACCAGGCCAGAGTACCGCACACCCATAACCTTCCCTCGCTGGAGGTACCGACCAGAGGCATGGCAATGGACCGAATCAAGACCTCCCCATAAAGGTAAATGTGGTCGCACTGGGAAAAACTCGATTCAGTGGCACCATGACTCGATAAACATTATGTTCAACTTGGATTAACACCAGGTTAATCTTGACAATAAAATAACTGGAGTCATCATATGCCATGATCATGCAACTACGCAACATGCAAAACATATCACTCAAAGCGACAGATCAACATCATCAAACTTTCTTACTTGCACTACTCATCAATTAAACTTCACTGGTTCTACTTTACTGGTTATTAGCATTCATCATTTTAATTATCTCATAATATATTAAAATAATTTTATCACAAAAAGAGATTATCATTATTCATGAAAGCATAATCACCTCAATGAAAATTTCTTTTACTAACTTAAACTAGCTTAAGCATTCAACCAGTACCACACTAAAGTAATTCAAGCATGGCAAAGTAACTAGAACTAAGCAATATTTATTTAAAAAAAATAAATGCATGCAAATAACTCATATTCAAGTTGGAAAAATCATAGATATTGAAATGACACCAGCCAAATGTTCATGTGGCTTACCTTAGTGCAGAGGAGGTTCACACTCCTCCTGATGATCTTCAAGACAAGCTTCTCCCTCTGAAAATATTTAAAAACAGCGAAATAAAATATCAAGAACCACTCTGAAAATCACCAGAAATTCTAGACAGCAAGGAAAAATCTCAACTTTGGTGTGCTGCTAGAACTTTTCAAAACAAACACAATGCAAAAAAGAATCAACTCATTTGGACTTGTAGTTTAGGAGTTATGGCTGGTCAAATTTTTGAATTAAATTTGAATAAACAGAATACTAGGGGGGTTACGTCGAAGACGTATTCTCAAAATACGCCTCCACTCGTACCGCTTCAGGCGCGAGTGGAGAGGCTGATAGTGGGCCCCGCTTGTCAGGTGGAGAGAGAGAGGGAGAGAAACAGAGCGACAGCGAGGCTTCGCCGGAGCTTACGCCGGCGAGGAGGGGTCCTTGGGCGAAACCAGAGGGATAGAAAGAGAGAGGGGGTCGAGGCGCACCTGCCTGTACCCGTGGATCGACGAGAGGTGGCCGGAGCAACTCGCAACGAAGCTCGCGAGTGGCGGCTGCTGTAGGGTCTCGCGGGAGAGGAAGAAGACGACGGATTGGGGCGGTCCTAGGGGATGCAACGCATCCAGATGGCACAAGTGGACCTCTAAGGAGTCGCCTGAGCAGTTGCTCGAGCTCGATGGGCACCGGAGCAAGGTGGAGGGCCGCAGGGGATCGCTGGCGAGCTCGGGTCAGGGACGGCGGCCAGAGGCCTGCCCGAATGGGCTACAGCTATCCTACGGCTTTGTGGAGGTTGTGTGGTGGGTTTGGAATGCTCAGAGCGGAGGGAGGGGCTCGACTTTATAGCCGGAGGGGGAGGGGGGTACGTGGCTCCGCCAGAGCTCTCTCGAAGCCGGCGAGCAACGACAAACTGCGTCAGCGAGGGCTTGAGGGGTGCAACACTCACGCGGGAGCTGTGCAACGTGCAGACCCGGACAGGAGGCGATGGAGGAAGAAGACAGGGGCACGGGGTGCACTGTGGCTTTTGGCCGCGACGCGCTGATGCTCACTGCGGCGTCTCTGGCATCGGCGAGCGCTAGGAAGCGGTCAAGGGTGAAGAGACGGAGGGCGTGGCACGGTGCGGTTGTCGTCGGCGAGCTCTGGCTTGATCACACGTGAAACGAAAACGGTGGCGCCGCGCAGAGCGTGTCGGACGCGATGCCAGGGCCGTGTCCTCATGCGGTCACCATGCTGGCATGGTCAAAACGACGCCCGCTCGTTGCCCAACTTTGTCCCTCGCGTTGTCCTTGTGGTGTTTAGTCTAGGAAAGTTGATCACACACTGCTAGGCCGACCAGATTGGACTTGAGCTGGTTGGCAAGTTTCTAGTCAGAATCTTGGTCGCCACGTTTGGAGGGCTTCTAGAAGGTGATTAGGGCTAAGCTTCTGGAGTTAAGGTTTATCTAGGAAGGTAATCAAGCTCCAGAAAATTCAGCCTCATTGGATCAAGGAAAAATGCACTTGCTGTAGAAACTGGATTTTGAGGCCAGAAGAGAAATGATTTTCTGTAGCAAAAATATTCCAAATAAGTATGCAATATTTTTGCACAGGGAGGTGGGCCAAGGTTCAAAGAATATTTGGGAATTTTCTCAGATTTTTGGAAGCAAGAAAAATGAGGGTTGCTTTGGAGCACAAGTTTCTGAATTGAATTTCAGAAAAGAATTTGAATATTTTTCTTTTATGAAAAATATTCCTTGGGCTATTTTGGGATTTTTCAGAGAAAGAAAGTTGAATGAGAGATGAATGGGTCACTTGGGTGAAAATCAAGGACATGCCCAAGTGTTTAAGTCCATTTGAATTGATTCAAAAACAAAATTTCAAAACAAGGGTAAATGAAGTCCGAAAAAAGAGAGAAGGCAAAATCCAGGCTGTCACAAACCTCCCCCACTTAGGATGAATCTCGTCCTCGAGATTCGGTTTCTCGGGAAAACAATTCTGGGTAGGTTGTCCTTAAAAATATTCTCTTTCCCAGGTTGCTTCTTCTTCGGTGTGATGCTCCCACTGAACCTTATAAAATTTTATCACTTCGCTGCGAGTGACCCTTTCTGTCTCATCCAAAATTTTGATCGGTCTCTCCTCATAGGTTAAATCCTTAGCCAGTTCTATCTCTGCCATGTCATTTCTTTTCTCCGGTGGCGAGATACACCTCCTTAACTATGAGACATGGAACACATTGTGCACTTCTGACAATTCTGGTGGCAATTCCTACTGATAAGCAATCATTCCAACTCTGGACATGACTAGGAATGGACCAATGTATCTGGGTGCCAGTTTTCCTCGGGTCTGAAATGTCTTGACTCCTTTCATGGGGGTGACTTGGAGATACCCGTGTTCTCCGGGTTCAAAACTGATCTGACGGTGCTTTGCATCATAATAACTCTTCTGTCGTGACTTGGCCAACTGCAGTCTATCTCAGATCTGCTTGACTTGTTTTTTAGCCTCCATCATCAAATCAGTTCCGAAAATGCGGCTATCCCCAGTTTGAGACTAGTTTAGCAGGGTGCGGCACTTACGGCCATACAGAGCCTCATAAGGTGACATCTTCAAGATGGTCTGAAAACTGTTGTTGTAGGAGAACTCGGCATATGGCAGACAATCTTCCCACTTGGGTCCTTGGGCCAAAGCACATGCTCGGAGCATATCTTCGATTATCTAATTTACTCGCTCAGTCTGCCCGTCCGTCTGAGGATGACAGGTTGTGTTGTATTTTACAACATTCCCCAATGCTTGATGGAGACGTGACCAAAATGTTGAGGTAAAGAGAGATCCTCAGTCTGAAGTGATGGTTCTAGGCACTCCATGCAAACTGACGATCCTGGACACGTACAACTGTGCAAGTTGATCGGCTCGATAGGTGGTTCAGATGGGGATGAAGTGAGCCACTTTTGTTAACGTGTCCACTATGACCCATACTGCATCATTGCCTCGGTGAGTCCTTGGTAGGCCTGTGATAAAATCCATGCAGACATCGTCCCATTTCCATTGCGAGATGGGTAGTGGTTGAAGAGTCTGGCGGGCTTTTGGTGTTCCGCCTTTACTTTGTTGCACGTATCACAGCAGGCGACAAAATATGCAATAACTTTCTTCATTCCATCCCACCAAAATATCTGACGAAGATCTTCGTACATTTTGGTACCTCCAGGATGAATTGAATATGAAGATTCGTGCGCTTCTACCAAGATCTTCTTTCTCAGGTCTGCTTGCTCGGGTACGCAAATCCTTCCTCGAAACCTTAGCATACCTTGTTGATCCTTAGAGAAATCGTGAGTCTTTCCTTCTTGCATATGTTGGGCATGGAATTGCAGCAATACGTCATCTGCCTGGGCTCTGCGAATCTTATCCTCCAGGGTAGGAGAAACTTCCAATATATTGGCAAGACTGGCATCAAATATCACCAAACTGAGCTGAGCGATCTCCTCTTGAAGTTCCGGGGGCAAGGAATCCATTATAACATTCATACTGGCAGGCTTGCGGCTGAGGGCATCGGCAACCATGTTGCCTACCCGGATGATAATTTATCCCGAGGTCATAATCCTTGACCAACTCGAGCCATCTTCGCTGTTGAAGGTTTAAGTCTGGTTGGGTGAATATATATTTGAGACTCTTGTGGTCGGTGAAAATTTGGCACCTTTTTCCAATGAGATAGTGTCTCCAAATTTTCAAAGCATGCACAACAGCAGCCAATTCCAAATCATGCATGGGATAGTTTCCTTTGTGAGGCCGTAATTGTCGAGATGCGTAGGCCACAACCTTGCCATCTTGCATGAGTACACATCCAAGGCCTTTTCTGGATGCGTCGCAGTATACATGAAAGTTGCGGTAGATGTCTGGCAGAGTCAATACTGGTGTTGTTGTCAGTCTTGTTTTTAGCTCGTTGAAGCTCCTTTCGCAATCCTCAGTCCATTCAAACTTCTTGTCCTTCTTGAGGAGCTCCGTCATAGGCTTGGCAATCTTAGAGAATCCCTCGATAAAGTGGCGGTAGTATCCGGCTAATCCAAGGAAACTCTGGATCTCTGACACGGTCGTGGGTGCGGTCCGATCAAGCACATGTTTCACCTTACTTGAATCCACGGCTATCCCTTCTGCTGAAAGCACGTGCCCCAAAAATCCAACTTGCTTGAGCTAGAACTCACATTTGCTGAACTTCGCATATCGCTGATGGTCACAGAGTCTTTGCAAAACTGCTCTGAGGTGTTCCTTGTATTCTTCTTCATTCTTTGAGTAAATGAGGATGTCATTGATGAAGACCACCACAAACTTATCCAAGAAATACACAAATACCTTATTCATCATATGCATGAAAAAGGCAGGGGCATTGGTGAGACCGAAAGACATGACTGTATATTCATAAAGAACGTATCGAGTAGTGAGTGCGGTCTTGGTAATATCTTCCTTCTTGATTTTGAGCTAGTGATATCCGGTCCTCAAATCAACCTTGGAAAATACTTTTGCCCCACTGAGTTGATTAAACAAATCATCAATCCTTGGTAGTGGATATTTGTTCTTGATGGTGACATCATTCGGCTGACGGTAATCCACACACATCCGAAGATTGCCGTCCTTCTTGTCCACAAATATCGCGTGTGATCCCCATGGTGAAGAGCTCGGACGGATGTATCCATTCTCAAGCATCTCATCAAGATGTTTCTTTATTCCACTAATTCTGACGAGGGCATCCAATAATACTTCTTGTATAACGGTGCGGTTCCAGGCACCAGATCAATTGCAAACTCTAGCTCCCTGTCTGGCGGCATGCGTGGTAATTCCTCAGGAAATACATCTGGAAACTCACTGACCACAATTAAAGCAGGAATTGTTGCGCTGACATTCTTCGCGCACCGGGCTGGTCACGACATTCTTGACTTGGGTAGTGGTCTTGTTAACATTCTGCTGCCAATTGGGTTTGTACTCAACCTGAGTCTGCTGCCAAGTACGAGCCTTCTGCACTGGTTGTCCATCCTTCTTAGGCTCGAATTTGCGCGTGTGCTCATTACTAGTAGGCATGTTGTCTTGCACGAGCTTGTGTTCCCAATCTGCGATGAGAGCTTTGTTGACCAAGGTTTGGAAATCTGGGAAATCAAACATAATGAGAGTGCATCTGAGGTGTTGTTCAATCCTCCAAGAAATCTGTCGACCTTCCTTTCTTCTGTGTCCACATCATAAAGAGAATAGCGGGCCAAATGGTTGAACTTATGCAGATATTCAATTATTGACAGGCTTCCTTGGGTGAGGGCGAGGAATTTGTGCTGCTTGACCTTCAGAATCCCGGCTGGAATACGATACTTGCGGAAATGATCCTTGAATTTAGTCCAAGTAATTTCTTCGTCCGAGGGCCACATAGCCTTAGCATTATCCCACCATATAGCGGCAAATCCTTCAAGATAATGCATAGTGAACGGAACCTTGTCAGGTTCTTCAGTGCGAGCAATCTCAAGCTTTTTCTCAATAGTCCCTAACCAATCATCGGCTTCCAAAGGATCGATAACTTGACTGAAACTGGGAGGCTTGGTCCTCTGAAAATCTGACAGCTTGGAGTGGTGACCATTCCGATTTATATTCTGCCCAACCATAGCTTGCACACTTTTCAACAGCTCGATCAGATCATTGTTCCTTCTTTCTTCAAACATACGCATGATTTGCTCAGTGGAGGGCGGATGTGGCGGTGGAGGCGGTGGTGGCTGATACGGCTCGGGGGGATGTCCTGCCTGTCTTGCTGAGCGACGAATAGGGACATCCTCACAAGTGTGGTTGCTACTGCCTCCCCGCATCATCCTATTATTTGTTTTCCAATTATAAAGCAACCGAGATGAGAAATATCCGAAAAGGGGAATGAAAGCCAGTGACAAACCCAGAAGAAAACAGCGAAAAGAAATCGAGGCGAATAAATAAAAAGGTTCCAACATAATTATACATAGACTCATACATGAAAGATAACATCATGATGGGTTCGACTACCCACATACATGAAACTAAGCATCATGACACGTACGACTACATCCGTACATCAACCTCATGACGATGCAGTAATCTAACGATCTAGTGCTCAGCTGGCGCTGCGGCGGGCTCCTCTCCTGAGTCAGACTCAGTCCTGAGCTGATAGTGGATACCTCCGGGTTAAAAGTGACACGGCGGTGCTGCCTTGAGGACTCTCCCTCAGGGGAAGGTACGGGACAAGATCCAAGCATTAGGGCTGCAGGAATAGTGACAAGGGAAGCCCACGCAGCAGGGGCACTACGAGGGGTCACTGCCAAAGGGTTTGTGGTACCCTGAGTGGTCACCGAAGTAACCAGAGTAACAGAGACTAGAGGAACAAACGGAGTGAAACCGACAATAGGTGGGCGTTTCCTATTACGAGCAGCGGCAAGATCGATCCAGGATCGGGTTTCATTCTAGCATTAAGAGACTGCTACTTCCATTTAGCAAATAATTTCTTAAGATCATTTCTATCATTGCAAGCAAGTCCATAGCAGCTGCTTCATTCATAACATAACCCTTAGGAACAACAGGTAATACATAATCATTGGGGGAACCTTCATCATCACTATCATCAATAATGTAACATCCCAAAATTCTAAATTTTGGAATGTTATAAACAAATAGATAGTTTTGATTGATTGCTTGATTGATTGACTGAAAGTGAGTGAATTCGAAACTTTTTGAAAGTTAAATGAGAGGGAATAAAAGGACTTTCCCAAACTTTCATTTTCTTTTATGATCTTCGGGAATTCAAATTCTTTTCATCACAAAACCACGGAGAGAAGATGACATGACTTCTTCCATTTATTTAAATGACAAGGGGTGTTGAAAATATTTGAATTTCATTTGGAAAATATTTTCCAATTCTGAAACTTTATGCAACTCAATGATTTTCACGAGAGAAGATAAAATGACTTCTTCAAAACATATGAAATATGAGTTGGGAGTTTCAAAGAATTAAATTCAAAGTTTCTTTGAATATTTTTCAATTGGAGTTATTTGAGTTTTATTCAAATTATTTTTCTCCAAAAATAAAATATATGGAAAATAGGGTAACATGATTCCCTACATCAAAAAAAATTGGAGAAAAATTAATTTGAAATCATTTTGGTATTTTTAAAATGATTTTTATTGGATTTTATTAGAGCAATAGCACTCTTTGTTTTATTTGAATTTGTGTGTATTTTATTTGAAACTAGAATAAAGTTCATTTTGTTCGACTCATTTTTAGGAGTCGGGGAAAATTTGTTTTATTTAAATCGGAGTTCATTTGGTATTTTTTTATTTCTTTTGGTTTTATTTTATTTTAAAAAACGCCCACTGGGCCAAGGCCCACTGCCCGGCTAAGCCAGGCCCGGCCCAGCCTGCCCACCTCCCTCTCCTCCTCGCTACCGCCCGAGCGGGAGCTCTCCACAAGACGCCACCCCGCCGCCCGAGTCGCCTCCGACCCGCCCGCCTGCCCCTCCCCAAGCCACCCCGCCGCCTCCCCTCTTAAATACCCCCTGCCTCTCTCTCACCCGCGCCCCCGCCGCCCAAGCCGAGTCCGCCGCCAGACGCCGCCGCCGCTTCGCCGCCGACGCCGGACCCGCCCCCTCGCCTCCCGAACCCCGCCGGAGCCCCAGCCGCCCCGGAGCCCCGCCGGACCTCGCCGGCGAAGCCCCGCCGGAGGTAGCCACCGCCCCGCGCCGTTCCGATCCGGTTTTCCCCTAAAAACCGATCCGGTTTATTTAAAAAAAAAGATGTTCGGTTTTTTTTTCTTAAAAAAAAACCTAGATTGGTTTTATTTTTTTCGATTTTCTTATTTAGTGAACGTTCACCGACCCGTTCATTTCAATGAACGCGTTCGTTGGATTAGTTCTGTTAACGAATGTCCGTTATTTAATCCGTTCGTCGTTTTCTTTTAAATCGGATTTAATCCATTATTTTCAGATTCGATTTCCGATCCGATTTTCAAATCTGTTTTATTTCTTGCTCGTTTATCGGAATCAGGTGATTCAAGCGCCTGGAGTTTCGTAACGAAACCGCCGTTCCGACTAACCTACTTTCACAGGATTTTGCTACTGTAAAATTTTGACTTAATTTCAGATTTGCTAAACCGAGTCGTTCTCTCTCGAGTTCCGACTTTCGATGCTTTATTTGATTCGATTCTTTTGCAGCCAGGGTTCTTAAGTTGAACTATCCGGTTAGATCTTTTATTCGAGATTTCCCGTGCATTAGATGAGTACTTATTGTATGCTTGTTGGTTGTCCGCGTTAGATCACCCGAGTGCGCCGCTTGTTACTTCAATCTCTAGGTCTCATGGATCATCGGCAAGGCAAGTAACACTTTGATCATGCCTTTTTACTACCCAGCTTTTATGCATTAGATCAAACCCTCAAACACTTGCATGTTTAGGATCTAATTAAATTGTGGGATGGGAAGTAGATTGAGGTAGTACCTATTACCTGTTTTACTTATGAAACCTTGGGAGTTACTTCTACGTTTGCTTGATCATGCCATGCTATGGTAGTAGACGTGGATTGGGTGAGTGAATATCCATGACAGATGTGAGATTGTTAATTAATGGTTTATCTAAGGTGGCAACTTAAACACACATCTGGGTGGATTGAGGCACCTGGTTTCCATCAGGACTTGCTTGTATTTCTTCGAACCGCCACCTGTGCTCTAAGGGATCATAAGATTATTCAAACTGGAAACTTCCGTGTGCAGCCACAAGCCAATTATGGGCTCTGGCATAGTTGACTAAGTTGTGCGAACTCTTACGGGTAGGCTAGCTGATGTAGGGGATATAGGTTGGTACGGTCTACCCACATGTAAGGTGCTAGCGCTTCTGAAAGACTATGTCTCGGTCATCCGTTTCTCAAACACCATGTAGTGTGAGAACCAAGCGGAGGCGATCGAGTCTTGTGGGGAAAAGTGCAAACCTCTGCAGAGTGTATAAACTAATCATGATTAGCCGTGTCCCCGGTTATGGACATCTTGAGTATCTAGTACTTGAATATCATGTGAATCTCAACACGTTACTTCTAATAATAAAGTTATTGGGTTTTAATGAGTACTTTTAATTGGGATTGAGGATGCTGTCAACCATTCTCAATGTTTAACGACCACCATGATAGTTAAATAAATTTATTCCTTTGAAGTAGGGAAAAATTGGCTTTTCGCAAAAACTGTAACCATAGAGCTTTCCACCAGCCATATATGCATGTAGTATAGCCTATTCTTTCATTACTCTCTATGTGTTACATTGCCAAAGATATTCCATGTCTTTGACCCGTTTTCGGGCTGCAACTTTTCATGTTGCAGACTTTTCGCATTTACGAGTAAGTGATACGTTAGGGTTACGATTTCCTATACTCAACTTTGCCGTTGGTGTTGATGGGAATCCACAACCTTGTTGCTTCCGCTATGTTTTGGATTGAGGTAATAGTTTTACGCTACTTTATACATGTGATTTACCTCTGTTATAAATCCTTCGAGTAATCGTGTGTGTCAAAGATACCGATCCAGGGATGACACGAAAGCACAGAGACTTGATCCATTTGGGTCGGGTCGCTATAAGATGGTATCAGAGCACATGTTGACTGTAGGACGTGACCCTAGAAACTGACAAGCCCATAGGAAAGATTTTTCTCTACAACTTCATTTTCAAAATGATCTTTTACCTCTCTTCTCTTCTGAGCTTATTCAAATATCCTTTTTTTAGTGAGACCATACCCTTTTCCTTTTGACCACTCGAAGATTTGACTGATGAGACCACTCCAAGGAGACAAGATATCGGACAACTAAAGACCATTTGGAATGAAGAGGATTTTACCATGTAAATGGAAACTACAACTGTTGAAGACTCCGAAGACTATGAGATTTTGAAGGCTTTGAAGAATTCCAGATTTTATGACCTAGGAAGGTTACGCTTATGGAATTGAGAGATTATGGAAGTAATCAATACCCGAGATTAAGGTATATTGGAGTAAGACCAGGATCTGGAATATTACATCAAGGAGTTAAGATTGACCTACAAGAAGCAGTATTTGATAAGGAAGCAGTTCGTGAAGAACTCAGGACCCGGAAGCTGAAAGTAGACAAGTGAAGGAGCAAAACATCGAGATACCGGAGGTTTGTCAAGAATCAAGGACAAGAGGGACCATGGTTCATGTCAAGGAAGTTGAAACCAGAAGTTTGGAATGCAACTACAGAATATTAAAGGATGTCGCGAGAGGCTTCGCGTCAATAGAGATGATCTGGCAAAAGAACTTGAGCAGGACAAGCACGATTGGAAGAAGCCATCGGAGACATGAACAAGACTTGAAGAGTTTGATGGCGTTGAAGATTTATTGACCTTAGAAGACCTAACCTGTTACATACATGCGTTAGATGCGACGATTGTGAGCTGTCATTTGTTTGATGTTTTTCCGACACCACAATAAAATCTGTCTTTTCAAAACCACTGTTTGTATTGTGTGCATCCCTCTCGATCTCTCTTATCCCACCCCAAACCCATGGACCCATTAGAGGATGGATGGAGATGAGCTTGTATTTTCTGGACCGATGAGTCAATTGGAGACCGACCGATGGATTTAGAACATGGAGAATAACCCTATAGCTGGAAAGGATATGACCCAGCATGCTCTTCAGTGCTTTGAAAGAGGTGCTGCTATCTAGTGGAGGATGTACCAAACCATCAATGTGTCCAGGAGTAACCACTTGGGAAGAATTTAAGTTGACTTTGCTAAAGTCTCGGTTTGTGTCCCGTGGTTGAAGCCTTATGGAAAGGATATGAAGAAACCTTGTGCGTGCAAGCCTTGTGGAGAAATAGGATATAACCATAAATAAAACAAGGACGAATACCCTCATAATCGGAGGATTACCAAAGGAGTTAGCCGAGGATCTCAAGGAACTTCAGCTTGGAGATTGTTCCCAAAGGTTTCGGCGCAAAGAATGGAAGTTCAGTTTACATTGTTGGAAAAGATCCGTGAAGCTCAGAAGGATGACAAAGAGATTGCTGAGGTAAAAGATAGGATGAGCAAAGGAAAAGCCAAAGGTTTTCATAAGAATGAGCACGATACCCTAGGGTTTGAAGACCGTGTTTAGGTACCCAATAATGCAAAGATCAGGAAGTTAAAACTTCAGGAGGCTCATGACTCACCATACTCGATTCGCCCTGGAAACACCAAGATGTATTTGGATTTGAAGGAGTGTTTCGGTGGACTGGTATGAAGAAGGATATTGCGGAGTATGTAGTCGTGGGTGATTTATGCCAGAGAGTAAAAGCAGAGCATCAGAAGCCAGCAGGATTACTACAGCCTATGCCGATACCCGAATGGAAGAGGGATAAGCTTGGCATGATTTCATTTCCGGATTTCCCAGAACCCGATTGGGATATGATTCTATCTGGGTAGTAGTTTATTCGCTTGATCAAAGTAGCTCACTTTATCCCAGTGAAATACGAGTGCGAAGTTGGCCAAGATATATTGGACAAGGATCGTATGTCTGCATGGAGTTCCGAGGACCATCATAGAGGAACACAGTTTACCTCAAAGTTTTGGAATCAGTCGCACCAGACTTTAGGTACTAGGCTAGAGTTCAGTACAGCCTTTCATCCACAGACAGATGGATAGACCGAGAGAATCAATCAGATTTTGGAGGACATATTGAGAGCGTGTACGCTAGATTATGGAATCTAGTAGTGATGATAATCTGCCCTACGGGAAGTTCTCATACAACAACAGCCACCAAGTCAGTTTAAAGATGGCCCCTTTTGAAGCTTTGTATGGGAGAAAGAGCCAGACACCGTTGATGTGGTATGAAGTTGGAGACCGTCAGTTGTTTGGACCAAATGTGATCAAGGATTTGTAAGAGAATGTTAAGTTGATTCGAGATAGATCAAGGTAGCTCAGTCCAGGCAGAATAGTTATGCATACTCAAAAAACGCAAGGAGGTAAGTCTGAAATTGGAGACGGAGCATATCTTTGTGTGCCACCTCTGTGAGGAGTTAAGCGATTTGGAGTTAAGGGAAAGTTAGCCCCGAGATTTGTAGGACCATACCGAGTTTTGGAGCGTATGGGAGAATAGGCTAACAAGTTGAAGTCACCAAGGACCTGTCGAGTTCATGATGTGTTTCACGCTTTTCCAGCTTGAAGAAGTGCCATGCAGAGATGGCCAATATTTCCTTGTAAGGACGCTTGACCCTGGAAAGGATAATGAGGTTCCACGAAGTGGAGTATGGATTTCATAAGTATAAGTTTTATCACGGTAGGTGGGATATCCCACGAGGATGAAGAGATGAATTACTATTCGATATAAAGGAGGTATGATGTTGGAAGTATGGATCAATGGAAATTCCATAAAGAGTCTGAGTAATCATGTCCCCGCTTGGTGCAAATATAAGGAAAAGAGACAGTACAATTGGATGGATTTAAGTATGCCAGGAAGCTGGATGTTGGGATAATGATCAGTTGCCCAGATGATGAGTTCAAGAATTGCAAGTGATGAGATGGGCCATAACCCACAGGCCCCAGGACCTGCCAAGAAACAAGCACACTCTCGCTGAAGGAAAAACCCTGGAAGAGTTATGATTTTATCAACCGACGATTCTATAGGAGTTTACGCAAAACCTGAGAGTTGTGAAGGATCGATAGTTGTTTGTTTGGCTTGCAGAATCAATGGATTTTCCGAACTTGGTTCGTCGACAAGAGAAATTCTGCAATGCTTGTGAGGATGACCGAGTGTTAGAATGCGAGATTCGCTAAACCATGTACAAGGTAATGATTTGGGTGCGGGATGGATTGATCACCATACCGACTTACTCTGGGATGGTAAATCTGAGTGACTTACCTATAGTAGAGAGACGACGATCAAAACCTGTTTAAACCTTAGAATGGTATAAGCATTTTTCCCTTGTACAAGGCAGTTGATGCCAACCGTAGGTCATACGGTGAGGTTCAACCTGCACTCCATTTTCTGCAGGAGAAACCATAAATTGTTGACCACCATGAGATATCGATAGTTGTTTAGAATTGGCGCTGCACACCGCCTAAGAAGACCCAATTTCGGGATAACCTTACCAAGAGGAAAGGACAAAGGAATTGAGGAAAAGGTTATGCCACTACCGGAAGAGCTCAGAGAAGGAATTATCCTTAATATCTGAGAAGACCGACACTGTCAGTAATAAGGATGGAGTATATGAGTTTTGATGGAACCGTAACCATGTTTTTAAGGGTGGTAGCACCCGAGACACCGGAGATGATCAATGGACTTTGGGAAGACCCCCAAACCCTAACCTATTTCTTGCTAGCCTCTCCGAATCTCGAGGACGAGATTCATTTTAAGGGTGGTAGTTTGTAACATCCCAAAATTCTAAATTTTGGAATGTTATAAACAAATAGATAGTTTTGATTGATTGCTTGATTGATTGACTGAAAGTGAGTGAATTCGAAACTTTTTGAAAGTTAAATGAGAGGGAATAAAAGGACTTTCCCAAACTTTCATTTTCTTTTATGATCTTCGAATTCAAATTCTTTTCATCACAAAACCTCGGAGAGAAGATGACATGACTTCTTCCATTTACTTAAATGACAAGGGGTGTTGAAAATATTTGAATTTCATTTGGAAAATATTTTCCAATTCTGAAACTTTATGCAACTCAATGATTTTCACGAGAGAAGATAAAATGACTTCTTCAAAACATATGAAATATGAGTTGGGAGTTTCAAAGAATTAAATTCAAAGTTTCTTTGAATTATTTTTCAATTGGAGTTATTTGAGTTTTATTCAAATTATTTTTCTCCAAAAATAAAATATATGGAAAATAGGGTAACATGATTCCCTACATCAAAAAAAAATTGGAGAAAAATTAATTTGAAATCATTTTGGTATTTTTAAAATGATTTTTATTGGATTTTATTAGAGCAATAGCACTCTTTGTTTTATTTGAATTTGTGTGTATTTTATTTGAAACTAGAATAAAGTTCATTTTGTTCGACTCATTTTTAGGAGTCGGGAAAATTTGTTTTATTTAAATCGGAGTTCATTTGGTATTTTTTATTTCTTTTGGTTTAATTTTATTTAAAAAACGCCACTGGGCCAAGGCCCACTGCCCAGCCAAGCCAGTGCCCCTGCCCAGCCTGCCCACCTCCTCTCCTCCTCACGCGCCTGGAGGCTCTCCCGCCAAGACGCCACCCACCGCCGCCCGAGTCCGCCTCCCGACCCGCCGCCTTGCCCCTCCCCAAGCCACCCCGCCGCCTCCCCTCTTAAATACCCCTGCCCTCTCTCTCACCTCGCCGCCCGCCGCCAAGGCCGAGTCCGCCGCCGCCCATGACGCCGCCGCTTGCGCCGTTCCGTCGCCGCTGGACCCCGCCGCCTCGCCTCCCGAACGCCCGGAGCCATGGGACCTCGCCGTGAAGCCTCACGGAGGTAGCCACCGCCTGCCTGCCCGATCCGGTTTTCCCCTAAAAACCGATCCGGTTTATTTAAAAAAAAAGATCTTCGGTTTTAAAAAAAAAACCTAGATCGGTTTTATTTTTTTCGGTTTTCTTATTTAGTGAACGTTCACCGACCCGTTCGTTTCAATGAACGCGTTCGCTGGATTAGTTCATAATCTAACGCCCTTATTTAGTCCGCTCGTCGCTTTCTTTTAAATCGGATTTAATCCATTATTTTCGATTCGATTTACGATCCGATTTTCAAATCTGCTTTTATTTCTTGCTCGTTTATCTAATCGTGTGATTCAAGCTACCGAGTTTCAGAACGAAACCGCCGTTCGACTAACCTACTTTCACAGGATTTTGCTACTGTAAAATTTTGACTTAATTTCAGATTTGCTAAACCGAGTCGTTTCTCTCGAGTTCCGACTTTTCGATGCTTTATTTGATTCGATTCTTTTGCAGCCAGTGTTCTTAAGTTGAACTATCTGGTTAGATCTTTTATTCGAGATTTCACCGTGCATTAGATGAGTACTTATTGTATGCTTGTTGGTTGTCTGCGTTAGATCACCCGGAGTGCGCCGCTTGTTACTTCGAATCTCTAGGTCTCGCGGATCATCAGCAAGGCAAGTAACACTTTGATCATGCCTTTTTTACTACCCAGTTTTATGCATTAGATCAAACCCTCAAACATTTGCATGTTTAGGATCTAATTAAATTGTGGGATGGGAAGTAGATTGAGGTAGTACCTATTACCTGTTTTACTTATGAAACCTTGGGAGTTACTTCTACGTTTGCTTGATCATGCCATGCTATGCTAGTAGACGTGGATTGGGTGAGTGAATATCCATGACAGATGTGAGATTGTTAATTAATGGTTTATCTAAGGTGGCAACTTAAACACACATCCGGGTGGATTGAGGCACTGGTTTCCATCAGGACTTGCCTGTATTTCTTGGACCGCCACCTGTGCTCTAAGGGATCATAAGATTATTCAAACTGGAAACTTCCGTGGTGCAGCCACAAGCCAATTATGGGCTCGGCATAGTTGACTAAGTTGTGCGAACTCTTACGGGTAGGCTAGCTGATGTAGGGGATATAGGTTGGTACGGTCTACCCACATGTAAGGTGCTAAGCGCTTCGAAAGACTATGTCTCGGTCATCCGCTTCTCAAACACCATGTAGTGCGAGAACCAAGCGGAGGCGATCGAGTCTTGTGGGGAAAAGTGCGCAAACCTCTGCAGAGTGTATAAACTAATCATGATTAGCCGTGGTCCCAGTTATGGACATCTTGAGTATCTAGTACTTGAATATCATGTGAATCTCAACACGTTACTTCTAATAATAAAGTTATTGGGTTTTAATGAGTACTTTTAATTGGGATTGAGGATGCTGTCAACCATTCTCAATGTTTAACAACCACCATGATAGTTAAATGAATTTATTCCTTTGAAGTAGGGAAAAATTGGCTTTTACAAAAACTGTAACCATAGAGCTTTCCACCAGCCATATATGCATGTAGTATAGCCTATTCTTTCATTACTCTCTATGTGTTACATTGCCAGCATATTCCATGTCTTGACCCGTTTCGGCTGCAACTTTTCATGTTGCAGACTTTTCGCATTTACAGTAAGTGATACGTTAGGGTTACGATTTCCTATACTCAACTTTGCCGTTGGTGTTGATGGGAATCCACAACCTTGTTGCTTCCGCTTATGTTTTGGATTGAGGTAATAGTTTTTACGCTACTTTATACATGTGATTTACCTCTGTTATAAATCCTTCGAGTACTGTGTGTGTCAGCATACCGATCCAGGGATGACACGAAAGCACAGAGACTTGATCCATTCGGGTCGGGTCGCTACAAATAATAGGTTCTTCAATATTTTCATTCCCCCTAACTCTAGCAAGTTGTTCATCAAGAAATTAACCTAATGGCAAAGTAGTATCACGCACAGAAGTAGTTTCATCATGCATAGCAGAAGTGGCATCATCAATAACATGCGACATATCAGAAGTCATAGCAGTAGTAGGTTTAGGTGTCGCAATCCTACTAATAACGGAAGGAGAATCTAGTGCAGAGCTAGATGGCAGTTCCTTACCTCCCCTCATAGTTGAGGGCAAAATCTTGGTTTTAGCGTCTTTCAAGTTCTTCATAGTGATCAACATATAAATCCCAAGTGACTCAGAGAATAGAGCTATGAATCCCCGGCAACAGCGCCAGAAATTAGTCTTGACAACCCACAAGTATAGGGGATCGCAACAGCTTTCGAGGGTAGAGTATTCAACCCAAATTTATTGATTCGACACAAGGGGAGCCAAAGAATATTCTTGAGTATTAGCAGTTGAGTTTTCAATTCAACCACACCTGGATAACTTAGTATCTGCAGCAAAGTGTTTAGTAGCAAAAGTGGTATGATAATAATAGTAACGGTAGCAAAAGTAAAGATAAATGTTTTTGGGTTTTGTAGTAGTTGTAACAAGAGTAACGGAAAAGTAAATAAGCGAAGAACAAGATATGAAAAGCTCATAGGCAATGGATCGCTGATGGATAATTATGCGGATCACGATTCCTCATGCAATAGTTATAACATAGGGTGATATAGAACTAGCTCCAATTCATCAATGTAATGTAGGCATGTATTCCGTAAATAGTCATACGTGCTTATGGAAAAGAACTTGTATGACGATTTTTGTCCTACCTCCCGCTGAAGCGGGGTCCTAGTGGAAACTAAGGGATATTAAGGCCTCCTTTTAACAGAGAACCAGAACAAAGCATTAGCACATAGTGAATACATGAACTCCTCAAACTACAGTCATCACCGAGAAGTATCCCGATTATTGTCACTTCGGGGTTGTCGGATCATAACACATAATAGGTGACTATAGACTTGCAAGATAGGATCAAGAACACACATATATTCATGAAAACATAATAGGTTCAGATCCGAAATCATGGCACTCGGGCCCTAGAGCATAGCAAAGTCATAGCAACATCAATCTCAGAACATAGTGGATACTAGGGATCAAACCCTAACAAAACTAACTTGATTACATGGTAAATCTCATCCAACCCATCACCGTCTAGCAAGCCTACGATGAAATTACTCACGCACGGCGGTGAGCATCATGAAATTGGTGATGGAGGATGCTTGATGATGACGACAGCGACGAATCCCCCTCTCCGGAGCCCCGAACGGACTCCGGATCAGCCCTCCCGAGAGAGATAAGGGCTTGGCGGCGGCTCCATGTCGTAAAACGCGATGAAACTTTCTCTCTGATTTTTTTCTCCCCGAACGTGAATATATGGAGTTGGAGTTGAGGTCGATGGAGGTCCAGGGGGCCCACGAGATAGGAGGCCGTGCCCTAGGGGAGGCGCCCCCTGTCTCGTGGACAGGCTGTGGGCCCCCTGGCATTAATTCTTTCGCCAAAAATTCTTATTAATTCCAAAAAGTGCCTCCGTGGATTTCCAGGACATTCTGAGAACTTTTCTTTTCTATACATAAAACAACATCATGGTAGTTCTGCTGAAAACAGCGTCAGTCCGGGTTAGTTTGATTCAAATCATGCAAGTTAGAGTCCAAAACAAGGGCAAAAGTGTTTGGAAAAGTAGATATGTTGGAGACATATCAACTCCCCCAAGCTTAAACCTTTGCTTGTCCTCAAGCAATTGAGTTGATAAACTGAAAGTGATAAAGAAAAACTTTTACAAACTCTGTTTGCTTTTGTTGTTGTAAATATGAAAAGCCAGCATTCAAGTTTCAGCAAATATTATGAACTAACCATATTCACAATAACACATAGGTCTCACAATTACTCGTATCAATAACATAATCAGCTAGCGAGCCATAATAATAAAACTGGGATGACAACACTTTCTCAAAATAATCATAACATGATATAACAAAATGGTATCTCGCTAGCCCTTTCTCGAGACCAAGAAACATAAATGCAGAGCACCTTTAAAGATCAAGGACTGACTAAACATTGTAATTCATGGTAAAAAGATCCAGTCAAGTCATACCCAATATAAACCAATAATAATGAATGCAAATGACAGTGTTTCTCCAAATGGGTGCTTTTTAATAAGAAGGGATGATGACTCAACATAAAAGTAAATAGATAGGCCCTTCGCAGAGGGAACCAGGGATTTGTAGAGGTTCCAGAGCTCCATTTTAAAATAGAGATTGGATAACATTTTGAGCGGCATACTTTCACTGTCAACGCAACAACTATAATATGGTTGTATCTTCCATACTACATGCATTATAGGCAGTTCCCAAACAGAACGGTAAAGGTTTATACTCCCCCAACCACCAACAAGCATCAATCCATGGCTTGCTTGAAACAACGAGTGCCTCCAACATACAACAGCCCTGGGGGAGTTTTGTTTAATTATTTTGATTTGCTTTGATCTTTTGGATCATGGGACTTTGGGCATCGATTCTGGCCCTTTCTCGTGAATGAGGAGCGGAGTCCACTCCTCTTGAGAATAACCCACCTAGCATGGAATATATAGGCAGCCCTAGTTGAAACATGAGCTGCTCGAAAGGCACAAAACAGAATTTCATTTGAAGGTTTGGAGTTTGGCACATACAAATTTACTTGGAACGGCAGGTAAATACCGCATATAGGAAGGTATAATGGACTCATATGGAACAACTTTGGGGTTTAAGGAGTTTGGATGCACAAGCAGTATTCCCACTTAGTACTGGTGAAGGCTAGCAAAAGACTGGGAAGCGACCAACTGAGAGAGCGACAACAGTCGTAAACATGCATTAAAATTAATTCACACCGAGTATAAGCATGAGTAGGATATAATCTACCATGAACATAAATATCGTGAAGGCTATGTTGATTTGTTCCAACTACATGCGTGAACATGTGCCAAGTCGAGTCACTTAATTCATTCAAAGGAGGATACCATCCCATCATATCACATCATAATCATTCTAAGCATGTTGGCACGCAAGTTAAACCATTATAACTCATAGCTAATCAAGCATGGCACAAGTAACTATAATCTCTAAATGTCATTGCAAATATGTTTACTTCATAATAGCTGACTTAGGAACGATGAAACCATCATATTTAAAAAAACAAGAGAGGTCGTGTGACGCCCCCGATTCAATCGTACACTAATCATGCACGCAAACGTGTACGATCAAGATCAGGGACTCACGGGAAGATATCACAACACAACTCTAAAACATAAATAAGTCATACAAGCATCATAATACAAACCAGGGGCCTCGAGGGCTCGAATACAAGTGCTCGACTATAGACGAAGTCGATGGAAGCAACAATATCTGAGTACGTACATAAGTTAAACAAGTTTGCCTTAAGAAGGCAAGCACAAACCGGGATACATACCGAAGAGGCGCAGCCTCCTGCTCGGGATCATCCTAACTACTTCGGTCGCCGCCGAAGCTGCACGTAGTAGTAGGCACCTCCGGTGTAGTAGGAGTCATTGTCGAAGGTGGCGACTGGCTCCTGGGCTCCATCGTCTGGTCGCAGCAATCGGGTAAAGAAAGGGGCAAAAAGGGGGAACAAGGCAACCGTGAGTACTCATCCAACGTACTCGCAAGCAAGGAGCTACACTACATATGCATGGGTATATCTGTAAAGGGCCATATCGGTGGACTGAACTGCAGAATTCCAGAATAAGATGGGGGATAGCTAATCCTGTCGAAGACTACGCTTCTGGCAACCTCCGTCTTGCAGCATGTAGAAGAGAGTTGACTGAAGTCCGCCAAGTAGCATCGCATAGCATAATCCTACCCGGCAATCCCCTCCTCGTAGCCCTGTTAGAGAGAGACCACCGGGTTGTATCTGGCACTTGGAAGGGCGTGTTTTATTAAGTATCCGGTTCTAGTTGTCATAAGGTCAAGGTACAACTCCAAGTCGTCCTGTTACCGAAGATCACGGCTATTCGAATAGATAAACGTCCCTGCAGGGTGAACCACATTACCCGACACACGCCGATCCCATTTGGCCGGACACACTTTTCTCGGGTCATGCCCGGCCGTGGAAGATCAACACGCCGCAGCCCCACCTAGGCACAACAGAGAGGTCAAGACGCCGGTCTAAACCTAAGCGCACAGGGGTCCGGGCCTATCGCCTTAGCACACCCGCATGTTGAGAGGGCGATCGGAAGCAAACCTAGCCTAGCGTGCGTTCCAGTCCAATCTAGCGCTACGCTTCGGCCGACGTCACGAAATGCTTCGGCTGATACCACGACGCCGGTTGCCCATATCTTGTCCCACGTGGCGGTTAGTGCGTATAAGGTCAACGACCCAACTCAGATCAAATACCAAGATCTCGTTAAGCGTGTTAATTATCCGCGAACGCCGGACAGGGCCAGGCCCACCTCTCTCCTAGGCGGTCTCAACCTGCCCTGTCGCTCCGCCACAAAGATCCACACAGAGGGCCGTTGGGACAAAGGTCCTTTCAGCCCCCAATCCGTGAATCACTCGCGGGTGCTCCATGTCAATTCGACTTTAGTCACCACATGTATCATGTATAAAGTATATAGTATATACCGTGATCACCTCCCGAGTGATCACAACCCGATAGTATAGCACAAATGACGGACAAGAATGTAGGGCCACCGATGGAATACTAGCATCCTATACTAAGCATGTAGGATTGCAGTAAAGGTAATAACAAGAGTAGCAAGGACAGGCTATGCATCAGGATAGGATTAACGAAAAGCAGTAACATGCTACACTACTCTAATGCAAGCAGTATAGAGAAGAATAGGCAATATCTGGTGATCAAGGGGGGGGGGCTTGCCTGGTTTCTCTGGCAAGAAGGAGGGGTCATCTTAGGTGTAGTCGAACACACGGACATCGGCACCGGTCTCAAATTCTACCGGAAAGAAGTAACGGAGGGGGAACACAATAAATAACAGAGCAATCAAATGTAACACAAAGCAAGACGCGGCAATATGCGGTGCTAGGGGTGACCTAACGTAGTGGTAGGTGATACCGACAAAGGGGGGAAACATCCGGTAAAGTATTCTCGGTGTTTCGCGTTTTCGTACAGACGGACCGGAGGGGGAAAGTTCCATGTTTGCTATGCTAGGTATGTGTGGCGATTTAACGGGCTGCGATCCGATTTGTCTCGTCATTCCCGAGCAACTTTCATGTACAAAGTTTTTCCATCCGAGCTACGGTTTATTTTATATTAATTTAAAAAGGATTTAATCATTTTCTAAATTATTATCTATTTAATTCTAACATTATCCAGAATACTATATGCTCACATCAGCATGACGTCAGCAGTCAACAGTGTGTTGACTGGTCAACTGACGTGTGGTTCCTGTTCGTCATTGACTAGACTAACTAATCCTGATTAATTAGTTTAATTAGTTGTTTAGATTAATCAATCAAAATTAATTAGCTTAATTAATTCTTTAATTAATTAATTAATTATTATTATTTATTTTAATTCATCATTTTTTAATCGTTCTCAGGGGCGTGGGCCCCGTTTGTCATTGGCCCAGAGGGGCCGTTGCGGGTTAGCGGGCGAGGGGGGCTGCGGGGCGCCCGTTAGCGGGCGGAGCCCATGACCCGGCGCAGCAGGGCGCCGGCCAGCTGCCACGCGCTGGGGACGCTGTCGCGGGGCCGGAGCGGCCGAGACGGGCGTCGACGGAGAGGGGTGACCGCGGGCCGCCAAGCAGGGAGGCCGGCCGGCAGGCAAAGCGGTGGCGGGATGTGGCCAAGACGGGCCGTGGCCACGGCGAGTGGCGGCGCATGCCAGGGAACGGGCGGCGGTTACGCAGACGCTGGCGCGGCGCGGCGGGCGCTGTCGCACGCACGAGGCTCGTGCAGGCAGATGCAGGGGTGTGGCTGTAGGTGGTAGGCCTACGCGGGCGCTCGCGGATGCGAAGCTTCAGCCATGGCGACCGAGCTCGCGGGGACGACGATATGACGATGGAACGAAGGGGAAAACAGGGGAAAATGGAGGAGAAGCTCACTGCGAGTTCGATGACAAGGTCGGGGAGGCTGGGGACGGGTCGGAGCAGCGGGTCAAGGCGGAGAGGATGCGGCGGTGCAGTGGAGGGGATCGGCCCAATGGCGTCGATCTGGCACTTCCCTCGATCTGGTTCTTGGGCTCGACGAAGACGGCGATGGGGGGACTCCAGGACGTGGTGGCGCGGCGCGGTGGGGTCGGGGCGTCGCGCCCCGATCCAGACAGGGGGGAAGGGGAGAGAGACGAGGGGGAGCGAGTGAGGAGGATCGTGCGGGGGAGAGTGGGGTGTCGCTAGGGTTTCGGTAGGTGGGAGGATAAGGGTGCGGGGGTGGGCTGTCCGGTTGGCCTTTGCCGAGTTGCGGCTGGTGGGGTGTGGCCAGGGGAATTTGGGTCGAGGCCCAGTGGGGGAAGCGGGGGTTCTTTCCCTTTTATTTTTATTTTGTTTGTCGTTCTCTTTTCTTATTTTTATTTGCTATTTTTGCTTTCTTTTAGTTTCCTTTTATTTTAGTTTTAGTAAATTACCAAAGTGGCACCTAAATAGATTTTACAAATTATGCCACTGCCACAATAGTTTAATACTTATAACAATTTAGTTTTGAAAATCTTTATCATTTTTAAAGCATTTAAATAATTGTATTTGCTACTGTTTTATTCATTTTAGAGTATTTAAACATTTTATAAAAGTGTGGTTTCTCCACCATAATTACCTATGCGTTATTTGGCTCACTCCGAACATTTTAGTTTTAACATTAGAAAACTTTTATTGTTTGCTTGATTTTGAATTTGAATTCGAATCATTTTTGAACCATCGCGAGATTAACAACAGTAATCGAGGTGACATGGCATCATTAGTAGAGGTTACTGTAGCTTGATTATCCGGGCGTCACAATTCTCCTCCACTACAAGAAATCTCGTCCCAAGATTTAGGAGGTAGTGTAAGGGGGAAAGGTTTGGTATCGAATCTATCAAGTCCTCTGTCTTGCTTGCTCTTCTCGAAGAAGTTGATCCCTTACATTGACGTCTTCATTTCTTTGCTTCAGGTCATCATGGTGAAGTCGTCCTTTTCTTCGGGAACTCCAACGCGTCTTTAATAGGTAAGGGACAACTCGGCTACGACAGAATGCTTATGAGGGAAACAATCTGGGGTTAACCCATGAATGAGCATAAGATTATCTCTCGAGTTGAACATATAAAATACATCGAGAGTAAGGTACGAAGGTACAATAAGAGGTTCCAAACGGATAAATAGTTGCTCGAAGTCTGAACCAGAGTGAGAAAGGGGTTCAGAGCAGCGAGAGTAAGTATTGCATCTGATACCAGAATAGAGCACTAGGCAGGTGACCCGTGAATTACATATGAAGTCAAGCGCGAGGAATAACTTTGGCAACAGGGTGTACAAGAGAGTCAGGTTTCGATCCTGTGGAACTGTGGGGTTATGGGCCCACCATGTGGGTTAAAAGTAGAAAGGGTGCTGACATCTTGCACGGTCACGATAGTAAGGTATGTCAGAGGGTAGCCTGCCATTTATGTTGGCAACAATGTCGGTACCAAGGGCGAGGGACGAAGAGAACCATTTTCCTGCTCGTTGAACGAGGCGGACCAATAGGCAAAGTTCTCGTCCATCGGTGGTTACCGGAATGTCATCAACAATAGTAACAGGGTCTTACCGACAGAGTGGTACAACGAGGTGTTTGCACAAGCAGGGAATTATTATTGCTTATTTCATATAGGTCATAGAAAAGGTTTAAACAACCCAATGAAAAGGGAAAAGTTTCTATCAGATTTAATCAGAACAATGGAAGGAAAAATGTGTTCAAACACATATTTCAGGGGTATATCCTTCCCAAGGACAAGCAGATGATATCCATGACAGGATAGAAAGTAGAAAACCATTTAGGTAAGGGTAGAGGAATTTCATGACATAACCCAAACAAGGGGGTTTGGATAATGGACAAATAAAATTTAGCATTGTTCTTCAAATGCTCTTATTGAAAATCGGAGTACCACAGACATGCTTCGAGATAGCATTGACATGGTCATCCGGTGAAGATCAGATTTTGGAAACACAAAGGATCCATCAGGAATAACTTGTAGAATAAGTCTTACAATTTCCTCAGGGAAGAATGGATAACCTTGCTAAAAGAAACTATAACAATAGGTCCTCCGGCCAGGTGTGTTAAGCATGACATCACCTTACCGGGTCATATAAAGACCAATGTTATAACTCTTGGAAATATGTCCCAACCATCATATCTTACTGAGATTTAGATCTGATTAGTGCCAGGATACCTCAGACTCGGGATGCCTGAGAGAAAAAATGTGCAAGACAAATTGACGAGATGACATTGTAAGGTTCTCGGGAGAAGAACTATGGAAGCGAGTTACGAAACAAGAGTTCATCATTAAACCAAGGAGAGGATGGGGAGGTGGCTGATGGACTTAGCGAAAATTCATCGAGATTTTCAAAAAGATAGATCTCCACAATTATGTGAACAAGGAGATAACATTTGTCAGATCAAATGATATATTGATGTATGCCCGAGGAGAACATCCACGAGTAAACTTGGTTGAAGGGTGCACCGGAAATATGGGCTTAGGTAGCATGATCAATGTTAGAATGGTGATTCGATAACCAATACACAAGGAATGAAACTATCGTTCATTAACTTACAAGCAATAGGGTTGCCAGAAGTTTGAATTCTACACATCACAGTCCATTTGTGGTTACTCCGGTTAAAAACAACACGGGGACCAAGACTGAATGTAGACGGCGAGATGTATCACTTGTATCAAGAATTCTTAAGAGGTGGTGAAATTCTCACGGCATTCTTGACATAAAAGATGGTAATACTCCAAGGTAAAGAAGAACAAATGCTGGATAGCAAGGAACTCAATGTATAACACAAAACATGAACAATTTTGTGTTGAACGGAAGGCAATAAAATTGTCGATGATAAAACAAATCATCGAGGGCAAGGATGGTATTTCTCATCATGAATTCAATTGATATCTAGGAAGGAGTCAAGATGTTGATGATGATCACGACAAATTTTGTCGAGAGGCTCCATGAAGAAGCAATCGAACAGCGACTGCATCAAGCAAAAGGACTGATGCAGGGATAGATTATTGGATCCATGGATACGACACCAACTCGAAATCAAGCTTGCTGTTCGAGGTGAACGATAAGACGAGGAAGATCGACGTAAGATTAGCTCAGCATAGAAAGTTATGCTCCGGGAATAAGGACCAGGTAGCACAGTTAAAATCAACACGATAATGATATAGCTGATCCGGCTAGGAATAATATGATCGAGTACAAACTCATAAGTAAAGAAGATTACCAAGAGTTGTCTAATCGCGATGCAGACTCAACTTAGTTATCGGTGTACTCGAGTGACTAACCACTCAGAACCCAGGAAAAATTGAAATTGGTGAGAATGTAGCACTTCATGAAGAACCCATAAGAATTTATGCAGTTCCATGCTAATCTCGAGATACCGTGGGGGTAATACTTACTGACGCATCAAAGTAGAGTTTGGACTAGGGTATTGCTTTGCAGAAGACAAGTACTACAACTTGTCCGAGAAGTGGTATTTAAAGGAGATTATGGCCGGAACCACGATTGCAAAAGGCCAGATCCCGGATATAAGATGAACTTATACCAAAGGAATAATTAATTTAAGAGAAGCTTTAATGATAAGATCTACATCATGTCCATGGGCATGAACACAAAGTTCAAGGTCGACTCCCACTTCTCTAATGCATAACCTTTCATTCACTTCTCGCCTTCAACAAAGTTGTGTTGAAATTTTATCTGACATAACAACAATAGAGTATGACCCATAGTAGTTTCCGGGTTCACACAGATTAGAAAAGGCATAGGTTCAACCCATCAGGGTCTCTTAGGAACATATACCACAAACTTTAGGAGTAAATAACACAAGCTTGAAGGCAGAGCATGGTTGGTCAATCAGAGGATAGGATTTACCAATGGAGAAATAACTTCCAAAGTGATTGGATATGAATGACGCTATCGGATAAAATCCAACAAAGGATCCGGTGGTCCTCAAGGGATCTGATGTGAGCATCGGTACTCAACCAGAGGAAGATACAATGCAAGGAGATCAGACTATAGAAACAACAGACTAATTCAAAAGCTCAAATGCAAAAGAATTAATGATTTCCACATCAAGGGATCAGAAGCAAACACTCTGATTAGGGATGGATAACTTGAGTAAACTTAGGGGTACAAACAACGACAATTTGATTGGTCGAGATCCAGCTCATGTTAAAAATGAGGTCTGAGCTGGAAGGATGAATTCTAGGATATGATTGAGGATTGCGAGCATTCGCAACATATTGAATCAACGGACTCAAAATGATATTGACAAAGGATGCCAATAATATTACCAGACTTATGGGATTAATCATAATGCTAGTAAGCAAGAATTTCAAGAGCATTAGGATGTCAAGGATTTTTAGAAGAACGAATGGTATTTCGAAGACTTTTGTGAAATACAGGAATCAACTGTGGATGAAGGGATACTTGATAAGTGTGAGGAATTATCCGTAGGGGTATTCATGTGGTGAAGAACTGCAAGGCAGTAAGCTCAAAGGATTCTCGGGACAACAGAGAGTATTTCAGGGCATATTGTAATAACAAGATCAACGGGGAACACGGGGAACGGTTGTATGAATGGCAAGTGTATGCAGTTTTCATAGGGGTTGACGGTGGAAGGAAATCGCAAATGCTATGGCACAAAGACTCGAGAGAACATCGTAGAGTAACTTCAGAATCTTCTAGTGCAGCAGGCGATCATCTCGAAGTGAGGGCTCTCCGGGAGAAAGTACTTTCGAGAACCTAAAGTTAGTTTTGTTTTAGCAAAATCATTTAACCCGAGTAGAAGAGAGATAAGAGTCCCGAGTATATACGAGTAATAAAAGATCCTAATACCACCCAATGGCGGCGTGGGCCCGTAAGCCACACGTACCAAGTTAGTAAAAGTTTAGCAATGACTAGACTCGACTTCGCCAAGGAGTTGGAAAGGGGATTCCTACAGCAAATGGCTCGATACCATCTCAGACGCCCCGATTCAATCATACACTAAACATGCACGCAAACGTGTACGATCAAGATCAGGGACTCACGGGAAGATATCACAACACAACTCTAAAACATAAATAAGTCATACAAGCATCATAATACAAGCCAGGGGCCTCGAGGGCTCGAATACAAGTGCTCGATCATAGACAAGTCAGCGGAAGCAACAATGTCTGAGTACAGACATAAGTTAAACAAGTTTTCCTTAAGAAGGCTAGCACAAACTGGGATACAGACCGAAAGAGGCGCAGGCCTCCTGCCTGGGATCCTTCTAACTACTCCTGGTCGCCGTGAGCGGGCTGCACATAGTAGTAGGCACCTCCGGTGTAGTAGGAGTCGTCGTCGAAGGTGGCGTCTGGCTCCTGGGCTCCATCGTCTGGTCGTAGCAATCGGGTAAAGAAAGGGGGAAAAGGGGGAACAAGGCAACCGTGAGTACTCATCCAAAGTACTCGCAAGCAAGGAGCTACACTACATATGCATGGGTATATGTGTAAAGGGCCATATCGGTGGACTGAACTGCAGAATGCCAAAATAAGAGGGGGATAGCTAATCCTGTCGAAGACTACGCTTTTGGCAGCCTCCGTCATGCAGGGCGGCCGGAAGCAGACCTAGCCTAGCAGGCGTTCCAGTCCAATCCGTCATGCGCCACTCAGTCGCTGACGTCACGAAATGCTTCGGCTGATACCACGACATCGGTTGCCCATATCTTGTCCCACGTGGCGGTTAGTGCGTATAAGGTCAACGACCCAACTCAGATCAAATACTAAGATCTCGTTAAGCGTGTTAAGTATCCACGAACACCGAACAGGTGTGCCCACCTCTCTCCTAAGCGGTCTCAACTCGCCTGTCAGCCCGCCACAAAGATCCACACAGAGGGCCGTTGGGACAAAGGTCCTTTCAGCCCACAATCCGTGAATCACTCGCGGGTGCTCCACAAGCCGACCCGACTTTAGTCACCACATGTATCATGTATAAAGTATATAGTATATACCCGTGATCACCTCCCGAGTGATCACAGCCTGATAGTATAGCACAGCAGACGGACAAGAATGTAGGGCCACTGATGGAATACTAGCATCCTATACTAAGCATGTAGGATTGCAAGTAAAGGTAACAACAGTAGTAGCAAGGACAGGCTATGCATCAGGATAGGATTAACAGAAAGCAGTAACATGCTACACTACGCTAATGCAAGCAGTATAGAGAAGAATAGGCAATATCTGGTGATCAAGGGGGGGCTTGCCTGGTTGCTCTGGCAAGAAGGAGGGGTCATCTTCGGTGTAGTCGAACACACGGACATCGGCACCGGTCTCAGAGTCTACCAGAAGAAGTAACGGAGGGGGAACACAATAAATAACAGAGCAATCAAGTGTAACACAAAGCATGACGCGGC
The DNA here is from genome assembly GCA_021605145.1 of Aegilops bicornis. Taxonomy (NCBI): domain Eukaryota; kingdom Viridiplantae; phylum Streptophyta; class Magnoliopsida; order Poales; family Poaceae; genus Aegilops; species Aegilops bicornis. Next base: position 282,930,050 of record CM038675.1, on the reverse strand, counting down.
AATATGCGGTGCTAGGGGTGACCTAACGTAGTGGTAGGTGATACCGACGAAGGGGGGAAACATCCGGGAAAGTATTCCCGGTGTTTCGCGTTTTCGGACAGACGAACCGGAGGGGGAAATTTCCATGTTTGCTATGCTAGGGATGTGTGACGGATAAATGGGCGGCGTATCCGGATTCGTCTCGTCGTCCTGAGCAACTTTCATGTACAAAGTTTTTCCATCCGAGCTACGGTTTATTTTATATTAATTTTAAAAGGATTTAATCATTTTCTAAATTATTATCTATTTAATTCTAACATTATCCAGAATAGTATATGCTGACATTAGCATGACGTCGGTGATCAACGATTGTATTGACTAGTCAAGCGGCGTGTGGGTCCATGTCATTGACTAGACTAACTAATCCTGATTAATTAGTTGTTTAGTTTAATTAATCAAAATTAATTAGGTTAATTAATTCTTTAATTAATTAATTATTATTATTTATTTTAATTCATCATTTTTTAATCGTTCTCAGGGGCGTGGGCCCCGTATGTCATTGGCCCAGAGGGGCCGATGCGGATTAGCGAGCCTTGAGGGGTTATGGGCGCCCGTTAGCTAAGTGAGCCCATGACCCGGCCAAGAAGAGGCGCCAGCCACCTGGCGCCAGGGACGCCGTCGCGGGGCCGGAGACGGGCGTCGATGGAGAGGGGGAATGGCGCGGCCAGCAGCGAGGAGCCGGCCGGCAAGCGAGGCGGCGATGGGCGGGATGTGGCCGCACGGCCGGTGGCTGTGGCAGTGGCGCCGCATGGGAACGGGCGGCGGTTACGCAAGACGCTGGCGCTGGATGCTGCGGCGACGCTGTCGGGCGCGAGGTGCTCAGGCGGTGCAGATGCAAGGGTGTGGCTGTAGGTGGTAGGCCTCACGCGGCCGCGGATGCGAAGCTTTCACCATGGCGACCGAAAGCTCGCGGGACGACGATATGACGGCGATGGAGCGAAGGGGGAAAACAGGGGGAAATGGAGGAGAAGCTCACTGCGAGTTCGACGGCAAGGTCGGGGAGGCTGGGGACGGGTCGGAGCAGCGGGTCGAGGCGGCGAGGACGCGGCGGTGCAGTGGAGGGGATCGGCCCAATGGCGTCGATCTGGCGCTTCCCTCGATCTGGTTCTTGGGCTCGACGAAGACGGCGATGGGGGACTCGGGGCGTGGTGGCGCTGGCGCGGTGGGGTCAGGCGTCGCGCCCGATCGAGACGGGGAAGGGGAGAGAGACGAGGGGAGCGAGTGGGGGATCGTCTTGAGGGGAGAGTGGGGTGTCGCTAGGGTTTGGTGGGTGGGAGGATAAGGAAGCGGGGTGGGCTGGCGGTTGGCCTTTGTGTTGGGCCGGGCCTGGTGGGGTGGCTGACCAAGGCTGGGTCGAGGCCCAGTGGGGGAAGCGGGGGTTCTTTCCCTTTTATTTTTATTTTGTTTTTCTTTCTCTTTCCTTATTTTTATTTGCTATTTTTGCTTTCTTTTAGTTTCCTTTTATTTTAGTTTTAGTAAATTACCAAAGTGGCACCTAAATAGATTTTACAAATTATACCCTTTGCCACAATAGTTTAATACTTATAACAATTTAGTTTTGAAAATGTTTATCATTTTTAAAGCATTTAAATAATTGTATTTGCTACTGTTTTATTCATTTTAGAGTATTTAAACATTTTATAAAAGTGTGGTTTCTCCACCATAATTACCTATGAATTATTTGGCTCACTCCGAACATTTTAGTTTTAACATTAGAAAACTTTTATTGTTTGCTTGATTTTGAATTTGAATTCATATCGTTTTTGAACCATCGCGAGATTAACAACAGTAATCGAGGTGACGTGGCATCATTAGTAGAGGTTACTGTAGCTTAATTATCCGGCCGTCACAGGTCGAGTTCATACCGGCTTTTCTCATCCCAATAAGTCCATCATATATTGTCATTATTGCCTTTCACTCGCACGACCGAATGATGTATATAATAATAAGAGTGTACGTGCATTGGACTAAGCTGGAATCTGCAAGCATTCAACTCAAGAGAGAAGACAAGTAATATGGGCTCTAAATTAAATAAACAATCATGCATATAAGAGCCACTAAGCATCTTCAATACGGTCTTCTCGACCCCCAAAGGAAAGAAAAGAAAAGAAAACTATTTACACGGGAAAGCTCCCAACAAGTAAGAAGAAGAATTAGAAATCTTTTTGGGTTTTCATTTTAATTCTACTACAAGCATGGAAATTAAACTAACTAATTTTTTGGTTTTTCTCAAGGTTTATCAAACACACAAGAAGAAAACTAGAAAAAGAAATTTAAACTAGCATGGATAATACAATGAAAGAGTATGAGAACCGACAACTACTGTGTGAACATGAATGTAAAGTCGGTGAGAAACACATACTCCCCCAAGCTTAGGCTTTTGGCCTAAGTTGGTTTAATACCAATGACCGCCTGGCTGATATCCATAAGTGAAACTGGGGTAGTACTGAGATGCAGAGGCGACCGCCTCCTGAGCAGCAGCGTGTTGGCGAGCTGCCTCCATTCCCCTCTCATATTCAGTTGCTTCTTCCCTGGTGACAACATATCTTCCTTTTGCCTGATGATCAAAAAGGTAGGGAGCAGGAAGAGTAACAGGGACGACGTTGCGTCTGTCATAGATTAGCCGATAATGGAGGAATTGTTCATTCCTCTCAAGAAAATGATGATCAAACATAGCTTCTTTATCCAAATAAACAGGAGGTACAATCATATCCCCCTCCCGTGGAGCTATATTAAGAAATTTAGCCACACGGGTTGCATAAATTCCTCCAAAGAAATATCCCCTTCTACTATTATTCTGCAACCTACGTGCAACTATTGCCCCCAAGTTATAACCCTTATAACCTGACACAGCACTCTTGAGGACACAAAGATCAGGAGCACACATGTGACACACTTCGTCCTTACCGTTAATGCATCTACCAATAAAAAGAGCAAAATAATGTATAGCAGGAAAATGAATGCTCCCTATGGTAGCTTGTGCTATGTCCCTAGATTCTCCCATGGTAATACTAGCAAGAAAATCTCTAAATTCATATTTGCGAGGATCATTGATATTACCCCACTGCGGGAGTTTGCAAGCAGTTGTGAAATCCTCTAAATCCATGGTATAAGATGTATCATAAATATCAAACATGACACTAGGAGAATTACACGCAGAAATATATTTGAACCTCCGCACAAAGGAATCGGTCAATTGATAATATTGAGGACACTTATCTTGTAAGAAGTCCTCCAGCTCGGCATTACGCACATATGCGTCAAATTCCTCCTTGAAGCCTGCTTCGACCATAAAATCATCGGATGGCCACTCACAAGCCCGTACATTTGCGTCCCTTGGCAAATTAACATCTTGTTCACGTATCGCAATCCTTGGCCCTTTCTTTGCCGAGGAGCCTCCTTGGTACATTCTTCTAAGCATATTTCTTTTTCTGAGAATTTCTGAAATTTTAGTAACTTCAAAATAAAAGTGAATAAAACTAAACAAGATTGATAGCAACCACTCCTACAAGTGCCTAGAGCCTATATCATGCATTGGAATTGCTTGGGACCTCAAAAATTTAACATGCAAGCTCAAGAACATGGTCACCTATGCAGCAAAAATTTGCAATGAATAAAGCATTAGAACAAAAACTAATTGGACCAATGGAGGAGTCACATACCAAGCAACAATCTCCCAAAGCAGTTTTGCGAATGGAGCTCTGAGCTAAGAGATCGAAAATCGCAGCAAAACAAGCTAGAACTCGTGCTTGAGCTGGATGAGGATTTTTTTGGGGTAGAAGATGAAGTGTGTCGGTGCTGGCATAAGTGGAGGGGGCCACCAGGGGCCCACGAGACAGGGGGCGCGCCTTACAGGGGGGCGTGCCCTCCTCTCTCGTGGCCTGGTGCTTGGCCCTCCTGCAGTGTTTTCAGTGCCTAAAATCCTCAAATATTCCAGAAAAAATCATATTAGATTTGCAGGGCATTTGGAGCACTTTTATTTTTGGACTATTTTTTAATGCATAGATAATTCAGAAAAAAGACGGATAATACTATTTTTGCTTTATTTATTCTAAATAACAGAAAGTAAAAAGAGGGTACATAAGGTTGTGCCTTCTAGTTTCATCCATCTCGTGATCATCAAAATGAATCCACTAACAAGGTTGATCAAGTCTTGTTAACAAACTCATTCCGAGTAACACGGAATCGGAGAAATTTCGAATAACACTAAGTTACCTCAACGGGGATATGAAAATCCCCAACAATAAGAATATCATACTTTTTCTTGACAGTAGGGAGAGTAAATTCAAAACCTCCAAAAATAATAGTTGGAACTTTTTGAATAGAGTTGATACTATGAACTTGAGATTGTTTCCTCAGAAAGTGTACCGTATGCTCATTGCCATTAACATGAAAAGTGACATTGCCTTTGTTGCAATCAATAACAGCCACTGCAGTATTAAGAAAAGGTCTACCAAGGATAATAGACATACTATCGTCCTCAGGAATATCAAGAATAACAAAGTCCGTTAAGATAGTCACATTTGCCACTACAACAGCACATCCTCACAAATACCGGCAGTATAGCAGTTGATTTATCAGCCATTTGCAAAGATATTTCAGTAGGTGTCAACTTATTCAATTCAAGTCTACGATATAAAGAGAGAGGCATAACACTAACACCGGCTCCAAGATCACATAAAGCAGTTCTAACATACTCCCTCCATTCCTAAATATAGGGTGTATAATTTTTGGCACGGAAATTAAAGAACACACATGGAGGGAAAATTTCACAAGTTTTGGGCGATATTAGACCTGACTAATTGGCAAGAGAAAATAGAGGAGATTGCCTAATGTAGGTAAATATAATCAAATCCCTAAAAAAAATATCCAAATGAGTGATGCAACGCAATACACCTTATATTTTGGGTTTTTTCTCAAAAATCTATACACCTTATATCAAGGAACGGAGGGAGTAATTTCTTTTAATAGAGCATGGTATAGTTGGTACACCCGGATCTCCAAGTTTCTTTGGTATTCCACCTTTAAAAGTGTAATTAGCAAGCATGGTGGAAATTTCAGCTTCCGGTATCTTTCTTTTATTTGTGATGATATCCTTCATATACTTAGCATAAGGATTTACTTTAAGCATATCGCTTAAGCGCATACGTAAGAAAATAGGTCTAATCATTTCAAAGAAAGCGCTCAAAATCCTCATCATCCTTCGACTTGGATGGTTTAGGAGGAAAGGGCATGGGTTTCTGAACCCATGGTTCTCTTTCTTTACCGTGCTTCCTAGCAACAAAATCTCTCTTATCATAACGTTGATTCTTTGATTGTGGGTTCTCAAGATCAATTGTAGGTTCAATCTCTACATCATTGTCTTTGCTAGGTTGAGCATCAACATGAACATTATCATTAGGTTCATGTTCATCACCTGATTGAGTTTTAGCATCAGAAATAGAAATATCATTGGGATTCTCGGGTGTGTCTACAGTAGGTTCACTAGAAGCATGCAAAGTTCTATCGTTTTTCGTCTGCTTATTTTTAGAAGAACTAGGTGCCTCTAAATTATTTCTCTGAGAATCTTGCTCGATTCTCTTAGGGTGGCCTTCAGGATACAAAGGTTCCTGAGTCATTCTACCAGTTCTAGTAGCCACTCTAACAGCAAAGTCATTTTTATTATTTAATTCATCAAGCAAATCATTTTGAGCTTTAAGTACTTGCTCAGCTTGAGTAGCAACCATAGAAGCATATTTGCTAACGGTGAAGTTCATCTTTAACTCTAGCCAGATTATCACCTACGCGTCCTATCTCGAAAGCATTATTCTTTAACTCTCTACCAACATAAGCATTAAAACTTTCTTGCCTAGCCATAAAGTCATCAAATTGATCTAAGCATGGGCTATGAAATTTATTAGAGGGTATTTCAACTTTATCATATCTATAGAGATAATTTACCTTTACTACCTGTGTCGGGTTATCAAGACTATGTGGTTCTTCAGGCGGTAAATTAAGACCATGTATTTCTTCAATAGGAGGTAAATTCTCAACATCTTCAGCTTTAATACCTTTTTCTTTCATTGATTTCTTTGCCTCTTGCATCTCTTCAAGACTGAGAAATAAAACACCTCTCTTCTTCGGAGTGGGTTTAGGAATAGGCTCAGGAGTTGGCTCAACCGGTTCAGGAACTGGCTCAGGAAGAGTCCAATTATTTTCGTTAGTCAACATATTATTCAATAATATTTCAGCTTCGCTGACTATTCTTTCCCTGAAAACACAACCAGCACAACTATCCAAGTAGTCCTTGGAAGCATCGTTAGTCCATTGTAAAAGATATCAAGTATTTAATTTTTCTTAAGAGGATGATCAGGCAAAGCATTAAGTAACCGGAGAAGCCTCCCCCAAGATTGTGGGAGACTCTCTTCTTTGATTTGCACAAAATTATATATTTCCATAAGGCAGCTTGTTTCTTATGAGCAGGGGAATATTTAGCGAGAAGTAATAAATCATATCACGGGGACTACGCACACAACCAGAGCAAGAGAATTATACCAAGTCTTAGCATCACCCTTTAATGAGAACGGAAATATCTTAAGGATATATAAATAGCAAGACTTCTCATCATGAGTAAATAGGGTGGCTATATCATTCAACTTGGTAAGATGTGCAACAATAGTTTCAGATTCAAGGCCATAAAAAGGATCAGATTCAACTAAAGTAATAATATCGGGATCAACAGAGAATTCATAATCCTTATCAGTAACACAGATAGGTGAAGTAGCAAAAGCAGGATCGGGTTTCATTCTAGCATTAAGAGACTGCTGCTTCCATTTAGCTAATAATTTCTTAAGATCATTTCTATCATTGCAAGCAAGAATTTCCATAGCAGCTGCTTCATTCATAACATAACCACGAGGAACAACAGGTAATACATAATCATTGGGGAACCTTCATCATCACTATCATCAATAATAGCATCTTCAATATTTTCATTCCCCCTAACTCTAGCAAGTTGTTCATCAAGAAATTCACCTAATGGCAAAGTAGTATCACGCACAGAAGTAGTTTCATCATGCATAGCAGAAGTGGCATCATTAATAACATGCGACATATCAGAATTCCTAGCAGTAGTAGGTTTAGGTGTCGCCAGCCTACTAATAACGGAATGAGAATCTAGTGCAGAGCTAGATGGCAGTTCCTTACCTCCCCTCGTAGTTGAGGGAAAAATCTTGGTTTTAGCGTCTTTCAAGTTCTTCATAGTGATCAACAGATATGAATCCCAAGTGACTCAGAGAATAAAGCTATGAATCCCCGGCAACGGTGCCAGAAATTAGTCTTGATAACCCACAAGTATAGGGGATCGCAACAGCTTTCGAGGGTAGAGTATTCAACCCAAATTTATTGATTCGACACAAGGGGGGCCAAAGAATATTCTTGAGTATTAGCAGTTGAGTTGTCAATTCAACCACACGTGGATAACTTAGTATCTGCAGCAAAGTGTTTAGTAGCAAAAGTGGTATGATAATAATAGTAACGGTAGCAAAAGTAAAGATAAATGTTTTTGGGTTTTTGTAGTAGTTGTAACAGTAGAAACGGAAAAGTAAATAAGCGAAGAACAGTATATGAAAAGCTCGTAGGCAATGGATCAGTGATGGATAATTATGCCGGATGCGATTCCTCATGCAATAGTTATAACATAGGGTGATATAGAACTAGCTCCAATTCATCAATGTAATGTAGGCCTGTATTCCGTAAATAGTCATACGTGTTTATGGAAAAGAACTTGTATGTCGTCTTTTGTCCTACCCTCCCATTGAAGTGGGGTCCTAGCGGAAACTAAGGGATATTAAGGCCTCCTTTTAATAGAGAACCAGAACAACGCATTAGCACATAGTGAATACATGAACTCCTCAAACTACGGTCATCACCGAGAAGTGTCCCGATTATTGTCACTTCGGGGTTGTCGGATCATAACACATAATAGGTGACTATAGACTTGCAAGATAGGATCAAGAACACACATATATTCATGAAAACATAATAGGTTCAGATCTGAAATCATGGCACTCGGGCCCTAGTGACAAGCATTAAGCATAGCAAAGTCATAGCGACATCAATCTCAGAACATAGTGGATACTAGGGATCAAACCTTAACAAAACTAACTTGATTACATGGTAAATCTCATCCAACCCATCACCGTCCAGCAAGCCTACGATGAAATTACTCATGCACGGCGGTGAGCATCATGAAATTGGTGATGGAGGATGGTTGATGATGACGACGGCAACGAATCCCCCTCGGAGCCCCGAACGGACTCCAGATCAGCCCTCCCGAGAGATTAGGGCTTGGCGGCGGCTCCGTGTCGTAAAACGCGATGAAACTTTCTCTCTGATTTTTTTCTCCCCGAACGTGAATATATGGAGTTGGAGTTGAGGTCGGTGGAGGTCCAGGGGGCCCACGAGATAGGAGGCCGCGCCCTAGGGGGGGGGGCTGTCTCGTGGACAGGCTATGGGCCCCTTGGCATTAATTCTTTCACCAAAAATTCTTATTAATTCCAAAAAGTGCCTCCGTGGATTTCCAGGACATTCTGAGAACTTTTCTTTTCTACACATAAAACAACATCATGGTAGTTCTGCTGAAAACAGCGTCAGTCCGGGTTAGTTTCATTCAAATCATGCAAGTTAGAGTCCAAAACAAGGGCAAAAGTGTTTGGAAAAGTAGATACGTTGGAGACGTATCACACAGGGACACCGATGTGGACACGATCTAGACGCGGGAAGCTCTCCGATCCAAAACGACTTGCCTGAAACCTGGCATGACACGCCAGGTCTGTACATTGAATTTACTTGCAAGCTCACAACAAACGTAAGCATAATGGCAAACAATATCATGATAATTAATTAGGTTAAAGCAATGCAACATAATACTACTGATGCGGTGAAACCAACTTGCGCACTGAGTCACTCGGACTCTCTTACCAGACGGGTTACCTTGTAACCGAGCGGTGATCATACCTGGATTACAAACGAAACCAACACTTTGGTTTCCACCACGATCATATTCATGATCCCACAAATCATCACATAACCAGTGCCAACAATAAACTTTTAGTGTGCAAGATTATTTATTAATGTTGATCCATGGTGTGACTTACTCATGAGCTATGTCCGTAACCAAGGACGCGGCTATTGATAGATTAAATACACTCTGCAGAGGTAGCGCACTTTACCCACACCACGGAATCCATAGCCTCATCATCCCATTCGGGTGGACCAACGGCATTCCGACGAAACCCTCCCATTGCCATGACACTCTCCCAGCCACTCCGACCAACTTCCCACTGGGCTAAGTCATGGATGGCCCTGTGCCTACCAAAGGCATCAACGGCCACCGTCATGGAAAAAACAGTCCCAAACGGGGACAACGTACCATAACAACAGACGGGCACACAAGGTTATGTCTGCTTACTGGGCCAGGGTACCGCACGCCCATAACCTTCCCTCGTTGGAGGTATCGACCAGAGGCACGACAACAGATCGAATCAAGACCTCCCCATAAAGGTAAATGTGGTCGCACTGGGAAAAAATCGATTCAGTGGCACCATGACTTGATCAACGTTACATTCAAGTTGGATTAACATCAGGTTAATCTTGACAATAAAATAACTCGAGTCATCATATGCCATGATCATGCAACTATGCGACATGCAAAACATATCACTCAAAGCGACGGATCAACCTCATCAATATTTCTTACTTGCACTACTCATCAATTAAACTTTACTGGTTATTAGCATTCATCATTTTAATTATCTCATAATATATCATTTTATCACAAAAAGAAACTACCATTATTCATGAAAGCATAATCACCTCAATGAAAATTTCTTTTACTGACTTAAACTAGCTTAAGCATTCAACCAGTACCACACTAAAGCAATTCAAGCATGGCAAAGTAACTAGCACTAAGCAATATTTATTTAAATAATTTAAAGGCATGCAAATAACTCATATTCAAGTTGGAAAAATCATAGATATTGAAATGACACCATCAAAATTTTGGTGTGGCTTGCCTTAGCGCAGAGGAGGTTCACACTCCTCCTGATGATCTTCAAGACAAGCTTCTCCCTCTGAAAATATTTAAAGACAGCAAAATAAAATATCAAGAACCACTATGAAAATCACCAAAAATTCTAGATAGCAAGGAAAAATCTCAACTTTGGTGTTCTGCTAGAACTTTTCAAAACAAACACAATGCAAAAAGAATCAACTCATTTGGACTTGTAGTTTAGGAGTTATGGCTGGTCAAAGTGCTAGTCAAATTTTTGAATTAAATTTGAATAAACAGAAAACCAGGGGGGTGACGTCAAAGACGTATTCTCAGAATACGCCTCCAGTCGTACCGCCTCGGGCGCGAGTGGAGAGGCTGACAGTGGGCCTCGCTGGTCAGGTGGAGAGAGAGAGGGAGAGAAACAGAGCGACGGCGAGGCTTCGCCGGAGCTTACGCCGGCGAGGAGGAGTCCTTGTGCGAAACTAGAGGGATAGAAACAGAGAGGGGGTCGAGGCGCACCTGCATGTACCCGTGGATCGATGAGAGGTGGCCGGAGCAGCTCACAACCAAGCTTGCGAGCGGCGGATGTGGACGGGTCTCACCGGAGAGGAAGAAGACGACGGATTGGCGCGGTCCTAGGGCCTACAACACGTCCAGACGGCACTAGTGGACCTCCAACGAGTCGCCTGAGCAGTTGCTCGAGCTCGAGGGGCACCAAAGCAAGGTGGAGGGCTGCGGGGGATTGCCGGCGAGCTCGAGTCGTTGACGGCGGCCAGAGGCCTACCCGGCCGGGCTACGGCTATCCTACGGCTTTGTGGAGGTTGTGTGGTGGGTTTGGGATGCTCGGAGCGGAGGGAGGGGCTCGAATTTATAGCCAGAGGGGGGTACGTGGCTCCGCCGGAGCTCTCTGGAAGCCGACGAGTGACGACGAACGGCGTCAGCAAGGGCTGGAGGGGTTCAGCACTCACGCGGGAGCTATGCATCGTGCGAACGAGCATAGGAGGCGGTGGAGGAAGAAGACAGGGGCACGAGGCGTAGTGTGGCTTCTGGCCACGACGCGCCCGTGCTCGTTGCGGCGTCTCCGACGTCGGCGAGCGCCAGGGAGCGGTCAAGGGTGAAGAGACGGAGGGGGTGGCATGATGCAGCAGTCGTCGGCGAGCTCTGGCTCAATCACACGCAAAACAGAGACGGTGGCGCCGCACAGAGCGCGTCGGACATGATGCCAGGGTCGTGTCCTCACGCGGTCACCATGCTGGATGGTCAAAACGATGCCCGCTCGTTGCCAAACCTTGTACCTCGCGTTGTCCTTGCAGTGTTTAGTCTAGGAAAGTTGATCACACACTGCCAGGCCGATCAGATTGGACTTGAGATGGTTGGCAAGTTTCTGGTCAGAAACTTGGTCACCAAGTTTGGAGGGCTTCTAGAAGGTGATTAGGGCTAAGCTTCTGGAGTTAAGGTTTATCTAGGAAGGTAATCAAGCTCAAGAAAATTTAGCTTCATTTGATCAAGGAAAAATGCACTTGCTGTAGAAACTAGACTTTGAGGCCAGAACACAAATGATTTTCTGTAACAAAAATAATCCAAATAAGCATGCCATATTTTTGCACAGGGAGGTGGGCCAAGGTTCAAAGAATATTTGGGAATTTTCTCAGATTTCTGGAAGCAAGAAAAATGAGGGTTGCTTTGGAGCCCAAGTTTCTGAATTGATTTTCAGAAAAGAATTTGAATAATTTTCTTTTATGAAAAATATTCCTTGGGCCATTTTGGGATTTTTCAGAGAAAGAAAGTCGAATCAGAGATGAATGGGTCACTTGCGTGAAAATCAAGGACATGCCCAAGTGTTTAAGTCCATTTGAATTGATTCAAAAACCAAATTTCAAAGCAAGGGCAAATGAAGTCCGAAAAAAGAGAGAAGGCAAAATCCAGGCTGTCACACAGATCGCGCGGCGGAACAAGCAGAGGCGTCTCGTGCGGGGATGATGAATCCGCCCGGCGGCCAAGGCCCGCACGCTCCCTGGAGCCAGCAGAGCGTCGGGTCGCCGGTCGGCTTCTCGCCGTCGCCACACCCCTGGGGGTGCGCGCCCTCGCCTGCCTACGCCGACGCGACGCGCATGGCGGGTTCAACCCCAGCATCACCTTTCCACATGGCCACTGCGCCCAGCGCACGCCCTCACCTGCGTTCGCCGGTGTCCAGTACCCCATGTAGACCTACTCGCCGCCGGCTTACGCATCCTCCCCGACGCCGCCTCTGCGCCGTGGCGCGCTGCTCTTCTCACAAGCCTCGTCGTCGCATCTCGGAAACCCCAACGCGATGGAGGCCGACATGGACGACATCATCATGACCGGCTCGGCCGCCACCCCCTCCCCCGGGTTCAATGCCCAAGAAGATACAATGGACCTCAACAGCGACATGGACGACGAGCTCGTCTACGGCGAGGAGGAGGCAGAGGAGGAGGAGGAGCCGGTGCCAGCTCCGGCGAGGAAAGGGAAAAAAGAAGAAGCGGGCGGCTAGGACCGGCGAGCCACGCGTCAAGTGGGCGTCCAAAGAAGATGAGTGCCTCGCCTAAGTGTGGAAGATCGTCTGCCTCGACCCGATCACCGGCACGAACCAGAACGCCGGCACGTACTTGGAGATCATCAAGTCGGAGTTCGATGAGTGCAAGCTGGTCGACCCCTACTTTGCCGGCGTCCACATGCAGCGCGGCTCGAAGGCCATGGCGAATCATCGGGCGCTCATCCAAACGGCGTGCAACAAATGGCATGCGATCGTCGAGGAGGTCGCGGCTCGCCCGGAAAGCGGCGCCAACGTCGAGGGTCGGGTATGTACAAACGCCGGTCTCTCGCTCATTTTTCGCCGTGCGCGTCGCCGACACTTGTTCCTCGGCGCAGATGGTCCGGATGTTCGTCATGTATCGCCAGGACAGCAACACCGACCAAGAGTTCAAATACCTCCGCGTGTTCTCCCGGATTGAGAAGTGCGAGAAGTGGGCGGACGTTCGGTGCACCCTCGCCAAGGCCAAGGAGACGTACAAGCCGGAGGCGCCGATGCCGGGCGCGTCCGTTGGGCGTCCGTACGACAACAAACGAGCCAAGTCGGCGAAGGACGCCGCACCGGCTACCGTGCGTGTCCAAGAGTCCATTGAGCATTGCATCGCCGACGCCAAGACCCGCGCCGCCCAGAGGGAAGAGAAAACCGAGGCGAGATGGTCGGCGTTGATGGCGAACAGCGCCGTCAAACTCGACCTGCTTCGGACCAACGTCGCCGCGAAGAAGAGGAACACCGACCTGGCTTTCCTGATGGGGGGAGGGGGCGGACATGTCGACGATGGACGTGGCCTCATCCTGAACCAGATGACGTCGACAGCAGCGCCAACTCCCACCCCGACCCCAACGCCGCCGCCAAGCCCGAGCGACACCTCCACGACGCCCAGCACAGAAGCCACGCCGACGCCGACCAACCCGCGCATGCCGACTCCCGCCAGTCCGACGTCGGAGGACGGCGCCGCCGTTTGATGCATTGCCTACGCGTCCTTTCTTTTGAACGCCGAACTTTTAAGTTATTGATCGCCGAACTGTGGCATGGTGATCGCCGGACTTGTGGCACTGATCGTCTGACTTGTGGCCTTTTTTTGGGTAGCGGAAAATGTCAAATTTGAATTTAAACGTCTTGGGACCGGCCTCCAGGAGTGTGGTTGGGACCTAGATCGCCCCCAGGGTCAAAAAAGCACCGGACGAAGGTCTAAAATAGCGGCGGCCGCTGCGCTCGGGCCCGAACGAGTGGAGTTGCTCTAAGAATTGCACCGCCGGTGTCTCCTCTACCATCCGCGTGACCAACGAGCAGTGAAGACGGTGCAAAGCAACGAACAACGGATCCCCTTAGGAGAGTGGGTGTGGTTGACTGTCGGCGCATGCCACTGAGTTTGCCATGGCCATTGAGGAGGACGACGTGGGGCTACTTTATTCCGATTGGTGCCTTGTGGACCTATGCAGCTGCACGATGTTGCAGCTAATTCCGGAGGGCAGAACACCAGCATTGGTGCTGAGATACTACAGACTGGTTTCTCGCCCATACGTGAAGCTTTTGCATAGATGGGCTCATGCTGAGTCCGCGTGGATCCGCTGCGTCCGCAGCTCGCCACCCCCGGAGAGATTAATCTCCTCTCCCTGAGGGTGCGGCACCCGATCAATCAAAGAGATCGATTTTTTAGTTTAGATTATATCAATTTCGAAATTTCCTGTAGTATATTTTTTCGAAAATGTTAACGCCCACACGTGTGGGCGTTAGCCAACTCACCCACACGCGTCTGTCGTCGTCGATTCTTTTTTCATGAATATTGGCACGAAGTTGTTGATTTTGTGTGCCACGTAGGACAAGTCGCATGTGCGGCGTGTAAGAGTGTTCGCCCGCACGCTGTTTCTCCCTCGTACGAGACCGGTTGCGAGTCGGGGCGTGCGGTGGAACTGTCGTCGCGCCCGCACGCCGCGCACGACTTTTGTCCCCATCTCCCACGACTATCCATTTTCCCACTCTCCCACACCCAAGCTGTCATTTGCCATGTGTTTTTGCAGGGTACATGGCAACTGACCTATTTTGTGATTGTAAGCAGATGACAACTCTCTTTTGACCCCGAACATGTTATTGTTGCCACGTCTATTTGTAGCGTTACATGGCAACTGTCTAGTGTTAGTAGGTGGCAACTCCTAAAGATACCACCGTCGCCCACATGCCCGTCTCCTCTCCCACACACCAAAAGCTATCAATTGCCATGTGTTTTTGCAGGGTACATGTCAACTGCCCTAGTGTGCTTGTAAGCAGAATATGGCAACCGCCGTCTCCTCTCCCACACACCCAAAGCTATCAGTTGCCATGTGTTTTTGCAGGGTACATGCAACTGCCCTAGTGTGCTTGTAAGCAAAACATGGCAACTGTTGTCTCCTCTCTCACACATCAAAAGCTATCAGTTGCCATGTGTTTTTGCAGGGGTACATGGCAACTGCCCTAAGGTACATGGCAACTTTTTTTTTTACCCGAACATGTTTTCTCAATGTTTTTGTAGTGCTACATGGCAACTGTCTAGTGTCAGTAGGGGGCAATTCCTAAAGTTTTCAAATCATGGTAATCATAGTAGACTACACCATACATGGCAATTGCTGCAGTTGCCCAAAATTGGCATCCGACACTTTGACCTGAGATGACAACTGCAGTTGAGCAATCATGACAACTGTAGTTGTCAGACATGGCAACCGTAGTTCAGCAACATGGCAACTGCAGTTAAACGGACATGGAAGAGTGTCCGGACCATGGCAATCGCGGCGGGACGCATGGTTACTGTCACGCGAGGCATGTGGCTCACAGGCGGGGAGGTGCGACGGTCGAGACGGGTCGTGCGGGCTGCATGGTCGCTCGCCCGGACGTGCTCGTGCGGGGCGAGCGCGCTGCACACCGAACGTGCGGGCTGTAGCGGGGTGCGCCCGAACGTGCTCGTGCGGCCGGGCCTGTGTCGATGCCACACGGGGCGTGTGGCACATACCCTTAGGTGTCACACGTGTGGCAGTTATCGAGACCCTATTTTTTTAGCCACCTAATAATCCTTTTGATCCTCAAACATCCAATGCAATCGCAGCAGCTCTGACGTCGCGGAAACGCGATCCGATAGAGTCGTCCTGCAGCCCAACATCGTCTTCAAGCTTCAGTAGATCCGGCACCGGAAGGCGTCCAAAGTGCGCGACTGACGCGCCACGTCCCACGGGCGGCCGGCGACAGTCGACTCTAGGGCGATTCAGAGGAGCAGCGCACGAAGGGCCCAGGCGATGGAGCGCACGATGTGCCCAAGCGTCCCGGTGGAGCTGCGCCACGACATCGACTCCAACGCGAGATCGTGAGTGATCTACCCGATACACGCAGGTCTTCTCCCGGTGCACACGCAACATCAGCAAGCCAAGAGCATCCCACGTCCATGTGTTAATCGATCCATGCACATGATGGATGTGGTCTGATGGATTTTAGCCAGGTTCACGCACACACACCGGCTCCAAAAGACCACGAGCAGATGCGTCACGAAGCACCAGATGCCGGCAACTCCACGACGTGACAGATCAATCTACTTCGACTCAAGCAACTCCATGCATGACGCTATACCGATATGGTCGGGACGACGACACACACGCACGGGCTCTGCATCGACCATCCGCCCGCCAGACCAGCAATTCCAAGCGGGGGGCTACGTTCACGTTCAGACTCCTTGCCTCGACAACCCTCCATCACCACGTCCGCTCTACATCAACATGTGGGCGTCATGCGAGGAGCAGCGCAGGCCGGCCGAACGAGCCGGCAAATAGGAGACCGGCGCATCATCTACGCGTCCTGCACGGGCGCCGAACGGGAGCAACGCAGGTCAGCCATCTGCATCATCCGTCTTCACCGAGCAAACCAGCCGTGCATCAATCACGGGAGGGTGAACGCCCGCACACATCCACATACGTGTTTGCATGAGTTATTCTGCATCAAGCCATCGATCTGCAACTACTGTCCTGGGCCAAACAATATCGAGTTGTACGAGACAGAACTACACCGGCAACATGTCAACAACTTCTTCAACACGGTAAGAACATCGACACTTCGTCGCCACGGAGGGACGCTTTCAAGCGACATGCCGCCGCGCCATCACCGACACTTCATCATTAAGGTCTTCATCAACGTGGTCTTCATCACTATCATCGTCAACACACCGCCGCCACCTCGTCCATAAGATGGACACCTAGCATTCTCTGACAAACTTTTCTGCAAGACGCGGCCTCAACGACGGCAATGACCACGTCACGATGAAGGCATTGACCACGTCATCCACGACAGCACGACTGCATCGACACAACGTCACTACAAGTGACGACCCTACACGGTCACACGGTTCTGACAAAACCGATGTGTGCTCGATGGGCTTCCCCCGGTCTTGGAAAAACCGGCGGACTCATCGTCGACGGCACCTTCTGACATCCTCAAGATGCATCGTCCATATCTGCAGCTCCGTCATAACGTTTTTTTTGCGCCTCTGGCTTTGTGCGGCTTCATCATCCATGACTACACCATCGACCACGGCTACATCACCATGATCGACACGCTCGACATCGATATTAATGGCTACGTCTACAGTAACATATCGACAACAAATCCAGTCAGCGTCTGTGTTGTCACTAGCGTCCACGCCACTCCCCTTGTGACCGCGGGAGGGAATAGAGGAGAAGGTAGGAAGGCACCAGAAGAGGACGCAGTCACCGCCCTAGGTGCCGACCCATCAGAGACGCAGTTGATGATGGCGCAGCGGAGAAGACAACGGAAGCACAAGAGTTCTAATTCAGTCGTCATCGTCCGCTTCACTCCCGCTATGACTGAAGGGGAATGTTAGAAGTATAATTATGTTTAAGTTAGAGATTAGGAGTTAGAGATAGTATTGGTTTAAACCATGTACGACTTGTCCCCTGCTCCAAGTCTCTCTCTCATATTGTACTCTATATATATCCCACACCTGGGTCAGATCAGTACAACAACAATATTCATCCATCCTATAGTTTTCTACATGTGGTTGTTGGTTTGGGGTCGTTAGTTTCAATGTTAAGACGGAACTGTCACTAAGTTGTCACAACTGCAGCTGCCGACTTATTGATTATTAGTTATTCATTATTCTCAGTTCAATTTCATTTTAGATAGTTCTTTCACAAAAATAGACTGGCGCGGCAGCGCGTGCCTTCATGTTCTAGTTTAATAGCAAAATCAGAAAAGCTATTAGCATTCAAAACCTTTCTTTACTGGATGCTTCTGTCACATACTGTAATGTTACTTTGACTAATTTAGTGGTTCTAAACTTGAGAAACTGTGCTATGGAGATATGTTATTACATCTTGATTACCATGATTTTTTGGTTCTTTTTTATTGTGACTTCTTTACATATCTATTATCTGTGTCCCTAATGAATAACACTCTACTGGAAATATAATAGTTGTTATAGCTATAGCTCGGGCTTTGCTGCGAAAAACATGATTTAAAATCTTGCCTTTAAATATGCAGTCATTTCTGATTGTCCAAAATAGCCCATGCTTCCATGACGATCAATCCCATGAAAAAAGGTTTATTCACCTTCTTGTTGAGAAAACTAATCGATCACAAATTAGCCTCTACCAAACTGGCCATTAAAGATAAAGACATTTCCAACAGCAGTCCCCAGAGGGGCACTGAAAGAAGAGGTAATCACTTAATTCAATCAACATCCAATCTACACATAACATAGGAATAATGTACTCCCTCCTTACCAAAATATAAGGCACGGTTTGACTTTTCTGGTCTTCGTTGCACAACTTTGACTATATTTTTTAGTTATTATATGTCTATAAAATTATTATACATACATATGAAATAAAATTGCTTTGCAAGACAAATACAGCGATGTCATTTATACATGTTCAATCCATATACTTTGATATATATTAGTGGTCAAAGTTGTGCATCAAAGACCGTAAAAAGTCAATCGTGCCTTATATTTTAGGAAGGAGGGAGTATCAAAATAGATAATTTTCCTTTTATCTAACTTATTATCTTCTTTTTCATGCAAGCCTGACATCGGATGTCAATTTCTTATTCATTCAGGGTGCCCTAGTGGACTTGGTGAAGTAACTCCCACTTAGGATGTTCACGTCCGCTAGTGGATGTGTTCCTTGATTTTTTCTTGCTAAAGGTTGGATTTTATTGATAAAAAATAAAACACCAAGTGGATACATAATTTCACAGAAAAAAATGGATATAAACACAATGATCACACATCCGGCCTCTGCATAGGTAGAATGCACAAAACCAACACCAACACACGCAGAATCAACACCAATGCACACACACTAACATCAAGTGGATATGTTGCTTGAATATACAACCAGTTGATCAACTGAACCAAAACATGTGTTGCATGTGCTTGATCGCATTCTGCCACTGCTGTGCAAGGACGCATTCTCACAAGCTAACGAAAGAGCAACATAGAACATTTCCATGATGCCTCCCAAGCCTATGGTCACCAGCCATCAATCAACTACCACTTCCCGCCAAATTAATAAGAGTTCTAGCTTTGTTTTTTAGCCAAACTTCTTCCTATTTGATTGAATCAATAGAAAATTATGCTAATATTTACAAATTATTATTTTTACTTGGGACAACGTTAGAACTATCACTAATTTGGAATGGATGGAGTAGTAGCCGACGACATTTTGCACTACCGAGTACTATTTGTCGATCCATGGATCATGACTTCACTAGACTCTCAACTCCTCAGTTTTATAATTCCAACACCAAACTTATTAACTTCACAACAACCGGAAAACGATACATATATATATCAATACTGACATACAAGTTCTGATCAGTTAGCACATCGTTCCGCTTTCACCATCTTAATTAACTAGATATAAAAAGGTTTGAGAAGGTTGAGCCATCTGCATTGCTAACCCTCGTCTGTGGTGAACCCAAAAGTACAAAAATAAGTTTTACAAACAGTCTTGCTAAGTCTTAGTCGACTGAGACTTCATTAGGTCTCAATCGATGCTATGTTCATGGGATCTTATATTGAGATCCGTGCAAAATTTTCTTTTCAGTTTTTTCTTTTTCTCTCTTGCATGTTATGTCACTTGACTGAGACTTGTTTAAATCTCAATCTCAATCGACTGAGACCTAGCCACACCATTTTACAAAAGTCGAACCCAAATCAGTTGCAAGTATGGCTCTTTTTTTTAGCCGAGACCGTAGAACAATTGTTCTACGGTATTTTCAATATATTAATAAAATATTTACAAACATTACAATAGTGGAATGCTTGTTTGATAGAAAAGTGATGAAGGGACACAAATGATAAATATTTTGTTAAGTCTTGATGAAGTAAGTCAAAAGAGAACTAAGGGTGCAAAACATAGTGCAAGGCAAGTCTGAGTTACGGTAACTAGCAATTCCAGGCCTGTGGCTGCTTGGGAGAAGTTTGTAAACCAGGGCATAGTGTCTATCAGATGGCTCACCCGTGTTCCCGGAAACCATCCTCAGGTTTCACATCCACAAGTATACATTCTTTGTAACTCAATGAATAGTGTGACAACAAGCACAAGGTTGATCGTCAAATAACAAGAACATCCCAGGCTGAAACCACGTCCTTTGCTCAAATGAGGCAGAGAGCCAAAGACTAATAGGTGAGACTCGGGCCGTGAATGTGGGCAATACATAATCTCGATGCCTGCCAAACCTAAGAAAAATACACTAGCGAAACTACTGTGGAGCCGATAATTCTTGCACGAACTTCCAAACGATGCTTAATCCAGCGGCTGTGCTACGCTTCGTCCCAGGCATGCATGGTTGGATGTCAAGCATCATGCAAGAATCGGCTAAAAAGTGTCGTGTGTATAGCAAGGTGTATACACTAGATATAGTACCTCCATTGTTGCACCGGTAGCGTACTTTAGATGCCATCCTTCTAGCACAAACTGTTATCGATCACTAGCCAACTTCTCTCCTAGCAATTTTATATACGGATCCAGTCCAAGACTATATATCATCTTCGGCTTGAAGTTATTACTAGCAACATATGCATACCTCGAAAAAAGAGATAAAAATGTATTTAAGATTTGAAAAACAGATTAGTATCTTTATGAGAAAACCCTAGATTGTTCGATTTTGCTTCGATGTATTACAGGTAAAGAAGAATACACAAGGCTAAGAGGCATCGTCCTAGGTAACAATTTGTCACTCTGGCAACAATTCTTGCAACCGCAAAGCAAGACCTTCTATACGTGTGTCATGTACCGGGATGATTGCCGGTGGAACGCACAAGCGCGTGTCGTGGCTGGGCCAGTTTTTTTAGAGAATATCACGCTTTATTGATTAGGGATAATCAAAATTGAGGGCCTCACTGATGCAATCTAGGGGTACATCAAATATAGAGTCACTAGAGGACTCACAAGATATAGGTAAAAGATGTGCCGCGATATTCTATAGATGACTTATATGACTAAAGCGAACATGCAAAAAGAACACGTCCAACTGTTTGATATGAGCAATGGTGAGTCCCATTGGCAAACGATCCATCGTTGAAGAATTAATTCTCTGAATAACAGATAGACAATCCGACTGAAAATAGACCTTTTAAAAGCCCTGCCACTAGGTGAGAGTCACTGCACACCGTAGCATCAGTGCTTCTGCTAGTTTCGGGGCGGTAAGCTCATCAATATGCTCGCGGCAAGCCGGCAAGCAGTCTCCATTGTAGTTCCGGATCACCACCGCAACTCCCACTCACCTCAAAGCCTTGAAGAGCACAACATTCACATTAACCGCCACTGCATCTGCCGGTGGCGGAACCCATTTGATCGGAGACATAGAGGAATCATGCCATGGGGCATTAACAGTCCTTCCAGAGTTCTGGACAATCAAGTTGACATAAGCCATTGCTTTCTCAGCCACTCTCTTAAGATCCAAATCTTAATTGTTATCATGTGCATAATTTCGGGCCTCCAAGTATGTCAAATAGTGACCATTAAAGCAGTGGCCTCAAGTGAGCCCGTGCGCTGAAATAATTCAAAGATCTATTGTTTGGTATGATCGAGCTCTTTCCGGCGTAAATTGAAACCATACCTTTGCTTCCCTTCACACCAAACATGCTGAATATTTTTTTGAGGGGTACGTGCCGCGTAAATGACATAACAGATAGGTGGTCGGCCAATTCGGGTGTAGTGAGCCCTCTTCCAACGCTTTACCTTTTCGAATTCCAACAATTTTTATTTAGATTTTCTCGGTTCAGTCCAGTTTTTATGTTATGTGAACATGTTATTTAAATGTCTGAACACTTTTTCAGATCGCATGAACAAATTTGGAAAAGCATGCAATTTTTTTCAAATTACATGAACATTTGTTCCAAAAAATGTATGAACATTTTCCAGATTGCCTAAACATTAAAAAATATGCGAACATCTCTTCAATTACATGGCTTTAAAAAAATGGATGAACATTTCAAAAAGTGCATGAACACTTTATTAAAATCGAAAAGCACTTAAAATTATATCCATCATGTATATAAAAATATACACCATGTACTAAAATGGTTCACGGTGTGATTTTTGTTACAATGTTCGTATACAAAAACAAGGTATTTTTCACTAATGAAAAAACACAAACAGATATGAAAAAACAAAAGAAAAAGAATGACCATAAGGCGAAAGAAGAAACAGGGAGAAAAACAAAACAACAACAAGAAAACAAAAAGGAAAGAGAAAAACACCATAAGCGGAAAGAAATGACGTAAAAACTAGAACCGAGAAAAAATCGGCCATCATGGGCTGACCCATAACAAGGCCTAAGGTGTGCCATATCTAAAATGCCCCAATAAGCAATAAATAGGGAAAGACTCCAAAGCACCATCCCTGGCCCGGTCATGTACAATTAAGTCATGTATTTTTTTGTGGCATAAAAATGTATTTCTTTTTTATTCTAAAAAAAGTCACGTGCTGTTTATATGTTCATGAGTTTGGTTGCTCTCTACACGGGTGGTAACTGTGTACTCCCTCCGTTCCTAAATAATTGTCTTTCTAAAGATTTCAACAAGTAACTACATACGGAGCAAAATGAATGAATCTACACTCTAAAACATGTCTACATACATCCGTATGTTGTAGTCCATTTAAGATGGTTAGAAAGACAATTATTTAGGAACGGAGGGAGTAACAATCACTACCTCGCAAAAAAAAAAAACCTGTGTAACATCACTACCATCGCTCGCATCAAGCCATGAAATCCATCAAGTCGCCATCCTACCTGCCCTCCGGGTTTTTTTGCGGAAACCTGCATGCCCTCAGCCTCAGTTACGCGGTGAACTTTTTTGGCACAATTACGCGGCGAACTTTAGTAACAAGGGCCGCTACTAGTCGTGCTCACCAGCTTTGCGTTCTCGCCTCCATGGCCGATCGAGTTACCAAACTTCAAGAAAGGTGACATCTACATCTACTGGAACTTATTAATTTGAATCCTTCAGCTACTGTTGGTCGATATGCTTTGGCGGTCTGACTGTTCAAGGTTCCACAATTTCATCTAGGAACCTTATCGAGTGCATCTGTTTAACGATTCCATGATGCCTCTCGAGCCTATTCACTGGCCAGCATGCAACTACAACATATTGTGTCGTGTACCCGGAAAAGAAAAACATATGCGGTGTTGTGTGTATGCCATCATGTTCCTGGCACTTGCACTGGTGAGTTTGTTCCCTTTGCAAATGCATCATGTACGACTTCAGTAGCCTCTCGGTTCTTCAGTTTTATAGATGCTGCATCCCGAGCCGTACGTATCTCACACATAAAGAAAATAGTACAGTTGTTCCGATTTGTCATCATATAATTAGGTGAACAATTAATTGAAGAATAAAAACACCTGATGGGGGCGGGTCTGGATCTTTTTTTCTCATTTGTACCACCTTATCTTACTCTAGCAGTCTAGCTGCCGAAACCACTATGTCTAGGCAATTGGCTGATGCACCTTGCATTGCATGGATAGTTATCAGTATATCACACCATGAACTGATCTGAAGCCAGTCATTTCCCAGCAGATATTTTATGCAAATGGCTTCTATAGATGTCATGTGTATTTTCTTTTTATTCAATAATAACAGTGTTACAATCAAGAAGCAAAAGTTCCTCAATATACGGAGGACCGCTGTGCACCCATACAACAGTAGAGGCAGCAGGGTGCGAATGACGCACACAGACCTGGGCACATGCACACACTGACGGGCGGACCCGGGCTAGGCGCACACAAGCTGGCCAGCGCGTGAGACCTTGCAGACCGGCGCGACTGAAACAACCACACAACAGTAGCGTCAGCCGCGCACGCGGTCCTCCCGTCATGGACCCCTGAGGCCGGCTGACTGGGTGTGCGCCGTCTGGTACTCGGTTCGTCCGATTTATTCATTGGCATCGTGTTTTGCGAATGATTCGAAAAAAAACATGGTTCAGATGGCTCACCTGGTTTTGTGAGTGGCCAGCTCCACGACTTGCTCGGTTGTTGGTGTGCGCAAGGCTTGGTTATATCACGCACCTCTCCTCTCTGTTGCCGGTCCGGTAGTTGGTTGTTAATTTACAGTTCGGATTCCAACCACTTTTGTTGTGTTGTTGGTGGTCGGTTAGATCGTCGCTGGGGAGGCTAGTTCTCGGTTCTTCAGGTCGTATCCATGTTGCTCGGTTCGTCCGGTTTGGTGTTGGTTTGCTCAACATGCGGTCTTATGATGGTCCTTGATGGACTACCCCATAGGAGTGAGTTGTTGTTTACTCCAATGTACAACCAAGCAAAGTGTCCCATAGGCGTCAGCCGAGGAGGGACCGCGTCAGCAAGGGTCCAGGTAGGCAAAGCCTTGGTAAAATCGTAGTGGAGCGTCCGGGTATGCAGCATGTGGACCCAGGAATACGCAAGCAAAGCCGTACAACCAAGCTCCTCACAATCCCACACGGCAAGGCCATGCTCGACGGAGCAACATTGGCGTTTATTGCCTTTGTTGCTCCACACTGCTCTCTCCTCGCAAAACAAATCAACATTCACGCCTGATCTCTCCAACACCGAGTTCATGTCTAAGTGCGGCGAGTACGAACAAGGGTTCAGGGGTAGTTATCCCTGTTTGTTAGTCTGTCTGGTGCTTCTTGGCGTTCCCGTATGTGGGGATAATTCATAAACTAAACATTTATTAAACGTGATGCCCATAGCTTGCTTAGCTTCCTGGCTATTGTTGGTGTTTGCACCGATGGCGCAACGGGTCATCTAGTATCCATAAAGAATGTGAAGGTTTATTTAATACTTATGCACATGTGGCTAGATTGACAGCCATTCGAGTATTAATGTCTTTGCCTGCCTCACATGATCTTCACGTTCATCAAATGAACATTAAGACGACTTTCCTAAATGAAGAGTTTAAGAGGAAATTTACATGAAACAACCTAATAGTTTTGTAGGGGGTGGTCATAAAGGAGAAGTGTGCAAGTTGGTGAAATCTTTATATGAATTAAAACAAGCACCTAAGCGATGACACGAGAAGTTTGAAAGAACTCTAACATCTACAGACATGGTTGTAAATGAAGCAAACAAATGTATGTACTATCACAATGGTGGGGTGAAGGAGTTATATTGCGTTTGTATGTTGATGACATACTTATAATTGGGATAAATCTTAAGGTCACTGAGGAAGTAAAAGCTTTTTTATCTCATAACTTTGAGATGAAAGACCTTGGAGTAGCTGATGTTATCTTAAACATCACGCTTTTGAGAGGTGATGGTAGTGGGATCACTCTCTTGTAGTCTCACCATGTGGATAAGGTTCTGAGTCGATTTCGATATTCATATTGTAAATCTTCTCAAACACCTTATGATCATAGTGTGTTGATTTGAAGAATGAAGGAACAATATGGGATCAATTGTGATATTCTCAAATTATTGGCTTGCTCATGTATTTAGCTGGCACTACGTGGCCTTACGTCTCGTTTGTCCTGAGAAATCTAAGATGACTGGTTTCAAAACTAGGAGTTGTTCATTGGCTTGCTCGTGAGAGAGTAATGCACTCCTGAAAGGTACTACGAGTTATGGACTTCACTAGACTGGGTACCCAAAGGTTTTGGAAGGTTATAGTGATGTGAACTGGATATATGTTGCTAATGAGCTTCATGCCACAAGTGGTTATGTTTTCAGACTTGGTGGCGGATCTATTTCTTGGAAGTCTTGCAAGCAGGCCATCTTAATGAGGTCAACAATGGAAGGAGAACTCACAACATTAGACATAATCACTATTGAAGAAGAATGGTTTCATGAGCTCTTGATATATTTGTCGGTGGTTAAAAACCCAATACGATCTATTCTAATCAAATGGTGATTGTCAAGATAAACAATTCCAAGGATAATAAAAGTCATCAAGTCATGCGAGAAAGAGACTAAAATCTAACAAACTGACGAGAAACTCCAAAATTATAGCATTTGATTATATAAACATATCAAAGAATCCGGTAGATCCCTTCACAGAGGATTAATCATGAAACATGGTAGACAATGCATCAACGAAGATGGGATAGAGACCCACCGTATAAGTTATCCATGGTGGTAATCCATTCTATGAGATCCGAGATCCCATGAAGTAGAATTGATGAGGCAAAGCTATTAGCTAACGGAAAGGATAGTATTCATTTTGTAAATATCCACTATGTGATGACACAATTCTCTTCTAATCATGGCAAGTTGATCTTTATCTTAATGTGTTCTGAGTGGCTTGGGTATGCCAAGATGTTATTCTAGAGAACATCTTTAAAGAACACACATATAGGAGTTAGACTGGTAAACGTCGTTGTCTATGAGAGTTGTGTGCTCTCTAATAAACTCATGAAGAGGCCCCAGAGTATGATGTATAAGCTCCTACCCGCGGGACAAATATTTGCCAGCCTAGTATTGGTCAAGGCTTCACGAAGCTTTTTTGCACAAACTTGCAGTTCAAGTCATAGTTCACTTTCCAAGTTCTGAATATGTAGCTAGGATTTCTAGGTGAAGGTTCAACTTAAGAGTCTCCATCGAAATACGGTATATAAATAATGTTCTGAAACCATAGGAAAACTTTATGTGCCTGTGGGATCTGGTGGGTTTTCTTGGGGTATTATTCGTCTGCGTCTATTTGTTATTTCAGATTTTCCAATAATTCCTAAAGGAAAAATCCAAGAATCCCCTATGGCTCATGCATGACAAGGAAGAGTGGAAAGTTTAGTCACCTCTCGGTTGTGGAGGGTGTGTTTGACCACATATAAGGTTGGTTGCCTCACACACCACTAAGATCTTGAGAAGAGGACACCAACAAGCGTGTTCCTCCTCCGCATGCCATGCCAACACGACTCACACGCGCATTGTGTTTCGTGACAGTGATCGAGCCAAGCCACGCTGACCTATGCCTCACGTGCATGTTGCCTTATTTTTCACAAAATAAAAAATAAAACATTATTTGCTAGTGCAAAACAGAATCGAACGGGTATGGATAATTCTCCTTCGTCTTCTCATTAATGTTTTAGTTTCGCCTCCTAGAGTATATTAGAGGTTGCTCCTCTTTCATAGACAAATGTCACTTCGTCTCCTATGTGTCTGCCTGGTTCCAAAACTTAACGCGGCCTACCGCTTTCCCATCTCGCTTCTCGTCATGCACCATGAAGTGAGACATCAGACCAATAAAAACCCGACTGTTGAGATCTTGTATGTGAGAGAGGCAATTAGGTTTTCGCGGAGTGTTCTCATGCAACCGTTGGATTCTCATCGTCCATGGCTATGCACAACAACCTCTTCAATGTCAATGACCTACTTGGTGACATGGCGACCGAAGCCACCGCCTCTCTTGTCTTTCCTGTCTCTTATTTGATACTTGTCTCTTATTTACCCGATTGCATGACTAGTTTCAATACTTTGTTACTTGAACCAAATATCATTTTGATTACGATTATCATGATTTATCTATCGCATTTCTGAATTAATTCCACGGGCATTTGCTCAATTATTCAACATGTCTCGTTTTTACCAACAGAGGGAGCACAAAATCACGTAGAAGAGATACTGAAGTGAACTGACATACATCATATGTTTTGGAGAGACAAAGATTAATTTACATGTGGCATGCACACCATAACTCGGCTTTGGTAGTGAATAATCTTGAATCCTCTCAAACCTACATGCATGCAAGATTGTAATATGACCATGGTGGCACTGCTAAATGAATCTCACTACCACAAGATGAAACATATGAGTCTTGTAACCAATGGATGAGAGATGGATTATCATTGACTTCTCAGTAGAACGGCCTTAGATTCCAACCAGATTTTCTCCAAGGTTTTATAGCCTTGAGATTGTAAATTTATTGGAAAGAAATTAGTTTGGTTTCCCTCTTTCTGATAAGGCTTTTATAGCCCCAAAACCGTATGAAGAAGCATGCAACAAGGCAAACATAATACATGTCTAGCGCGGAAATAACAACACAAAATAATATCTCCCACAATATTGCAGTGGATGTGCATGTACGACATTAACATGGTTTCGTGAATGGAGCTCCAACGGTCCTGCATTTTTCTATGTAAAGTCGTAAGAGCATAATAATAGTAGAGCACATCCCTCAAATAAAAAACAATAATATTGCACACCTACATATGTACAGTGTAACTTGCATTGGCTAGAAAGCTTCATCTCATACAGTAGTGACCGAGTTAATTGTGTGTCGGTCTCAACTAGATGGTCCATGACATATAGTAATGCAATGACCATGTAGTCTTCTTCTTAATAATAGGAACTGTGGGTTAATTATGAAACATGTCAAGGGATTCTCACTGAATGTTGTTCTGGTGATGAAACAATACAATGTTCGTGTAGAGTTCTACAAACATTGTTGGGATATTGTCAAATATGACATCATGCAACTTTTTGTGCATTTTCAGGAGGGGGTGTTGGATGTTCAACGCCTCAACTATGGGATTATCACTTTGCTGCCCAAGGTTTTGGGGGTTGATTTTATCCAAAAGTTGCGTACGATTTGCTTCCTTAGATGCCCATATAAACTCATTACTAAAGTAGTAGAGTAGAAAAATATAATGACAAACTTATCAGCCTACTCAGAATGCCTTTGTCAAGGGCAGAAACATTATGGATGGGATTGTGAACGGGTTTCAAATAGAATGCACATGAAGAATTTGCGAACAGATTGGGTTGAGTTTAGCATAGGGGGGGGGGGGAGGGTACGATCACATTCACTTAGCAGAAAAGGCAACTTGAAAATTTAGCAATAAGTGAATGTTGTAGAGGACTAAAACTCAAATATATATATATATATAGTCAATGAAGAATAACGACAGACAGAGTGAAGACATTGCAAAGTTGAAGCAATTGAACAAATGAGGAATTTTAAAAACTAAAAAACTCAATTTGAAGATTTTCAACTATTGTTAGTGGCGTGACCCACCGTATAAGAATGATGATTTTGGACGCCGCGTACAATTGTCGTAGGGCTCTGAGAATCAAATTCTTCGTTAATTTCTTCACATTTAGAGGGTTAGTCTTCATTGATTGAAGAATAACATTACTTCGTGTGTTGCACATCTAAGTCATCAATTTTGCGTAAGTGTTAGGGTGTGTGTCCTTTTCAAAGGACATTCGAAGATTCTAAGATATTTAGCTCACACCGCAACTTGCTAAATCTCTTCTCATCCAAGGGATTTGTGAAGATATCGGCTAGCTGTTCTTCAGTCTTCACGTGCTCGATAGAGATGTCTCCCTTCAACACATGACCACAAAGAAAATGATGACGAATCTGAATGTGCTTTGTCTTTGAGTGTTGAACTGGGTTATGAGAAATCTTGATGGCACTCTCATTGTCACAGTAGAGAGGCACATTCTTCACATTGATGCCGTAGTCCTTGAGGGTTTGCTTCATCCATATCAATTGAGCACAGCACAAACCAGCAGCAATGTACTCAGCTTCAGGAGTAGAGAGTGATACACATTTCTGTTTCTTCAAGGACCAACATACCAAGGATCGTCCGAGGAAATGGGATGTGCCCGTTGTAGACTTGTGGTCCACACGGTCACCAGCATAGTCAGAGTCTGAATATCCAATGAGATCAAAAGTCGAGCGCTTGGGATACCATAATCCAAGTGTTGGAGTGTGAGCTAGATATCGAAGAATATTCTTCACAGCCTTATGGTGTGATTCCTTCGATGTAGCTTGAAAGCGGGCACACATGCAAACACTAAGCATAATATCTGGCCTAGATGCACATAGATACAATAAAGAGCCAATCATGGAGCGGTATACCTTTTGATTGAAGTCAATACCATTTTCATCAGTGCATAGATGGCCATTTGTGGGCATAGGGATTTTGACGCCTTTGCAATCTTGCATGCCGAATTTCCTCAATACATCCTTGAGGTATTTCTCCTGAGATATGAAGATGTCGTTGTGTTGTTGACCTATCTGAAGACCTAAGAAGAATTTCAATACTCCCATCATAGACATTTGATATTCTTCACTCATCATATAGGCAAATTCATCACTGTAACGTTGGTCAGTACAGCCAAAGATAATATCATCAACATATAGTTGGCACACGAATAATTCATCATCATAGGTTTTGGTGAAAAGAGTTGGGTCAAGTGAACCAGGTTTGAAGCCTTTCTTCATGAGGAATTCCTTAAAAGTATCATACCACGCCCGAGGGGCCTGCTTGAGGCCATAGAGGGCCTTATTGAGTCTGAAGACTTTGTCGGGATGCTTTGGATCTTCAAAACCTGGGGGTTGAGCAACATATACTTCTTCCTCAAGCTTACCATTGAGGAATGCACTTTTCACATCCATTTGATATAAGATGATATTGTGATGGTTAGCATAAGCAAGTAATATGCGAATAGCCTCAAGTCTAGCAACAGGTGCAAAAGTTTCATCAAAATCAATTCCTTCAACCTGTGCATAGCCTTGAGCTACAAGCCGTGCCTTATTCCTCACAACAAGGCCATATTCATCTTGCTTGTTGTGGTAGATCCATTTTGTGCCGATGATATTGTGCTTGCGTGGGTCTTGTCGCTTGACAAGTTCCCACACATTGTTGAGCTTGAACTGATGTAATTCCTCTTGCATAGCTTGAATCCACTCAGGCTCCAGAAATGCTTCATCTGCCTTAGTGGGCTCTATGATAGAGACGAAAGCAAAGTGCCCACAAAAGTTAGACAAATGTGAAGCTTTTGAGCGTGTGAGAGGACCTGGTGCGTTGATGTCGCTGATGATTTTCTCAATTTGCACTTCATTTGCAACGCGAGGATGAGCGGGCTGGCGACGTTGAGTTGGCTCAGCATTTTCTTCAGAGCCATTTTCTTCAGGTGCACCAGCATGATGTTCTTCACGCTCGAATGACTTCTTGAGATTCTTCGGTAGGAATGACATCCTCGGTAGCCTTGAACTTGATAGTTTCCTCGGGTGACTTTTCATCTAGCACAGGAGGTAGGTGCTCTCTTTGCGAGCCATTAGTTTCATCGAATCAAGACATCTACAGCTTTCAACAACCTTGTGATGAAAGTTGTTGAAGACTCAGAGGTGTGCGAGTCCTTTCTCAGAACCAAGCATAAAACCTTCATGTGCTTTCGATGCAAATTTAGAATTGTGATGAGGATCTCCAATCCAGCATTTCGCACCGAAGACTTTGAAATAACTCACATTTGGTTTCTTGTCAGTGAGGAGTTCATATGAGGTCTTTTTGAAGAATTTGTGAAGATATACCCTGTTGATGATGTGGCACGCGGTATCAATTGCCTCAATCCAGAAATGATGAGGTGTCTTGTATTCGTCAAGCATAGTGCAAGCCATCTCAACAAGAGTCCGGTTCTTGCGCTCCACGACGCCATTCTGCTGAGGAGTATAAGGAGCAGATAACTCATGAGTAATACCAAGTTCATCAAGACCAGAATTCTTGAACTCAGTTCCGTTGTCACTTATGATGTGTTTGATCTTCACACCAAAGTTAGTTGAAGCCCTCGAGGAAAATCGTTTGAAGACTTTCTGCACTTCACGTTTGTAAATGACGATATGCACCCATGTGCAATGAGAAAAATCATCAACAATAACAAAGCCATATAGAGATGCTTCATTGGTGAATGAGGAATAGTGATTAGGGCCAAAGAGATCCATGTGAAGCAATTCAAATGGACAAGTGGTAGTCATGATAGTCTTTGAGGGATGCTTGGCCTTGGTCATCTTTCCGACTTCACAGTTCAAGATAGGTGATCCTTGAGGAATTTGATGTCCTCGATGCCAATGATATGCTTCTTCTTTATGGAGTGTGCAAGTTCCTCATGCCAAGCATGACTAAGTCGTCGATGCCATAGCCAGCCTTTCTCAAGCTTTTGCAAGTAGGCATGTAGCAGGTTGTGGTCCCAGAGAGAAATCAACAATATACGAGATCTCCTCTCCTAAAGCCTTCAAGACTTGAATGGGCATCTTCCATGATCACAACACAACGATACTTGCCAAAGATAACAACCATATCAAGATCACAAAGCATTGAGATCGACATGAGGTTGAATCCTAAGGACTCGACAAGCATGACTTTGTCCATGTGTCGATCCTTTGAGATCGCAACCTTACCTAGACCCAATACCTTGCTTTTGCCTTTGTCAGCATAGGTGATATGCTTCATATGCGATGGAGATAAAGCAGTGTCCATCAATAAGTTCTTGTCACCAGTCATGTGATTTGTACATCCACTATCGAGGACCCACTCAGTGGCTTTGGGTTGATCATCCTTGGAGCCCTTCGCCATGAAGCAATAGGTGGGAGCGTAGTCATCATCGTCGTCGTTAGTCGTGTTGAAGAAGTCATTCTCCTCAGAGTTGAAGCTGGACTTGCTGACAAATGCAGTAGCAAGGGCTAGGCTCGCCACACCAGATTCTGACTCCTCAGATGCCTCCTCTTCCTAATTTTCCTCAGATTCAGCCTCAGAATCCATTTCCTTGCCAATGAATGCCCGAGCCTTCTTGGAGCTGCTCTTCTTGTGAGATGAAGACTTCGAGGATTTTGATGATGAGGACTTTGATTTCTTCTTCTTCTTTGAGTCATCAGAATGTAATCCTTGTATTTCTTCTTCTTTGATTCCTTTTCCCACTTCAATTTCCTCATCCAACTGCTCTCACGAAGCAACAGAAGGATTTTCTTTATCTGATCCACGAGGGATTTCATAATCCTCACCAAAGGGAAGAATCTCCTTTGATGGCATGCTAGAAATAGGAACATCATCAATTGGATTTGTAAGTGCATCTAGTGCCACCCTAGTTGGTTTTGGAGTATTGACGACAAACCTGGTTGAGGGACTAATGTGTTTGTGAGAATTGCAGGATAACACAGGTAGTAGTCCCTCATTGATTCGCTTTACCTACCGGAGATGACCCCTAAAAATGTGTGAAGACATTGAAGACAATGGTGGTATGTGAAGACAATCACATCGGAGCTTATGACTCGAGAAGACATTCACGTGAAGACTATGGAGTGCGAAGACATAGTTGTTTCGTAGTTTCCTTTCCTTCTTTGTTGAGTCGTAGGAACCACCATACTGTTAAGTGGGGTCCAAGTGAACAAAGTCAGAGTGAATGAAGTGATGCTCAACCAAATCTTATGTCTTCGAGCGAAGACAATGAAAGCAAATCTTATCCAGAGCTGGATGAGTCAGCTTTACTTGTAGCCCAAGTCAAGCTGTCGTGTGTGATTGAAATCTGACCGTTGGAACACGTGTCAGTTCCTTAGTGACCCAGGGTCATTTCGGACAAATCAGGTCGGGTTGCCTAGTGGCTATAAATAGCCCACCCCTACACCATAAATTGGTGGCTGCTCAGAGTTAGTGCACGGCTTTTGTCGTTTGAGAGCAACCCACCTCCGAAGCTTTTGAGAGAGAGAATCTTTGCGAGGACAAAACCCAAACACCCAGAGCCAAAGAGTGTTAGGCATCACTGAAGTCTTTCTGTCTGCGTGACCTGAAGACTTGTTACACTTGAGGACTGTGAATCCTCTAGCTGGTTAGGCGTCGCGTTCTGAGCATCCAAGAGTCATTGTGGATCACCGGTGAACGAAGTCTGTGAAGGTTTGGAAGTCTACCTTGAAGACTTACCAGAGTGATTGGGCGAGGACTGGGTGTCCTTAGCTCAAGGGGAATAAGGTGAAGACGTGGTCTTATGAGTTAAATCTCACCCTCCCTAACCAGACGTACAGTTGTCACAGTAACTGGAACTGGTCCAACAAATGCTTGTCCTCACCAAGCGACTGGTTCTATATTCTCCCTCTCTTTATTTACAGTTTGTCTTCGTGAAGTCATTGCCTGTTTGTGTTACATGTTTGACTACTGTGTGACTTCTATTGTTGTTTGGCTTCATACTATCTTCCATCCTGATCATTATTACCTAGCTGCTATTGGTCTTCGTGCTTTCACTTCATTGAATACTTGACTATGGCCTGCTTCGTGTAGTCTACCTTCTGCTG